>JAQQAC010003639.1:6352661-6372109 GCA_029783875.1 Phataginus tricuspis | reverse complement strand
CACTTCACAAGACAGCTGCCTCAGGTGAGACTTCTGCATGGTATCGAAAGAGGGAAAAACTGCTATAATCTCACCAGGGCTGGTGGGCCAATTCTGTAGGACCCGATGATTCAAGGATTCGGAAACTGAAGCATATCCACCCAGCTGTCCAAATCCCAAGTCTCATGGTCTCACTCCTTTCCTATTAAGACCCTAAATATGGTATATTTGCTGAACTGTAAATTAAGCCTTCTTTTGAATTCAACTTCTTTTATAATCTGGTCCCGAGCCCTATTTTAAGCCCAGTCTACCCTTTGGTTATAGGAGACAGTGTTTCTTTTAAAATTCTCATAAAGTCCTTCTGGCTCTCACACCACACCCTAGGCTGGTGATTGGCTGACCCAAGCCTGTCGTTTCCGTCCTTTAGTGCACCAGCTACATTTCACAATGGCAAACCAGAGGCACACTTCTTTTAATTGTCATTGTGCTCATATCTCTCAGTTGCTAAAGATACTGCATATGCCAGTGGACCCCCTCTACCTGTATCTCACCCCAATCTACCGCGGGTAAGAGTTGTGCAGCTGTGATGTGGGAACAAGGTGGGCAACAGTAACAGCCTCAGGAAAGCAGTCCAGACACTGACATTTTGAAGTTGGGCCCGTGAACATTTGTTGGATAGGTTCCATCAACAGCTGCTACACTATGAAATGAAGTGTGAGAATGATAAAGGTATAAAAATCCCAGAGAACATTCAGTCCAATATTGAGCACAAAGAAGTAATGTAATTAAGAAAGTGAATACGCATAGCAAAATAGTAAAGGTTTCCTTCATCAACAAGAAAAATAAGACAACTGGAATGTACACCAAGGAACATAAAGCAAAGGAGAGGACCTGGTAGGCTTTCCCGCTACCGAGAGAGGGAATGGAGCGCTAAGGTCCAAGTTTGGCCTGGCAGCCTACGTGCAGATTCCTTCACCCACCATACTCTTTGGAGACGGGCACTGGCCAGTGACTCCCGCCTTCCCTGCTCCCTGACTGCTTGTCGCCTGCCTGGGAGGCCTGTGCATTTTGCGCAGCCTGAGGTGAGTTTGTGCTGCCCCTTAAGAAAAGCCTCGCCCAGTGTACTTGGGGAAGGGGCCAAGGTGAAGCACGGGAATAGAGGTATTTTCCAGGGTCCTAAAACTTAACCCCTTTCTTCCCTGTGACATGAAGAAAGCCTCAAATTATACCTAAATGACATAAACAGCCTCTAGGAGTCAACAAGAAAGTAGACCTTTTTTACAGCCCAGTGCAATGAATTGACCAAGTTAATAGTGTTGGCACTTCTTCCAATAACACTTGGGGACAAACTCTTAAATTCTGGCCATAAAGTACAGAATAATGCTTTCTAACTCAACAACCATCTTCAGTCACCCTTTAACATATACTGCAAGACCTTTAAAACAAGTTAAAACACTGTTCACTGGTCCTCCTTTGCAAAAATAAAAGCCCAAATCCAACCCATGTCATGGGTCCTGATTACCTTATAAGTTATTTCCCTTTCTGGCCTCCCCAAAATCTTACCTGATGGTGGAGAATGTGAAATTTCCATAAGGAAGGCATTTTGGGGTGACAAAGTTGTTGCTAAGTGGTGAGTTTATGCAGTATTTCATGAAAGATTGAGAAAACAACAAATTTCCCATTAAAGAATGAGGTTAATGAGAGATGGGCAGGCTACCGCCTTCAGGCCGCCCACCGGCTCCCTCAGGAGTGGCCTGACCGGAAATGGGGTCGCTTGGAGACAGGCTCCAAGTTTTGTGGTAATGATGAGTGTGGGAAGCGGGGGAAATGGAGCAGGAGATCACGGTCCCCCCTCTGATCCGTGTCATCCTATGTATGATACCAGTGATTGTGGGCACAGAATTCAGTGGCTTTTACAAAACATCAGGCTTTTCCACTGTAACTCTGATGTATTGCATTAGATCCAGACCTCAAGTTGTTGGAATAATCGATATTCCAAATTCACTAACCTTGATATCTTTTCTCTACACCCGGAAAGTATCAATCCAACCCCCAGAGTGAAGGTGAACAGTGGAAAGGCTGAGAAAATTTGACTAGCAACGGTGCGATTTCTCTTGCCCCAACCATTCATGAGCCTGTCCCCACTGAATCTATACTGCCAACATCCCCTGCGAGTCCTGGCATCTTGTCAGCTTGTTCAGAGCTAGGCAAAAACCTCCTCTCCCATAGGCCCAGTTGGATCTGCTGCACAGTTTCATCCCCTTCCACGCATCACTTAAGGGGGGTGGGTGGTCAGGGCCTCCCCTGTGCTCCCCCACAGAAATGGGTCACATTGAGGCCACATACATACCGACTTCTTAGACCCACTTACTTGATTATTGCTACTCTACCGCTCAGAAGGGAGGCTGGATCCAGGCTGGTATTGTAGCCATTCTGAGGCTCAGAGTCTGTCTGAGAAACATCTTGGAAGCCAGACAAAGCTCCTTAGATGTTGAGAGGCCCCAAAACTTATGTTGAGAGGTCTTTTCACCACTTTATGTTTGTATTTATCTTTCCACAACTTTATACCAGTCAGGACCGTGGATCACTGAGTACCTTTTCAGCATCCAAAACATCCAGGACTTGCCTCCCCAAACACTTCCCAGTTCCGGGATAGCCACACTGTTATATCAGTGCATACCTCCCATATCTACTAGCTGTGACATGAGATTTACATGCTGAGAACTTCCAACTCCTATAACTTTAAGATTAATAATTTTTTTAAAGTTTCTAACACAGGTTTACTCCAGAAAGCCTATTTGGAGATTCAGCAATACGTATTAAAGCTCTTTGAGAGCTGCTGCAAAGTGCTACATAAACACAGAGTAGCTACTGTCAGAAAAACACTGACATAGTAACTTTAAAGCTTGAAAAAAATGAAGATTTGGAAAATTCACTCTTGGAAATATTAAAATGACCTAGATGCTAATAAGAAGCTGTAGGCATATATGTATGGTCTGGGAAGAGTAATAAATGATTCCAAATTCAGTGTTCTCTTATTTCCTTTCTTAACCTCCTGACCGCACCTATTTTCCACCCAACACCTAACATACCTGAGATCCTCATCTTGACCTCTAAATCTTCCCTTAAAAAACTCACCTGTCTCGGGGCAATCTAAACTATCTACAACTATTGGCTAAAAGGGAATTTTTCCAATATCCTTATTGATTTATGTGCCTTAAATTCAATATTCAAAACACAGAGGACAGTTTTACATATTCTTGAGTGTATTTAAAGAATATTTGGAAAATACATAGTACTTTTTTTAATTAAAAAACACCTATAATCCTACTGCCAAAAGTTATAGTTACCATTTCCATGCATACTTTTTTCTACATGTTGGATATTCTATCTGGGTTATTTTATACATTTGTTATCAAGTTGTAAATGCAATTTAGTATCACTTAATAAAATGTCCTCAAGGTCCATCCATGTAGTCACAATGGCAGGATTTCCTTCTTACTCATGGCAGAATAATATATTTATATATATATACATAATAAAATATAATATATATAATCACGTTGACTTTATTCATTCATCCCTTGACAAGAATGTAGGTTATTTCCATTCTTTGCCTATTGTGAATAATACTGCAATAAATATGGCAGTGCATATATATCTCTTTGATATCCTGTTTTTATTTCCTTTGGGTGTATACCCAGTAATGGAATTGCTGGATCATATGGTAGTTCTAATTTTATTTTTTAAAGGGACTGTTTTCCATTGTGGCTGCCCCAATTTACATTCCCACCAACAGTGTACAAGGGTTCCCTTTTCTCCACATCCTAACCCACACTTGCTATCCTTTGTCTTCTTGAAAGCCATTCTAACAGTAGTGAGGTGATACCTCCCTGTGGTTGAACGTAGTGATGTTGAACATCTGTTGGTCATTTGGATGTCTTCTTTGGAAAAATGTCTGTTCAAGTCCTGTGTCCGTTTTTTAGTCAGACTGTTTGGTATTTTTGCTACTGAGTTGTATAAGTTCTTTACATATTTTGGATATTAACCCCTTATCTGATATATGGTTAACAATCATTTTCTCCCATCCTGTAGATTGCCTTTTCATTTTGTCATTTTTTTCTTTTGCTGTGCAGATGCTTTTAAATTTGATGTGGCCCCACTTATTGATTTTTGCTTTTGTTATTTGCACTTGGTGTCAGATCCTAAAATCATGGCCAAGACCAATATGAAGGAGCTTCTTCCCTCCGTTTTCTTCTAGGAGTTTTATGGTATAATTTCTTATGTTTAAGTATTTTATACATTTCAAATTAATATTTGTGAGTGATATAAGATAGGGGTGCAGTCACATTGTTCTGCATGTGTTCATCCGGTTTTGCTGCAGAGACCATCCTTTCTCCATTGGGGGCTCTCGGCTCCGTGGGCACATATCAGCCGACCATATGTGCAGGGATTAAATATGGGCTCTATATTTTGTTACATTGGTCTGTGTTATCTATTTTTATGCTAGATCCATAGTGGTTTAATTATTATAGATTTGTAGTATAGTTTGAAATCAGGAAGGATGATGCCTCTGGCTTTGTTCTTCTTCCTCAAGATTGCTTAGGCTGTTTGGGGTCTTCTGTGATTCCATACAAATTTTAGGATATTTTTTCTATTGCAGTGAAGAATGACATTGGAATTTTGATAGAGATTCCATTGAATCTATAGATAGCCTTGCGTAGTATGAACATTTTAATATATTAATTCTTCCAAGACATGAATGTAAGGTGTCTTCCAATTTGTTTGGCTTTTCTTTGATTTCTTTCAACAATATCTTATAGTTTCATTGTACAGATCTTTCATTTCCTTTGAATTTGTTTCTAGGTATTTTGTTGTTTTTGTTGTTATTATGAGTGGGGCAGTTTTTTTTATTTCTTTTTCAGATGTTTCATTATTAGTGCCTAGAAATGTAGAGAGTAAAATAGTGGTAACTAGGGGCTGGGGTTTGTGAGAATAGGAGAGATATTGTTTAAAGGTACAAATTTGCACTTAGTTGAAAAATAATTCCTGGCTATCTAATGCACAGTATAGTGAATATAGATAACAATATTGTATTATAACCATCAAACTTGCTAAGAGACCAGACCTTAACCATTCTTACCACAAAAAAGAAATCACTATGTATGATAGAAGTGCTAACTATAGCTACATTTGCAATCATATTACTATATATAATGTATCAAGACAACATATTAAACACCTTAATTTATACAGTGTCATATGTCAAATATATTTTAATTAAAATTATTTATTTTAATTTTTAAAAAATGTGACCTGGAGTTAATAATTGGTCACACCTCAGCTCCCTTGAGAACTTCTAAAGGACATTTTTAGCCCCAAGGAGCCATCAGGAAAATGTATCTTTTCCAGCAGATTATATTTTTTAACTCTCATTCTTTTTTTATCCTATACAAGCTTAACAGGAGTTCTTCTAGGTTTTAAATAATTACTTTAATTCAGAAACTTGAAATGCTACTCTAGAGAGAAGCCCCTGTGTCAAGTTTAACTTTCTGGTTAACTGGAAACTGTGTGGTTAGTGAATCCAGAACTTGACTTTGGGCTGTGACTTCAGGGATACAGGGCAGAGACTCAGCTTTCCCTGGACACCCAACCCAGCTAATTGCTGCCTAAGAGCAGATGGCCTTCTGATTGGTTCTGCTACATGTTCTTTCTTTAAGCGATGCTCTTATTAGGAGAGTCTTCAGAATCACAGAGGATATAAATGCAGAGAAGGCACGTTGCTGTACCTGAGAACACGTGAGAGGTTTTTAAAGTATTCGCACATGTTTCAGGATATGAGCTTCTTTAGAGAAATTGTCTTGTCTTTCCATATAGCGTTGTGCAGTGCAGAATGACACCCCTCTAACATCTACTAACAAAGAGAAAATGCCACGTGATACGCTGAGCCTCAGGCCCCTGTGACACATGCTCTCTTAAGGGGGAGACTCTACCTATGATTTTCAACCCATGATGGGAAAGAGAACTCAAAAGTGACCCCTCCAGAAACATCGAAAATGTGGTAATGTCTTCTCTGATTCCTTTCTATTCCCTCTTTTTCTTCATAGAAAGATCTGCATATATGTTCTAATCAGCTGGCCATCTTCTCCATTCCCCACCTTTTGCCACTTCATCATTCATTCCATTTATTGTCAAGCCTCAGGCTCCCACTCTATCCTCCCTGTCCTCTGATCTGGAGATGATATCTTCCCACTCCCTGGCATGCCATCTCCTGCCTGGATGGGGCCCAGAAATCGGCTCCTCCAAAAGCCCCATCAGCCCCAGCTGCCCGGGGTGTTTCCTCAGAATGGCCCCTCTTCCTGCCTGTGTAACCCTAAGGACGAGCACATTCTATGGCCCGATCTTAAATCATCTCATGCTCTAGGATCCCAAAACATATCAGAAAACTGACAACTGGAATGAAAAGAAGACTTTAGAGATAAATATTGGGCCGTTGAAGCAACTCACTCCCCTATGTGCCCACAACTTCAGTAGGAAACTGAGGTAAATATTTTGTGTTATTTAAACCACCCTCAGATCGCCACTACTAAGTGAATTATATGAGGGAGTACAGGATGGAGCAGCTTTGAGAATAATTCAGTTGGGTCAGGCTGGTGCTGGTTTGCTCCTTTGCCGGCACTCGTATCCTTCTCACCAGTTCAGGTCCCGCACCCGTGAGTCCAGGGTCTGAATGTTGCTCCAGGACCCCTCAAGCCACCTTGAAGGCTGACCTATGACACACTTTATTTGTTTATTCGTTTATTCATTCCAAACATAACTTTTAACAAAGAGTGTGGGCAAGACTTTTCTAGGACACTTCTGGATCCTCCTACCACATCTTTAATCCTTTGCTGAGATCAACTACCACTTCATTCATTTGTATTCCCTGGTCTCACTCATGTGAAAATCTGACATCAGACTCTCACACATCAGGAAGAAATAAAGCCAATGGCTTCCATTCCAAGTAGTGCTGAGAGCTGAGATTCATTTTCCTGGCAAGGTGACCTAAATGAATTACAAGGCTTTACCATTTCTCATTCTAAAAAGTCTATCCCCTCAGTTTAAAGTGATGTTTAGGATGGGGAAGGAGGGCTCCTTTCTCTGTAAATCACAGTAAGTTGCTCCCTCAGGCACACAAAATGTGGATGTAGGACTACAGAGAAAAAAGATCCTCCAGAAAAACTACACTCAGAAATATGAGATTCCAGAAATAGCCTCACTTAACCTGAGACCCGCGGCTGCCCTGAAAATGGTGGTCAGGCCTCCTTGCGAGTGAAAGTGGGGAGAGGAAGCAACATATATCATAAAATATCCAAGTAATTTAAATACATGAAAACATCTAAACTTTGTAAGAATAAGTCCAATTTATTGTTTTATTTTGCTTGTGTACACTCCATGTGAAATGTTTGCTTTCAAAAGTATTTACAAATTTGTTTATGCAGGAACCTCATACTTATTTTCTCCATCTGTTTCTGCTCCACTGTCACTGGTTGTAAGCCAACATCCTGCAAGTACACAAAGGTGAGTATTTGTCTTTTTGCCCAGGCACACAGGTAACCTACACTGGGGTCTAAGATGGGCCTAAGCTTTGGCTGATGAGTTTATTAATGGGATCAAAACTTAAGTTTCTCTTGATTAGTTACCCTGGATCATATTTTGCTGGCCAGGCCTAAAGGGCCACAAAAAGGTATTCTGTGATAAAGGAGAATTAAAACTTTCGTGAGTTCAGAAGGCACCTAGGGTCAGACTGTGAACTGCTAAACAAAAACAGAACACCGCTAAGTCATCTTAAATATCCATGCCCCTCAAGAAACTTCATATACAACAGTGGCTGACTACATATGATCTTAACTACTTTTGAGATGTTGCTACTGTTAAGATGTGGTCTCTGTTCTCAATGAGTTTGCAGTATGGAGGAGAAAACAGAAAAACACACTTAACATTAATGAGGAAAAAATCATAATTCAGACTAGGACATATGGCACCTGAGAACAGAAACCCAGGGATTGAACAGAGGCTGTGGGTTAGAGGAGAGGCAGTCAGGACAAAGAAAGTGGCAACTAAGGTGGGTCGGAGGGCTTGTGCGAGTTCGGATCCATAGATTAAAGTGGAGAACTTCTGAGTGGAGAATCTTGTAAGCATAGATAAAGAAACAGACCTTTCTGGTACCAAAAAGTGGCCAATTTGGTTGAAAGGTAGGTCATGCAGGCAAGGAAGAACTCTGGGTGTCATGTAGGAAAAGTGGTCTATGCACCAATGGATCTGGGCACTGATTTAGAAAAAGCCATAGGGTTTATTTCCTGAGATTCTTCTGGTTTTCTACATGGCATTGCAAAATCTCCCTGAATACTGGATTTCTTGAAAGTAAAGCACATATAAGATTGCCTGCCATGAAATCACATATAAAATCGTATATAAAATCACTGTGAGAGAAAATGTAGATTGATAAGAAACTACTCTGAAAATAAAAAAAGTCCTATTAAAAGTTGCTGTGCTGTTTAGAAAGTTAGAAGCCATTGGATGATTATAACAAAAAGAATAATGATTGGGAAACAAGGAAAGGAAAGAGAATGTGCTGCAAATATGTGTTACAATGTTTCCTAAAATCAAATGATTATAAGAATAAACTATAGTAAAATCCTGGTGAAAATGAACTACCATGAATGTATAGGTGAGCCAGATGAATTTATTTTCCCAGTTACATTACTGTAGAAAAGGAATGGGAATCCATAAGCATGTGAAGACTATAATCCAAGATAGCAACTGACAAGCCGTAATAAAACACCTTCCTCAGATGGAGTGAGAGTGACTTTGAGTGTCTCAGCACAGCATCCAGGCAGGGCTGGGGATGTGTGGGAAGAGGGGTGAGGCTCTGAAGGAGACCGGAGATCTCATCCTGTTTCTATTTGATTCCAGGGAAACATCCTCAAGAATGGCCTTGAGGAACCACAGCACCTTCACCGAGTTTGTTCTCACGGGGCTGTCTGACGACCCCCACATCCAGGCCCTGCTCTTTGTGCTCTTCCTGGGGATTTACCTCCTGACCCTGACGGGGAACCTGACGCTGCTGCTGCTGATCAGGGTCGATTCCCGCCTCCACACGCCCATGTACTTCTTCCTGAGCAATCTGTCATTCCTGGACCTCTGCTTCTCATCTGTCACTGTGCCAAAGCTGCTGAAGGACCTGTTGTCGGAGAAGAAAACCATCTCAGTGGAGGGCTGCCTGGCCCAGGTCTTCTTTGTGTTTCTCACTGCAGGAAATGAAGCCTGTCTGCTCTCAACAATGGCCTATGACCGCTATGCCGCCATCTGCCACCCACTGCTCTATGGCCAGATGATGAGCAACCAGCTCTGTAAGGGGCTGGTGTGGAGCTCCTGGAGCCTGGCCTCTCTCAATGCACTTGTCATAGTGCTCTTGGGTGTTGACCTGGACTTCTGTGATGCCCAAACCATCCACCACTATACCTGTGAGCTGCCTTCCCTCTTCCCTTTGTCTTGCTCTGATGTATCTATGAATGTCAGCGTCTTGTCCTTCTCTACTGTACTGCTTGGGCTTGGAAACTTCCTCCCAATCTTCTTTTCCTATGCCCGTATAATATGCAACATCCTGAGCATCAGCTCCACCACAGGCAGGGTCAAGGCCTTCTCCACCTGCTCCTCCCACCTCATTGCAGTGATCCTGTTCTTTGGCTCGGGTTTGATTCGCTACCTCATGCCTCCCTCTGGTTCCTCCCTGGATTTGCTCTCTTCTCTGCAGTACAGTGTGATCACACCCATGCTGAATCCCCTCATATACAGCCTAAAGAACCAGGAGGTAAAGAGAGCTGTGAAAAGAACATTGGAGAAATATTTGCAATACCTTAGTTGGTGAACTAAGACACATTTACTCAATAAAATCGCAAGATTTAAATTTCCTCTTATGTTCACTCCCCCTCCCACTCCACAGTGTCAAGTAGGGTGCACGCAAGGCCCCGAGCTTCCCTGAACACCCCAGTCTTTGTTCTTGCTTCTATAAATGTAGAAGCATTTATTTTAGACCTCCAATCTGTTGATTGGAAAAGAATATGGAGACATTCCTCAGTAAGTACATTGATGAGACAACAAAGAAATGAGGGTGAAAAGGTGAGATACATAGATGATCTGATTTCTCAAAAACATAGAATAAAATTCACAAAAATGTCTACCTGACTACTTTAATAATAAAAGATTCAAAGAGTATGCCTGCATTTCATAAAAAATATTTAACATTAATCAATATTCAGCCACATGCTTCATGATAAAATCAGATTGGTGGAATTGCAGTTAAAATAAATAGCCAGAGACAAACACCATCACCCAAATTACTTAACAGAACTACATAATTTCTCCCCAATACAGTAAGATAAGGTTGAGATAGGAAATATAAATTTTGGTTGTGGAAAGAAAAATCTACTGTCGACTGAAATCAGCACAACTCTTATATTTAAGAAACATAGAGTTTATTCGTAGTCTTACTGAGGGTTATGGCCAGTGAAATAACCTGGGAGGAGTTTTGGCGAACTGCTCCACAGCCCCTTCATTTGGAAAATCTTAAATACTTTCCTAGATCAGAGGACACATGCTGAAAAGAGGTTACATTTATCAATACATCAAGCAGTGTGGCTTGGAAACACCTAGTTAGTGTCCTAAGAGATCATTCCCTACCCATTCCAATGCTATCTGTGTGAGGGTGCGACAATAAAGGACCCATTAGGTGGATGACCTCATCTTCTTTTGGGGATGGAGAGGACACATATGACAGATTATTTTATCAATGTTGATCAGAAAATTCCTGACTGACTACATTTCTGGGAGGAGGTTGAAACTGCTATTAGGTTAGGTATTTGTTAGGTCGAGAAAGCCAAAGAAATGCAGGAGTCCAGACTGATGACAGAAAGATTTAATAGAAGACTTCACTACAGAGGTAATGAAAGGCAAATTCAGAGAGACTACAGCCCCAAAAAGAAAGTTTTGGGGTTTTATAGTAATCAGTGTTTAGCCAAGCGGATTTCTCCAGGGATGTGGGCAGGATGCAGGTTCAAGAATTTCCATCTCTTGGTTAGCAGAACTCGAGCCCCATGGATGTTCTCAGGGTCTGGTCTGGATGGTTTCCAGCTCCTCTCCAGGCCTGCAGTTTCTCTAAGAATTAAACTGAAAATACCCAATTAGTTTTTTCGTTTCTGCCTTTTCAACAGTATTAAGCCCCAATTTGGTGACTTGACCTAGCACAAGTGACATCATGGTGGGCCTGTGTCTTTCTTTTTAACACTACAAATTTTGGCAATGCTATTATTATCTAACAGCAAAGCCTGAATATTCTATCAGAAATGAAAAATGATTAGTACTCCAAGAGACTTTTACGATATCCAATCTTATAATATTCATAAAATAGGTAGTTTCTATATAACAAAAATTAAACATTAATTGAACAAATGAAAAATATGTATTACATAGAAGAAAACATCCATTTGCTTTTGCAAGAGCAATATCAATCCTCAGAATTCAACCTACCAATGAATAATGAATACCTAGAGCCCATATAAACAAAACAGCAAAAATGAAGTAGAGGACATAAAGAATACTTAAAAATTAATATAGGATATACTTATTAAGCATGCATTCATGTTCAAGCGACAAAAAATGTGGTAAACATTAACAGAAAACATAAGAAAAATGAGCATAGGCTGGGGCTGGAGGTAGATGTTTCCAGAGTTGGCTGAGCAGCTCAGGAGAAACATCAACGAGTCAGGTTCCTTCCGTCCGTGTGCTCTGCCGTCCTCATTCACTGATTTCCTCTTCAGCCTGGTTGTAGTGTAAGCCCGACAGTTGGGGCATTCTTTTTTTTTTTCCTTTTTGTAATGAAGTGCCTGACTTAAGCTTTGATTGCCAAGGTGCCCATTATGAAAAGGCATCCACTTTAAAGACTGCAGTCTCCAAGACCCACCTGGCCAGCCACTCAACTACAGAAAGAGCCAGGCCTCCGCCCCGCACTGAGGCTCCCGGTTTTTAGAGATCTTGGTTGATTTCAGTAACTGACCTTTTGGGACTTGTTTATTTTTTTCCTCTTCCTTCACTTTAAATTCCTGCTGTTCTGTTTTAAATTCACCAATAAAGAGTAAGCCCGGAAACCCTAGGCCCCCCCACCCTCCACCCCAATTAAAAAGACCACACACTAACACCACGTCGATGTGTGGCCCCAGGGTGCTGTGTAATTTCCAGTCTTGGAAGTAATAAAAAAGTTTATTTTTTTCAAAGTTTCCTGATGGTTATTGCTGAAGGGCATCTTGCCCCCCGCAAGAGTCGGTCCAGCCATGACCCTGGTTTGGGAAGGAAAGATGTCAGGGGGAAGCTCACGCCCCACCCGCCCCCCTCCCCACAACCGCTGAGAACCCCCAGGGATTCTAACCTGGCTTTACTCAGTTCTAGACACTATGGTCTTAGACAACAAAAACAGAACTAAAAGATGGGAAACTACCCCTTTTGCTGTTCTTGAATTTTATATAAATGAAACCACCCTAAATACTAAAAATTTTAAATATTCAAAGTCTTCAAGTCTTGATAAGGAACTAGTACAATTGGACTCACAGACATTGGCATTGGGATGATAAATTGGTTCAACCACTTCTGAAAAAATTTTGGCTCTATCTACTAAATCATGCCTAAACGTAAGGTGAGGAATCTCCATGACCTCAAACTCTTGCTCTTCTCCAAGAGGACTTTTTGTTCAAAACAGCCCTCCTTAAATTTCTTTCTAAAACTTAAAAAGAGCTGATCTTCCTTTTTTTTTTATCTTCATGCCTGCCTGTTTTGCCATCGTTAATTTGTTCTGAATTTCATTGCTATGTATATATGAAGAGAAATGAGTCTATGTCCACCTTCAAAATAAAATGGCCAGTTCTTTTACTAGCAAGACCAGTTTATTCAGGAATAACAAAGGAATTTGGCACAGTTGCAGAACAAGCAGGTACACACGAGTCACAGGGTGGCCTGCGGCTGCTGCAGCAAGTCATATGGGCGCCCACTAGTGGCAGCAAGGAAGGAGCTCCTCCAAGCTGTCTCCTGCAGGTGTCTCCGGTGCTGTGCTGAGACAGGGCTAAGAAGGCTGGGAGAGTCTCCCTCTGCCCACCAGAAAGCAAAGTCTGACACTGCTGGGCTGGGTAAGCTGCCGTGACAGCAATGCCAGGGAAGCAACTCGGGGCTGAGCCACCAGTGAGTGGGATAGAGCATCTGGGTCCTCAGAGAGTGCCCAACATTTTGGCCACGGGAGGGCAGGGGAGGTATCATCCACCTGCCCATTCTCCTGAAGAGAGAGCTCCATCCAACGCTCGCCCTTCTGGAACCCTTCCCACTGCTGGCAAGTCTTTCAAACTGCTGCCTGTGTTTTGGGTGTCATCAGGACCAGCAGAGTATGCCTGTCCTCCACAAGCAGCTGGAGTCTCAGCCTCCCAGACTGTTCCAGCTGTCCCTGGTGTCCAGCCCTGCTAATCACCAGAACTCAGTGTAATGTGGACTCCTGCTGCTGGAGCAGATCTGAAGGGCCAAGTGTGCAGAGTCCCTGGGCTCCCATCCCCACCCCACTCTGTTCTCTTCCTGTGCCTACCCAGTATCTTCAAACCACCTTCTGCAAAACTCTGACTTTTCTCCTACAAGATATTTGTCTGAAAGTCATTATCATTATGTACTATTTTTATCAATCATAATCATGGTTGAGTCTTTTTGTCAATATCAATTCTTCTTTCAAAACACTTTGTTAATATGTATAATTGCCAAACTTTAGATTTTCACATAAGGTAAACATGTACAGTCTTACTTCAACATTTTGTTTATTTTTAATCTATTATCCAGTTTTGAGTCTTTGAGAAGATTTTACCCAATTTATCTATTCCTTTTATTGGCATGTTTTAGCAAGTTTTATAAAATAAGCACTATTCATTTGTGATTTTTCAATGTTTAGGATTCTTATGTCTTTATGATGTAATAATTCCTTTATACTTGCACTATCTCCCTGTTGATCACTAATAATATGTCTTCTTCTGAAACCGAATTTCTCTAATATTTATATACTCATTCCAACTTAGTTTTAGTGAGTTGCATTGTTAATTCTTTTCATCCTTTATTTTTACTCTATGTGATAACATGTTTTTTTGTTAAGACTTTTTAGAAAAAAAAATGTTAGGTTCACAACAACATTGAGAAGAGGGAGAGATATTTCCCATATATACCCTGCATCCACACAGACACAGCCTCTCGCATTACCTGCAGCCCCAATAGATGGTACATTTGTTACAGGATGAACCTATAAGGACACTTTATGCTCACCCAGGGTCCATAGCTTATAATGTATTTTTAGAGATTTTGGAAAAATATTCTGAAAAATATTTTTAAATCAAAAAAATTTGCAAAAATAGTACAGAAAGTGCCTGTGTACTATTCACGTAGGTCTCCTAAATGATAGTATTCTACACAGTCAAAGCACAGTTATTAAAGCCAGGAGAGTGACCGTGACACAAATCTATTAAGCTTATTCTGATTTTACTACTTTTTACATGTACTCTTCTCTTGATGTGAGTTTGTTTTTAACTACAACCACTACAATATTAGTTAATATTAATAAAAATTAATAAAATTAATAAAAAGTAAAATAACAGTATGGTCAATGTTGCAGAGTAACTGAATCCCTCATATATTTCAGGTAGGAATGTAAAATGGTACAGACATTCTGGAAAACAGATTGGAAAAAACACTTTTATTAAGTTAAACTAACATTTACAACATGCCACAGCAAATCCTCTCCTGCATGTATGCTCTCATGAAGTGAAAACTTATATTCACACAAAAACCTGTACAGGCACGTTTGTAAGTTTTAATTGTAATAGCCAGTAACTGTAAATAACTGATAATGTTCCCAACCTGGTAATAGATAGACAAAACATAGAAAAGCCTTAAGATGGAACACTACTCAGTAAGGAAAAGAAGCATTCCTCTCTTTCATTCTTCATATTGGTCTCATCATCACCTGAGAAGCTCTATGAATTTCTAAGATTCTGTTCGGCATCCAATATCTAAAGCAACTAGGAAGTACACTTACTGTCAAGTTACCAGAATATCTTGCTGTAGTAAAATAACTCTCCACCATCCTCTGATTATGGTCAGCTACTGGAATATTGGCGATATTTTCTAAATGTCCTTCTCACAGCTGCTTTCACCTCATTGTTCTTCAAGCTGTAGATGAGGGGATTCACTAAGGGAGTGACCACACTGTACTGTACAGAGAACACTAACTCCAGGGGTGAACCTGAGGTCGGTGTGAAATAGCGAAGGAAACCTGAGCCATAAAACAGGAGGACAGCAGTGAGGTGGGAGGAGCAGGTGGAGAAGGCCTTGCTTCTACCTGAGGAGGAGCTGATGCTCAGGATGGTGGACACAATAGGAGTATAGGAACAGACAATTAGGACACAGGTTACAAGCCCATGCAGGAGGCTGGAGCAGAGCAGAATAATAAAGTTGGTGGAGACATCAGAGCAGGACAGAGGGAAGAGAGAGGGCAGCTCACAGCTGTAGTGGGGGATGGACTGATCCTTACAGAAGTCCAATCTCATGGCAGGTAGGATGTTGATGAAAGCATCCAGAAATCCCAGGCACCATGAACCCCACACTAGCCCATTACAGAGCTTGTTGGTTATCTTCTGGGCATACAGCAGAGGGTGGCAGATGGCAATGTAGCGGTCATAGGCCATCACTGAGAGCAGGCAGGCTTCAGTGCCCCCCGAGTCAAACACAAAGAAGACTTGAGCCAGGCAACCCTGGACGGAGATGGTTTTCCTCTGGGACAGGAGGTTCTCCAGCAGCTTGGGCACTGTAGCCGAAGAGAAACAAAGATCCAGGCAAGAGAGGTGACTCAGGAAGAAGTACATGGGCGTGTGGAGGCGGGAATCAGCCCTGATCACCAGCAGCAGCGTCAGGTTTCCCAGCAGGGTCTGGAGGTAAATCATTAGGAACAGCGGGAAGAGCAGGGCCTGGACACGGGGGTCTGCAGACAGCCCCAGGAGGAGGAACTCGGTGACGGCGCTGTGGTTCCCCAGAGCCATTCAGTTCCTTTGTTCCTTTGGAATAAGAACAGGAAATGGACAGAGCCTTCAGTGCCCCTGCCAATGTCCCAAGACGTCCCCATCCTCTCCCTATACAATGTTTTGTTTTAAGATTTTAAACTCCTCACTGGTTCCCTCAGGTATTTTTCACCCCCAACCATCCCTCCATCCACCTCACAGGTCATGAACCCCTATTATCAGCCCTCCTATATTTGAGCTCTTCTCATTATCTGCTCTAAAAGCTGTGTCCGTCTACTCCACCTTCTTCAGCTGGGCCTGCTGCCGTCAGCTCCATCATCTCTCACACACTCTTGTGTACTTCTGAGAGTGGCTGCCCCTCACCCCTTCTCTGCCTTTAGCCCTCATTCAATTATTTATTCAACACCTTTCGATATCTAATTAGTGCTGAGAGCAAATTGTGTTTACTTAGACTTCATCATTTATGAAATTATTATGGCAGTTATATATATTGTCAGTTTTAATTCTCAGAATCAGATTGAGAGGCCAGTGTGTGCAATAGTATGTGTGGATAAGTGGACAGAAATTCAACTGCAATGAAAGAGAATGTCTATTTTACAGGTGAGAATATTGGAGGTGCCTGAAAAAAATCTAATTTCACACCTTAGTTGGTTTTGCATTTATGTGATGTGTCTATGCCCTCAGTCCCTGCCCATGGATGTCAAAATACCTCTCAGTCCCTGCTCATGGAATAATTTTGAACTTTCTGCTTGATTTTCAAGAGCCTTCATCATCTAAGATTGACTTCTTTCTCCTGCCAGAACTCCCAGCACTCCCCCAGTGGCCTCACCGCCATCCCAAATAAGCCTCATCCAGAATAATCGCCATTGGCAATGGCTAAAATTCAGCCACTAGAGGTTCATTCTATTAAAATAAGTGTGGCCCTAGAGAAAAATTGGAACAGCACTTGGAGATGCAACACGTGAATCTGGGTTCACATGAAGATGTATACGCTTCCCAAGGCATCAGGCAGATGAGGTTTCCTTTTGGAAAAAAGAAATATAACAAGTGTTTGCTCCTTCATCCACTTCACTCAAAAAGTGCCAATGACCCAGAAAGTGTTAATTAGTGATTGAGTGAGTGAATTAATAGCAGACTGAGATCTGGAGGCTAAGGAGGGTGAGAACATCTCTGCTCCCAGGAAGGACTGGACAGATTGACCAGAATGGGGGCTTCTGGAGAGGCAGTGTGCACACCTATGTTCATGGGGGCAGGGATCCATAAAGAAGAGAAATGGAAGGAAGTTTGTGCTAACAGAGCAGGAAAGACACTTTCATGCAGTAGATTTCTCATCCCCAAACCTGCAGTGGCTCTTACCCTCTTTCCTGGTGCCTCCACCACCTCCCTCAGCAGAGTCCATGGCTGAGGTCGGCAGTAGTGGTTTTCAATAACATTAGATTCTGGGTCTTGCAAAAGAGGATACGCATGGGCCACCAAGAACCCCCTATCTGCTCTGACATGTTCTCCCCTCTTCTCCTCAGAAAGGAAGTTTAAGATGAGGGATTTCACTCTCCCTAATCCTCCAGGGCCCCAGGCCAGGCAGCCTTTGTGCACAGAAAGCAGAGAGCCTCTTTGCCAAGGGTCAGTATCACTCAGGACAGAGACGTGCTCTTCCTGAGCAGCTGAGCCCAGAACCCCAGCTAACAGAAGGCAGCAGAGCGCTGAGGCCGAGATGGGCGTCAGGAGGCACGGAGGGAAGGAGATTCCGGGTGAAAGTACATACCTTTAGAGACCAAGAGGAGACCTGAAGAGGAGACAAGAACAGAGCCTGAAAAAGCTGGGAACAAGGGAGGAAAAACCTTCAGAGAAATATCCGACCCAACAAGTTGCCTATTTTTTCTAGTACAGAGCATATCCGTTTCTCTCTCCTTCCCCGGATGAACTTGTCTCAGGCCAGTAATTCTTCACACATAAGGGAACCAGTTCTTCTAAGAACAGCACAGATTATTTTCTTTCTCATAGAAAACCACAAATATGCAAGAAAACACCGTGGCCAAACTCTGAATACACTCAGGGAAGATCTCCCTCCTCCTCCTCCTTGTAATACCTCTCCACAGGCCAGTCTTCACCCTGCAAGTGAAGATCCCTCTCACCTGATCCTAGGCCCTGCCTCGCAGACATCTCTTCATTTATTTTTCACTGTGAATCTAAATACAGTACTACAGCTCTCTGCAAATGAGTCATTTAGGGTCTAGTCTTCTGGGATGGCATCTCTGTTTAGGATGCCATGTGTTGGCCACTGGAGCCTGGCAGTTCAAAAGACATCTTGCCAATGACGTCTATTCCCTGAAGTCAAAGCCTGAAGCCAGATTCCAATTCAATGCCTGTGTAAAATTAACTTTCTAACCCACAAGGAATTCTTTGGCACGGGGGACTTTTGGACCTTCTGGGTTGACATAACATTTTTAACCTTGGGTAAACGCTCCTGAGGGCCCGTTGCCCTTCAGAGAGGAGGCGGGGCTGGAAGAATTTCCCTGTGAAACAAGATTTCATACATAGTAGCTGGACGCCTCATGTGTGATTCCCTAGGAGCTGGCTGTGCACACTCCTCTCATCCATATTATTGTCCTGTGGTCACATGAGCTGCATTTCTGAATATAAACAGCTTGATGTGAAATGACTGAAGCAATGGAAAACACAGAAATCTGTGTGTAGAGATTTTATGGGAGAAGTCTGTGAACCCTCAACCTACCCTCTGGTGCTAAAAAGGACAGGTGAGAAACCAGCCTTTAAGCTAACACACCTTTTCAGGAAAAGCCTTATCTTCAAGAATGAATTATCAACTAAAAAAAATGCATCTTCGTGCTCAGCATAAATTACATTTTTAGATTGTTTTTGACATGACTGTTTTGATGGCAGAAATGTCAAAATGTGTTGTTATGATCCAGATAATTAACACACACAGGACTAAGTGACTGTGTTACTTAAGAAAACAATGGAAAAAATATATTTTTAATGTTAACTAAAAAAGAATATGTTTCCTTCCCAATATATTCTTAGTCCTGTAAAATAAATTGGAGATTCTTGGTAAGATAACATATTCTTGTGCCAGGAAAATTTACAGTTTAGGCAGGTGCCCCGGCCCGCGGGGCTGGTTATTAGTGGGTCTCGAGGAGAATCCCTGTACCTAAAGGATGGGACAGAGAGAGAGAGACGGAGGCCAAGCAAGTTGTCAAGGCTTCGTTTATTTGTAAGAAAGGTAGGGAATTTATAGCACCTTAAGGGGTGTGGTAAGGAGTGGCTTCTTCTGGTTGGTTGCCCATTATGATAATGAGGTAGCTTACAAAGTCTAATCACACACCGAGT
>JAQQAC010003639.1:6324138-6342661 GCA_029783875.1 Phataginus tricuspis | reverse complement strand
CTAAAAGGGTTAGGTTAGTTTCTTAAGCAATGAAACATAGAATACAGAATGAGACTGGGTTGGGCTAAGATCTTTAAGCTTTCTGTGCCAGTGCAAAGTCCAAGGTGGTCACCAACAGGCAGGGGAATGACCCAGATCACTAAAATGTTATTCTTCAGGAGAATAAATTCTATCCCATTCATCTGTTTAATGTCTGGTTTTACCTCACAGTATTGACTGAATGGATTAGTTCAAACATTTTTCTATAGGTGGTCCTTTAAAAAATGCTATCTTGCTATCAATTTACATTATATGGTGCATATTAAGCTTTGAAGATGGGTACTACCTTTGTAGGTTGCTCTGCAAATAGGCTCTCATATCTAATCATTTTGGAAACTTTCAAATGATTGAACTTGGTGACAGGATTGGCCTCGTCCAGCTGAGCCTGGTGAGTGAAGCGGTGGCTCATAAGGACCTGTGAGGGATATTTGGAAAACTGACACCATCTCCTTCCAAGTGAGCCCTTCCGACTTCCTGTTCTGATCATTCAAGTACATATCTTGGGTCTGGACAGAAGAAATGACTGGTCCTAACTTACAATTTGTGACAGAGCTAGGACCACATTTTCTTACATGATTTTTCTAATTCTCATTATGTTCCTTATGTGCAAAGAACCAGGTACAGTACCTAGCTGCCTCCAAGTATTTAGATGTACACTTCTCTGATACACTTACATTATAAAGCTAGTTTCAAATTATGATGTTTCATTGTTGTTGGCAAAGATCATGCTGATTGACAATAGAGGAATTGGAAATAGTAGGTAAATATTTGAAACAGAATATAGAGAGAATATGCAAAAGATATACATATAGATAGATACAGATATACACATATACACACACAGAATTTTTCAGCACATATGTTATCTTCCTCATGCAAATGGTATTTTCATCACAATTAAGATATTAAATTTTTATTGGAGCCAAAAGAATAATAATCTCTTGTGAAGTCTCCCTAAGATAGTAGGTTTTTATAATACTGTTTGATTCGGGCACTTGAATAAGCTCCCAATAAGCACAAAGTCTTCATGGCTTAAAAATATGCTAATAAGAATTTAGTCAAGGGTCATAAGCAAATATTTGGGACTACAGTTTTATATTATAATAGAATGTTAAATACGGTATTAAGAGAATTAAATTTGGATTGTAGATGGTGTAGCACTTGTTTTTACATGCATTTATTAATAGTTACATAATCGGCTTTAAAATTAGAGAATTTAATTTAGAAACATAAAGAGGTATTTTCTGACTCGCGTATGTGAAAGAAATTACTTTTCTTAAGTCCTGTGGTGCCAGGATACCTTCCTCAGCATCTATATAGCAATTTTCATTGCCCAGAATGAGCTACAAACACAATTGTGACGATTATGGCAGAGCTCCTGGCCTACAGAGATTATACCAGTACAATGAGGATCATATGTGTGGCAGGGCAGTAGTGGAGAAGCATGCTACATACTGAAAGGGCAGTGTGCAAAAGGCAGTATTGATGCAGACAGAGACACTGCTTATCCAGCATGTTGAAGATGAGCAGCCACACGGGCAATTTTAACAAAGTTTAAATAGATGAAGAATAGCACAATTCCTGAATTTAGTGATTTGAAACTGAAATCAATTAGAGATGAGGCCCTAGAGATACATAGAGATTGATTTTCTGTGGTTGTATATGTCATGCTAAGTAACTTACTTTCCTTATAAATTTAAGATCTTTGATCTTTATTTTCAGGAAATTTCTGGTAAGCAACAGAATAAGTAAAGAATAAGGATTTGAAGTTTGAAGAACATGGGCATTTTTCTAGATACAATTGTATCACAGGCATAGAAGACATTTGAGCAAAGCAGAGCTGTGGGCAAGGAGATTGATTAGGAAGATGCGTATTACTTAATTCTGAAATAATGAAGGTCTGAACTAGGGCTGTGTGAAAGGAAGTTGAAACTAAGGAGTTGAGTTCTGTTATGGATTGAGTTTTTTCTCCCCACAACAAAGAATTGAAAGGCAGAGACGGAGTAGTGAAGCAGAGGGAGTCCTATTTGAATACATTCCAAGGGAGGAGCGGCCTAGAGTCAAGGGAGACAAAGGCAAGAAAGGGAAGCTCATTGAACCCCTGCCCTGCATTGGGCAAATCCCTTGCCAACTCCTTAATCCAGGGTCATGGAGCATCCAGTGCACACCTGAATCTGCACAACATGAGAACTGAGTCCTACCACGCCAGGATTTGGGAGAGCCACAGAGCACTAGATGAAGTGAAATTATGTTCTGAGAACTTCCCAAAGGCAAAGAAAGGAGATTTTCAGGCAGTCTATGAAAGAGCATGATCGTACAGCTGCAGTCTTGTGTGGGTCACCCAGGCGATGGGAACTTGCAAGCTCAAATCAGAGCTCTCAGCACCCCCTCCCTATTTAGCTGGAGTAGAACAGGGAGAGTAACACACTTGAAGAAAGGGGAGTGCGGGCAACCTCAGAGAGGAGAGGTGACTGAGATCTTTAGGGTCTGAAGTTTATAGGACCTTTATGGGCAGGAGTCTGCAGAAGGCATGATTTATACAGGTATTTATATTCCTTTGAAGTTTTGTCTAAAGAATAAGGTTATTTACCTGACTGTGTTTGTTTGGACTTAAGCATTCTTTGTCTACATAGGCTTATTTACACTTCTGAGGTCTGTCTCCTGCCCTGGTTACAAAGTTACTTGATTAAGGGGCTAGAAGAAGAGGAAGAACTGCATACAAAATAAGTTAAAGAATAAGATGGGACTTTTTGCAGGCTAAGTGGATTTTTCAATGGCATGATATTATTGGTACAAGGAAGACATACTGAACTCTGATACTTTTCTTTATCTGGGGAATATCTGGACATTCCAAGTCACTACTGGCCTTTGAAACTTCAACTAATTAAGTCATTAACTCAGTGAGTCTTATCTGCCTCTCTGGTTTTATCTGGTTAATTCTTTGAGTCCCTCTTTGTGGGCTCTACTGGCTTTATTCTCTCACCACCCACTCATGTCTATTTTTCTGCCTAAGAGTTCTATCCATTTGGGGATGCTTATGATAAATGAGAGACAGGAATCAGAGTTACAGTTTTAAACTGAAGGGATCAGATGGAGGCTAGTGTCGTTGTGTGTTACAAAGATTATTTCCAGCAAAGTAGTGAACTTGAAATCTCAAAACACTACTGCTCCATAATTTCTAAATCTGCTTAATCAAATACAAAACTGAAAAAAACTTTAAAGGAATTATGTTAAAAAACAAAGTTCAGTCAAATACATTTAAAGATCTCATTGTTATTATTATTAAGCAATTCATGAATCGGGCGCATCCCATCCAGCTAATAGAGGTAAGCTCTCAGGAGCGGAACAAAATGGAAAATTTTATAGGAAGGAGGATGGGGCAAGACATTATTAGCAAAAGAAAAGAAAAGATATCAGGCAAGGTCACCTTCCCTTAAAAGAAATCATGTAAAGAAAGAGATTTCCTTGTCTTTGTGGAGGTGGGGAATGAAAAGGGCCATGTAACAGATTACCTCATTGGTGCCAACCAGAAATTTCCTGAAAAAAAATCAAAGATCTTAAATGAATTGATAAGGAAAGCAAAAGAAATACTCTGAGGACACAGTTAATGTAAAAGGATCTGACCAGGGGGATAAGTGTACACAAGGCATCTAATATCCTAGGGCACTATGGATCTGGATGGTATAACTCTGGGGAGAGGAAATCCTGGGGCAAAATACCTCTAAAACCAAAATCAGTCAAAGGGAGAAATAAAGTTTAAAACCCATTTATTGGTTACAAACTGCAGTCCAGGGCCGTCTCTTTCCTGCTCTGGCAAAAGCAAGCAAGACCTCCCCCTAACCTCAGTTGCTGAGGTAATTATCCACCCCTGAGGAACACCTGTTGATACCCAAGTGCACTAAATCAAGGCAAGATATTCTGGAAATATTACAATTCTACCTATAGATGGTTGGGGCAGAGGCTGGCAAACTGGCCATGGATTAAATCTGGCTCACTGCCTGTGTTTTGTGAATAAAGTTGTATAAGAATGCTGCCAAGCTCATTCATTTACTTACTGTCTGTGGTTGCCTTTGCAGAAAAAAGGCAGAGCTGAGTAGTGACAACAGGACCTGTATGGATCTCAAAGTCTAAAATATTCACTATCTGGCCCTTTACAGAAGAAATTTGCCAACCTCTGGCCTTGAGCTGCATTGCCCAACATGGCAGCCACTAGCCTCATGCGTTCATTTAAATGAAAAATAATTGAAATTAAATAAAATGAAATTTTCAACTCCTCATTTGAATTAGATATATTTCAAGAACTCAACAGGTTCCACATGACTGGTGGTGATTTTACTGTACAAGCCACATGTAGAACATCTCCATGATTACAGAAGTTCTACTGGATAACACTGGTCAAAAACACAGATAGTCAAGTAGCACTGGGCACAGAACCTTGGGTCCACACAGGGAGACACGCAGGTCCCTTCCTCCTCCCCTTTCTTGTACCCCTTTCCCACCCAGTGCCCTCAAATCACTTTCTACAGAGTTCCCTTTCCACCACCTTCTCGAATTTTCAGAAGCTGAACAAATTATCTAGGAACAATTCAACAAGAAGACATTTTCTTAAAGAAGAAAGTTTTTCTTAATGATCACCTCCTTTACTGAGCTACTCATTTCCATAGCATACATGCAGCCTCGGTTATATGCACAGACCTTTGAATGTGTGTGAACTTCTATATTCCAAGCAACATTGGGGCTTTTCAAAGCCCACTTTGGATATCTCATTCCCCACCTCCTCCTTTTAAGCTTTTCGATTAGCCTGTTGTTATACCCAGCTATTATCCATTGCCGTAGGCAGCTGTGATTTTTCATAATTGCCTCTGACTTTCATCAACAGACATTCCCAAGGAAAATACGGTTCACACTTGGCCACAAGGCATTGTGAGTGGGTCTTCCAGGGAATCACCAGACAGCTAAAATAATGACTGTTGATGAGAGTGGGGGTGCAGGTGGGTCTCTGAAGGAGAGCCAACCCCATCCCTCCCACTCCACAGGTTGCTGGCCAGCTGAATTTTACCATAATGAGGGATGTCACTTTTCACATCTACTGCAGAGCTGCAAAGGGTTAGATGGGAATAGGGCAAATCAAAACACCACAAATGCCTCTGTTCTTACCAAGATTCAGCCAATTTTCTTCATTAAATATTACAAGAATAGCTGCAAACCTTTGGTTCATTTCCAGGGTTTTGAAAGTGTTGATTTTGACAAGTTTTGCCTATCTTCTTTGTTTTTATGGAAGAGAATTTTAGGACGTCCTTACTAGACCATTTTAACAGGCTCTCCTCTTCAAGAATTTTTTGTATATTGCCTTTGAATTCCTTGACCTTGGTGAGACAGGGACCATGGGTGTAGTCAGAGTAGGGTGAGGGCCTCCGGAAAAAGCAGGGTGGGATATTTACAGTCAGCAATATAACAGTGGGCAAAGAAGTCCTTTTTGAAACTCTGTGTTAAGCATTATGCAAAGTCAAGGTCACACTAATCCTCTAGGATCAAGATACCAGACTAAGAATATAGACATCTTCAGTAAGGTCAGTTAAAAGTCAAAAGGCCAGGAGCAACTTGGCCTAGAATGATTGAGTGGTTTTACAAATAGGGAAAGGTATCACAGCATAACTGGTGACTTTACTGTAAACAATCCTAGCAAGCAGAGAACAACCCAGCCCTCCTTGAGGGCAGGGCAAGTGGTACAAGTCCACACCCCTAAGCCTTTTTTTCATGTTCTGAAAAAATCCTCATTTGCGTATAAAAACCCCTAGACAACACACTACCCCGGGATGTCCCCTCCTGGCGTGAGCCGGGAGCTCTGTCCTATCACTTTATTTCTAAATAAAAGCCTGTACCTTGCTCTCCTACCTTGCCTGTTTGCTAAGCTCATTCTTCGGCTTCGTGAACAAGAACCCTGGCATCATTGGTAAATTTGCTAAGTAGTTCTAAAAGTTTGTAAACTTCTTTGGATTTTCTGGATACTCAATAGAGTCATCAGTAAATTAAAACCAGTTTTTACTTTTCTCTTTTTCACTTTAATGCTATCCACTTTTTTTCTTTCTTTGTTGAACTAAATATAGATGCCAGGACAATGTTGAATGGAACTGGCAGTCGTATAATTCAACTCTTGCTCTTATTTCAATGCTTCACAATAAAGTATTATATTAACTAAAGATTTGTTACAAATACCGTTCATGAAATAGCAGGGTTGTTTTCTATGGCTAGTTTACTGAAAGTATGTTTTATTTTCTGAATCATGAATTGGTGTTGAAGGTTATCAAAGGATTTTTCAGCATCTATCAGATGATTTCTTCTGCTGCTTATTAAGTGTTAAATTAAATTACATTGATTCATTTTACTAAGTTTTTTGGTGTGGGTAAAAATGCAGTATTTCCAGAATCTCTTGCCTGGCCTTAGTGGATCTCCATATCAATAGGTGTTTCATAGGGGTGGACAGAAGTAGTCCATCTCCATATCAATAGGTAATTACAAGGGGGAGTGAGGGCATGTCTGGACTGGAGAGGTTAGGTGGGGCCCTTTTGCAGCAGGGTCGCAAGAGACACAGGCGAGCAGAAGTGGACAACTACTTGTAAACAGTAAATTGGTTTCTCCCACTTTATATCTCCCTTTGACTGATTTCGACTTCAAAGGTAATTTTCCCCAGGCTGGCAACATATTTTCCCCCGGAGTTACACCAGGAAGTAATCGGCAGGACCTCTGAACCCGGTATCTGCCTTCATGAGTGCAACGCTAGGGCAGGTTGCCCCCAGAAATGGTGCGGAGACACCCAGAAACCCCCCTGTGGTTGGTGGGAGGCCCCAGTGGCTGCTGTGGTGGGGGGTGCAGCTTCACCCAGGGGCCCCCTATCCATGGGGCTTCAACTTGGGGAGCCCCTTGTGGAAAACTGGTCTAGGGTAAAACACCTCCTAGATGGGTGGTTTCTTCCCCAGAATTGGGAAGTGTGGATGTGGGGAACTGCCTTTGCATCCAGCCTCGCCACGAGGGTGGCCGCTGGGAACTGCCTTTGCATCTCAGCCTCGCCACGAGGGTGGCTGCTGGGAACTGCCTTTGAATCTCAGCGATGCCACAAAGATGGCCACTGAGAACTCAGCCGCGCTGCAGGGGTGGCCGCCAAAAGCCCCTTGAGGTTTAGCTGCGCCCACTCCGGTCCGCTTCTTACATCAGAGACAGCTGCGCAGGCGCGCAGCTCTGTGCCTGATTCGGAAAAGTAAAGTCACCTTATTGGCATAGGTGACCGATGGGGGGAGGCTTCACCCTATATATCCCATGCCCTGAGCCCCAATAAATGAGTTCTCCCTTCGAGTGAACTTCCTGTTGCGTCTGATTGTCTCCGGGGAAAAGGGGCAGCCAGCGGCGAGTGGCCAGCGGCCAGCGGCCAGCGGCGGCGGCAGCAGAGGCTGGAGCGGCTGCAAGCGGCGGCGCCGCCGAGCTCCGGAGGCTGCAGGAACGGGCGGACAGCCGGCGCTTACCTCCCTTGCTCTGCCTATCGGGGCGAGCCTCTCTCCCTACCTTCCTCCCCTCCGCTGGTTCGGAGGGTCGCAGAAAGAGCTTGTAACACAAAGAGCTGTAGTCCTGACCGAGAGCAGGACCGGCGGGAGAGAGGTGAAAAAACTCCGATATGTGGAGACACCAGAAGCTGTGGAATTAGCCCTCCGTGAGATAGAAGATTGCTTAGAGGCCCTGAGTGGCCATGTAGCAGCTGGGATTGTGGCATGTTTGTATCTCAAGATAGTGGAAACGGTTATCAAGGAGTGAGACAAACTTCAGGGTTGCTTGGAGGAGCTGGGTACCCTTAAGAGAGACAGTTATTCAGAAGTCATGTTGCACTACAGGAAGGTATATCAGCAGTGAGGGAGGAGGCAGCAGGAGAATCAGTGTTGAGGAGGCCTTAGGGAAGGTGAAGGAAGGAGAGGTGCCTTCAGCTCCAGGCATGGTAGGAAAGATGGTGGGTGAGTGTGAGAGGGTGAAGCCAAGAGCAGAACAGCCTCTCCCGTATTAAAGACCCTCCTGGATGTAATTAATCAAATAAAAATGCAACAACCGTGGGCTTCTCAGGGGGAGGTGAAGCTCCTTCCCCAAGTTGAGGAGCACTCTGTGCTCTGGCCCTACACCCACGATGAGCTGGCAGACATGAGCATCTGGCTTCCGCAGAAGCCATCAGAACCTCTGCCTATATGGCTTCTGCATCTCTGGGATATGGGGGTGGAAAACATTGCTATGTCTGGTTCTGAAATGGGAAGACTAGCTACATTCAATTTCATATAATATGAACATGAACAGGCTTATTACAACATTTTATTTTATTTTTAATCTATTTTCCAGTTTTGATTCTTTGAGAGAATTTTAACCAATTTATTTCTTCCTTTTTTGGCATATTTTAGCAAGTTTTATAAAATAAGCACCACTCATTTGTGATTTTTCTATGTTTAGGATTCTGTCTTTATCATATAATAATTCCTTTATATCTATGTTCTCTCCCTGTTGATCACTGATAATATATCTTTCTCTGAAGCTGAATTTGTCTAATATTAATATACTCATTCCAACTTTGTTTTAGTTTGAGTTGCATGGTTAATTCTCTTCATCCTTTATTTTTACTCTATGTGATAACATTTTAAGACTTTTTTAGAAAAAACGTTTTATATTCGCAGCAAAATTCGGAGAAAGGTACAGAGATCTCCCATATGCACCCTGCCTCCACACAGACGCAGCCTCTCCCACTATCTAGAGGCGCCAACAGACAAACACATTTGTTACATGATGAACCTAAAGGGCACATTACAGTCATCCAGAGTCCATAGTTTTTGACATATTTTTAAATGTTTCATTCTGAAAAAAAAATTAGAAATCAAACAGTTTTCAAAAATCATACCGAAAGTGTCTGTGTACTATTCACCTAGTTTTCTTAAATGATATTTTTCTACACAGTCAGAGAGCAGTTATTAAGGACAGGAAAGTGACAGTGAAACAAAACTATTAAGATTATTCTTAGTTCACCAGTTTTCACATGTACTCTATTTTTGGGGTGTAGTTTATTTCTAACTACAAGCACTGCACACTTAATTAGGAATGGCTAAAATCAATAAAAAAAATACAATACCAATATGGACAATGTTGCAGAGTAACTGAATCCCTCATATTTCTGGTGGGAATGTAAAATGGTACAGACATTTGGGAAACCAAACTGGAAAAACAATTGTACTAAGTTAAACTTATATTTACAACATGCCACAGCAAATCCTCTCCTAGGTATATACTCTCAAGAAGTGAAAACATGTTCATTCAAAATCATATGCCGGAATATTCATAGAAGTTTTATTTGTAATAGCCAGTAACTGTAAATAACCTAAATGTTCCTAATCTGAATAGAAAAACAAACATGGAACAGCGTTTTGATGGAACACTGCTCAGCAGGGAAAAGAAGCATTCCTCCCTTTCATTCTTGATACTGCTTTCATCGTCACCTGGGCAGCTCTATGAATTTCTAAGATTCCTTTCTGTATCCAATATCTGAAGCAATCAGAGGGTACACTTACTGTCAAGTTACCAGAATATCTTGCTGTAGTGAAATAATTCTCCACCATCCTCTGATTATGGTCAGCTACTGGAATATTGGAGACATTTTACAAACGTTCTTCTCACAGCTGCTTTCACCTCATTGTTCTTCAAGCTGTAGATGAGGGGATTCACTAAGGGAGTGACCACACCATACAGTACAGAGAACATCAACTCCAGGGGTGAACCTGAAGTTGGCATGAGATAGCGAAGGAAAGCTGAGCCGTAAAACAGGAGGACAGCAGTGAGGTGGGAGGAGCAGGTGGAGAAGGCCTTGCTTCTACCTGAGGAGGAGCTGATGCTCAGGATGGTGGACACAATAGGAGTATAGGAACAGACAATTAGGACACAGGTTACAAGCCCATGAAGGAGGCTGGAGCAAAGCAAAATAGTAAAGTTGGTGGAGACATCAGAGCAGGACAGAGGGAAGAGAGAGGGCAGCTCACAGCTGTAGTGCGGGATGGACTCATCCTTACAGAAGTCCAATCTCATGGCAGGTAGGATGTTGATGAAAGCATCCAGAAATCCCACGCCCCATGAGCCCCACACTAACCCATTACAGAGCTTGTTGGTTATCTTCTGGCCATAGCGCAGAGGGTGGCAGATGGCAACGTAGCGGTCATAGGCCATCACTGAGAGCAGGCAGGCTTCAGTGCCCCCCGAGTCAAACACAAAGAAGACTTGAGCCAGGCAACCCTGGACAGAGATGGTTTTCCTCTGGGACAGGAGGTTCTCCAGCAGCTTGGGCACTGTAGCCGAAGAGAAACAAAGATCCAGGCAAGAGAGGTGACTCAGGAAGAAGTACATGGGCGTGTGGAGGCGGGAATTGGCCCTGATCACCAGCAGCAGCGTCAGATTCCACAGTAGGGTCTGGAGATAAATCACTAGGAACAGCGCGAAGAGCAGGGCCTGGACACGGGGGTCTGCAGACGCCCCAGGAGGAGGAACTCGGTGAAGGCGCTGTGGTTCCCTGGAGCCATTCAGAGACTCCTTTGTTCCTTTGGAATAAGAACAGGAAGTGGACAGAGTCTTTCAATGCCCCTGCGAATGTCCCAAGACGTCCCCATCCTCTCCCTATACATTGTTTTGTTTTATCAAGATTTTAAAGCTCCTAACTGGTTCCTCCAGACATTTTTCTCCCCCAACCCACCCACCATCCACATCACAGGTCCTGAACCTCTACATTAGTTGTGCTAAATTTGGTTTCTTGCCCTTATTCTGTTCTAAAAGCCATGTCCGTCTACTCCATCTTCTTCAACTGGGCCTGCTGCCGTCAGCTCCATCATCTCGCATGCGCTCTAGTGTGCTTCTGAGAGTGGCTCCCCCTCACCCCTTCTCTGCTCTCCATTATCCTTCATTCTTCAATTATTTATTCAACACCTCTCCATAATTAATTAGTGCTTACAAAGTGCAAATTGTATTTGCTTATATTTTATCATTTTTATTGCAGTTGTGTATACTGTCCATTTTAATTCTAGGAATCAGATTGAGAGGTCAATGTGTGCAATTATGTGTGTGAAGAGGTCGACAGGAATTTGGTAGCAATGAAAGAGAATGTCTATTTTATAGGTGAGACTATTTGAGGTCCCTGAAAAAAAAACAATTTCTCACCTTAGTTGGGTTTGTGTTTGTGAAATGTCTCAACGCTCTCAGTCCCTGCCCATGGAATAATTTTAAACTTTCTGTTTGACATTTAAGAGACTCCATCATCTAAGATTAACTTCTTTTTCCTGTCAGAATTCCGACCACTCCCCCAATGGCTTTACTGCCATCACAAATGAGATTCATCCAGAATAATTGCCATTGGCAATGGCTAAAATTCAGCCACTAGAGGTTCATTCTAGTAATTGAAGTGTGTAGCTACAGAAAAGTTGAAATAACTCTGGGACACACAACACATGAATCTGGGTTAAAATTTAACTCCCTCTTTAACAGAGGATGTGTACCTTTCCCAAGGCATCAAGCAAGTGAGGTTTCATTTTTGTAAAAGAAATATAACAAGTGCTTGCTCCTTGGTCCACTCCGCTCAGAAATTGTTAATGACCCAGAAAGTGTTAATGAGTGCTTAAGTGAGTGAATTGATAGCTGGCTTAGGTCTAGAGGCTCAGGAGGGTGAGAACACCTCTGTTCTGAGGTTGAAGGACTGGACAGATTGACCAGAGTTTGAGCTTCTAGAGAGGCAGTGTACATATCTCTGTTCATAGGGGGAGGGAACCATAAAGAAGAGAAATGGGAGGAAGCTGGTGCTAATCGAACAGGGAAGACAAAGTTTCTTGCAGTAGATTTCCCAACCCCCCCAAGCCTGTGGTGGCTCTTACCCTCTTTCCTGGCCCCTCCACCTCCTTCAGCCGAGTCCATGGTTGAGTTTTTCAATAACGTTAGATTCTGGGTCTTACAAAAGAGGATAAACGTGGGCCCCGAAGAACCCACAATTGGCTCTGACGTGTTCTCCCCTCTTCTCCTCAGAAAGGAAGCTTAAGCTGAGGGATTTCACTCTCCCTAGTCATCCAGGGTCCCAGGCCAAGCAGCTTTTGTGCACAGAAAGCAAAGAGTCTCTATTGCCAATGCTCAATATCACTCAGGAAAGAGACGTGCTCTCCCTGAGCAGCTGAGCACAAAATTCCTCCTAAGTGGAAGGCAGCAGAGCGCTGAGGCAGAGAGAGATTGGCAGCAGAGGGAATAGAGGAAAGAACATTGTCAGTGGAAGGACATACCTTAGAGAGCCAGGAGGAGACCTAACGAGGAGAGAGGAACAGAGCTAGAAAAAGCTGAGAACAAGGGAGGAGAATATCTTCAGAGAAATATCGGACCCACAGAGTTCCCTGTTTTTTCTAGTAAAGAACACATCCGTTTCTCGGCACTGCTCTGGATGAACTTATCTTGAGCCAGTAATTCTTCGCACATAAGAGAACTGTTTCTTCTAAGAACAGCACAGAATATTTTCTTTCTCACAGGATACCACAAGTAGGCAAAAACACTGTGGCCAAACTCTGGATATACTCAGAGGAAAATCTCCCTCCTCCTCCTCCTCGCAATACCTCTCCACAGGGCAGTCTCAGCCCTGGAAGTGCAGAATTCCTATCACTTGATCCTAGGCCTGCCTCACAGACATCTCTTCATCTATGTCTTGCTGTGACTCTAAATACAGTGCTACAGCTCTCTGCAAATGGGTGACTTGGGATCTGTCTTCTGGGATGGCATCTCTGTTTGGGATGCCATGTGTTGGCCACTGGAGCCTGGCAGTTTAAGTGACATCTGGCCAAAGATGTCTATTCCCTGAAGTCACAGTCTGAAGCCAGATTTTAACTCGTTGCCTGAGTAAAGTTAACTTTCTAAGCCACAGGGAATTCTTTGGTATGTGGGACTTTTGGACTTTCTGAGTTGACATCACATTTTTAACCTTGGGTAAATGTTCCTGAGGGCCTGTTGCCCTTCAGGGAGGAGGCAGGGCTGGAAATATTTCCCTGTGATACAAGATTTCATACTTAGATAACAACAAAGCAAAAACTGAAGGAACAAAACAGCAGCAGACTCGCAGAACCCAAGAATGGACTAACAGTTACCAAAGGGAAAGGGACTGGGGAGGGTGGGTGGGAAGGGAGGGAGAAGGAGAATATAGGGCATTATGATTAGCACACATAATATAGGAGGGGGCACAGGGAAGGCAGTATAGCACAGAGAAGACAAGTAGTGACTCTACAGCATCTTACTATGCTGATGGACAGTGACTGTAATGGGGTATGTGGTGGTGACTTAATGGGGGGAATGTAGTAACCACAATGTTGCTCATGTGAAACCTGAGCATAAGATTGTATATCAATAATACCTTAATAAAAAAAAAAAGATTTCCTACTTAGTAGCTGGATGCCTCGTGTGAGTTCCCTAGGAGCTGGCTGTGCACCCTCCACGCATCCATACTATTGTCCTGTGGTCACACGAGCTGCATTTCTGAATATAAGCAACATGATGATGAAATGACTGAAGCAACTGAAAACACAAAAATCTGTAGGTGGATATTTTTTGGGGGAAGTCTATGAACCCTCAACCTACACTCTGGTATCAAAAACGGTTCATGTGAAGACCAGTCTTTAAGCTAACATACATTTTCAGGGGACAGCTTTATCTCCAGGAATGAATTATCAACTAAACTATGCATCTGCATTGCAGCATAAATTACATATTTAGATTTTTTTGACATGACTGTTTTTATGGCAGAAGTGTCAGATATATTTTATATGATCCAAATGTAATAATTAACACATAAAGACTATGTGGTTATGTTGCTTAGGAGAGCAATGGAAGATTAATTTTTAAAATGTTGTCTAAAGAAGCATATCTTTCCATCCCAATATATGCTTAATACTGAAAAATAAATTGGATATTCTCAGTAAGATAACATATTCTTGTGCCTGGAAAACTTAGAATCTAGGAAGGGGAATTACCCACATCACTAAAATGTTATTCTTCAGGAAAATAAGTTCTGTCCCATTCATCTGTTTAATGTCCGCCTTTATCGCACAGGATGGACTGAATGGGTTAGTTCAAACATTTTTACATAGGTGGTTTTTTAAAAAATGCTACTTTGCAATCAGTTTACATTGTATGGTGAATATTAAGCTTTGAAGATGGGTACTACCACTGTAGACTGCTATGCAAATGGGCTCTTCTATCTAACAATTTTGGAAACTTTCAAATGATTGAACTTGGTGACAGGATTGGCCTGGGCAGGCTGAGCCTGGTGAGTGACCCACTGGCTCAGAAGGACCTGTGAGGGATGTTTGGAAAACTGATAGAATCACCTTCTAGATGAGCCCATCCCTCTTCCTGTTCACATCATTCAAGTAAATATCTTGGGCCTAGATAGCAGAAATGATAGATCTTAACTTATAAAGTAATTTATGACAGAGCTAAGACCACAGTTGCTTATATGATTTTTCTAATTCTTATTATGTTCTGTATGTACAAAAAGCCAGGTACAATGACTAGCTGCTTCCAAGTATTTAGATATATAAATCTCTAATACATTTACATTATAAAGCTGGTTTCAAAAATGTATGATGTTTTATTATTGTTGGCAAATATACTGATTGATAGATATTGATATATACACACACAAATAATTTTGCAGCACATACATGTTATCTTTCTCACACAAAAGATTCTCTTCATCACAATTAAGATATTAAATTTTTATTGGAGCCAAAAGAAAAAGAATCTCATCTAGTGAAGTCTCCCTTAGATAGTAGGTTTTTATAAAACTGTTTGATTCAGGGATTTGAATAAACTCCCAATGGGCAAAAAGCCTTCATGGCTTATAAGTATGCTAATGAAAATTTAGTCAGGGGTCAAAAGTAAATATTTGGGACTATAGTTTTATATTATAATAAAGTGTTAAAATACTGTACTAAAAGAATTGAATCTGGATTATAGATGGCGTAACATTTTGCATCAATAACACTTGTTTTGAAATACATTTAATTGCTATGCAATTAACATTAAATAGAGAATTTAACTTTAATTTAGAAACATAAAGGGGTATTTTCTTGTAATATCCTGTCTTAGTCACACACTGTATTGTCTGTGTTTGAGCAGTCCGCACAGACAGCTTTGTTTAGGCAGCTGGTCAGTTTGATTATTGGCCTTGGCAGCCCAGGGCATGGTGAGGGCAACAGCTTTCATATTATACAGTCACAGTCTGAAGTGGGAGATAATTTTCAAGAACTCTTTTCAATATTATAAGGACTGGGATCTCTTATGTGTGGCTTTGGAACATCTTAGTGATGCAATGACTCATAGTCATCTTTTCTAAACTCTTTTCTGAGTTTAGCAGAAGTTGAAAATAGAAAGTGTGGCCAAAGGGTTATCTGCCTGACTACCCAAGCAGGAAAGGAATAGTCTGTAATTGACAGTCTAAGGAGTGCATCTTCTCTCTGGGGCTTTTCAGGCAAAATCGCCTCCTGTAAATTTGCTGTGTAAACGGGATTTGTTGACCAAAGATGTAAAGCAAAAAAACCAAGTTAACAGACACACTGAAATCATTATGCTGTACATCTAAAACGAATACAATGTTTATGTCAATTATATCTCAATTAAAAAAAAGGAAGTAGCAATTTCTCCTACAAAATATATGTATTTTTTATTTTAAAAATTCTGTTTAAAAGAAAAATATCCTAAAGCACAGTCACTCCAATAAAATAAAAATTGGTATTAACCAAGACAGGTCAGGTGTAGCACATTTATCATAGCATTCAAACTGAAAAGAAAAATAAATAACTACCATATATTTGGGTGGGTAAAACAATAAAGAAAGTATTTCCAGAAGAATAAGTATAATTAATAAACATAGATAATGCTTCATTGCCACTAATAACCAAAGATAAATGAATTTATAAAAATTCATACCATCTCTTGCTTTTCAAACCAGTATTTTTTTAAGGCAATGGTTATAATGCAGAGGAGAAACAGACATGTGCATCCTTTCCAGCATCAGAAACTTTGCTAGTTTTACTAGTTTACTAGTAAACTTTACTAGTTGAGTAAACTAGTCAACGCTTTTGGAAAGCTATCTGTTACTGTGCAAGAGACTCAATATTTTTTGTTATTTACAATTTTTTTCGGTATCATTAACCTACAAGTACATGTGCAATATTATGGTGATTAAACTACCCCCTTCATCAGGTCCCCCCCACCAACTCCATTACAGTCACTGTCCATCAGCATAGTGAGATGCTATAGAGTCACTACTTGTCTTCTCTGAGTTGTACAGCCCTCCCCGTGCCCCCCAACATTACATCTGAAATCATTTTAAATATTTTAAATATCACCACAGAAATGTTCTGTACAAAGTAGTTTAATACAGTGTTATTTATGAGGAGGAAAGCCTAACTCAAATTCTATTCTAAGTGACCTGAAGAAATCAAATATAAAAGTTTAACAAGTAAACATGTCTAATAGCAGTAAACTTTAAACAAGCTCGGTAAGCTTTGGGGAAGATTCTGAAAGGACTTTTAAATAAATAAAACAAAGATTTGCAATGCATTTGCATTAACATGGAAAAATTCTTATGATATAATATTTAGTAGGAAAATCTAGATATGCTATCGTGTATATTGTATGATTGCTACTAGACATAAAATGTACAATATAGTAGAAGATGCTGATTTGTACTTATCCTGCCGCACCGAGCTGTACCATACAGCTCACAGGGAGGGGTGTTTATTTTAAAGGAAGTTGGCAGCAACTGGGGCCAAAATCTTCTTCCCCTGAAGGTGTCAGTACAGGTGTGCCATCATCAACCACCATACCACACCCACTCCCCAATCTATAGAGAATCAAGGGGGGGAAGAGAGGAATAAAGGAGCCTATGAGGTCTTCAGCCCGGGAAAGTGGAGTTTTATTTGGCACAAAATTCTTCCTCATATATTCCTTCCCCTGCTTGAGTCAGAGAGATGACCGACAGTACAGTAGAATGAAAATCTTTCTTCTGTTTGTAGACTTTAAAGAAATATTTTTTCATTGGAAAGAAAAGAGGCATGTTAGTATTAGAGCATCAAATTACTATATTTTAAATACACTAAACATTAAATGAAAGGCAATATCAAATAATTTGATGTATACAGTCTAAGCCCGATGGCAACAGAGGATCTCACTGCATAGATATGAATATATGGTAGGTGCTATGATTGACATGCTGCGGGGCCAAAAAATAGAATCAAATGAGAATAGAAACAGCTTAAAAGCAACAGAGTTTCTAAAAACACAGTTAATATATCATATAACAACATCTACTTGCTGATAAACACTTTTTAGAATTTAATCTATAGGAGAAATGCCTTTGGTTGAAAATCGATTGGTTAATTGGTTAATAATTATTGGAATTATCCAAGTATGCAAAGGAAAAATAGATAACAAAATATTAGAGGGAATGAAATGTGTCTGTCCAAATTTTGTGTTATGACTGAAAGAATGTATCATGATAGAAATTTGCTATTAGAAAAGTGGAAATTCAATGTTTTCTTTTGTGTAATGTACTAATACCATGGGCAGCTGGTGATATACTAGGAAGGAACTGCAGAGAGCAGAGATGAAGAAAACCAGGTGCACAACAGGAAGGTAGAAACCTTCTCTGTTATTCAGGTTCAAAACTCTGCCTAGAAACCGTGCTGTTTCTCCTTATTTTAAAAAAGATGTTGTAGATCCCTTGTATCCCACGTCTTACCTCTGAGGAGAAAGACTGGCCTTGAGCTGCAGCGCAGGCAGGCGCTGGTCCCGGGACCATCCTGAGCCTGTCCCAGCTCAGGCCAGCCAGCAGCTCTTCATCGTACCAGTGAGTCTGCTTTTCCTTGTCCCATCTTCCCAAGAGTGCTCCCCTCTTCAGGGACATGCGGCCCAGGTAGAGCCCAGAAAAGGAGATGAGCAAGGCTCCTCTGCAGCTTGAGAGTGGAATTCTCAATGGGCGTGGAATTCTCAATGGGCGTGGGATTCTCAATGGGCGTGGGATTCTCAATGGGCGTGGGATTCTCAATGGGCCAGGGCCAGCAAGAAACAGCAACGCTCTTGGGAGCTTTATTTGAGTCTGACCTCTGTCCTAATGGGGGGACTTGTTTCTTTCAGAACTTTCAGCAGCTTTCGCCTATCTCCAAGGGCCTCTCCTTAATGTTCATTATTCTCCATGAGCCCCAAGACTATGTGTATTTTTACCCAATAATCTGTTATTCTCTTAATAGTGAAGTTCACAGCTTTCAATGCCTTTCCCTAAATTCAGTAAAAAATAATGATTCAAGATGTAACTATTTTACGTTGTAAGAAGACCAAAGTGAAACACCTACAGTCAATTAATATTTGATAAAGGAGCCCTGGATATACAATGGGGAGAGGACAG
>JAQQAC010003639.1:6303619-6319138 GCA_029783875.1 Phataginus tricuspis | reverse complement strand
AAGAGGGTAAAAGGGGCATTACGATTGGCAGACATAGGGTGGGGGGGCACGGGGGGTACTGTACAGCTCAGAGAAGACAAGTAGCGATTCTCATCTCACTACGCTGATGGACAGTGACTGTGGTGGGGTTGGTGGGGGGGACCTGGTGATGGGGGGAGTTCAATCATCACGGTATTGCTTATGTAATTGTAGGTTAATGATACTAAAATAAAACAAATTATTAAAAAAAAATTAAATTTAAATAGTGTCATGTGATTAGTGGCTACCACATTTGACAGCTAAGGTCTCTATCACTGTTTCTCTATAGGAAGTTTATGGAAATTTTTTATTATTTTCATTTCATTTATTATTCTGATTATAAAAGTTGAATATACATAATCTAAGATGTTGTATATGTACAACATATACAAGTCATATACACACATTTGTATATATTTTTTTGCTATCATTAATGTACAATTACATGAACATTATGGTTACTAGACTTCCCCGATTATCAAGCCCCACCACATACCCCATTACAGTCACTATCCATCAGCGTAGTGTGATGCTGTAGAATAACTACTTATCTTCTCTGTGTTATACTGCCTTCCCCATGTTTCCCCCCCCCCACCCACATTATACATGCTAATCGTAAGGATGCTTTTTACCCCTTATCCATCCCTTCCCATCCAACCTCCCCAGTCCCATTCCCTTTGGTAACTGTTAGTCCATTCTTGGGTTCTGTGAGTCTGCTGCTGTTTTGTTCCTTCAATTTTAGCTTTGTCCTTATACTCCACAGATGAGTGAAATCATTTGATACTTGCCTTTCTCCACCTGGCTTATTTCACTGAGAATAATACCCTCTAGCTCCATCCATGTTGTTCAAACTGTAGGATTTGTTTTCTTCTTATGGCTGAATAATATTCCATTGTGTATATGTACCACATCTTCTTTATCCATTCATCTACTGATGGACACTTAGGTTGCTTCCATTTCTTGGCTATTGTAAATAGTGCTGCATAGGGGTGCATATGTCTTTTTCAAACTGGGCTGCTGCATTCTTGGGGTAAATTCCTAGGAGTGGGAATCCTGGGTCAAATGGTATTTCTATTTTGAGTTTTGAGGAACCTTCACACTGCTTTCCACAATGGTTGAACTAATTTACATTCCCACCAGCACTGTAGGAGGGTTCCCCTTTCTCCACATCCTTGCCAACATTTGTTGTTGTTGTCTTTTGAATGGTGGCCATTCTAACTGCTGTGAGGTGATATCTCATTGTGGTTTTAATTTGCATTTCTGTGATGATTAGCGATGTGGAGCTTCTTTTCAGATGCCTGTTGGCCATCTGAATTTCTTCTTTGGAGAAGTATCTGTTCAGGTCCTCTGCCCACTTTTTAATTGGCTTATTTGCTTTTGTTTGTTGAGGTGCATGATCTCTTTATATAATTTGGATGTCAATCCCTTATCGGATATGTAATTTATAAATATACTCTCCCATACTGTAGGATGTCTTTTTGTTCTACTGATGGTATCCTCTGCTGTACAGAAGCTTTTTAGTTTGATATAGTCCCACTTGTCCATTTTTGCTTTTGTTTCCCTTGCCTGTGGAGATATGTTCATGAAGAAGTTGCTCATATTTATGTCCAAGAGATTTTTGCCTATGTTTTTTTCTAACAGTTTTATGGTTTCATGACTTACATTGGGGCCTTTGATCCATTCTGAGTTTACTTTGGTATATGGGGTTAGACAATGGTCCAGATTCATTCTCTTACATGCAGTTGTCCAGTTTTGCCAACACCAGCTGTTGAAGAGGCTGTCATTTCCCCATTGTATATCCATGGCTCCTTTATCATATATTAATTGACCATATATGTTTGGGTTAATATCTGGGCTCTCTAGTCTGTTCCATTGGTCTATGGGTCTGTTCTTGTGCCAGTGCCAAATTGTCTTGATTACTGTGGCTTTGTAGTAGAGCTTGAAGTCCAGGAGCATATATCCCCCTGCTTTATCCTTCCTTCTCAGGATTGCTTTGGCTTTCAGGGTCTTTTGTGGTTCCATATGAATTTTTGAACTATTTGCTCTAGTTCATTGTAGAATTCTGTTGATATTTTGATAGGGATTGCTTCGAATCTGTAGATTGCTTTAGGCAGGATGGCCATTTTGACAATATTAATTCTTCCTATCCATGAACATGGGATGTGTTTCCATTTATTGGTTTCTTCTTTAATTTCTCTCATAAGTGTCTTGTAGTTTATAGAGTATAAGTCCTTCACGTCCTTGGTTAGGTTTATTCCTAGGTATTTTATTCTCTTTGATACAATTGTGAATGGATATGTTTTGATGATTTCTCTTTCTCCTAGTTCATCATTAGTCTATAGGAATGCAACAGATTTCTGTGTATTAATATTGTATCCCACAACTTTGCTGAATTCAGATATTAGATCTAGTTGTTTTGGAGTGGATTCTTTAGGGTTTTTTTATGTACAATATCATGTCATCTGCAAACAGGGACAGTTTGACTTCTTCCTTACCAATCTGGATGCCTTTTATTTCTTTATGTTGTCTGATTGCCATGCCTAGGACCTCCAGAACTATGTTGAATAAAAGTGGGGAGAGTGGGCCTCCTTGCCTTGTTCCAGATCTTAAAGGAAAAGCTTTCAGATTCTCGCTGTTAAGTATAATTTTGGCTGTAGGTTTATCATATATGGCCTTTATTATATTGAGGTACTTGCCCTCTATACCCATTTTATTGAGAGTTTCTATCGTGAATTGATGTTGAATTTTGTCAAATGCTTTTTCAGCATCTATGGAGATGATCATGTGGTTTCAGTTGTTCTTTTTGTTGATGTGGTGGATGATGTTGATGGATTTTCGAATGTTGTACCATCCTTGCATCCCTGGGATGAATCCCACTTGATCATGATGGATGATCTTTTTGATGTATTGTTGAATTCGGTTTGCTAATATTTTGTTGAGTATTTTTGAATCTATGTTCATCAGGGATATCGGTATGTAATTTTCTTTTTTTGTGGTGTCTTTGCCTGGTTTTGGTATTAGAGTGATGTTGGCCTCATAGAATGAGTTTGGGAGTATTCCCTCTTCTTCTACTTTTTGGAAAACTTGAAGGAGGATGGGTATTAGATCTTCACTAAATGTTTGATAAAATTCAGCAGTGAAACATAAAATTCAGCAGTGAAACCATCTGGTATACAGATTTTGTTCTTAGGTAGCTTTTTGATTACCAATTCAATTTCTTTGCTGGTAATTGGTCTATTCAGGTTTTCTGTTTCTTCCTGGGTCAGTCTTGGAAGGTTGCATTATTCTAGAAAATTGTCCATTCTTCTAGGTTATCCAGTTTGTTAGCATATAATTTTTCATACTATTCTCTCATAATTCTTTGTATTTCTGTGGTATCTGCAGTGATTTTTCCTTTCTCATTTCTGATTCTGTTATGTGTGAAGACTCTCTTTTTTTCTTGATAAGTCTGGTTTATCTCTTTTGTTTATTTTCTCGAAGAACCAGCTCCTGCTTTCATTGATTCTTTCTATTGTTTTATTCTTCTCAATTTTATTTATTTCTGCTTTAATCTTTATTATGTCCCTCCTTCTACTGACTTTGGGCCTCAGTTGTTCTTCCTTTTCTAGTTTCAATAATTGGAGTTTAGACAGTTCATTTGGGATTTTTCTTCTTTTCTGAGGTAGGCTTGTATTGCAATATATTTCCCTCTTAGCACGGCCTTCGCTGCATCCCACAGATTTCGTGGTGTTTAATTATTGTTGTCATTTGTCTCCATATATTGCTTGATCTCTGCTTTTATTTGGTCATTGATCCATTGATTATTTAGGAGCATGTTATTAAACCTCTGTGTGTTTGTGGCCTTTTTCATTTTCTGTGTGTAATTTATTTCTAGTTTCATACCTTTGTGATCTGAGAAGCTCATTGGTACAATTTCAATCTTTTTGAATTTACTGAGGTTCTTTTTGCAGCCTAGTAAATATATGAGCTATTCTTGAAAATGTTCCATGTGCACTTGAGAAGAATGTGTATCCTGTTGCTTTTGGATGGGTTGTTCTGTAGATATCTCTTAGGTTCATCTGTTCTAATACGTCGTTCAGTGCCTCTGTCTCTTTACTTATTTTCTGTATGGTTGATCTGTCCTTTGGAGTGAGTGGTGTGTTGAAGTCTCCTAAAATGAATGCATTGCATTCTATTTCCCCCTTTAAGTCTGTTAGTATTTGTTTCACATATGTACGTGATCCTGTGTTGGGTGCACAGATATTTATAAAAGTTATATTCTCTTGTTGGACTGACCCATTTATCATTACGTAATGTCCTTCTTTGTCTCTTGTGACTTTCATGTTTTGAAGTTGATTTTGTCTGATACAAGAACTGGAACTCCTGCTTTTTTCTCCCTATTGTTTGCATGAAATATCTTTTTCCATCCCTTTACTATCAGTCTGTGTATGTTTTTGGGTTTGAAGTGAGTCTCTTGTAGGCAGCATATAGATGGGTCTTGTTTTTTATCCATTCAGTGACTCTATGTCTTTTGATTGGTGCATTCAGACCATTTATATTTAGGGTGGTTATCAATAGGTATGTACTTATTGCCATTGCAGGCTTTAGATTCGTGGCTACCAAAGGTTCAAGGGTAATTCCTTTACTATCTAACAGTCTAATTTAACTTACATTGTATGCTATTACAAACACAACCTAAAGGTTCTTATTTTTCCCTCCTTTTTCTTCCTCCTCCATTCTTTGTATGTTATGAATCATATTCAGTACTCTTTGTCTAGCCCTTGGGTGACATCTATTTAGCCTTAGGAATACTTCCATCTATAGGAGTCCCTCCAAAATGCACTGTAGAGGTAGTTTGTAGGAGGTAAATTCTCTCAGCTTTTGCCTATCTGAAAATTGTTTAATCCCTCCTTTAAATTTAAATGATAATCTTGCCAGGTAGAGTATTCTTGGTTCAAGGCCCTTCGGCTTCATTGCATTAAATATATCATGCCACTCTCTTCTGGCCTGTAAGGTTTCTGTTGAAAAATCTGATGATAGCCTGATGAGTTTTCCTCTGTATGTGATCTTTTTTCTCTCTCTAACTGCTTTTAAAAATCTGTCTTTGTCCTTGATCTTTGCCATTTTAATTATTTTATGTCTTTATATTGTCTTCCTTGGGTTCCTTGTGTTGGGAGATCTGTGCACCTCCATGGCTTGAGAGACTATCTCCTTTCCCAGATTGGGGAAGTTTTCAGCAATTACCTCCTCAATGCCACTTTGTATCCCTTTTTCTCTCTTTTTCTTCTGGTACCCCTATTATGCGAATATCGTTCCGTTTGGATTGGTCACACAGTTCTCTGAGTATTCTTTCTTTCTTAGCGATTCTATTTTCTCTCTGTGCCTGAGCGTCTTTGTATTCCTCTTTTCTAATTTCTATTCCATTTACCGTCTCTTCTCCTACATCTAATCTTCTTTTAAATCTCTCCATTGTATGTTTCATTTCAGATATGGAGTTTCTTAATGATTGAATCTCTGTCTTAAATTCCTTCCTAAGTTCCTGAATATTTTTATGTACCTCCATAAGCAGGTTTTTTATTTTTATTTTTAACTCTCTTTCAGGAAGATTGGTGAGTTCAGTTTCATTTGGCCCTTTTTCTGGGGTTTGTGAGATCTTTGTCTGAACCGTGTTCTTTTGACGTTTCATATTTCTGTGTGGTGCCCTCTAGTGCCCAGAAGCTCCAGTCTCTGGAGTTGCTCGGCCCCTGGAGTGAGGTTGGGCATTATAGGGGAGCACAACTGGTGCCTGGGGGGAGGAAACATCTGTTTCCTGATTCCTGTCTGTCATGTCTTTCTCCCGTATGAGAGCCAGTGTGCTGAGCACACCGGTGTAAGCCTCTGTGCTTGGTGTCTCTAGCTGTTGTAGGCGGGGCCTCTGTCTAGCTGGCTGATTCCAGTGCAGTGACTGCTGTTTGCAAGCCGGTGCGATCAGGCCAGGAGGAAGGCTCAGCAGGCTGCATGTCACAGTGGGGGGGCCTCGGAGCTGAGTAGCCAGCCAGGGGGATGGAGCACCTTAAGCTCCTCAAAGTTCCCAACCTGCTTTGCAGAGCGCACTCAGACAACCTTGTCCAGCTCTCCCTTCTCCCACGCAGCAAGCTCTGTGCAAACCCTGCCCCTTCAGCAGACCTCTCGCTGCTAGGAAGCCTCTCAGACTGCCTGTCTGTCTGTGTTTCCTTTGTACCAGAGTGGCCAGATATGGATCCTGTCCTCCACAAATGGCTGGAATCTCAGTCTCTCAAGCACTCCGCCTGTCCCAGCTCCCCATCCTCCAGAGCACCACACAATGTAGGTTTCTGCTCACAAAGCAGATCTCCAGGGCTATGTGTTCAGCAGTCCCAGGCTTCCACCCCCTCCCCACTCTGTTTCTCTTCCTCCAGCCTGTGAGCTGGGGTGGGGGAAGGGCTTAGGTCCTGCCAGATCAAGGCTTTGGTACGTTACCCTGTTTCGTGAGGTCTGCTCTGTTCATGGTGTCTGTATGTGTCTGGTTCAACCTTCTTCCTGTTGCTGTTTTAGGGTTAGTTGTATTAATTAACTATATTTTCGTACTATTTATGGTTTGGGGAGGAGTTCTCTGTCTCACCTCTCACACCGCCATCTTGAATCTCCATGTTTGTATAGTTTTATATATACCTGGTATCTGTGTGTGCTTGCCTAGAAAGAGCAGGGAAAAACATTTTATAGAAACAAAGACATATAAACAAATTATTCTATGACTGGCTTAAAATGCTTATACAGTCTTGTTTACACAAGATATAGATATGATTTAAAGGAATCATAATCAACCTTAGAGGAATAAGTGGAGAGAAAGATTGCAAAGAAGAAATCTTTGGCCTAAATCCTCAAAGAGAATTTCTTTAAAAGACAGGTTTACTGGAAAGTAACTGCAAAGTAGAGACCAACCCCTCAGGACTCTAACTCTTCAATAATTGGACATATAGTATAAATGTCATTTTTAAGCAATAAATTCTATGTAAAAACACTTTTCTGGAATGAGCTTCTAAGTTTAGCTAAATCTTACCAGAGGTTTAGAGAAGTTTAAAAGAGAAATGAAGACTTCTGGGACGATGGCAGCATGAGCAGGGCAGCGGAAATCTCCTCCCAAAACCATATATATCTGTGAAAATACAACAAATACAACTATTCCTAAAAGAGAGACCAGAAGATACAGTACAACAGCCAGGCTACAGCTACACCTGCGAGAACTCAGCACCTCACAAAGCAGGTAAGATACAAAGCCACCATCTGGCAGGACCCGAACACTCCCCCATCCCAGTGCCCCGGTGGGAGGAAAAGAATCAGAGTGGGGAGGGAGTGGAAACACAGGCCTGCCAAATAACCAGCCCTGGTGATCTGCACCGGGAGCGCAGACATACATCACATGGTGTATCGGAGATTAGAGAAACAAAAGGGCAGGATCTGAGATGGAGACTGCAAGCAGGTCCCGTCAGCTGGCTCCATGGGACAAAAGAAAAGCAGGCACTTTTTTTAAGTCTTAAAGAGACAAGAACCCACCAGCAGAACAAAATCGTCCCAGGTTACTCAGTCCAGCAGGCTGGGAGTCCTGGGGAATTTCAGACCCTCAGGCCAGCGCCGGACAAAGCAGCTGAGCTGAGGCTTCCCACGGAAATCAGCAGCCTGCCATTCATTTCCCCCGGCTGGTGCCACAAAGGGTCTGGGGAGCTGCCACTGAGGCAGAACAGTGGAGGAGTGGCCCCACCCACAGCAACCACACAGAATCTACTCCCAGTTGGCACGCAGCTAAGTAGGAAGGACCCCAGAACCTAGAAAAAGGGCTGGAAAACACCAAGGGGACCAGAAGGCACCCAGTGAGACTGCAAATCCCCACACTGCTATAGGCTGGCTGAGGGCAACCCCGCACACAGGCAGCTCAGGGGATTATCCCAGAGACTGTCTCCCAGTGGGCGAGAAACCAGTTCAGGCCCTGGAGAAGGGCAAGGAGAGCAACAAGCAGGAAGGGACTTTGTTCTCCCAGATGACACACGTGGCACCTACCAGTGACCACTTCTATTACCATGAAAAGACAGAGGAATATGGTCCAGACAAGGATCACAAAGACAACCCCAGAGAGAGGGCCTGATGGGAAAGACTTACACAATCTTCCTCAAAAAGAATTCAGAATAAAAATCATAACTATGCTGATGGATCTACAGAGAAATATGCAAGAACTAAGGTAGGAAATGAGGAGAGATATTACAGAAATGAGTCAGTCAATTGACGGGCTGAAGAGTAGACTGGATGAGGTGCAAGAGAATGTTAATGGAATAGAAATCAGAGAACAGGAATACAGAGAAGCAGAGGCAGAGAGAGATAAAAGGATCTCTGGAAATGAAAGAATATTAAGAGAACTGTGTGACCAATCCAAACAGAACAATATTCACATTATAGGAGTACCAGAAGAAGAAGAGAGAGAAAAAGGGATAGAAAGTGTCTTTGAAGAAATAATTGCTGAAAACTTCTCCATGCTGGGGAAGGAAATAGTTTCTCAGACCACAGAAGCCCACAGATCCCCCAACACAAGGGACTCAAGGAAGACAACACCAAGGCACATAATAATTAAAATGGCAAAGATCAAAGAAAAGGACAGAGTATTAAAGGGAGTGAGAGAGAGTAAAAAGATCACCTGCAAAGGAAAAACCATCAGGCTATCATCAGACTTCTCAACAGAAACCATACAGGTCAGAAGAGAATGGCATGACATATTTAAAGTAATGAAACAGAAGGGTCTTGAACTAAGAACACTGTATCCAGCATGATTATCATTTCATTTGAGGGAGTGATTAAACAATTCCCAGACAAGAGAAAGATGAGGGAATTTGAATCCCACCAACCACCTCTACAAGATATCTTAAAGGGACTGCTCTAGATGGAAGCACTCCTAAGCCTAAAAAGATATCACCAGAGAAAATAAAATCACAGCAAAGAAAGCAGACCATCCAAATACTAACTAAAGGCAAAAAGTAAAATGAACTATCCACAAAAACAGTCAAAGGAAATGTAAAAGAGTATAAAATAAAATACCTAGTATATAAAGAATGGAGGAGGAAGAATAAGAAGGGAGAGAAATAAAGAATCATCAGACTGTGTTTATAATAGCTTAACAAGAGAGTTAACTTAGGCTGTTAGATAGTAAAGAGGCTACCCTTGAACCTTTGGTAACCACGAATCTAAAGCAGCAATGGCAATAAGTACATATCTATCAATAATCACCCTAAATGTAAATGGACTGAATGCACCAATCAAAAGACACAGAGTAATAGAAAGGATAAAAAAGCAAGACCCATCTATATGCTGTTTACAAGAGACTCACCTCAAACCCAAAGATATACACAGACTAAAGGTGAAGGGGTGGAAAAAGATATTTCATGCAAACAACAAGGAGAAAAAAGCAGGTGTTGCAGTACTTCTATCAGACAAAATAGACCTCAAAACAAAGAAAGTAGCAAGAGATAAAGAAGGACATTACATAATGATAAAGGGGGCAGTCCAACAAGAGGATATAACCATTATAAATATATATGCACCCAACACAGGAGGGCCGACATATGTGAAACAAACATTAACAGAATTAAAGGAGGAAATAGAAAGCAATGCATTCATTTTAGGAGACTTCAACACACCACTCACTCCAAAGGACGGATCAACCAGACAGAAAATAAGTAAGGACACAGAGGCACTGAACAACACACTAGAACAGATGGACCTAACAGACATCTACAGAACTCTACACCCAAAAGCAGCAGGATACACATTCTTCTCAAGTGCACATGGAACATTTTCCAGAATAGACCACATACTAGACCACAAAAAGAACCACAGTAAATTCAAAAATATTGAAATTCTACCAACCAACTTCTCAGATCACAAAGGTGTAAAACTAGAAATAAATTGTACAAAGAAAACAAAAAGGCTCACAAATACATGGAGACTTAACAACATCCTCCTTAATAATCAATGGATCAACAACCAAATTAAAACAGAGATCAAACAATGTATGGAGACTAATGACAACTACAACACAAAGCCGCCAATTCTGTGGGACGCAGCAAAGGCAGTTCTAAGAGGAAAGTATATTGAAATCCAGGCCTATTTAAAGAAAGAAGAACAATCCCAAATGAATAGTCTAAAGTCACAATTATTGAAATTGGAAAAAGAAGAACAAATGAGGCCCAAAGTCAGCAGAAGGAGGGACATAATAAAGATCAGAGAAGAAATAAATAAAATTGAGAAGAATTAAACAATAGAAAAAATCAATGAAACCAAGAGCTGGTTCTTTGAAAAAATAAACAATAGATAAACCCCTAGCCAGACTTATTAAGAGAATCTACACACAAACAGAATCAGAAATGAGAAAGGAAAAATGACAATGGACCCCACAGAAATGCAAAGAATTATAAGAGAATACTATGAAAATCTATACGCTAACAGGCTGGAAAACCTAGAAGAAATGAACAACTTCTTAGAAAAATACAACCTTCCAAGACTGATCAAGCAAGAAGCAGATAACCTAAAGAGACCAATTACCAGCAAAGAAGTTGAATTGGTAATCAAAAAACAACCTAAGAACAAAACTCCCAGGGCAGATGGATTCACCTCTGAATTTTACCACACATATCTAGAAGACATAATACCCACTCTCCTTAAAGTTTTCCAAAAAATAGAAGAGGAGGGAATACTTCCAAACTCATTCTATGAAGTCAGCATCACTCTCATACCAAAACCAGGCAAAGACCTCACCAAAAAAGAAAAATACAGACCAATGTCCCTGATGAACATAGATGCAAAAATACTCAACAAAATATTAGCAAACCGAATTCAAAAATACATCAAGAGTATCATACACCACAATCAAGTGGGATTCATTTCAAGGATGCAAGGATGGTACAATATTTGAAAATCCATCAACATTATCCACCACATCAACAAAAAGAAGAACAAAAACCACATGATCATCTCCATAGATGCTGAAAAAGCATTTGACAAAATTCAACATCCATTCATGATAAAAACTCTCAACAAAATGGGTATAGAGGGCAAGTACCTCAACATCATAAAGGCCATATATGACAAACCCACAGCCAACATTATACTTAACAACGAGAAGCTGAAAGTTTTTCATGTAAGATCAGGAACGAGACAGGGATGCCCACTCTCCCCACTGTTATTCAACATATTACTGGATAGCCTAGCCATGGGAATCAGACAAAACAAAGACATACAAGGCATCCAGATTGGTAAAGAAGAAGTCAAATTGTCAGTATTTGCAGATGACATGATATTATACATAAAGAACCCTAAAGACTCTGCTCCAAAACTACCAGAACTAATATCTGAATTCAGCAAAGTTGCAGGACACAAAATTAACATACAGAAATCTGTTGCTTTCCTTTACACTAACAATGAGCTAACAGAAAGAGAAATCAGGAAAACAATTCCATTCACAATTGCATCAAAAAGAATAAAATACCTACGAATAAACCTAACAAAGGAAGTGAAAGACGTATACCCTGAAATCTACAAGACACTCTTAAGAGAAATTAAAGAAGACACTAACAAATGGAAATTCATCCCATGCTGTTGTCTAGGAGGAATAAATATTGTCAAAATGGCTATGCTACCTAAAGCAATTTACAGATTCAATGCAATCCCTATCAAAATACCAACAGCATTATTCAATGAACTGGAACAAATAGTTCTAAAATTCATAGGGAACCACAAAAGACCCTGAATAGCCAAAGCAATCCTGGGAAGGAAGAATAAAACAACGGTTATATTGCTCCCAGACTTCAAGCTTTACTGAAAAGCTACAGTACTCAAGACAATTTGTACAGGCACAAGAACTCACCCACAGACCAGTGGAACAGAATAGAAAATCTAGACATTAACCAAACATATATGGTCAATTAATATATGATAAAGGAGCCTTGGATATACAATGGGGAGGTGACAACCTCTTCAGCAACTGGTGCTGGCAAAACTGGACAGCTACATGTAAGAGAATGAAACTGGACTACTGTCTAACCCCATACACAAAAGTAAACTCAAAATGGATCAAAGACCTGAATGTAAGTCATGAAACCATAAAACTCTTAGAAAAAACATAGGCAAAATTCTCTTAGACATAAACATGAGTGACTTCTTCATGAGCATATCTCTCCAGGCAAGAGTAACATAGCAAAAATGAACAAGTGGGACTATATCAAGCTGAAAAGCTTCTGTACAGCAAAGGACACCATCAGTAGAACAAAAAGGTTTCCTACAGTATGGGAGAATATATTCATAAATGACGTATCCGGTAAGGGGTTGACATCCAAAATATATAAAGAACTCATGCACCTCAACAAACAAAAAGCAAATAATCCAATTAAAAAATGGGCAGAAGATATGAATAGACACTTCTCCAAAGAAGAAATTCAGATGGCCAATAGGCACATGAAAAGATGCTCCACGTCACTAATCATCACAGAAATGCAAATTAAAACCACAATGAGATATCACCTCACACCAGTAAGGGTGGCCAACATCCAAAACACAAACAACAACAAATATTGCCGACAATGTGGAGAAAAGGAAATCCTTCTACACTGCTTGTGGGAATGTAAATTAGTACAACCATTGTGGAAAGCAGTACAGAGATTCCTCAAAAAACTCAAAATAGAAATACCATTTGACCCAGGATTTCAACTCCTAGGAATTTACCCTAAGAATGCAGCAGCCCAGTTTGAAAAAGACATATGCATCCCTATGTTTATCGCAGCAGTACTTACAATAGCCAAGAAGTGGAAGCAACCTAAGTGTCCATCAGTAGATTAATGGATAAAGAAGATGTGGTACATATACACAATGGAATATTATTCAGCCATAAGAAGAAAACAAATCCTACCATTTGCAGCAACATGGACGGAGCTAGAGGGTATTATGATCAGTGAAATAAGCCAAGTGGAAAAAGACAAGTATCAAATGATATCACTCATACGTGGAGCATAAGAGCAAAGAAAAAAACTGAAAGAACAAAACAGCCGCAGACTCACAGAACCCAAGCATGGACAAACAGTTACCAAAGGGAAAGGGACTGGATGATGGGTGCGAAGGGAGGAATAAGGGGGGAAAAAGGGCATTACGATTAGCAGACATAAGGGTGGGGAGCACGGGGAAGGCTGTACAACTCAGAGAAGACAAGTAGTTATTCTACAGCATCTCACTACGCTGATGGACAGTGACTGTAATGGAGTAGGTGGTGGGGACCTGATGAAGAGGGGAGTTTAGTAACTATAATGTTGCACATGTAATTGTAGATTAATGATACCAAAATAAAAAATAAAAAATGAAAGAGAAGGGAAAACATATCTAGTTCTTTTACCTATCCATTTGTCGTTGGGGAAGTCGTTTTAAGTTATCTACGATAGGTTTTTAACATTTTATTTTGTCATCAATGGTATGCAAAATTCTCACAATTTAAAGATTATGGGAGAAAAAGATACATAGTAGAGTTTAGCTAGGTAGAAAAGAAATCATAAGTGCCTCAGTTTCCTCATCTTAAAATAGGAATGCAAAAACCACATACTCTATAGAGGTATGGAGAGGATTTTTATCTACATCAAGTGCTTGTAAGAGCCCCAGTCACACAGTAAACTCTAGATGAATGCTCCTTATCATCATCAACTTCATCATCATCATTATAATATTCTAAACACTCATCTGTATTTTTTCAATGACTTTAAATGAGACAAAATAGGCTGACAGTATTTTTGCATGTTGTTTATTATATTTCTTGTTCTCTTAATGTAGAAGTAATATTATTCACCATAGAATATTTCATATATTGATTTTATTTGTAACATATTACTTACAGGTTAGTTTAAGGTGTTCTGAGAGGCTTTGTACCCAATCTATAATATCCTGCATGAAAAGCCAAAAATGGAGATGGCGTCAGAATATAAATGGCTTCCACTACGTTCAGCCCTGGCAGTGTCTAGAGAGTGAGGGAGAAACATGATTGGAAAGATACAGAGCCTAGAAGCTAGTTTGTGAAAAGTCTTTCCAGTCTTACAGCTCATACATGAAAGAAACTTAACAAATGTTTTCCCAACATTTTTTGGGAATGGTGATTTGAAAAATCTATGTAATATTGCCAAAAATGGGTTGTAAGTCTAAAAAAATTATTTCTAAATTAACAATCAAAATATCCAATCTGCTCTAGGAAAAGATGACCTAAAGGGTTTTTTAATTCTCTCTGTAAAAAATGATTTACAAAATTACTGTCGTAAGAAAAAGCAATCAAGAATGTTGCAGCCAAAATCTGTAGAAAAAAGGTATTAAAGATAGTGTTAGTCACTTAATGAATACAAATATGACCTTATTGCCTTCTTTAGTGATATTTGTGATCTCAATTCATTTTTAGTAAGTTGTGTTTTATTTTGATTTCTTTTCTTATTCTCAATAAGTAACCACATCAACTAAAAAAATTAATATGCACAAAGTAGTTATCTCTGGATGGATGGTATTGAATACTATTTTCCTATCCTTTTTTAACATCAAAAGCCATTTATTTTATAGTTTACAACACAAAAAAAAGTAAACATTTTCTGAATGTCTATACAGGTTGTAAGCAATTTTTATGAAACCAACCAGTAAATAAGCTATTTATTATCTCTCACACATATTTCCTGTCCCCAGACTATTCCATTAAGATAGCTGTTCTTAAAAATAATATTCCTGATGGACTGACAGATTGAGGAATCTTTGAAACTATTACACTCTCCAGAGAATAGTATATTTTTTAGTTTAAACATATTCTTGTTAACTGATACCAAGTAGAATATAAATAAACCACATATTTAATTATCTTATCTATCCAGTGTGGGTAATTGGTACATGACTCAATTAAATGGCTCATTAACAAGGACTGGTTTTCAAAATTTTTGAATGTTTGATCATTTTATAGAGGTTTAAATGTAAAGGTGTTTGGACAACACAATAGCCTTTTAGATTGAAAATCAGAGATTTCACATAAAAATCTGGACTTTCGCTTTCTCTTAAAAACTCCACCTGAGCTTTAAAGCATAATTTTACATTTCTTCCTTAACAGCTGTCCTTGACAGTTTACCCCATTTCTACACCATTTCCTTGTTTCCAGGGGAAGTTGGAATCACTAAGAACACAGGCAACTAAGACCCTGAGACAGGAGAAGTGGTTACAAAGAGACCTCATCTCCATGACAGAGAGACTGGATTAAAAGACCTTTAGGCTCTCTGCCAGACATGTGATTTCCCTTTTCTAAGCCACAAGTGACCTAAAGGCAGAGCTATACCCATGTCCAGCCTTCCCTCAGGAAACAGACGACTAGACAGATCTTCTGTCTAGATGATAACCTAAACCTTCCCATTTCATCCATTTCCTTTGAAATAGCCATGCATGTAGGCATCTCAAGAATATTAGAAAAAAGTCAGAATTCCTATTAGAAAA
>JAQQAC010003639.1:6227450-6303119 GCA_029783875.1 Phataginus tricuspis | reverse complement strand
TCGATACCATGCAGAAGTCTCACCTGAGGCAGCTGTCTTGTGAAGTGTCCCTCACCCTCTCTTACCTGCCCCAGTGGTGTCTAGACCAGTAGCTGGGGTCAGCCTCAGCGTGGTTGGTCGGATGGGGATTACTTACCATGCCAGCTGTACCACATGGATAATATGTACCCATGGGAACTGGGAAAACGTGCCTGGGAATGAATCTTTCAGTTAAGCTTTCCTATTTATCAAAACATAAAATATGCAAGTCAAGTGTGTATGATGCCTTCATCTTAAAGATAGTGCTCAATGGATTTTTTCCTACACATGTGAACCCACCACAAAGATCAGGATGCAGAAACTTTCATCAGCTTAGAACATGCCCTCATGCTTCTTTCTTGTAAATCCATTTCCCGTCAGCAGCCACTATCCTCACATCACTCATTATTTTTTTTTGTCTTGAACTTTATATAAATGAAATCATATTAAACGTGTCTGGCTTCTGTTATCTGTAGCTTGCTTTTATTGCTCTACAATATTACATTGTATGAATGAACTACAATTTATTATCCGTCTTCCAGTTGATGGACATTTAGGTCGTTTGCAGTTTTGGGGCTGTACTCATGAGCCATCTGGGAATGTCTTTGCTGGATATACGCATGGTTGCTCTTGGGTCTACACCTAGGAATGTAACTCTTGGGCCTTAGAGTAGTTGGTCGTATGGTTTTGATTTAACAGATACTGCCAGGCAGTTTTCTGAAGTGGCTGAACAAGAGTATACTGAGTCCAATGCTCCCTCTCCTTGTCAAGATTTAATACTTTCACTATTTTCCATTTTAGCATTTAGAGTGATTCCATTTTTATAAAGTTCAGCAGCAGAGAAAACTATTATGTCCCTGTCCTTTAGCTTGTTTAGTTGTTGAAGACCGTCGTGTCCAGAATAGCAGCAGGAGGGATGTGAAAGTCAATAGAGACGGCACAGCAACTGGGTGGAAAGAGCCTGAACGCTTGATGATTCTGTTGAGCTACTGAACCAACTCTGAGATGCTCAATCTCCAGACCTCTTATTAAATCAATGATAAGTATTTTTATGGTTTATGTTACTGTCAATCACATTTTGGTTGCTTGAAGATGAAAGCATCCCTGATGAATACATTCCCCACTGAATCAGGCATCTTTAATGTCACTTAGTTCAGTTTTGTTGCTTTGTTCCTATGGGTGATGAGTGCTTTTTAAGTTTCGTCCTGAGGTTTTCATATTGATTTGTCATAGCAAATGGATGTTTTTCTACAAGATACGTATTTTTGTTTAACTATTGTTGTTGGTATATAGAAAACTACTGATTGTAGGAATATTTAAAAACTTTTTCCTTACTAAACTCTCTTGGAAGACATGTAACTTCTCATTTCTAGCAGGGATTGCTTATATTTTTGGGTAGGTAATCATAACCTCCAAATATTTGTAGATCCTTCCCTTCCAAATTGAAATATCATATTTTAATCTCACCTCACTGCACTGGGGGGAAATTACATCATCTTTTTAAGTAATATGAGAGATAGTGTTATTTTCCTTAATTTTTAAAAAAATTTTTATTAAGCTATTATTGATATACACTCTTATGAAGGTTTCACCTGAAAAAACAATGTGGTTACTACATTTACCCATACTAACAAGTCCCCACCCACACCCCAATGCACTCACTGTCCATCAGTGTAGTAAGATGCCACAGATTCACTATTTGCCCTCTCTGTGCTACACTGTTTTCCCTGTGATCCCCCACACCATGTGTACTAAACATAATACTCCACAATCCCCTTCTCCCACCCTCCCCACTCACCCTCCCGCACCCCTCCCCTTGGTAACCACTAGTTCCTCTTTGGAGTCTCCTCAGTCTGTTGCTATTTTATTCCTTCAGTTTTGCTTCGTTGTTATACTCCACAAATGAGGGAAATCATTTCCACTTGTCTTTCTCCACCTGGCTTACTTCACTGAGCATAATATCCTCCAGCTCCATCCATGTTGTTACAAATGGTAGGATTTGTTTCTTATGGCTGAATAGCATTCCATTGTGTATACGTACCACATATTCTTTGTCCATTCATCTACTGATGGACACTTAGGTTGCTTCCATATCTTGGCTATCGTAAAAAGTGCTACAATAAACATAGGGGTACATATGTCTTTTTGAATCTGAGAAGTTGTATTCTTTGGGTAAATTCCAAGGAGTGGGATTCCCAGGTCAAATGATATTTCTATTTTGCGTTTTTTGAGGAACCTCCACATTGCTTTCCACAATAGTTGAACTAGCTTACAATCCCACCAGCAGTGTAGGAGGGTTCCCCTTTCTCCTCATCCTCGCCAGCATTTGCTGTTCTTAGTCTTTTCAATGCTGGCCATCCTTACTGGTGTGAGGTGATATCTCATCGTGGTTTTAATTTGCATATCCCTGATGATTAGTGGTGTGGAGCATCTTTTCATGTGTCTGTTGGCCATCTGAATTTCTTCTTTGGAGAACTGTCTCTTCATAGCCTCTGCACATTTTTTAATTGGGTTATTTGCTTTTTGGGTGTAGAGGCATGTAAGTTCTTTATATATTTTGGATGTCAACCCCTTGTCGGATATGTCATTTACAAATATATTATCCCATACTGTAGGATGCCTTTTTGTTCTGTTGATGGTGTCCTTTGCTGTACAGAAACTTTTTAGTTTGATGTAGTCCCATGAGTTCATTTTTGCTTTTGTTTCCCTTGCTCGAGGAGATGTGTTCAGGAAGAAGTTGCTGATGCTTATACTCAGGAGATTTTTGCCTATGTTGTCTTCTAAGACTTTTATGGTTTCATGACTTACATTCAGGTCTTTGATCCATTTCAAGTTTACTTTTGTGTATAGGGTTAAATAATAATCCAGTTTCATTCTCTTGCATGTAGCTGTCCAATTTTGCCAACACCAGCTGTTGAAGAGGCTATTTCCCCATTGTATGTCTACGGCTCCTTTATCATATATTAATTGACCATATATGGTTGGGTTTATATCAGAGCTCTCTAGTCTGTTCCATTGGTCTATGGGTCTGTTCTTGTGCCAGTACCAAATTGTCTTGATTACGGTGGCTTTGTAGGAGAGCTTGAAGTTGGGGAGCATTATCCCCCCAGCTTTAGTCTTCCTTCTCAAGATTGCTTTGCCTGTTCAGGACTTTTGTGGTTCCATATGAATTTTAGAACAATTTTCTCTAGTTCGTTGAAGAATGCTGTTGGTATTTTGATAGGAATTGCATTGAATCTGTAGAATGCTTTAGGCAGGATGGCTATTTTGACAATATTAATTCTTCATATCCATGAGCATGGGATGTGTTACCATTTATTGGTATCCTCTTTAATTTCTCTCATAAGTGTCTTGTAGTTTTCAGAGTACAGGTCTTTCACTTCCTTGGTTAGGTTTATTCCTAGGTATTTTCTTCTTTTTGATGCAACTGTGAATGGAATTGTTTTCCTGATTTCTCTCTCTGCTAGTTCATTGTTAGTATATAGGAATGCCACAGATTTCTGCATACTAATTTTGTATCCTGCAACTTTGCTGAATTTAGATATTAGATCTAATACTTTTGGAGTGGATTCTTTAGGGGTTTTTATGTACAATATCATGTTGTCTACAAACAGGGACAGTTTAACTTCTTCCTTGCTAATCTGGATGCCTTTTATTTCTTTGTGTTGTCTGATTGCCGCGGCTAGGACCTCCAGTACTATGTTGAATAGAAGTGAGGAGAGTGGGCATCCTTGTCTTGTTCCTGATCTTAACGGAAAAGCTTTCAGCTTCTCGCTGTTAAGTATAATATTGGCTGTGGGTTTGTCATATATGGCCTTTATTATGTTGCGGTACTTGCCCTCTATACCCATTTTGTTGAGAGTTTTTATCATGAGTGGATGTTGAATTTTGTCAAATGCTTTTTTAGCATCTATGGAGATGATGATGTTGTTTTTGTTCTTCTTTTTGTTGATGTGGTGGATGATGTTGATGAATTTTCAAATGTTGTACCATCCTTGCATCCCTGGAATAAATCCCACTTGATCATGATGGATGATCCTTTTCATGTATTTTTGAATTCAGTTTGCTAATATTTTGTTGAGTATTTTTGCATCTATGTTCATTAGGGATATTGGTCTGTAATTTTCTTTTTTGTGGTGTCTTTGCCCAGTTTTGGTATTAGAGTGATTCTGGCCTCATGGAAGTATTCCCTCTTCTTCTACTCCTTGGAAAACTTTAAGGAGGTTGGGTATTAGGTCTTCACTAAATGTTTGATCAAATTCAGCAGTGAAGCCATCTGATCCAGGTATTTTGTTCTTACGTAGGTTTTTGATTATCCATTCAGTTTTGTTGCTGGTAATTGGCCTGTTCAGATATTCTGTTTCTTTCTGGGTCAGCCTTGGAAGGTTGTATTTTCTAGAAAGTTGTCCATTTCTTCGAGGTTATCCAGTTTGTTACCATGTAATTTTTCATAGTATTCTCTACTAGTTCTTTGTATTTCTGTGGTGTCCGTAGTGATTTTTCCTTTCTTATTTCTGACTCTGTTTATGTGAGTAGACTCTCTTTTTTTCTTGATAATTCTGGCTAGGGGTTTATCTGTTTTGTTTATTTTCTCAAAGAACCAGCTCTCACTTTCATTGATCCTTTCTATTGTTTTATTCTTCTTGATTTTATTTATTTCTACTCTAATCTTTATTATGTCTCTCCTTCGACTGACTTTGGGCCTCATTTGTTCTTCTTTTTCCACTTTCATTAATTGTGAATTTAGACTGCTCATATGGGATTGTTGTTCTTTCTTGAGGTAGGCCTGTATTGCAATATACTTTCCTCTTAGTACAGCCTTCACTGTGTCCCACAGATTTTGCAGTGTTGAATTATTGTTGTCATTTGTCTCCATATATTCCTTGATCTCTGTTTTTATTTGGTCATTGATCCATTGGTTATTTAGGAGCATGTTGTGAAGCCTCCATATGTTTGTGGGATTTTTCATTTTCTTTGTATAATTTATTTCTAGTTTCATACCTTTGTGGTCTGAGAAACAGCTTGATACAATCTCAATCTTTTGAATTTACCAAGGATCATTCTGTGGCCTAGTATATGATCTATTCTTGAAAATGTTCCATGTGCATGTGAGAAGAATGTGTATTCTGCTGCTTTTGGGTGTACAGTTCTGTAGATGTCTGGTAGGTCCATTCTGTTCTATTGTGTTGTTCAGTTCCTCTGTCTCCTTACTTATTTTCTGGCTGGTTGATTTGTCCTTCAGAGTGAGTGGTGTGTTGAAGTCTCCTAGAATTAATGCATTGCATTCTATTTCCCCTTTTAATTCTGTTAGTATTTGTTTCACACATGTAGGTGCTCCTGTGTTGGGCGCATAGATATTTATAATGGTTATATCTTCTTGTTGGATTGATCCTTTTGTCATTATGTAATGTCCTTCTTTGTCTCTTGTGGCTTTGTTTTGAAGTCTATTTTGTCTGAAACAAGTACTGCAACTCCTGCTTTTTTCTCCCCATTAGTTACATGAAATGTCTTTTTCCATCTTTTCACTTTTAGTCTGTGTATGTCTTTGGGTTTAAAGTGAGTCTCTTGTAGGCAGCATATAGATGGGTCTTGTTTTTTTATCTATTCAGTGACTCTATGTCTTTTGATTGGTGCATTCAGTCCATTTACATTTAGGGTGATTATGGAGGGTATGTACTTATTGCCATTGCAGGGTTTAGTTTCGTGGTTACCAAAGGTTCAAGGTTAACATCCTTACTATCTAAGAGTCTAACTTAACTCACTTAATATGCTATTACAAACACAATCTAAAGGTTCTTTTCTTTTTCTCCTCCTTTTCTTCCTCCTCCATTCTTTATATATTAGGTATCATATTCTATACTCTTTGTCTATCCCTTGATTGACTTTGGGGATAGTTAATTTAATTTTGCATTTGCTTAGTAATTAGCTCTTCTATTTTCTTTACTGTGGTTTTATTACCTCTGGTGACAGCTATTGAACTGTAGGAACACTTGTGGTCCCTCTAAAATACACTGTAGAGATGGTTTGTGGGAGGTAAATTCTCTCAGCTTTTGCTTCTCTGGAAATTGTTTAATCCCTCCTTAAAATTAAATGATAATCTTGCTGGATAATGTAACCTTGGTTCAAGGCCCTTCTGCTTCATTGCTTAAATACATCCATCATGCCACTCCCTTCTGGCCTGTAAGGTTTCTGTTGAGAAGTCTGATGATAACCTGATGGGCTATCCTTTGTATATGATGTTTTTTCTCTCTCTAGCTGCTTTTAAAAGTCTGTCTTTATCCTTGATCTTTGCCATTTTAATTATTATATGTCTTGATGTTGTCTTCCTTGGGTCCCTGGTGTTGGGAGATCTGTGTACCTCCTTGGCCTGAGAGACTATCTCCTTCCCCAGACTGGGGAAGTTTTCAGCAATCACCTCCTCAAAGACACTTTCTATCCCTTTTTCTCTCTTTTCTTCTTCTGGTACCCCTATAGTGCGAATATTGGTCTGTTTGGATTGGTCACACAGTTCTCTCAATATTCTTTCATTCTTAAAGATCCTTTTTTCTCTCTGTGCCTCAGCTTCTTTGTATTTCTCTTCTCTAGTTTCTATTTCATTTATCCTCTCCTCCACTGTAACCAATCTGCTTTTAATACCCTCCATTGTGCTCTTCAATGATTGGATCTCTGACTGGAATTCATTCCTGAGTTCTTGAATATCTTTCTGTACCTCCATGAGCATGTTAATGATTTTTATTTTGAACTCCCTTACAGGGAGAGTCATGAGGTCGATATCATTTAAATCTTTCTCAGGAGTGGTAGTAATAATTTTACTCTGAATCAGGTTCCTTTGGCATTTCATATTTGCATATGGCACCCTCTAGTGCCCAAAAGCTCTACTCTCTGGAGCTTCTCAGCCCCTGAAATAATGTTGGGGGTTGCAGGGGAGTGGTATTGGTACCTGGGGGGGAAAAAGCTGTTTCCTGATTCCAGGCTGCTATGCCTGTCTCCACTGCCTGAACCAGTGTGCTGAGCACACAGGTATAAACCTCTATGCTGTGCATTTGTAGTTGCTGTAAACAGATCTTCCCTCTGGCTGGCCTAACGCCAGGGTAGGGGGTTTGCCGGTTTGCGAGCCAGGTGGGGCTGACCAGGAGAAAGGCGCAGTAGGCTGCCTATCACGGAGGGGGTTCTTGGAGCTGTGTAGGCAGCCAGGGAGCTGGAGCACCTAAAGATTGTGAAAGCTCCCAACCTGCTGGGCAGAGTGCACCCAGACAATTTTGTCAACCTGTCCTTTCTCCTGAGCAATAAGCTCTGTTCAATCCTTGCCCCTTTAGCAGCCCTCTTGCTAAGGGCTTCCTTGTTAGGAAGTCTCTCAGACTGCCCGCCTTTCTTTTGTCCCAGAGCAGCTGGATATGGATCCCTGCTTTCCACAAGCAGCTGGAATATCAGTCTCTCCAGAAATTCTCCCTTTCTTAGCCTTCCAACCCAATTACAAGAGTATCATGCAAGCACCATAAAATGTAGGTTTGTGCTCCCAGAGCAGATCTCCGGAGTTAGGTATTCAGCAGTCCCAGGTCTCCACTCCCTCCCTGCTCAGTTTCTCTTCCTCCCGCTGGTGAGCTGCAGTGGGGAAGGGTTTGGGTCCCGTCAGGCCACAGCTTTAGTATGTTACCGTGTTCTGTGAGGTATGCTCTTGTCTCCAGGTGTATGCAGTTTGGCGCAGTCCTCTTTCCTGTTGCTCTTTCAGGAGTAGTTGTATCAGTTATATTTTCGTATTATATGTGGTTTGAGGAGGAAGCCTCTGTCTCACTTTTTACACTGCCATATTTAATCTGTCTCCCTATTTGCCTTAATTTAACTATAATTCCTCCAACCTGATATTATATCATGAAATCTGTGGCTGATATTGTTAACATTAAATATGTTGTCCTTAAAGAAAGAATCATTAAAAATTTTTATTGAATATTTGAGATCAAGATATTTGTTGACTTTTAGTTTTATACTTATTAAGAAGCTTTTAGGGTACACATGATTATTCTCATTTTAACCTATTAATTTGAGGCATCAAACCAATAATAAGGTTTACTTGCTCATGGGTTATTATTTAGATTCTTTCAGCATACTTTTGGACACAATGGATTAATATTTTGCTCAGAATTGTCTATTATTAGACCAAAATTTTTCAGATTTTGAATCAGAGTTACTTTAGCTGAGGAAATACATTGATAATTTTCCATATTATTCTGTACTCTAAAACAAGCATATGACATTAAAGTTTGGAAAGACTCAGCTGAAAAACTACCAGTGCTTGTTGCCCTTTTGAGCTAATTCTTTGATTTTGGAGGTGGGAGCTCTTATTTTACCATATAATGGCTCAGTTTTCTTATTATTGGGTTACATATTCTTTAAACTGAAACAAAATCCTACTTTCTAAATTTATTGAGATGAATCTTAGTATTTCCTTATAATTTTCATTCTTTACATCTGAGTTGTATTATCAGTTTATTTCTTTTTTCTTGAATATATTTTACAAATCTATACTGTATAGAACCTTTTGAATAACTAGACAAGACACTGGCTTTATTTCTTAATTCTGTTTTCTATTTTCTAATTAATTGCTTTGTGCTTTTAGTTCCTTTATCCTCCTTATTTATGTTAGGTCTGCTATTTTTCTAATACTTTGAGTTAAACACTCAGATACTTAAACTTTTCTTGTTTATTAATCTATTCATTTAAGGATTGATTTTGTTTCTACTAATGGCTGCATTGGTAATATTTTATAACTTTAATATATAGTGTTCTTGTGTTCATAACATGTTATGTAGAGTTTTAATTTTTCTTTGTTGATATAGGATTTTTTTACTAAATTTTTATGTAAAAAAATGTACACGTAGTTCGAATTTGAAAAACTTAGCTTCCACTTAATAAATTCCTCCCTTGTTTACAGTCCTTTCTGCAACTCCTCAGAGTCAGATGCCGTATCTTCTGAAATAGTCATTGTATCATTTCACCCTAATTATTATGGTATCTTATCAATTCACTTGGTGGAAGATTGTCCTTACATTCTTTGCCAACCAACAGAGCATAGACTTTCCATGTAGGGAGCCCAAATCAAGAGGCACCACCTTGGAAAAACAGGACTGGGTGTGCAGTCATTCTGGGAAATTTTCTTCCAAATGATCTGACACTGCAGTGGAAGGAGGTAGGGACAAAAGAGGAAACATGAAGGAACACAGTCTTTGCTATTTTGCCTATTAATTGTGTCTTTGCTCACCACCTACAGCATTATAGATATTTCCCCAATGTCCTTTTCACAGCTGCCTTTACCTCCACATTCTTTAGGCTGTAGATGAGGGGATTCAAAATGGGTGTGACAGCACTGTACTGTACAGAGAGGAGTAAATCCAAAGAGGACCCAGAGGGAGGCATGAGATAACAAAGAAAACCTGAACCAAAGAACAGGATCACAGCAGTGAGGTGGGAGGAGCAGGTGGAGAAGGCCTTGCTTCTGCCCGTGGTGGAGCTGATGCTCAGGATGGTGGCAATAATACGGGCATAGGAGAAGAAGATGGGGAGGAAGGTTCCAAGCCCATGCAATAAGCTGGAGCAGAGCAGGATAATGGTAGTGATGAAGATATCAGAGCAAGACAGGGGGAAAAGAGCAGGCAGCTCACAGGTGTAGTGGTGGATGGTTTGGGCATCACAGAAGTCCAGGTTAACACCCAAGAGCACAATGACAAGTGCATTGAGAGAGGCCAGACCCCACGATGCAAGCACAAGCCTCACACAGAGCTGGTTGCTCATCACCTGCCCATAGAGCAGTGGGTGGCAGATGGCGGCATAGCGGTCATAGGCCATCACTGAGAGCAGACAGGCTTCAGTCCCTGCGGTGAGAAACACAAAGAAGACCTGGGCCAGGCAGCCCTCCACTGAGATGGTTTTCCTCTCCGACAGCAGGTCCTTCAGCAGCTTGGGCTGGGTGACAGAGGAGAAGCAGAGGTCCAGGAATGACAGATTGCTCAGGAAGAAGTACATGGGCGTGTGGAGGCGGGAATCGGCCCTGATCAGCAGCAGCAGCGTCAGGTTCCCCGTCAGGGTCAGGAGGTAAATCCCCAGGAAGAGCACAAAGAGCAGGGCCTGGATGTGGGGGTCGTCAGACAGCCCCGTGAGAACAAACTCGGTTACGGTGCTGTGGTTCCTCAAGGCCATTCGTGAGGATGTTTCCCTGGAATCAAATAGAAAGAGGGTGATGTTGCCCACATTGTTCCCACCTTTAGGGCTTCACCTTGACTTCTCATCCATCCCTCCCTGCTTGCGTGAAGTTGTGCTCAGACATCTTGCAGCTGCCCTCACTATATCTCAGTAAGTTTTTCTCCTTTCCTGTTAGTTGCCAATTTACGTCACAGTCTTCACATACTTTAGAGAATTCAATTCCTGTTTCACAGGGATTTACTGGATAAATAATGTTGCTGGATCACTCACACATTGCTACTCAGTTTTCACTATGGGCTCTGAAGTTCAGAAATCCTTACAGTCATATTCAAAGACGATTAGATGACATTATATAGGGTGTTTCTTCTAAGCCATTTCTCTTCTCTTCATTCCTCCTGTTCAAAGTAATCTAAGGCTCCTTATGTCTTAAAAACCATATTAAACTTTAATAGAATTTTTCTGTGTACAGAGCACCTTCTCACTTACTACCCCACGTGTTATTACAGCAATTCTGTGATACATTTCGGGATGGAAACTATTCCCTTTTTAACCCACAGAAATATGATATTGAGCCATGTTGAGAACCAATAGAGGTATCAGGAAATAAATTCCATAGTTTTCCCTAATTCTTATCTGTGTCTAGGCCTGGTCCAAGGAATAAAGACCACTTTACCTGCCTGCTTTATTCAGAGTTCCTCCCCATTTGCCTGTAAACTGTATTTAGCCTTTGGTCCCTTTTGGCATTAGAAGGGCCTGTTCACTTGTGTCTTTGATCACATTGTCCTCTTTTCAGATGCTCTCCTTCATTCCACTGACCCAAACCTTCGGTGCCTTCCAGCCTCACTTCATATCCCGCTGTTTCCTTGCCAAGTGTAGTTAAAAAACTGATCCTGTTAACAAATCCATCAATGCAGGCTCAAGTTCATCTTAGACCCAAGTCTAGGTTACCTGTGTGCCTGGATAAACAGGGCAGCGTCCACCTTTGTGTGATCTTCAGCTAGATCCCATAGTGGTGAAGCATAAATACCTGAAGAATTTACTTCTGAGGATCCTGCAGGAGTAAAATTGTAAATACTGTTGAGAACAATCATTTTACTTGGTATCTATCAAGCAAAGTGAAATGATACATTTTTGTGTTAGTCTCTTCAAGAATTTGGATAATTTCAAATATTTGTGGATAGGACTCTCCTGAAAATTGCTTCTATTTTCCCACTGCCACTCACAAGGGAGAACTGACGACAGTGTCTTTGGGGAGTTCGGGGTCTCATCCAAGAACAGTGTAGCATTTCTGAAGAATATTTTTCTTTCATGTGCTAATACCCACATTTTGTCTGTTTGAAGGCAGCACCTATTTCTATCATATGATCTTGTGGGTATCACAAAGAAGAAGCTCAAACATTCTCACCATCCTAAAGCGCATCTCAACCTGATTCCAGGGATTTCCTTACTGTCCACAAAGTCTTCCATTCAATTCTAGATTATATTCTAAGCATAGACGTTTATCATTTTTAAGCTGGAAAAAAATCTCAGCTTTCATTCACTATTTAGAATGAAAGACATTGGCTTCATTTCATACTGACATATGAGGGACTGATGTCAGAATTACACATGGGTGAGAACAAAAGACTGAAATTAAAGAAGGGGTGATTGAAAGGGTAAAAGATGTGACAAAGAGAACTTCAGAAGTTTCGTAGTCAAGCCTTGCCCACACTGGTTGTTGGATATATTTGGAAGGAATAAGTGAGTGAAGGGTGTGTTTGGAAGGTCAATTTCCAAGGTGGCTTGAGGTTTCTCCACACGTGGATGCAGTGACCCCATCCTACATGCAAGAGGGAGAAATTTGAATTAAGGAGGAGGATATCAGTGCTGAAAGCAGGAGGGGACCAAAGGTCAACTTGACCCACTTGAAATTATTCTCACAGCCGTCCTCTCCTTTACTGTTTTCAATTTTTACAATATTCACATTGTCACAGTGGTGGCTAGATCTGAAGGTAGTTTTAATAACAGAAAAAATAGTTATACAAGTTATGTGCAAACAGTGAAATAAGTGGTTTCAACAAGCCAATATTTACCTCTGAATCCTCATTTCATTCCAGCTGTTAGTCTTCTGAAGTCATTTAGAATCCTGATGCATAAGAGGATTTCTGCCCAGGCTGTGAGATGCCTCTGTCCTCAGGATTATGAGGGATGGAAGAGAGACCTTTCTGAGAAACTGTACAAAGCAGATGGGACAAATTCAGGAGCAGAGACATCAGGGGCATATCTGGGGAAGGAAATGGCCCACCAAGGAGTGGGAACTTTCCAGCACAACTCAGGAAAGGGGAATGTTTTGAACAGGAGCCTCTGGACCTAGCACTAGAGGAATGTGTCAGGAAGTTCCAGGACATGGGGCCAAGAGAAAAATAGTGCACAAAATTAAAACACATATAGAAGTTTCAAGGGGAAAAAAATAGGAATATCAGATATGTTGGAGGATATTAACATGGCCCTGGCTTTTCCTGGAGGAGGCATCTGCTGTGGGTTCTGGATTTCCCATTCAGGTAGACACATCACAGGTAAAGTCTCCCATAAGAGAACCTAAGTCACAGGAGTCTGACTCTTGACAGAGCAGATAGCTTTCTCTCGCTGTCAAAAGGCATGCGGCATTAGAATAGTCTGAGCTTTGGAAATACTGGAAAAAACACAACATTCAAGATTATCTCCTCAATACCTTAACCTAGAGGGGTGTCATTCTGCAATGCACATCACTACATGGAAGGACAAGAATAATTTCTCTAAAGAAGCTCATATTTTGTGCTGGCTTATATTTCATTAAAATGTCCTCATATTACCTCAGATCCAATAACCTGTCATCTTTCCATTTATTTCCCCTGTGATTCGGAATACTATTTTAAGAATATGACTTAAAGAAAAAACAATCTGACAGAACCAGTCAGTAGGCTGTCTGTGTTTATGAGGCCATGAGTTTGGCGCCCAGGGGAAGCTGGGCCAATGCCCCGTATTCCCTGAAGTCTAGCCCAAAGCCAAATTGTGGGCCCACTAATTACACAGTTCCATTAACTAGAAAGATAAACAGTAAGAGGCACAGGGGAGTATTTGAAATTCCTGAGTTAAGGCAATTATTTAAAGTCTAGAAGGAAACTCTTATTAGACTGGTAGGGACTGAGGAGGGGAAAATAAGAAAGGAATTTTTATCCAACTTTATTGAAATATAAGTAACACATCAAAATGACCACGCTGCCAAAAGCAATTTACAGATTCAATGCAATCCCTATCAAAATTCCAACAGCATTCTTCAATGAATTAGAACAAATAGTTCTAAAATTCGTATGGAACCACAAAAGACCCCGAATAACCAAACCAATCTTGAGAAAGAAGTACAAAGCTGTAGGGAATCACACTCCCTGGCTTCAAGCTCTACTACAAAGCCATAGTTATCAAGACAATTTGGTACTGGCACAAGAACAGACACATAGACCAATGGAACAGACTACAGAGCCCAGATATAAACCCATGCATACATGGTCAATTAATATACAATAAAGTAGCCATGGATATACAATGGGGAAAAGACAGCCTCTTCAACAACTGGTGTTGTGAAAAATGGACAACTACATGTAAGAGAATGAGACTGGTAATTGTCTAACCCCATACACAAAAGTAAACTCAAAATGGATCAAAGACCTGAATGTAAGTCATGAAACCATAAAACTCTTAGAAGAAAACATAGGCAAAAATCTCTTGAATATAAACATGAGCAACTTTTTCCTGAACACATCTCCTTGGCAAGGGAAACAAAACAAAAAATGAACAAGTGAGACTACATCAAACTAAAAAGCTTCTCTACAGCAAAGGACACCATCAGCCAAACAAAAAGGCATCCTACAGTGTGGGAGAATATGTTCATAAATGATATATCTGTTAAGGGGTTAACATCCAAAAAACATAAAGAACTTATGCCTCAACACCCAAAAACCACATAACCCAATTAAATAGTAAGAGGCACAAGGGGAGTATTTGAAATTCCTGAATTAAAGCACTTGTTTAAAGCCTGGAAGAAAACTCTCATTAGGCTGGTAGGGACTGGGGAAGGATGAATCAGAAAGGAATTTTTGTCCAGCTTTATTGAAATATAAGTGACACATCAAAATGGCCGTCATGCCCAAAGCAACTTACTGTTCAGGGTGGAGGACCGGAACAGACACTTCTCCAAAGAAGAAATTCAGATGGCCAACAGGCACATGAAAAGATGCTCCACATCGCTAATCATCAGGGAAATGCAAATTAAAACCACAATAAGATAACACCTCACATCAGTTCGGATGGCCACTATTCAAAAAACAAGAAATAACAAATGCTGGCAAGAGTGCGGAGAAATGGGAACCCTCCTACACTGTTGGTGGGGATGTAAATTGGTGAGACCATTGTGGAAAACAACATGGAGGTTCTTCAAGAAACTAAAAATAGAAATACCATTTGATAGAGAAATCCCACTCTAGCAATTTACCTGAAGAAAACAAGATCCCTGATTCAGGCATATGCACCTCTATGTTTATTGCTATAGTATTTACAATAGCCAAGATATGGAAGCAACCTATGTGGCCATCAATAGAGTAATGGATAAAGAAGAGGTGGTATGTATATACAATGGAATATTATTCAGCCATAAAAAGAAAAGAAATCCTCCCATTTGCAACAACATGGATGGATCAAGAGGGTATTATGCTCAGTAAAATAAGCCAGGTAGAGAAAGACAAATACAAAACAATTCCACTTTTGTAGAGAGTAGTGGATCCATGAATACAGAGAAGGGACTAGTGGTTACACCATTTCTTGCACTCCCCAGCATCTGGAAAATTCCAATTTAATCTCTGTTTCTATGAGTTGAGCTTTTTAGATCCCACATGTAATGATATCATACAATATTTGTCTTTCCATGTTTGTCTTATTTCACATACTACAATGCCCTAGAGGTTCATCTGTGTTGTCCAAATGTCAGGATTGTCAGGGTTTCCTTCTTTCTATGGCTGAATAATATTCCACTGTGTATAGTGTGTGTGTGTGTGTGTGTGTGTGTTCGTGTATCACATTTTCTTTATTCATTTATCCATTGATGGACCCTTAGGTTTTTTCCATATCTTACTTATTGTGAATAATGCTGTAATAAACATGAAGGTATGTATATTTCTTTGATATTCTGTTTTTATTTTCAATGAATATATACCTTTAAGTGGAATTGGTAGATCATACAGTAGTTCTATTTTTAATTTTTGGAGGAACCTCCATGCTGTTTTCCATAGTTGATGAACCAATTTGCATGCCCACCAGCAGAAGACAATATTCCCTTTTCCCCACATCTTTGCCAACACTTGTTATTGCTTGTCTTCTTGATGAGAGCCATTCTAACATGTCTGAAATAATATCTCTTTGTAGTTTTAATATGCATTTCCCTGATGATTAGTGTTGTTGAGCATTTTTTATGTACTTGCTCATGTGTATGTCTTTCTTGGAAAATGTCTATTCACATCTTCTGCCCATTTTGAATTGAACTGTTTATTTTTTTGCTATTGACTTGTATGACTTCTTTATATATTATGGATATGAGCCCCTTATCAGATATATGAGTTGCAAATATTTTCTCTCATTCAGTTGACTGACTTGTCATTCTGTTGATGGTTTCCTTTGTGTAAATAAGATTTTTAGGTTTTTTTAGCTTTGTAGTCCCATGTTAGCTGTGGTTTGTCATATATGACCTTTATTGCTTGAGGTACATTCCCTCTATACCCACTTTGTTAAGGGTTTTTTATTATGGATGATGGTTGAATTTTGTCCAAGGCTTTTTCTGCATCTATTGAGATAATCATATGATTTTTTTTGTCCTTCATTTTGTTAATATGCTGATGATTGATTGATTTGCAAGTGTTGAGTCTTCCTTATAACTCCAGAATAAATCTCACTTAATCATGGTGTATGATCCTCTTGGTATACTGATTAATTTGATTTGTTAATATTTGTTGAGGATTTGCTATCTGTGTTCATTAGGGATATTAACCTGTCATTTTATTTTCTTGTACTGTCCTTGACTGGTTTTGGTACTGGATAATGCTGGCCTTTCCAAATGAATTTGGAAGTGTTTTCTCCTCCTCTGTTGTTTGGAATAGTTTGAGAAGAATTGATGCTAATTCTCCTTTAAATATTTAGTATACTTCACCAGTGAAGTCATCTGCTCCTGGATTCTGTTTATTGACTTGCACTTTTTGTGTCAGGCTTGAATATTTGGAATACAAGTAACATAGTTAAAAGGATTGATACATAAGTGACATATAATATTTGTTTCAGGAGTACAACATGATTTGATATTTGTATATATTGCCAAAAGATCACCACAATAAGTCTGGTTAATATCCATCACCACACATAGTTGCAATTTTTTTTTCATTGTGATGAGAACATTAACATCTACTCTTTTAGTAACTTCCAAATATACCATATATTATCATTAACTGAGCCACCATATATACATTACATCTCCAGGACTTATTTATTTTATAACTGGAAATTTGTACCTTTTGACCACTTTTACCCCTTTCACCCACTTTCCACCCCCTGACCTCTGGCAACCACCAATCTGTTCTCTATCCAGCTCATTTCTCAAAAATTGAAATATATTTGACACATAACACTGTGTAAATTTAAGGTGTACAACATGTTAATTGATACATTATATAGTGTAATATGATTGCTATTGTACTGATAATCAGCACCTCTATCATGTTACATAATTATAATTTCTTTTTAATGGTTGGAAAAATTAAGTTATAGTGTCTTTGCACGTTTGATGATTAAAATACAGCATTGTTGTCCTTATTCACTATACTGTGCATTAGTCTCTAGGCCTATTTACTTCTTGTTGCAGGTTGTGCCCTTAAGCAACATCTGTCCTATCCTCCCTCTACCCCAATGCCTGTTAACTACTATTTTTACTCTGTTCTTCTGAGTTGGCTTTTTAGATTCCTGTTATAAGTCATATCATACAGGACTTATCTTTCTCTGACCTATCTCACTTAGCATAAGGTACTTAAGATCCATCCATGTTGTTACAAATGGCAGGATGTCCTTCTTTCTCATGGCTGAATAATGACCCATTGTATATATATCACACCTTCCTTACCCATTCATCTGTTAATGGGTGTTCAGGTTGTTTCCATATCTTAGCTATTATGAATAATGTTGCAATAAACCTTGGATTGCATATATCTTTTTGATACCCTGTTTTCATTTCCTTTGGGTATACACCCAGAAGTAGAATTGCTGGATTGTATGGTATATCTATTTCTAATTTTTTGAGGAAACTCCATATTGTTTTCCGTAATAGCTGAACCAGTTTAAATTCCCACAACATAAACACCCTACATTTGAAAATATCTACTAATTATGGCATCAGACACACTTTTCACAGTGTAGTAAGAGGTAGTAGAAGCTATGATGCTACCATTAGTTATCACCAGACCCCTCCTTTCCTAGCTATATAAAATGTTTGGGATTAGAACAAATGGTGGAGGGTGTTCATTTTATTGGCCTCATTGGGAATTTAGTATTTGTGGTGGGAGGCCATTTCCTTCTCTTCTCATGGGGAAGGAAGGATTTCTTTACTTCTGTAAAGATTAGGGTACTAGAATATATGAATACATGTACATGAATAGGGTCCTAGAGAAGCACTCATAAAAACAGAGGAGGCCTGCAAGCAGAAGAGACTGAGATCCCATTCCTTTGTTGGACACCTGCTTCAATAGACTTGCTGATCTTTCCTCTGCTTCTCTGAGTCAAGTCACTTGCTTTGTTCCCTCTGTCTCCTTTTTGGGGTCCCAAATTGGAGCAACCAGCCCTCGAAGGGGTGGTAGAGGGTATGTCTCTGGGCCATAATAGGTCTCTTCAAAATAGTGAGATCCCAGCTCAAATCTGCATTTGGGGAAGGAGAGAGTGAGACTTCACTGAAATTTGGAGTACATGTCTTAAATTAGAATACATATTCACTAAACAGTGATCAAAACGTTAAGGACCTGCCTAGTATGTCTTTAAAAATTGGAAATGTAGAATACACAGCCCAGTTAAATTAAATGACTGGGGAAAACCCAAAATAGTTTCATACATGTATGCCATGGAGCTGGGACTGCTCAACAGATGGGAGATTGTGTTAAAATCTTTATATACAGCAAATGTTGGAAGAAAATATACCAAAATATGAACTGTGGAATTCTTTTTTATAATCATCACCATTTAGCATATATACTTTCTTATTATAACTTTTAAAAATTGGATATAGATGTGTTATTAATTACTGCATGTTTCAGTGCATATGTTTTACATATGAAAAAATAAAAACTGAACTTAGTGTTTTAAATCTAGTAATCTTTTACATTCACTATTATTGTCATTATTGCTATACAGAAAATAAAATTGAAAGTGTGCAAGTTATATTTTAAAACACAATTTTAAGGAAAATCATAAGTAGTCTAGAAAAATTTCTCAGAAAATACATATTTGGTGACTTATATAGCATGTTCTACATATAAACCCATGATCAAACACATAAAAATGAAATTACTCAAAAACAATTGACTGAGAACCCTTGCACTCTCGAGTGGAAAAAACGTTTTAAGGAAGTGGATTGTCGGGGACGGCTAAATTTTCCTGTCTTACTCTAGAATGAGTGACATTTTCACTCATGTTCCAACTCCCAAGTAATAGAACAAAGTTCTCGGTATCACCCAAGTCACTCATTGACCATTGTTCTGCCCTGAATTTTAGCACTTTTGTCTATGTGCAAGGGCTTCCCAGTCAATGCTCAAAACCCCAAGTCTATAACTTTTCTTTCCTTGAAAATCAACACTTTAGTAAAATCTTATGATTTTCAGTGCCTTTAAGTACATTTAATTATTTTTTTATCTATTTATTTTGGTATCATTAATCTACAATTACATGTGCAATATTATGGTTAATTCTTTTTTAAAAATCCATTACACATACATTTTTACTCAGTGTCAGTGAAATAATATAGGAATAAATTGTGATGAAATAAAATTTTGGCCATATTGGCTATGAATTTTATCGATCTGCCTCTGGGCAGGATTTAATCTGAGCCACCCCCTCCCATCCTGACCCCATCCTCAAATTATCTTTGTGCCTCTTTCTTAAGCTTTTCTGTGGTGTCTTTCAGCATGCGCAACAGTGGATCATCAGGCAGATTTTAGTGTCAACTCACTGGATACCTGGACCCTGCAGTTCTCTCCCAGCTCCTCATCTCTGCAACTGGCTCTCTGTGCCGCTGCAAGCATTTCCCCAAGGTTCTTCTCAGGGCTGCCTTCACTTCTTGGTTTTTCAGGCTGAAGTTGAGGGCATTTACTAGGGGAGTGGCCAGAGAATTGTATGGAGAAGGTGAGCTCCAGAGGTGAGCTGAGGTTGGCATGAGATGACAGGGGAAAGCAGATCCACAGGAGAAGCTCCCTGCAGAGAGGTGGGGGAAGCAGGGGAGAAATCCTGTTTCTGCCAGTCGTGGAGCTGATGCTCAGGATGGTGGACACAGTGTGGTCGTAGGAGATCAGGAAGAATGTACCAAAGCCAGGCAGAGTGTGGAGCCAACCAGTGCAGTGACGTTGGTGGAGATATCAGAGCAGGACAAAGGGAAGAAGGACGGCAGCTCACAGCTGTAGTGAGTGGTGGTATGAGCCTCACAGAAGTTCAAGTTCACAACCAGGGGATGTTAATAACTGTGTCCAGAAAACCCAGGCCCCGTGAAGCCCACACCAGATTCACACACAGCAGGCTGCTCATCACCTGGCCATATAGCAGATGCTAGCAGAGGGCAGCAGAGGGGTCATAAGCTGTGGCAGAGAGCAGGAAGATGTCTGTTACTCCGATGTCAAGCACAAGGAAGGCTTGAGTCAGGCATCCCTCTCTTGAAGTGATTTTCCTTTAGAGGAGGTTCTCCTGAAGCTTGGGCATTCTGATTGAAGAGAAGCGAAGATCCAGGGAAGAGAGGTGACTCAGGAAGAAGTACCCGGGTGTGAGGAGGTGGGGATCCGGCCTGATCATCATCACGTCATCAGGCTGCCTATCGTGGTCGGTAGGCAGATGCCCAGGAAGAGCTCTCAGAACAGCACCAGGACTTTGGGGGCAGCACACAGCCCAAGGAGGAGGAACTCAGTGATGGTGAGGTGGTTCCTCAAGGCCATTTAGGGTGTTTCCTGGGAATAAATATAGGAATGGACTTGAATCTTCTCTCAACTACACCCAATTGCAGAGCTAGCATCCACTTTTTTGTACATATTCCTAATAACTGAGATTTCACACATGCCCTCGTTGACAACTAGAAGCCTTCCTTCCCCTTCTAGTGCTCTGTTTCAAACTCACTATGATATTTCCATATGGCTGATTTTCTACTTTAAAGACCAATGAAAAAAATGTGCTAATTTCTCCATACCTTGTCCGCGACTAACTTACTCTGTCTCCTTCACCTGAGCACCACATCGTCACCATGTTTTGTACATTGTGGCATAGTTTCTAGGGAGCTACTTCAACATTTGTCTTCTTTCCTCTGTTTTCCAATCTGTTCTTCCCTCATTTCAAGACCCTCCTAAGATTCATAACTGCTTATTTATATCATTTTGTCTTTCTTCATTGTGTTACACATTAAAAATCTTGTCAATTTGACCCTCTGGGACAAGATTAAAAGTGAATTAGTGTGCGTGTCTGTGTGTGTGTGTGTGTGTGTGTGTGTGTGTGTGTGTGTGTGTGTGTGGTATGTGGGGAGAAAGGATAAAGGAATATACTAGTAACTCCATTTTTCAAATTAAAAGATGAGTATCATAAATTGTATATCTAGTCCAAGTCCATAATTTGTACACCTAGACTCTGTAAGACTCTGAGACACCAGGTCTTTTTTCCATACAGTGGCTTTTATTTAAGGCTTGGCCTTTACGTCCTCCACCACACACAGCATCTGAACAGCTTTACATTAGGCTCCCCTCTACTCTCTTGGTCGCAATGCTGTGAGCCGATGGGTTTGCCTGTCTCTAAACACCCCACAGAAGTACATTTTACTTGAGTATCTATTCTATTTGAAATGTTCTGCCTTTCAGGTAACTAATCTAAACCCCACTTATTATGTTATTTCTACCTTAATTTTGACCTCGTTCTGAGATCGTCTGTTATCGGTTGCTTCTCTGAACTCCCATAATACATAATATTTTTAAAAGGCAGCTTTTTTATTGAGGGCCTGATACGCCTTATATACTCTAAAAAATTTGTCATTTTCTCATTGAATTTTGACAAAACGTTCTGGGTAGATCACTGTATCCTAATTTTTCAATTCTAGAACTAGACGTATGTGTCTTGCCTCACCAGAGTGAGTGAAACTCCAGGATTTCACCTGTGTCTTCGCTATTGTGTTTGCATCTGGCACCTCTCCCACCCCACCCCACCCCCACCTTTCTTATGTGTTTTTTAAGAACTCTAGCTCTCCTATGGAAGCCGCGAGGGGCTCCGCTGGGGCCCACCTTAGAGAAAGAACCTCACATTCAGCTGCACGGGTGCGGTTCCTCTGGGATCAACCACAGCTGTAGCAGAGCCCAGACTCTCCGGGAAGTCAGTGACTAAGAAAGCTTTGGGTACTACATCCTGGCCACCTCCACCTTCTCTGCAGGGGGGAGCATTGCTCCGGAGCTCCACTGGGTTGGGCCAATCTTTATCAGATCTGAAGCCTTCAAGACAATTCTGCTTTTCTTCCCTCCTTCCCATCACCAGAGTCATATGTGGATCATGGTCTGAAGTCTTTTCTCACCCAACCCTGGTTCACTCCTCTTTATTGTGCACAGGACCCTCCCCCCAAAACCTCATGTAATCCCACTTCTACCACAGTGTCTGCTTCCAGGAGAACCTCAGCTGACATACTTCCACTCTGTCCTAACTCATTAGCTCACCATAAGCACCTCTTCTTTTCATGCCATTGCTGAATCACTGTTTTGTTTTGGCAGTTATTGGTTAGAATATTTATCACATGCTTCTTCCTTTTCCTTTTCCCCCCAAAGAATGACACTACAGATGTTTGATGAGGTGATTATGCTCTAAATTACTTCGATCTTCATACTATACCATTCAGCCCAGTGAGAAGCACGTATGTGGATCCTCTGTCACTTTTGGTTGGATTAAAAAGGAAGCAATGAAGTTGAACAGACTGTTTCACTAACCTTCTTTAGGAAAGTCTTCACATGAGTTTGGTAAGGATTCAGCAATAAGAAGACAACAAAGAAATGGTGTGTGGGTATGAATATGGGTTTGCATGTGGTGTACAGACAGTTTTCAACAACTGATAGTATATTTAACATATTCTGTACCTACTAACCCGTTTCAGAATGTAGCAGAAATGCTGTTAAAACTCATGACATTCACTTGTTCATTCATTCATTCTTCTGAACATTAATTTATTTAGTTTATTATTCATCCACCCTTTAATACATTCTTTCCATTAATTTATTCTTCCATTCATTTATTTGATCATTCTTCCATCTACCCATACATACCTCTGATTGTTCATTCACGTATTGCCTGCTGTATTATGCTGAGCTTGGAGAAGACAACCTTGCATATACTTACGTTGTACTGTTATATGCAAGCCCCTTTCCCTCCTATACTTTAAATCACTCCTGTCAAGTATCCATGAATGACTTATCTTTCTAGACTTTTTTCTCCTGTTCAATTTGAAACTTGATGTGGGCCCATACATGAGGGTTATGCCTTTTCATGAAACTTCCCTTGCTTGGCAACTTCACTTCTGCTTTTATGACTCAACGTCTTCTGTCAGTCCCTTCAACTCTCAGTCTGCCTTTTATTCTCTAGCTTTGTTCTGACACAAGAGTCTGGTGTTGGTATTGCCCAAAGGACTCAGGACAACACATTAATCCTGAAAAGACGAGCTAATTTCCCATCCTTGTCATTTCCTTTACTTGGACAGAAGAGTGGAGATCTTTTCTCCCCTTTTAACTCTAAACCTTCACAAAGATTCCCACACATGGAGTCTCACTTAGAATTTAGATGCAGATCACATCTTAGCCTACCCAGTAGGCAAGTCTACAGTTTAGGATGGCCCAAACTAACTGATATGGCAACAGGAGCAGCTTGCTGGAAAAAAACCTATTTTAAGGAACCTCTTTCATCCCTGAGTTTGTCAAGTCCTTTCAAAGTGAATACTTTCTCAGTCTTCACTAGCAAAACAACTATCACAACAAACAACAAGAGTTAATTTCTATCATTCTCTCCTAGAATTTGAAAAATTCTCCAAGTATTTGAAAATTTCTGAATGAATTAGGTATGTAATTGCTTCAATTGATTCCCCATACCTGAATGTTTATTTGTGTTTCTAACTCTGTGCCTGAGAACATGCCAACCTGTATAGAGGATATCAGAATGCTGTTATTTAAGGATCCAAATCCTGAAAGCTTTGGTCCTGGAATGAGTGTCCATGTGACTCAGCAATAGGAGGCATTCTGTGTATTGTGCTTCTATTTGTTTATGAAACAGTCCTGACATAGGACATTTTTATAAAAGAGGAACTGAGACACAGAAAAGTTAGATCACTTTCTCAAGGTCATGGAGATGGTCAGAGTGAAAGTTGGAATTTGGGCTCAGGAGCTTGGCATATGATATTGTATATTCTGTGAAAGGGGACAGGTATCTGGGGTCATTCCTTGGAGGAGGGGACATATAACATGTAACACGAGGTGCCTGAAGTCTTGTTATCCTTGCATATATTTAACTTTAAAATGATAGTTCATTGCACAAATGGTGGGATTGCTGGATTATTGAGAAGGAGGAGAGAGAGAGGTCCTGGGTTTCCACTATTCACTGAATGTGCATAACCGGTGGGGAAGGAATTTGGATACCCAGTATAAAGTCGCATAGAGACCCTGGATGTCTGGACAGGGACCTGGATGGCAGAGAAGGGTTGAAAGTAGGAGAGAACTGCAAAAGAACTTTTTGAATCAGATGTTTTTCCTCAAACGTGTTCGGACTCCTGCCCCTCTCTCTGTGTGTGCTTCGCATCATCAGTATTTGCTGGGGTCAAGAGAAGTTAGCAATGCAAATGAATGAGCTTTCTATAGTACATGTGGTTTGGCATTTAAAAGAGGTTTACCCATCTGCTGTCTGCTCTGGTGTATTTTCTGGTCTACTCTGACCTACTCTGGCATAGATTTCCTGCCATCTAGCTATGCTGGGATACTCTCCCCAACCACCCTGACCCTTATGCTTCCACCTGCTGGTCCCAGGTTTCACTGCACTGCTAAGCCCAGCCATGCAGGCCTTGAGTCCAGAATGCCAGGTGTGTCCAATCCAGGTGCTCAATATAAACATTTTCTTCCCAGGTAACTGAGCACAAAGGCCCCTCTGAGGCAAAATGTGATCCCTAGGTCAGGAGCCCAATCTCCAGCAGATAAAACATTGAGGGAAAGACAGAAAAAGAAGGCTGGATTAGGAGAGGGAAAGACAGGGACCAGGAAAGAGAGAAGAGCCTTCAGAGCAATCATTGCGGATGTTACCGAGTTCCAGGCTTTTATGACTCAGAAGATCTCCCGTTGCTCTGGTCTTTTCATGGCACGATCTCATCGGGACTGGATGGTCTTCATGCCCAAAATTTCAAGCCTCACATTTTCTGAGCTCTGCTCTGGTCCTGCCTTTCACTCCTACTAGTTATGCGGAGGATTACCCATTCCTCAACAAAAGGTGTGAGAGCTTCTCTTCTCTCTGATGATCGTGGCCCCAAACACACAGGCATCTCTTGACTTTGTGAAGTGAGCGAGTCGCACACCCAACCCTTCAGAAGGGCACGGAGAGATTAGGCATTTAGGACAAAGTCAGTGTCCTTGTTCCCTGGAGCCACAGCCGGAAACTCAGCTGGAAACTCATTAACTAGACTAGTTGAAATTTATAATAGCCTCAAATGATTCCATTAATTTAAGTACGGTCTTTTGGAACTTGTGCTGACGCCATGGCCGAAGATGAATGCTATCCCAAAGCGCAGCATGCTGGCACAGTGCGCATTTCATGCCGAGGAATGTGAGGACTGGCATGTGCAGGAGGGACTGACTTTCTGATCTTCCCCTGAAGCAAATCATAAAACTCTCCTAGGAGAGACACGCTCCCTATATCTGGAGGCAAGGGGCATCCTTATCTGCAAAGATGAAGGGACACGGGGAGGAATCCCAACAGGCCTTGCTAATCATCCCCCTGCTGCCCTTTACTACACCTCTGCTCACCTCTGTCCTGTCACATCTTCCCATGACCTTCCAGTCTTTCCATAAAAACACTCAGGTGTGTACCCTTTGGTTAACATTCCCCACTGCTGGAGGTGTTAGCCAGCATATCACAGTTTGTAAATGAATCAAATCAATATGTTGTACAGGTTAAACTTACACGATGTCATATGTCAATTATATCACAATAGTGTTGGAAAAAACCCCACTCAGGTTTAACGGTTTCTTTGGATCCTCATTTCCTTATGAAAGCTCCTAGGTCACATAAAACTTAAATAAATTTATATGCTTTTCTCTTCTCCTGTCTTTTGTTAACAGGAGTCTCAGTCATGAACTTAAAAGGGTAGAGGAAGAAGATTTTTTTCCTCCTTCTAGGTTTAAATACCTTAACTGACTTTAGAAACCTTGGCCTCATAAAGTATTTAGGGAGTTAACACCCTCTTTTACTTTTAATCTTGAGAAATTCTAAAGAAACCAGAATTCAAAAAGAGAAAGCATAAGAGTAAGTCAGGAACTCGGTCATAACACAATTTCTTTGTTTTAATTGCTGCATTCTCACCTATTGTAAACAAACTTGTTTTTCACAACATGAAAATTATGATATAAAATCAAGCAATGTATTATAAATATTGTCTTACAGTATGCTAGATAAGATTCTTTTTAAAAGGCTAAAGTTTTAAGATTAATAATACTGCCTTTAAAAATGTTTTTTGGTACAATTATTATTTGGTACAGTTATAATATTAAACACATATTAACTGCTCACTAAATACATATATACATATATATACACACACATATACTACATATATATTCACATACATACATATTACATGTATGTACACACTTACATACATATCAAAGTATATTAAAGTTACTGAATAAAAACAAATTTTGTGTCCTACAGGAGCCTGGTGTGATATCTTAGAGAAGATGATTTTGGATGCAGATTATTTCTAAGATGAGGGAATAAAATGTTCTTTGCATTGTATGCATGAGGCAGCATGTATGTGCTCTTCTCTGAATTCAGTTAACATATTAACGCTCATTGTGCTTTTCAGTCCTTCCGTAAGATGAGAGGCAGCCATGAACACCTAAAGGCTCCTTAGGGATCCTGGGTTACCTTCTGCTGAAGCTGTTATAAAAGGCTGTTCTTGCGGACAATAATACAACCAGGGCCGCTAGAACTCAAGCACATTCACTTGTTCATCAACTGACCATTCCTATGGCAATTCATTTGCCTGTGTTGGGAAATAAAAAATTTTTTAAATCTCCTCCCAAACCAGAAAACTTCTCCACAAAGATATAAGGGGAAGAAAACAATTTTATTGTTGCATAATCATTACATCAGAAAGGGATGCGTATCGCAGGCAATCTGCCAAGAGATTGTAAGGACAGAAGAAATCTGACTCTTGTATACAGCCAAGCAGAGGCAACTCATACATACATGTTCTCAAGATAAATGATAACTAGTCACCAAGTAAATGGACTTGATGGCACTAGTTGCTACACATAGTCCACTCTGTATTCACTTGGTAATTGAGGTGGACATCTCTGTTTACTAATTAGCTTTATCTAAAGGAAAAGTAGACTTCTCATACTTTTTATGGCAGAAGGTAGTTTTGGAGGGAAGCATATGTTTCATTTGCTTGCTTCCTTGATGAGAATATCTCACAGAGATAGCTCCCAGGTCCTTGAGAAATACATTCTTGGGTCATAAAGCTTGCGAGAGGTTTATTAGCTTTTTAAAAGACTTCCAAAGAGCAGAGAAAGAACTTACGATTTTTCTAAAGCAAATGCTCTAAGAAAAGCGAGTGGGAGAATTCTCTTCTTTTATTTTCGGTGGAGAAACTAAGTCTATTTTTAAACTGTATGTGCCTTTACACTTGTCTCCCTTCCCCAAGATCAGGCCCCATTTCAGAACCTTCACAGAATGAGAGGTTACCCTTTCCATCCAGACCATCTTTGATGTTCCTTCAATGGCTACTTAAAAAACCATGGATCTTCAACCCTGTCTTGCTTGTGTAACCCATAGCCTGGAACGTGCAATCCAGAGGAGACTCGGTCACAATTAGGTATGATTTTAATACCACTGTACATCTGGGTGAGGTGTGCCTCTTTAAGGAAGAAGGTATGATGAGTTATAGAGACACTTTTTCCATCTGTGGGACCTCATGCATACTGACAGTCATCACGCTGTTGCCATGGCTTCTGCAATATGGGAGCTGTCACCACCATCGTGCATTATTTTCTAACCCTTACAGAAGAATAGGTGCCAATATCCCTGACATGAATGAAGCACCTTGATTGGAAGAAATAGAGTTTCCATGAAATGAGGTTGCATGTCGTACTGGAGAACTCAAAGGCTTGGTTATCTCTTGAGAACAAGTCAGTAACTACCTCAATGTTCTCTAAACCTATTTACTGCTGAGGGTTAATGGTCTTTAAATATACAGTCCTATAGAATCCCATTGCTCTAGATTTCACACTAGCTTGCCGAGGTGGGGTGATGATCTTAACAACAAGGAGGACTCCATCTGTATTCCTGACAAAGCATTTGTCCTCAATAACACAGCACATCCAAAAAGAAGTTTGACAAGCGGCCGTGTCCGGAAAACACAGAGCACACTTACGTGAGAATTTAGGGGAAATGTTTTATAAGGATTTGAAAGGACACTGGAAATAAATTTCATATTTAGCAACATTTCTTAAATGTTGTTAATTTTTATTATTAAAAAGTGGGCATCGCAAACTCTCTAGTGCAGGTTTTAAACACTAGTGCACAGTGAAAAAGGAAATCATGTGCACAAGAGGTAAGAGAGTATCATGCAGATTCAGATATAAGATGTGCTACCTAAGATGCGACACCATTAGAGTGTTGACCAGCTCATATTCATTTTGTAAGTAATCCCATTCTTGCCTTAACTAAAGTGATTTCAGCACTTGGCTTTAAAAACTCCAGGCCTTCCAATTACTGGTGAAAGAAATCTCAACAAGAGGAAAAGCGGAAAATGGTTCTTAACGTTTTCGCTGCAAAAAAGCAGACACTATTTAATGCTAAATGTGCCTCTCAGGGTCTGAGAGATTGCTGCTCTGATGTATGAGTGTAACCTTTATTCTCTAAAACTCCATAATTTTGACAGGCTGCCTAATTTAGTGGTTTGCTGCCTTGGAAATAAAATTGAGAAAGACATTCTGTTTTTGAAAATTATATGAGCTTTTGAGACTCACTTCCTCAGGCAGAACAGGATAAGTGGAACTTCTTCCTTCTCTCATATGCTAGAGTTAAAAACAACATTCATGAACTTGTTGGATTTACTTCTTAGAGGGTTTTTCTTAGTCCTCTGGCATGTAAATCGAGCAGCATCAGGAAGCTTTATGGTGTCCATAACCTTTGACCCAGTTACTTAGGATCTAGGAATAATCCTAAATAGAGAAAACTTCAGGTTTAAAATCATTCAATGCAGTATTGTTTATCAGAGAGAATCTCTGCCCTACAAGCAATTTGGAACAACGTGAGGAATAAAGAAAGAAATTGGTATCACCGCAAAGGCTGAAACATTTTTAATATAATGGGATTTTTATATACGTTTAAGGACACTGGATAATGATTGAAAATTAGGTTTTTGAAATTTGGAAGTAATGTGAAAATGTTTATGGCCACATTCTTGGTATAATGGTAGTGTTTTAAAGAAAATATCAAAGAATACATAAAAAAACTTTATAGAACAAATTTAGAAGAATAGAAATATAATTATTTTTGTATTACTAGTTTTATTCAGTGGTTGATCTGTTTTTAACATTTATTATTTAAATATTTAAACAGAAAATGTCAATGGTATTAATATGATTCAACAGTCATTTATAATTTAAAAGAGTGAAAAATGAAGTGCATGGAATTTAAAGTGTTCTAACATATCCATCATATATTTTTATTCTTACTGTAAATTATTAATAGGAAAAATTTAGCTAACACATGGGAATAAAAATTGAGTATTTTGCTTCATATAAAGTAAAATGTAAAAATAGCAAATATTTAAAAATACTGAGAGGAAGATAAGAATCCTCAAAAAGATTTAGTGAATCACAAATTAATGCTACATATTTGATTAAAACTGTTGAAATATGCCAATAAGAGTAATAGATAAACTGGCCATTCCCCAAAGAAGCAAAACAGGAAAATAGACAGAAAATGAAACAAAATATTGGAGTGGACTACTACGTTTATCTTAATTAAAAATCTGAAGTTTGATAATAGAGATTTTCAGAAAATGTTTTATAAGAAGAATTGACAGTTGGCAAAAATGGCTTTTAGACAAATATCCTTTATATGAGAAGTCAAAAGAATTCTGCAAAAGGTAGTTTGAGGGCACCAGGTGGGCACAGGGACATAAAGAGGTGGGAGACATGCAGAAAGCAAGGAAGGACCACAGGCCATCCCAGGGCCCTTAGGGTCCCTAATTTGAAAGAAGTCACCACAGGCATCAAGCAGAAACCTATCTCTGTATTTTGCTTCATTACAAAGTCCAGAGCAAAAGTGTTTCTTCATTATCAGTCCCAGGAACTGGTGCAGGAACTTCTCAGATCCACACTTGTTCTGGGACAAAGTTCCGCATTTGGCAGTTTTCAATGTTCTCCCTCTAGAGACTGACTCCTTCCCTAATGCTTAACTACTTGCTCTTATTGAATCCTCTCCCTTCCCACACCTCTTATGTGTCCTTGCTGTGTCACTGTAGCTTTAATCCCTCTTATGTTCTATTCTTGTAGTAGGAGTGCCATGTTTATATTAGTATGTTGGTATGAAGGCTGAATTGTCAAAATGGCTCTTCAAGATTCCCATTCTCTGGTTATTCAAACACTAATCCAGAAACTGCAGCAAAGGGATTTTGTAGATGTAATAAAAGTCCCAAATCAGTTGACCTTAAAACAGGTGGGCCTAATCTAATCACAGGAGCCCTTTAAAAGCAAAGCGTTTTCTCTGGATGTAACCAAAGGGGAATGAGAGCCATTCAGAATATGAGATGAGTGTGATGGGCCGTTGCTGTTTCGAAAATAGAGAGGGCCACCTGAGAACAAGTGAAGGAGACTCTGTAAGCGAAGAAGGATCCCCAGCCCACAACCAGCAAGGAAACGGGACCTCAGACCTACGGTTTCAAGGAACTGAATTCTGCCAACCTGAATGAGCTGACAAGCAGACTCTTCCCCAGAGCTTCTAGATAAGAGCCCAACCCAGCCAACGCCTTGACTTTGGTCTTGTAAGACCTGAAACAGAGAACCCAGCCCAAATTTCTGTCACAAAGAAATGTAAGGTAATAAATGGTTGTTATGTTAATTTGTTAACTCTTTGGTAGTTTATTACAGCAGCAGGGGAGACAGAATGTAACTGGTCAACTGCAGCTTCCCTTTGCTGACCACACTGATTTCTTTCTGCCTGTTTCCAGGGAACTTACCACCACCCACTGGTTTTCCTCCACACACAGAGCCCAAGTGTTTCCCTTCTTCAGAGACCCAGGGTCTCTTTCCTTGACAATCCTTTCCCAGACATATCAATTCAAATTAAAAATTCATAACATAACATATTTCAGAGTCCATCCTAACTTGGATGATTTTCAAAACTGAATCATGACTTGACATGTCATTAACTAAAATCTGTGCAGCTGAGGTTTTCTGACTCACAGGCTCTGTCTGAATAGGATTGATTCTGAGCCATGGCAAGCAAAGGCGCCAAGCACTTTGCTTGATACTTTTTAAGAGGGGAGAACCAGCAACCCCCATTGCAACATGTGACAAAGCGAGAAATCAGGAACTTAATGTCGATTGTCAGTTTTCTTCCTGCAGTTCTGTTTCCTTCGAGCTATATCTCCTCTGTGCTGACACATTGTGAATATTTCAGCATTGTTCTTCTCAGAGCTGTTTTCACCTCCTTGTTCTTCAAGCTATAGATGAGAGGATTCACTAGGGGAGTGATCACACTGTACTGTATGGAAAGGATCAGTTCCAGAGGGGAGCCTGAGGTTGGCATGAGATAGCGAAGAATGGCTGAGCCATAGAACAGGAGGACGGCAGTGAGGTGGGAGGAGCAGGTGGAGAAGGCCTTGCTTCTGCCTGAGGTGGAGCTGATGCTCAGGATGGTGGAGACAATGCGGGCATAAGAGAAGAAGATCAGGAGGCAGGTCCCGATGGCATGCAGGAGGGCAGAGCAGAGCAGCATGGCAAAGTTGGTGGTGACATCAGAGCAGGAGAGAGGGAAGAGGGAAGGCAGCTCACAGGAGTAGTGGTGGATGGTCTGAGCTTCACAGAAGTCCAAACGCAAAGCCAGGAGGATGTTGATGAGTGCATCCAGAAAGGCCACGACCCAGGAGCCCCACACCAGCCTCACGCACAGCTGTTTACTCATCAGCTGGCTGTAGAGCAGCGGGTGGCAGATGGCAGCGTAGCGGTCATAGGCCATCACTGAGAGCAGACAGGCCTCAATCCCCGTAGTGGCAAACACAAAGAACACCTGAGCAAGGCAGCCCTCCACTGAGATGGCTTTTCTCTGGGACAGGAGGTTCTCGAGAATCTTGGGCTCAGTGACTGAAGAATAAAAGAGGTCCTGGAAGGACAGATGCCCCAGGAAGAAGTACATGGGTGTGTGGAGGCTAGAATCTACGTGGATCACAAGTATCATCAGAAGGTTCCCCAGCAGAGTCAGAAGGTAAACGAGCAGGAACAGGACGAAGAGCAAGGCCCAGACACCGGGGTCTGCAGACAGCCCCAGGAGGAGAAACTCGGTGACGCCGCTGTGATTCCCTGCAGCCATTTTTGGTCTGTTCTTTAGAGAACAAGTAGGAAGAGGACTGAAATCTCTTCTTTCCACAGCAGTTTCCAGAAGGCATCACTCTATTCTCTTTACCATCTACTCCTTCCTGCCTGGTCTGATCTCCATTACCACAGCCCTCGTCTCTGCCTTCAGCGGTTCCATGGAGCCCCTCTCTTCCCTGGCTCTCTGCTGTGCCATCTCTGAGCTTTGGATCAGCCCCATGTTTTTCCCAATAAGGCCAATATGTGAGGGCCTCACGGACTCTACAGGACCACTAGAGGACTGGCCCATGATTAAACTGTTCCCTCTCCTTCAGCTGGGCCTTGTATTCCACGCACTCCTCATCATCGTTTAGGAATTCCAGCAGACTTCCTGGAGGGACTGGGGCACATCTCTGCTCACCTTTAACACCTGGTCTTTACTCCCCTATTCAAAACCCTCTTGTGGCTCATAAACTGATTGATGACAGCATGTTGTGTTTGTGTAGCAGTTTACCTGGTACAAACAAGATGTTTTCCACTGTGTGTGTGTGTGTGTGTGTGTGTGTGTGTGTGCGCGCGTGGGGGGGGGGGGGTGGGTGGGTGTGTGTGTGGAGGGGATGGTGAAAAAAAGAGACTGAACTCACTTCTCAGGTAAGAAAATTTAACCCCAGGGATTATATGATTTGTCTAGATCCCCACACTGATCAGTTCCTTGAACAGCAAGGAAGTGAGTCTGATTGTACATTTGATTTGACTGTAAAACTAGAGCTTGTCTACCATTCACCTGCTTAGAGAAAAGCCAAACTCCCTAATGGATTTCAAAGCTTTAGTCACCCAGGTTTTTCTGGATACCCTGTCTTTGAGGCCAGATAGCTTTGTCTGGTCCTGATTACCCCTTGAATCACTTCCTGTTTCCTCTGACTTGGTTCAGGCTGATATATTCCATGTTTCTATTAATTGATTTACATCGTATTCACTTTTAAATTCTGCCTTATTTACTACCTTTTCCTTGACGTTGATCCCTCCCTTCTCTGTTCTCACATGGATCTCTGGGAAAATCATGCTTAACCCCATTTTCTCAGATGATAAAAATAAGGCTAAAAAAGCAAATTCAAGGTTCCAATAAATCTCCTTTTAAGCTAGAGACTTAACACCTTCTCTGCTTCCCTTTGCTGTGTGATAATTCACAACATTAAGTTGTGCCATGTTTGTGTTACTATCTTGCTTTATCATTTAGTGATATGTGTCTCTACAATGACAGCACAATTTCATGAGGGCAGGAATTGGGGTTTTACTTTCTATGCCCACAAACACACACGCATATCAATATTTAATGGACCCTAAATCAATTATTGTTAAATAAATAAATAAGAAAATTGGGCAGATTGTGCAATAAAAACTCTTGGGGATTATCTCCAAACCAGAAGTTCATCTTCAGGTTGTAGTCAAGGGCAAAGCTAAGAGGGACTGGATTTGGGAGAGAAAGGGAGAAGGTGGAATATTTATCTCCTTTCTGTTATGATAGACTAACAGGTGGCTTATTCCTTCTGAAACCTCCAATACCACAGATCCCTGCCTCAGAGGGATCCTCCTACACCTTGCTTACATGTACAACATCCATCTATCTACACATCCATCCATCTGTAAAGTATTTAATAAACATTTTGAGTCTGTTCACTGTGAGGCACTGTGTTGCACATGCAGGTGAAGATAGTTCTGCATTGTACTTTTGCTGAACTGATGTGTGAAAGCACCTAGCAGAGAGGCTATTCTCCATCATCTAGGTGTGACCAGTCCTCCAGCCTGCTTCCCCATCATCAGATGGAACCCTAGCCAGGGAGTGTACATTCAACTCAGCCTTTCCTGGGGTCCTCACGTCTGCTTTGTTACCTGTTAGAGTAACTCTGATCTGCTGCTTGATCTCTGACTCTTTCCTGGGATCTCTAGCTTTGGTGTCTACCAGACGAATCTAATTATAGTGTCTCTCACAGGACTTGGTATAAAAGATATGACCCTGGGCAGAAGGTAAGTTTCCCAGTTCTTGAACTTCCTCTCCACCCTACCCCCACCCTTGCCACTCTGCCTATCAAATACAAAACTCCCAAAATTTGAGCCCTTACTTAGAACATATACCTGAATTACCTGAGTTCTGTGCAGTGTAAGATCTGTAGTCCAGGGGATTGGCCCAAACTAATGAAGATTCAGCAGTAAAGAACCACTACCTGCAAAAGCCAATTTTATCTCTGATGCCATAAAGTACTTTTGAAAATAAACAACTTTTCCGGATACAATACTAACAAAATAACCCAGTAAACCAAATACATTCAAGGATTTGAACATTTTAAGAATTTGGAAGTTAATATCAAATTAGTCAGAGAAATTGTTCCAGTTCTTCTACATTTACTCCGTCACATGGAGCTGGCCACACGGACGAGTTCCTGGCTGAGAGCACTCCAGCATCTTCAGAGGATACTGGAGAAGCTGTTGATTATGGATCCAAACCCTGAAAACTTTGATCCCAGAATAGAAGTACCACAATTTATCAGTGCAACAACTACATTATGTGGCGTAATGACTCATCCCTCTTCAGCCCAAAGCACAGACCATCTGACTAATGAAATCTTCTTTCCAGGGAGGACAATATCATTATGTTAATCTTTAAAGAAATGGTGAAATGCAAACACCAAAGTCTTCTCACTTACCTCCAATAAGAAACACAGTGACTTCAATTCAGCCCAAAGTTTGAGTGAGTGGTTCTAGATCTAAAAATGGGTGTGAGATTAGGGGTCATGAAGTCATTCCTGAGAAGGTAGAGGTTAGGCAGAGACCAAGGGATTCCCTCAAAGCTGTTTACTTCACCTATTTTACTTGAACTACATACAGAATAAAAAAACAAAACTCACTCAGCATTCCATGTGGTTTTTTTTTCAAACACCATCTTAACAGAAGTGGAATACAAAGTTGTAATCCAGGACCATCATAAATAACCACTATCCTCCTTCCTATTGAAATTTCAACATTGGAGATTGCTTTTACCAGAGTATATCTCAAGTAAAATCCTACAATTTTTGTAAGGTTTGCACATTGAGACAGTTATCAAATATCAGGTATCAGGTTATCAAGTATTAGGTCTAATGAGACCATCAGTGCTTTCCAAGGTGACAAGTAGTTAAGAACCAATAATCGGAATGTGAGACTTATTTCAACAGGTACCTGATACTGGTCCCCAGAAAATGTTGAGGACTGAAATAAATTAATGGATAGATAAGTGAGGTTTGGAGGAGAGGAAGTTGAAAACCTCAGTACTTACAGGAGGGGCCTGGTGACCAGAATGCTTTGTTATGAATAGGTCTCCCACTGTTCTTTACATCAATTATTTCAGTAGGGATCAGATTAGGAATGGGAATAAGAGCAGAAAAATGAATTATCTGCACATATAGGTTTGATGACCTGGAAAAAGAGGGTGTTCACTAGGGCACCAAGATTTTCTGATATTTTCTACAAAATTTTAAGGAGCCCCCTTTCCCAATGAGTAAGATTATTCATTGAGAAAACACTGACCTCCTCAACAGCTAATCAGAGAACTTGAGGACAAAAACTGACTGGAGCATAGTAAGAAACACAGACACAGTTTAGGGAGAAGCAGGTGTTTGTTTACTCTCTATTAGGTGGGAAGGTAAGAAAGTAAAGAGGTGAATCAGAGATCCAGAGGGAATATCTGACAAAGGGATGTTAAGAAAGCTGTAAAGTGACTGGAAAGGATTTGGGAAACACTTTCAGAAAAATCATAAAAAATATTACCATGGTACTTTATTTTTCTGGCACAGAAGACATTTGGTAGCTCTGGCCTTTCTCCAGGTAGCAGGACTCATCTGGGGTTGTAAGGACCCATATGCAATGAGATAACTCTGTGAAAAACAGCACCTTTTATTTTTCTAGTTGGGAGTCACAGGAGGGCAAGGAGACAGAATGTCCTAGATATAGACTATCCCGAAGTCTTGGTCAACCATGTTTCCATTGGCCACAGCAAAAAGATTCTTAAATTCTCAGAAAGTGGAATTTGGTGTGAATTCTCCATCAGATGATCTCAGGCCCAGCTACATCGTATCTCTTCACTGAGTCTCCTCTGTGAGTGTAAATACTATGCTCAACTAAACGGGCAAGACAATGAATCTCAGCTCCAACCTCTCAGAGAAGCAGGCATAGTTTAAACAGATACTTTATTGGCTGGCTGAACCCGAGAGCTCAACGGAAAGATGGACCAATTCCCTTTACTCCCTGGAGTAAGAGCCTGAAGCCAAAATTACACAAGTTAATTAGAGAAGTTGCACTTTATAAGAACCCCAGGAAATTATCTCAGATGTTGGCTTCAGAACTTGGCTTTGAATTTTTACTGGAAACTCTGGATGGGAACTCCTGAGTGTCAGGTGCTTTTCTTTTCCTTCCTTTCCCTTCCCTTCCCTTCCTTTATTTTCCTTCCTTCCTTCCTTCCTTCCTTCCCTCCTTCCTTCCTTCCTTTCTTCATTTTCAGCTTTATTGAGTTATAATTTAAACTAGATGTTATATGTTTAAAAAGTACAATATGATAATTGACATACATATACTTTGTGAAGTTATTACCGTGATCAAGTTAATTAACATCCAACACCTCACATAGTTACCTTTTTTTATGGAGAAAACACTTAAGTCCACTCTCAAGAAATTTCCAGTGTACAGCAGAGTATTATTTACTATAGTCAACCTGTTTTACATTATCCCCCCAGAGCTTATTCCTCCTATAAGTGAAGGCTTGTACCTCTCGACAGCATCTCCCCATCTCCCTCACCTCCCCAGCCCCCGGTAACCAACATTTTACTCTCTGAGTTCGGCTTTTTAGGATTTAAAAAATCTATTTCTGTGAAAAATGTCTTTGGAATTTTGATAGGGATTTTATTGAATCTGTGGAATTTTTTTGGTAGTATGGATACTTTAACAATACTATGTTCTCTGACCCATGAACATGGGATATCTAACCATTTATTTGTGTCCTCCTCAATATCTTTTGAGTGTCATATAGTTTTCAGTGTACAAGTCTTGAATGTGCTGTTAGCTGAGGGCTTATCATATGTGGACTTCATTATGTTGAGGTACAATCTTCTGTACTTTATTTTTGAGAGTTTTTATCGAGAAAGGATGTTGAACATTGTCAAAGTCTTTCCCACTTCCATTAAGATGATCATATGAATTCTATCTTCTTTGTTAGTATCGATACATCTTGTTTTTTGATCTTCATATGTTGAACCATCCTTGCATCTTGGAATGAATCCCAGTTGATCATGGTATATGATCCTTTAAACGTACTGTGTCAGGAGAATAATGGCCTTGTAAAATGTTACCTCCTTATCAATTCTTTGAGAGAGTTTGAGAAGCACTTGTGTTCATTCTTCTTTAAATATTTGGTAGAATTTTCCAGCAAAGACATCAGGTCATGAACATTTTCTTTGTTGGGGGTTCAGTTATTGAATCAACCTCCTTAGTTGTTATTTGTTCATATTTTGTATTTCTTCATGATTCAGTCTTGTTAGGTGGTGTATTTCTAGTAATTTATCTTTTTCTTCTAGATTATGCAATTTTTTTGTGTATTATAGGCTCATATTGTATTTTCTCTTCCTCAGCTTTAGAATCAGCTACTTCTCCATGTAGCACTACATTTTTATTGGAAAACGGATTTAGAAACCAAGCTCTGGAGCTGAATGTGCTCCTGGCTCCTGGGGTGTTGTTACTTTCAGGCCCTCGGCTCACAGAGCAAGGAAATACTGGTGTATACAAAACTGTGTATCTGTAATATATTCTGTAAATATTTCTATATATATATTGAAGGAGAAGAATATTTTCATTTTTACCTTCTTGGATACAAAAGAAATAGCCACAGGCAACACTTTGGGATTATGAGTGATACTGACTTTTTATCATTTTCAAACTTTTTCATATTTCTCAAATAAAAGTGCATTGTTTTGTAATTGGAGAAACAATAATGTTCAATATTTTTAATGAATTGACAGATTATAAGACAATGGAATTCTTTATCAAAATTGTAGAGGAGTAATTTTTATGTACATAAAGTATATAAACTTCCATGTACTGTGTCTGGCTCATAGTAACACCTCAGTAAATATTAAATTCCTCATCTCTTTTGCTAATGGCTAAGAAGACTATAATAGAATATATAAAGAAGAGTTATGAATTAAAAACCCTATTATGTCTTTTCCTCATTGATACCAAAGGTAAGAGAACAACCATGTCTTTCTAATGAATTTTACCTCTCCTTACATTCTTATCCTCTTTCCTTATTCCCCACACTGACACTGGTGGTACAGTCATGTGTGAGAGCTTTTCTCCTTTACGTTGTCTCTGAGTTAGCAAGGTGAATCACCCAAGACAGGAGAGAATGGAGCGTCCTATTGAGTGGAGGTTGTAAAAGGGTGCAGGCACATGGGTTAACCTTTGAGGTTCCTTGAAGTAAGAATATAAGCACAGTTTTTGAGGACAGCTCAGGAGGTGGAGGCCTGACCACTGTGTGCATCCTGTTCTTTCGAAGGAAATTTTCTTGTGGTGTCAGTAGATTGTACATAATGTACTGAGATGTGCAGGGGAATATGAAAGGCCTCTGTGAAGAATTCTGTTCTCACTGGTTGTGTTCCATTTTGGAGTCATCTGGTATCTACTTAGAACATAATGTACTTGAGGAAGGAGGAAAATAATTTAAGTTGCAAGAAGAAATGGTTAAAATATGTATGGGTAAATATAGGTAAACCAAAATGACATGAATATAATAAAATCAGTGTTTATTTTGTGGAAATAAAAAAGATGTGAAATATTTGGCAATAATATTGTCTGGGATGAGGAGAAGCTTGTTGATAAGTGCATATTATAAGCAATATTTTAGTTGCTAGCTTTAGTTGTGGAATCAAGGAGGCTTTATAATGCCATTTAAAAAACAAACAATTAATGAAACCAAGAGCCTGTTCTTTGAGAAAATAAACAATATAGTCAAACCCCTAACAAGACTTATTAAGAAAAAAAGAGAATCTACACACATAAACAGAATAAGAAATGAGAAAGGAAAAATCACAATGGACACCAGAGAAATACAAAGAATTATTAGAGATTACTATGAAAATCTGCATGCTAACAAACTGGATAACCTAGAAGAAATGGACAACTTTCTAGAAAAATATAACCTTCCAAGACTGACCCAGGAGAAACAGAAAATCTAAACAGACCAATTACCAGCAATGAAATTGAATTGGTAATCAAAAAACTACCTAAGAACAAAACCCCCAGACCAGATGGATGCACCACTGAATTTTATCAGATATTTAGAGAAGACCTAATACCCATTCTCCTAAAATTTTCCAAAAAGTAGGAGAGGAGGGAATACTCCCAAATTCATTCTATGAAGCCAGTATCACTCCAATACCAAAACCAGGCAAAGACCCCACAAAAAAAGAAAATTACAGACTAATATCCCTGATGAACATAGATGCAAAAATACTCAACAAAATATTAGCAAGCCGAATTCAAAAATACATCAAAAAGTTCATACATCATGATCCAGTGGGATTTATTCCAGGGATGCAAGAATGTTACAATATTCAAAAATACATCAATGTCATCCACCACATTAATAAAAAGAAGGACAAATGGAAATCACATGATCATCTCCCTAGATGCTGAAGAAGCATTTGATAAAATTCAACATCCATTCATGATATAAATTCTCAACAAAATGGTTATAGAGAGCAACTACCTCAACATAATAAAGGCTATATATGAGAAACCCACAGCCAACATAATACTTAACAGAGAGCTTTTCCTCTAAGATCAGGAACAAGACAATGATACCCACTCTCTGCGCTTTTATTCAACATAGTTCTGGAGGTCCTAGCCACAGCAATCAGACAACATAAAGAAATAAAAGGCATCCAGATTGGTAAGGACAAAGTTAAACTGCCACTGTTTGCAGATGATGTGATATTGTACAAAAAAAAAAACTTAAAAGTCCACCAAAAAACCACTAGAACTAATAATTGAATTCAGCAAAGTTGCAGGATACAAAATTAATACACAGAAATCTGTTGCATTTCTATATACTAACAACGAACTAGAAAAAAACAGAAATCAGGAAAATAACTCCATTTACAGTTACATCAAAAAGATTAAAATACCTAGGGATAAACCTAACCAATTAGGTGAAAGACCTGTACCTTGAAAACTACAAGACACTCATGAGAGAAATTAGAGAAGACACCAATAAATGGAAGTACTTCCCATGCTCATGGAGAGGAAGAATTAATATTGCCAAATGTCCACCCTGCCTAAAGCAATCTGCAGATTCAATGCAATCCCTATCAAAATACCAAGAGCATTCTTAAATGAACTAGAGCAAATAGTTCAAAAATTCATATGAAACCACAAAAGGCCCCAAACAGCCAAAGCAATCCTGAGAAAGAACAAAGCAGGGGTGATTACATTCCCTAACTTCAAGCTCTACTACAAAGCCATAGTAATCAAGACAATTTGGTACTGGCACAAGAACAGACACATAGATCAATGGAACAGAATAGAGAGCCCAGCTATAAACCCACACATATATGGCCAATTAATATACGATAAAGGAACCATGGATATACAATGGGGAAATGACAGCCTCTTCAACAGCTGGTGTTGGCAAAACTGGACAGTTACATGTAAGAGAATGAAATGGTTATTGTCGAACTCCATACACAAAAGTAAACTCAAAATGGATCAAAGACCTGAATGTCAGTCATGAAACCATAAAACTCTTAGAGGAAGACATAGGCAAAAACCTCCTGAATATAAACATAAGCAACTTTTTCCTGAACACATCTCCTCCGGCAAGGGAAGTAGAAGCAAAAATGAACAAATGGGGCTACATCAAGCTAAAAATCTTCTGTTCAGCAAAGGACACCATCAGTAGAAGAAAAAGGCATCCTAGCATATGGGAGAATGTATTCATGAGCAACTTATCTGATAAGGGGTTAACATCCAAAATATATACAGAGCTCACATGCCTCAACACCCAAAAAGCAAATAACCCAGTTAAAAAATGGGCAGAGGATATGAACAGACACTTTTCCAAAGAAGAAATTCAGATGGCCAACAGGCACATGAAAAGATGCTCCACATTGCCAATCATCAGGGAAATGCAAAAAAAAAAACCACAATGAGCTATCACCTCACACCAGTTAGGATGGCCAACATCCAAAAGATATGAAATAACAAATGCTGGTGAGGATGCGGAGAAAGGGGAACCCTCCTACACTGCTGGTGGGAATGTAAATTAGTTCAACCATTGTGGAAAACAATATGGAGGTCCCACAAAAAACTAACAATAGAAATACCATTTGACCAAGTTATTCCCCTCTTAGGAGTTTACCCAAAGAAAACAAGATCCCTGATTCAAAAAGACATATGCAGCCCTGTGTTTATCGCAGCACTATTTACAACAGCCAAGATATGGAAGCAACCCAAATGTCCATCGATAGATGAATGGATAGAGAAGATGTGGTACATATACACAATGGAATATTATTCATCCATAAAAAGAAAACAAACCCTACCATTTGCAGCAACATGGATGAAGCTAGAGGGTATTATGCTCAGTGAAATAAGCCAGGCAGAGAAAGACAAGTACCAAATGATTTCACTGATTTGTGGAGTATAACAACAAAGCAAAATTAAAGGAAAAAACAGCAGCAGACTCACAGACTCCAAGAAGGGACTAGTGATTACCAAAGGGAAGGGGTTGGGGAGGGTGGGCAGTAAGGGAAAGAGAAGGGGATTAAGGGGCATTATAATTAGCACTCATAATATAGGTAGGTCACAGGGAAGGCAGTATAGCACAGAAGACAAGTAATGACTCTATAGCATCTTACTACACTGATAGTGACTACAGTGATGGGGGGACTTGATAATATGGATGAATGTTGAAACCACAATGTTGCTCAAGAAAAACCTTCATAAGATTGCATATTAATGATATCTTACTTTTAAAAAAAAACAAGCCACCATCACCTAAGAGCCTCCAATTGCAGTATTTCGACTGAGGGTTATAGAAATTACATCTGTCCTTTGCCTACATTTCTATGCAATCACTGGGACAGTGAATTCTTCAGATCCATCCTTATGCTGAGCAGCCATTTTCTCTGCAGGGCAAGTACAGACTTAGGTTCCCAGTTCTTGGCCTCCCAGGTGTCTCCTTTCTAATCATTTACAAGCCCTACATTCACCTTTATATTCTTGACTTTACGTTGCCTGAGCTGGAAGCCTGCACAGGCCATTTCCCAGCTTCTCTTGCTCATAGGTTCTTGGTTACATTGAGCCAATTGGAACACTGGTCTCTTTGAATAATAATAATAATAATAATAATAATAATAATTTTTTAGAAAAAGAGGACAAGGAAGAGGAGAATTGAAGAAGAATGGAGGAGGAGGAGGAGAGAGAGAGACACTGCAGTGCATCTGATCCCAGCATGAGGCGCCCAGCTCCTTGTCAGCAGTCCCAGTGTGGTCTGTAATTGTCATTCGTCTGCTAGGTGGTCGTGGCCCCAGTGCCCCCAGCGGAATGGCAGCCAGTGTGGAGCAATCAGCTTCCACCTAGGGTTGGAGTAACTTCATTCTTTCTTGTTTCTCCAGGACCCCCTCTATCCTTCTCCATTTTGGCCAACCTGTCATTCCAATAACTTCATATTAAAGTCATCTTCATTTTAGATATTTGGAGTAAATTACAGTATCTGTGTGGCTGTAGATTGGATTTCTAAGATTTCTAGAATGCTCCAGCAAGTGATTTTATGTAGATGCCTAGGATGCTTGGGGAAATGGATTTGTACTGCTCTTCTCATTTTCTCTGACCATCCTTTTTTCCCTCAGGAGACTCCTGCCTAGTCTCCTCCCTATTCCATGCACTTTTCTAAACCTCATCACTTTCCCCAGAACAAGATCTCCCAGACTTACCCTTCTAAGCCAGCAGTAAGGCCTAGAAGAGGAAACAGGCAGAGTGCTATGCTATGCTAGACTGGATGGAATTATCTCCCATTTGCCAAATACCAGGTAATCTATTCACCTATCCATCCATCTACCCACCCACATCTCCCATTTATCCATTATTTCATTCACTCACAAACTCATCAATATTCAAGAGATATTTGTAGATTGCATTGGGTAAGATGTTGTGATTAAGATAGATTGATTGGCAACCTGGTGTAAACCTCTGGTGAACTACTGTTTGCACTTATTTGTCTTAGATTTCAAGTAACACTCTCCCACTATCCAGGGCTGAATTCCCTTGATAACCTTTTCTTCATGCCAAACTGGAAATCTGACCCATCATTATATACTCAAGCTCTGACCCCTTCTTGAGCCCTTTGCCTGGAATACTAACTTCTTACCATAACCTAACTTGCCCACTGACCCTGAGTCAACTGAAAATTCTTAGGCTTTCACCTGATATGAAATGGTCTCATGTTGGTTGCCCATAGAATTCAAAATAACGAGTCCTTTTCCTGCTGGGACAGCCCAGGAATTCATTTTTGCTCTTCCTGGCTTCCCTCACTCATGCTATGCAGTGTTTAGGCATCTTCTCATATTCCAATTCCTTCTCATATCAGATCTGGGTTAACTCTGAGTTGTGTCCAGTGGGTAATGTGCAGTCTAGCATGGTGGACCAAGTTAATTCAGTCTCTACAGTGCAGAAATGAAGAAGAAAATCCAATTGGAAAAGTCAGTTTTAGGGATTTATTCTCATCTTTGTGCTTGTAAAATTCTGTTGAAATAAACATTCCCTCTGACTTCTACAATAGCAAAATAAATCTGTTCAATTCAAAATTTCTAAGCATTTTCACTTTGCTGCCTGACTTTGGGTAGATAACTGATATTCAGTGTACATCTGGCCAACAAGACCCATCAGCAAGGTACATGGGACCCCATACTGTGGGATTCCAGATGTTCTCACCCCAGTCCCAAGAACCTCTGGTGACAAAGTGAATATGGGGCTTATTGTAGCTGTGTAGCGAAATATCAACACAAATTCCAAATTCTGCTCACTTACCTTGAAGAGGGAACACAGTCGACTTAATTCACACTGAGTTGTGAATGACTATCTTTTAAGTTCAGAAAATGGGGAAGAGGGGCAGGTTCCTTTGTTTACAGCTAGAAGAGCAGTTGGCCCAAAACTGGAGCCCAGGGTTTTCCTCAAGATACTTATTTTGCGATTCATCAGGGATAGCGCTGCTTGAACACTTCTCACACATTACTTATTTGTACCTCGTCTACATATTTTTCAGATTCTGTCTTAAAAGAAGTGGAGCGGACTTCTGGGAAGATGGCGGCGTGAGCAGGGCAGCAGAAATCTCCTCCCAAAACCATATATATCTGTGAAAATACAACAAATACAACTATTCCTAAAGAGAGACCAGAAGATACAGTGCAACAGCCAGGCTACAGCTACACTGGCGAGGACTCAGCGACTCACAAAGCGGGTAAGATACAAAGCCACCACCGGTGGGACCCGAGCATCCCCCACCCCAGTGCACCAGCGGGAGGAAAAGAATCAGAGTGGGAAGGAATGGAAGCACAGGCCCGCCAAATAACCAGCCCTGGTGATCGGGAGCACAGACACACATCACGTGGTGTATCAGAGATTAGAGAAACAGAAGGGCAGGATCTGAGATGGAAACTGCAAGCGGGTCCCCTCAGCTGGCTCCCCAGGACAAAAGAAAAGCGGGTGCTTTTTAAAAGTCTTAAAGAGACAAGGGCCCAACAGCGGAACAAAATCGTCCCAGCGTACTCAGCCCAGCAGGCTGGGAGTTGCAGGGAATTTTTTGGCCCCCTGGCCAGCAGCCGGGCAAAGCAACCGCGCCGAAGCTTCCCACAGAGATCAGCAGTCTGCCATTCGTTCCTCCCCTGCCAGCGCCGCAAAGGGTCCGGCGGAGCCACCACTGCTGCAGAACAGAGGAGGAGCAGCCCAGCCAACAGCAACCTCACAGAATCTACTCCCGGCTGGCGCACAGCTAAATGACAAAATTCAATACCCTTTCATGATTTAAAAAGCCCCAAATACTCAAAATTATGAGAATAGATGGAAACTACCTCAACATAATAAAGTCAGTATATGAAAAGCCCACAGCTAACACCATATTCAGTGTTGAAAGACTGAAACTTCTAAGATCAAGAATTATTCAAGAATGTCCACTTCCACCACTTTCTATTCAACATAGTTATGGAAGTAAATACACACGTTTTACTTTTGAAGATATTTTCCTCTATTAAGTGGCTGAAGTCACTGACTCCAGTCTTTAGTATTACAATTTGATGTATCATTATATAAAATATGTTATGACATTTTTCCCTATAACAACAGAGGTAAACAGTGCTGTGTCTTTTTTTGGAATAATGTTTAAAACAAAAATTTCGTGCTGCTTATTTTAATTAAACAATCATTTCCAAACATGAGATGCCTCCCCTAACCTGAGGCAGGAACCTGTGATTGCCCTGGTCTCTACAATGTTCTTTGTAACACCATTGTGTGAGCTAAGCATTCACAAATGTGTCAGGTGCAAATTGGATAGAAGAAAAAATAACTGCATCTGATTTTAACCCTCATTTTATCATCAGGATGGTCAGAGAAAATGTGTTTAAAGACACAATTCATATGACTCTGGGAAATAAAGTTGTCTGGTGAACTATATCTCACCAGACACCTCCCTAGGTAATTTCCAAATGGAGAATTCCATCTAAGTGAACTACAGAACAATACTACCCATCCTACCGCCTTTAAAACCCATGAGACCCTAGGGTTTACAGTTAGAGTTTCAACCACAAAGTTGCAAATCCTGTATCTGTGCAAATGTTCTAGGTCTCATACAGACCTCAGTTCTTCTAGTTAATGAGTCAAGATTCTCTTCAGACTGAGACCTCCTGTAATACAACTTTCTTGAGCTTCCAAGCTCCACCAGCCAAATTCCTGCCTTCTCTTCCACTAGATTGTATCTGAACCTGACCTGCTTCACTGATATTCTTTGCCCAGTACACAGACTCACAAAGGCAGCTAAATGCAGCGTAGCCTCGGTGCTGGGTTGGGGATGACATGAGAGAAGTTTCTCTGTGCTCCTCTCAGAACCCTGATGTTCCCCACTGCATTTAGTGTGTGAGAGTGGCAGGACCAAGACAGATGTCAGGTGACAAGTGTTCTTAATCTAATCCATCTGGAATGATTTATTTTCCTTTCCTCATTGTGACTTGCCAGTAGGAAAACTTAATGTCTGACTTTCTGTAGTTAGGCTCCAGAACAATTGGTTTTCTTGTTGTGCATAGAAATCCTTGGACCAAAGATGACTTCTCAGACCATAGCAAGACCAAAACCAAAAGATGACTTTGTGCCAGAAAAAGTCAGACCTCCTGATTTCATCTAGATTTTCTATGCACTCTTTCGGCAACTGCAGGGAAAGATGGGAAACCCTTGCAGAGCAGGATCTGAGACATTCGTGGGTGCAACAAGAATAGAATATGTTATGGTGAATGCTGTTGGCAATACCAATGTCAGAGTGTGGTAGCAGGTTAACCCTGGGGAATTGGCATAGATAAAAAGAGATTAAGACTTCATTTGGATAGGTCAAGATTACTATAAGGAGTTGCCAAATAAGGCCAAAAAAAAGGCTCACAAAGAGGTAGAATCTGAGTGTACAGTGATGGTCAGGTTTCAAGTTGAGTTTGAAAAAAGTTCCCCAGCAAAGGAATTCAGTCCTGACAAGTACAATTGGAGAACCAGGACAAATATGTGTATTCACACAGCAGTTCAGAAAGTTAAGCAACATTGTTTGCCCAAGTAGGAAGCCTTACAGAAAGTAAATCCATACATATTTTAATATTTAGATAAATGCAAAGAACTGATGAAGCAATAGATGAAAGAAAAAGTGGAGACATAGAAGTATAATGATTGACTTGACAGATAGGATTGATGATTGAGTGAATAAGTGAAAGATTAGATGACTAAATGGATGAACTGGTAGATAAATTATCAAACCGAGATGAAAATGTCTATAGATGAATGGTTGCAAGTAGCCCTCCAGGTGAGGAGAGATATGTGTATTAGGTGTGAGCTGCTCTGGGAGGGGAAGGAATCTTTAGGTGCCAATTAGCACAGCGCAAGATAATCCTGCTGCCAGCCCTTCACAGCCACTGCAAAATGCGCCCCTCAACTCCCATTTCCTTTCCTTTTCCCACCACTGGCCAATCTCCCCCAAGTTTTGTTTATTTCTGAAACTGAAACTCAAGCTGGGGATATTCCTTAAGAAAAGGTGCACACGGCAAGTCCTGTTTGCTTCATCTTTTCGTTCTTTCCACCTTCAAGAAATATTGCTATGACCCATTATGTGTTTGGCATACCCCTGTTACACACAGGACTTAAGGCAGCATAAATGATTGGTTACCAATCCCTGTACTTAACAGGGAACTTGTTGGAGAAAAAAGAATTACTACTTACCTCCTACTAAAAGATAGAGCACAGCACACCCAAGAGAGTAAGAGGTGAAATAGCAGAGCAGAGAGGAGCAGATGGGCTTAAGAAAATGGATGTCAGGCAGACAGGGTGAAAAACACACAGACTCAGCTCCATAGACCTGAGATAGGTGTAAAGTTCACGAACTCATTCACCCTCTCAAACCCAGCAGTTACAGCAACACTTACACCTTCAGCTTTCTCCTTATAAAATTTAGGATAATGCAGCTCTCAGAGTTTTGTTATGGCCCTCCAAAAAAGACTAAATAATTAATAACACCTGCAACATAACTGACACCAAAGAAATTATAAGTATCACTATTTTCTGTAATCCAGGCAGACAGAGAAAGAAATCATCAAGATAGATGTAATAGAGGAGGTAGAAACTAAGGTGAAATTTGTAGAGTAAGTAGCATTTGGGTCAGGATTTCAGGGGCAAACATTTCAGCAGAATGTCAGATGAAGTCAAGCAGAGGGAAGGAGAGCAATGCGGGCATTGCTCAGACCAGTGGGTGCCCTGCATCTGCAGCCTGGAGGCTCACCGGAACCACCCAGAGAACTGTCAAAATACCCATCGCCAAGACCAAGTGAAATGGGATATCTGCATGTGTAGATGTTACTACAAAGATTGGTTAATTCTTAAAATTCAACCAGAGGACATTTTTATTTTCTCAGGAGGAGCAGTGGAAATAGCACTGCAGATAGTAGAATAAACTCTGGTCATAGGGTCTTATTGAATGGCTACAGATCCTGGCTGTTCAGCTTGGAGACCTGAGCACATTTTATCAATCTCGGCCTCGGTTTTTTTTTAACTTTATTTGCATGTTCTGTGCACATGTGCACACACACACACACACACACACATGCACACACACGCATTTCAAAATTGTCCCTCAGTCAAATAACCAAATATATCAGAGACATGTGAAGCATAAAAATATAATAAATAGAGTGTGTCATCATTAAGTAGTTCAGAACAATTGCAATGAGGAGTAAAAGAACGTCTGGCTAAGGAAGGCAGAGACAATTAGAATCACTTCTGTGGAAATGTGCTTGCAGCATGAAAACAAGGGCCAATTAAAGGAGATGGAACCAGTTAGTCATGGGCTAGTCAGAAAAATCATGTGAATTTCTCCAGAGCCATTTGGGTTGGAAGAGTCACATAGGGAAAGAACACAGATGTGCTGATTCAGGGCTCAGAAGTTGTTCAGGAGGCATTTGGATAAGGGAAAGGTTTGGGGGAGGAGGGCGAGGAGATGGAAATCTTTGAAGGTGAGCAGGCTGAAGAGGGAGAAACGGATACAAAGGATGGGCCAGAAACTCTGAGGGGGCAGGAAGGGCAGGTGAGCACCTCGCCTTCCTTCTCTGTCTATTCCATAGGACCACCTTCTACAATGACTGAAGGATGTCACAGCACCGCCACTGGGCCCGTCCTCTCGGGACCGTCTGCAGAGCCACATGCCCCGCTGCTGCTCCTTTTGCTGCCACGGGTTTACTGTCCAACCTTCACGGGGAGCCTGCTGATGCTGCCGGTCATCAGGGCTGATTCTCCCCCATTCACCCCTACATGCTTCTCTGCAGGATCTTTGCTGCTCCTCAGTCACTGTGCCCGAAAGACTGGAGAATCTCCTGTCACAGAAGAACTTAGTCTCGGTAGAGGGCTGTTGGACTTAGGGGTGTGTGTGTGTGTGTTTGCACTGCAGGCACTGGACCTTCCTGCTTTTAATGATGGCCTATGGCCGCTACGATGCCATCTGCCACCCGCTGCTCTATGGCCAGGTGATGAGGAAACAGTTGTGTGAGGATCTGGTATGGGTCTCATGGGGCCTTTTCTCATTAAAACCCTCACAGGTGGAATTTGGGCTTCTGGGAGGTTCATGTCATGCCCCACTTCAGCTGTGAGCTGCAACCTCTATTCCCTCTGTCCTGCTCTGATGTCTCCATCAGCTTTGCAGTGCTGGTGTGCTGGCATCACGCACGCCTCTGGGACCTTACTCTTGGTCTTCTTCTCATATGCCCGCATTGCCGCCACCATCCTGAGCATCAGCTCCACCAGAGGCAGAAGCAAGGCCTTCTCCCCCTGCTCCTCCCGGCTCACTGCAGTGAGCTGCTGCTGTGGACCTGCTTTTATCTGCTATCTCATGCCAACCTCAGGATCCCAGCAGAAGTCAGTTTTTTCCGTGCAGTACAGTGTGGTCTCCATCCCATAGTGAATCCCCTTGTCTACAACTTAAAGAACAAGGAACTAAGAGAAGGGCTCAAGATGGTGGCGTGAGTAGGGCAGCAGAAATCTCATCCCAAAACCATATATATTTTTGAAAATACAACAAATACAACTACTCCTAAAAGAGAGACCAGAAGACACAGTACAACAGCCAGGCTACATCTACATCTGCAAGAACTCAGCATCTTAAGAAAAGGGTAAGATACAAAGCCGTACCTCGGTGGGACCCGAGCATTTCCCCCACCCCAGCTCACTGGTGGGAGGAAAAGAATCAGAGTGGGGAGGGAGTGGAAGCACAGGACTGCTAAATAACCAGCCCTAGTAATCTGCACTGGGAGCACAGACACCCATTGCATGGTGTACTGCATATTAGAGACACGGAAAAGTAAAATCTGAGATGGAGACTGCAAGCGGGTCCCCACAGCCTGCTCCCCTGGGACAAAAGAAAAGTGAGCACTTTTTAAAAGTCTTAAAGGGACAAGGACTTAACAGCTGGACAAAATCATCCCAGAACCTAAGCCTAGCAGGTTGGGAATATTAAGGAACTTCAGGTGCCCTAACCCCTGGGTGGTAACCCAGCCCAAAGCCCCTCATGGCAATAAGCAGACTGTCATTCATTCCCACCCCCCAGCTGGCACTGCAAGCAAACCAGCTGACCCACCACAGCTGCGGAGCAGCCGGGGAACAGCCCCACCCACAGCAATCACACAGAGTCTTCTCCCAGCATGCGGCTAACTGGAACAGATCCAAAGACTGCTGCCAGCACACAGCTACGCAGCACAGACAGAGGAACCCAGAGCAAGGTCTGGAAGGCACAAAGGGATGCTGTTCTTACAGGAGAACACACCTGGTGTGGCTACGACCCCCCGCAGGGCTCTAGGGTATCCCGAGGGCCGCCCTGCCCATGGCACTTCAGGTGATTATCCCAGAGACTGCTCCCTGTGTGCGGGTAACCAGCACAGGCAGCGGAGAAGGCAAGGCAACCAGCAAGCAGGAAGGGACGTTGTTCTCCCGGCTGACACACATGCCACCTGCCTGCGACTACTTCTATCGCCATGAAAAGGCAGAAGAATCTGGTCCAGTCAAAAATCACTCAGACAACCCCAGAGAGAGGGCCTAGAGATAGATATAACCAATCATCCTGAAAAAGAATTCAAAATAAAAGTCATAACCATGCTCATGGACCTGCAGAGAAATATGAAGTGCTAAGGGATGAAGTCTGGGGGAAGATAACAGAAATGAAACAACTGATAGAAGGTCTTAAAAGCAGACTGGATGAGGTGCAAGACACCATTAATGGAATAGAAATCAGAGAACAGGAATACAGACAAGCTGAGGCAGGTAGAGATAAAAGGATCTCTAGGAATGAAAGAATATTAAGAGAACTGTGTGACCAATCCAAATGGAACAATATTCGCATTATAGGGGTACCAGAAGAAGAAAAGAGAGAAAAAGGGATAGAAAGTGTCTTTGAAAAAATAATTGTTGAAAACATCCCCAAGCTGGGGAAGGAAATAGTCTCTCAGACCATGAAAGCCCACAGAACTCCCAACACAAGGGACCCAAGGAGGACAACACCAAGACATATAATTAAAATGGCAAAGATCAAACACAAGGAAAGAGTATTAAAGGCAGCCAGGGAGAGAAAAAAGGTCACCTACAAAGGAAGACCCATCAGGCTATCATCAGACTTCTCAACAGAAACCTTACAGGCCAGAAGAGAATGGCATGATATATTTAATGCAATGAAACAGAAGGGCCTTGAACCAAGAATACTGTATCCAGCACATTTATCATTTAAATATGAAGGAGGGATTAAACAATTTCCAGACAAGCAAAAGTTGAGGGAATTTGCCTCCCACAAACCACCTCCACAGGTTATTTTAAAGGGACTGCTCTAGATGGAAGCACTCCTAAGGGTAAATAGATGTCACCAGAGAAAATAAAATCACAGCAAAGAAAGCAGACTAACTAAAGGCAAAAAATAAAATCAACTATCCACAAAAGCAGTCAAAGGAAGCACAAAAGAGTACAGAATAAAACACTTAACATATAAAGAATGGAGGAGGAAGAATAAGAAGAGAGAGAAATAAAGAATCATCAGACTGTATTTATAATAGCTTAATAAGAGAGTTAAGTTAGATGGTTAGATAGTAAAGAGGCTACCGTTGAACCTTTGGTAACCATGAATCCAAAGCCTGCAATGGCAATAAGTACATATCTATCAATAACACCCTAAGTGTAAATAGACTGAATGCACCAATCAAAAGACATACAGTCACTGAATGGATAAAAAAGCAAGACCCATCTATATGCTGCTTACAAGAGACTCACCTCAAACCCAAAGAAATACACAGACTAAAAGTGAAGGGATGGAAAAAGATATTTCATGCAAACAATAGGGAGAAAAAAGCAGGTATTGCAGTACTTGTATCAGACAAGCTTCAAAACGAAGAAAGTCACAAGAGATAAAGAAGGACATTACATAATGTTAAAGGGGGCGGTCCAAAAAGAGGATATAACCAGAGAAAAAATATCTATGCACCCAACACAGGAGTACCAACATATGTGAAACAAATACTAACAGAATTAAAGGAGGAAATAGAAAGCAATGCATTCATTTTAGGAGACTTCACTCCAAAAGACAGATCAACCAGACAGAAAATAAGTAAGGACACAGAGGCACTGAACAACACACTAGAACACATGTACCTAACAGACATCTACAGAACTCTATACCCAAAAGCAGCAGGATACACATTCTTCTGAACTACACATGAGCATTTCCAAAATAGACCACATACTAGGCCACAAAAAGAGCCTCAGTAAATTCAAAAAGATTGAAATTCAACCAACCAACTCTCAGATCACAACGGTATAAAACTAGAAATCACTTGTACAAAGAAAACAAAAAGGCTCACAAACACATGGAGGCTTAACAACATGCTCCTAAATAATCAATGGATCAATGACCAAATTAAAATAGAGATCAAGCAATATGTGGAGACAAATGACAGCATCACCACAAAGGCCCACCTTCTGTGGGATGCACCGAAGGCAGTTCTAAGAGGAAAGTATATAGCAATCCAGGCCTATTTAAAGAAGGAAGAACAATCCCAAATGAATAGTCTAAAGTCACAATTATTGCATCTGGAAAAAGAAGAACAAATGAGGCCCAAAGTCAGCAGAAGGAGGGACATAATAAAGATCAGAAAATAAATAAATAAAATTGAGAAGGATAAAACAATAGAAAAAAATCAAAGAAACCAAGAGCTGGTTCTTTGAAAAAATAAACAAAATAGATAAAGCCCTAGCCAGACATATTAAGAGAAAAAGAGAATCTACACACAGAAACAGAATCAGAAATTACAAAGGAAAAATCATGATGGACCCCACAGAAATACAAAGAATTATTAGAGAATACTATGAAAATCAATATGCTAACAAACTGGATAACCTAGAAGAAATGGACAACTTCTTCAAAAAACAAAACCTTCCAAGACTGACCAAGGGAGAAACAGAAAATCTAAACATACCAATTACCAGCAATGAAATTGAATCGGTAATCAAAAAACTACCCAAGAAGAAAAACCCTGGGCAAGATTTTATCAGACATATAGAGAAGACATAATACCCATTCTCCTTAAAGTTTTCCAAAAAATAGAAGAGGAGGGAATACTTCCAAACTCATTCTATGAAGCCAGCATCACTCTAATACCAAAACCAGGCAAAGACCCCACCAAAAAAGAAAATTACAGACCAATATACCTGATGAACATAGATGCAAAAATACTCAACAAAATATTAGCAAACCGAATTCAAAAATACATCAAGAGGATAATACACCATGATCGAGTGGGATTCATCTCAGGGATGCAAGGATGGTACAACATTCAAAAATCCATCAACATCATTCACCACATCAACAAAAAGAAGGACGGAGACCACATGATCATAGATGCAGAAAAAGCATTCGACAAAATTCAACATCCATTCGTGATAAAAACTCTCAACAAAGTGGGTATAGAGGGCAAGTACCTCAACATAATAAAAGCCATATATGACAAACCCACAGCCAACTTCACACTTAACAGCGAGAAGCTGAAAGCTTTTCACCTAAGATCGGGAACAAGACAGGGATGCCCACTCTCCCCACTGTTATTCAACATAGTACTGGAGGTCCTAGCTACGACAATCAGACAAAACAAAGAAATACAAGGCATCCAGATTGGTGAAGAAGTCAAACTGTCCCTCTTGCAGATGACATGATATTGTATGCAAAAAACCCTAAAGATTCCACTCCAAAACTCCTAGAACTAATATCTGAATTCAGCAAAGTTGCAGGGTACAAAATTAATACACAGAAATCTGTTGCTTTCCTATACACTAATGATGAGCTAACAGAAAGAGAAATCAGGAAAACAATTCCATTCACAATTGCATCAAAAAAATAAAATACCTAGGAATAAACCTAACCAAGGAGGTGAAAGACTATACCCTGAAAACTACAAGACACTCTTAAGAGAAATTAAAGAGGACACTAACAAATGGAAACTCATCCATGCTCTTGGCTAGGAAGAATTAATATTGTCAAAATGGCCATCCTGCCTACAGCAATCTACAAATTCAATGCAATACCTATCAAAATACCAACAGCATTCTTCAATGAACTGAAACAAATAGTTCTAAAATTCATATGGAACCACAAAAGACCTCGAATAGCCAAAACAATCCTGAGAAGGAAGAATAATGCAGGGGAGATCTTGCTTCCCAACTTCAAGCTCTACTACAAAGCCACAGTAATCAAGACAATTTGGTACTGGCACAAGAAAAGACCCACAGACCAGTGGAACAGAATAGAGAGTCCAGATATTAACCCAAACACATATGGTCAATTAATATATGACAACGGAGCCATGGATATACAATGGAGAAATGACAGCCTCTTCAACAGCTGGTGTTGGCAAAACGGGACAGCTACATGCAAGAGAATGAAACTGGATCATTGTCTAAACCCATATACAAAAGTAAATTTGAAATGGATCAAAGACCTGAATGTAAGTCATGAAACCATAAAGCTCTTAGAAAAAAACATAGGCAAAAATCTCTTGGACATAAGCATGAGCAACTTCTTCATGAACATATCTCCCGGGGCAAGGGAAACAAAGGCAAAAATGAAAAAGTGGGCTATATTAAGCTGAAAAACTTCTGTACAGCAAAAGACACCATCAATAAAACAAAAGGGCATCCTACAGTATGGGAGAATGTATTCATAAATGACATATCCGATAAAGGGTTGACATCCAAAATATATAAAGAGCTCACACACCTCAACAAACAAAAAGCAAATAATCCAATTAAAAAATGGGCAGAGGACATGAATAGACACTTCTCCAAAGGAGAAATTCAGATGACCAACAGGCACATGAAAAGATGCTCCAAATCGCTAATCATCAGAGAAATGCAAATTAAAACCACATTGAGATATCACCTCACACCAGTGAGGATGGCCAACATCCAACAACAAATGTTGGCGAGGATGTGGAAAAAGGGGGACCCTCCTACACTGCTGGTGGGAATGTAAATTAGTTCAACCATTGTGGAAAGCAGTATGAAGGTTCCTCAAAAAACTCAAAATAGAAATACCATTTGGCCCAGGAATTCCACTCCTAGGAATTTACCCTAAGAATGCAGGAGCCCAGTTTCAAAAAGACATATGCACCCCTATGTTTATCGCAGCACTATTTACAATAGCCAAGATATGGAAGCAACCTAAGTGTCCATCAGTAGATGAATGGATAAAGAAGATGTGGTACATATACACAATGGAATATTATTCAGCCATAAAAAGAAAACAAACCCTACCATTTGCAACAACGTGGATGGAGCTACAGGGTATTATGCTCAGTGAAATAAGCCAGGTGGAAAAAGAGAAGTATCAAATGATTTCACTCATATGTGGAGTATAAGAACAAAGAACAAAACTGAAGGAACAAAACAGCAGCAGACTCACAGAACCCAAGAATGGACTAACAGTTATCAAAGGGAAAGGGACTGGGGGAGATGGGTGGGAAGGGAGGCATTAGGGGTAAAAAGGGGGCATTATGATTAGCAGACATAATGGGGGGGTGCATGGGGAGGGAAGTACAACACAGAGAAGACAAGTAGTGATTCTATAGCATCTTACTATGCTGATGGACAGTGACTGTAATGGGGTATGTGGTGGGGACCTGATAATGGGGGGTCTAGTAACCATAATGTTGCTCATGTAATTGTAGATTAATCATACCCAAATATATATATATATATATATATATATAGGAAATAGATCAAATTTTTGTGTCACTTTATGATTAAATCTAAAACGTTTAATACATCATCATAATTCAAGTTAAATCCCAAAACAATGTCACAAATTTTGCTAATAAAGCAAGTGTCTGAAGGTATAAATTAATGTTCCTGCACATGTAGTTAGGAAACTTAGTATTTAATACAAGTAGCATATTTTACTTTCAAATACATTGATCTAACTGAAATATGGTCTGCCAGTGAGATCTAAATGCTGGATTTGTTTTGAATGACTTGTTTGATTCTTAGGCACTAATGATTTTCTTATTTATGAAGACACAAAGCATTCAAGAGTTCTAGCTCACAAATATCTAGTGACTGATATTTCAGCAAAATTTTAACATTACATGTGCTTTAATTTATCTCCTGCAAGTGTGATTAAACCCAATTACACTGCCACTGTGCAACTCAAAGTGGCAGGCTATCTGTGACTTTCGAGTGTTGGTTGCAAATGCAACCATCTGTTCCTTAGAAAAAATGGAGAGGGAAAGACTAGCGCAAATTGAATTATCGTCATCTTCACTGTCAATTAATGTTTACTGCATACCTCCTATATTCTGCAAACCCTACCTGCATAGGAGCCATTTCAGTCCACACCATCTCTCTTCATTGAGTTATTTTATGGCCTCCTTTAAAACAAATCACAAACCCATAGATCTAAGATAAATGAGCATTTTTACTATTTGCATTTAGTGTCACATAGCATAAATATGCACATTATCAGTATAGACTTTTGGAGGTCACTGATTATTTCAATAGATGATACATCTTGGGGGAAAACAGTATATGATATGAAAGTTTTGAATTATGGTTATTTAAAAACTAATGTATTTGCTGTAGCTTCAGTACTTCCAAAAGCAATAAAATGAAATAACCCATTGTAATGAGGGTTATAATTTAAAAAAAAAAAAGAACAAGGAAGTAAAAGCTACTCTGAAAAGAATGTTGCAAAAAGGTCCACAGCATCGCAGAGAGCAGGCAGAGGGTGACTGGGAAGCGAGGCAGAATTGCATCAAGATGGTTAATTAATTAATATTAGGGAAATTTTGCTATGCTAATGTCAGATATAACAAAATATCTTGTACCAACTTCTTTCCTTTGGAATGTTCAAGAAAAAGCCAAGAGAGAGCTACTTGCTTGCTTTGACTTAAAGTTAATTTGTCAAAGCAATGGACAGAGCAATGGATCATTATTTCAAACAAGAAAAATGGTTAGAGACTTTTTCCTTTCATCTGTGAAACATTACCAGTAGATTTATGACTGAAAACAGTGTCTATGACCTGAATTCTTATTGGAATCCTCCGTGGTTTGAGATTTAGGGGCAAATGTTGCTAGAATAAAAGAGCCAGTGCCTCTGATGATGACATAAACTTGAAATCCAGGAGTTGGGAGTCTGTGAATGAGCTTGGACTGGAGGGGGTCTTCTAGGAAAGATAGGAGCTAAGTAAGAATGGTTGGGAGAGGGACGATCCTATTAGGACAAAGTCAGGCTACACACATTTCTGTCCTCTGCCTCTCCTGCCACCTTCACATGGTGGCAAGGCGGGGGGAATCACCTGCTTACTGGGTGGCCACCTGGGGCACCACTGATGGGACTGCTGAGGGGGTGCTGAGAGCAGGTGGGAAGTTCATCACCAAGGAAAACGCAGCCGACGCTGGGACTGCTGGAGGGATAGTGCCCAGCCTCCGCCAGACCCAGATTAGGGCCTCTGTTAGTTTCCACCCACCCTTCCCATCGGATGAGCCTCCCCGGAAGCCACCAGCGCCGGAATCTGGGCGATGGCTCTGCGGGCGCCTCGCCACAACGGCAAGTACGTGGGAGGCGTGTAGGGCTGAGGGTCAATTGAAAAACCGTTGTACAAGATAATCATGTAAACGTGACCCTTCTCAAGCCGGAAATATAAATTAGTACAGATAAGACGAGGTATGAGAAGAGAGGGAGAGAGAAGGAAGAATAAAAGTAATAAGGAGATATGAAAAGAGGAAACTTTAATTAGGGTCAGAAGAATGAGGAAGAGGGACCCCTTGGGAGGAGAGGAGTTGGAAACCGTGATCTGTACATGCACTGGCGCCCTCAGATGGCCTGAGCGATTCACTGCACCGAGGAACAGAGGACTTTAAAGGCGGGAGGGATTCCTTAAACTATGCTCATGCAGCCTGTTCTGTGATAGGGGATAAGGGTGCCACCTCCGACTTCTGCAATCCTCTGAAATTCCCAGAGAACCTCGAGGAACAGGCTTGCTTTTGTGGCCTCCGTTCCCTTTCTATACCCCTCCCATCTCCTGGTGTCTCTGCTCCCACCCGGGCACTGCTCTCTGAAGACCACTTCTAGAAATGCGGGATGCTCCAAATTCACCTAGATCCTTTTTTCTAACGGAGATTTGATTTTAAACAATCTTATGTAAAAAACAGTGAGGCATTCGTTGTAAATATGCATATATCAAATTCAGAATTTAATATGAGATTGTCCTGTTTCAGGTCTTTCCACAGTTTTGTGTTATTGCTTGTCTCTTTTACTATTTCGCCCATTTAGGGAATCACATGCATTTTCATCCAATATTCTTTTTCCCTTCAGTGGTGTTAAGAAGTGTTTTAATCAAATATTAATCTTAATATGTGATTGACCAACTCCCTAATTTGAGAGTCCTTCTCTGTTTTTGGTATTTTCTCATTTGCCTACATTCTTACACTATGGGGATTTATGAAGAAAACACAATCACAATTTTATTCTCATTTCTCTCCTTAAGGATCAAAATACGTAATGTACTCTATTTTTCACTCCATTAAAAAAATTTTTAAAGCATTCTGTACAGTACAAATATACATCTTTTGCCTCATTGCTGAAAGTTTTCAACTTAGAAATTTTGAAAAATACAAAAAAAAGATTCTATTTTTCACTGAAAGTGGCTAATAGCTGCACTTAATCCAACTTTTAATTGGAAAGTTCTTTACTGTGCAGCCCTTCACATAATTTTAATTACATTTGTATATAATATTGTATGAATACTTTTCCATGTTTTAAAATATAACTTGCAAGTTCTATTTTATTCCACAAAGCACATAGAGTTTGTATATTGAATAACTCTATTATTCAAGTTTCTAAAATTGACCTTTTTATTAATCATGCAATTGTTCAAAAAATATTTAAAGTCAGAGTTTCTGCCTTCTTTTCTTCCTTCAATTCTTCCTTCCTTCATTCCATCTTTCTTTTTTTAAATAACTTTTCTCCCCTTTATGATGTCATGCCACAGAATTACAGCCATAATCCTTTGTCCATTGTGAATGATCATGGCTCCACATATGTACGTCTTTTATTTTATGTTATGTTTTGCTTTACTTTCTTTACTTTTTTTCCTACTTTGTTCACTTGGTTTTTTTAATATGATAAACACTCCATGACTCACGTATCAGCCTAAAATATTGCTAACAAACTGCATCCCTCTTCAGCCCCTCCCCCATCCCACACAACAAAATTGTATTGTTTATCCACATTCCAGAATTGTTTACAACTTCATGTTGTTATATGAAGAGCTTGATGACCATATATCCTCATGCTGGTAATCCTGTAGGATAAATTTCTAAATCTATGAACATTTTGAGTGTAAAATGCTGACAGATAGGAACAAATTGCTGCCCAAATATTTGTATCTATTTATTATGTGTCAGCACTGCCTGTGTGGATGTCTCCCCCACACCATCTGCAGCTGCGAATGATGGAGCAAAGTTGAAAGCCAGGGAAGAGCGAGGGAGGCCTGCTAAGTATGAGCCAATGTAAAACTAGAAAAGAAAGAGCTCTTCTGAGTTTCCAGTTCCTGGAATTACAGACAAGTATATTCAGACCACCATCCCATTAGAGAGAACTAAAATTTTTTAATTAAATACATAGCATGTCTTTTATAAAGCATTTTGCTCTCAAGATTGTGAGCATTTAGCAGGTCAAGAGCAGGGAGAGTCCAGGAACTTGCGCAAATGAGCCAAGTATTTAGAATCACTTTTGTCCTAAAGGCATTTTCTATCCAAAGGGAACAGCTGAGACACAGAACATGACTTCTGGTAGCCTTGCAAAGCTTGGGGTTCAAACATTATAATTTAGGGTTACCCAAAACTGAGAACCCCAGTAAAGCTCTCTAGACTTAAGGATGGGACCTAAAATTCTGCACTAGAGTAAAAATGGACTGAAAGAAAAGTAGTTCTTTCAGGGATTACAGCCTGACTCCATATATTCTGGGTAGAGCAGAACATCTTAATCAAACCTGGAACTTTACTTTACATGATCCTAGATTGCAGACACCTTATGCATATGAGAGAAGAAATAAATCAATCATCAACCAACACGGAAGATGATAACTTCACCCTAGTTCTCTAATTATTACTACATCCAATTTTTTAATCATTATGTTTAGCCTACAATCAAATAAACCTAGATATGGAAGTAAACAGGAACAAAGACTAAGAACTAGGAAGAGCAGCAAACAATAAAAACAGCCCAACTTTGATTCTAGATAATGCATTATCAGACGCCAACAATGAAACAAGAATGCTTACTGAGTCAACAAGATAAAATCCAGCTTGGAAATCTTTGCAGGTAATTGGAAACTTTAAAAAGTGGCAGATCAGAGTTGAAAAAATTTTCTTTACTTGAAAATTACAATAACCAAAGTTAAGTTAAGAACTCAGTGTATGCTGTACAGCTGAAGAGAATTGGTTAATTGGGTAACATGTCACAAACAACGTGCAGAAGCAACACAAAAACCAAAAAGAGGAAAAACGCAATGAGGAGGTTAAGAGACCTAGAGCACACAGTGAGATGGTCTAAATAAGTTTTACTGGAGTTCCAAAAAAGGAAAGAATGGAAGAAAAGCAATATTTGAAAGAACAATTGTTGACACTTTTTCAGAATTGGTCTGCATCTATTTAAGAAATCCAAAGAATCACAAGTAGGATACATTTTGAAAAACCACTTCAGAACACGTCATAGTGAAACATCGGGAAACATAAAGAGAAAAATCTAAATGAATGCTGGTGAGAGGAAAAAAAGGTAGATTGTTTCCAAAAGAGCAACAATTAACCTTTACAACATCACAAATGGAAGCCCAAAGACAACAGGACAGTATCTTCAATGTGCTGAAATAAAATAACTATCATCTTAAATTTTTACACTCAATAAAATAGCTGTCATAGTTAAGGCAGAATTAAAGAAATTTCAGACAAACAAAAAATAAGAGCATTTGCCACCAGCAGAATTGCATCAAAGGAAATTTTGAAAGGTGTTCAACAGGCAGGAAAATTATAATCTCACATGTAATTCCTGAAATGCAGAAGGAATGAAGATGAAAGAAAGTAGTACATATGTGGAATAAAGGAATATTAATAAAAACAACAATAATAATTCTAGCAGGGTATTTATTATGTTTGTATGTGAATATGATTAAAATTAGTGACAAAAATAGAACTTACGTTGGGAGATATTCATTGCATTAAAAGTGATACTTTAGTTGACCAAACGAAGGTAAAGTTATCAATTAATATTGGACTTTGATAAGTCAAGGATCTCAATGGTAATCTGTAAGGCTGCCACTAAAATTAGAGAAAAGACTGTAAAGCTTCTAAATGAATGATGGGGAAAAGTGGGATGATAAAGAATCACCCACAGAAGAAACATGATTAACAAATTCGCCTCATGAACACACTACCCCACTGCACTGTACTATACAGAAGCAAAATACTGTATGGTTAAGCCCATAAAAAAGGTATCGGAATGAGTGACCATATACTGGGAATTAAACACCAGTGTTTTTCAGTTTACATGTCATATCCTGAAGCTTTTTGTTGGTTTTTAAAATTAGGTACTTATTTAATATGCACAATGTTTAACGGATCATTTTGGTTAGTTTTTCTTTTGTATAGGCACAATCATGGCAAAGAAAACAAAGAATTATTATTTATGGAAAAATGACAGGTAATGAATTGCAGGATTTGCACTTTTATGCTGGTCTTTTGCTACGATTTTCTCACAGCCTCTGAACAAAGGGTATTCAGAATGGTGATTATCATAACCAGGGTGTTCCAGATATTGACTTTTTAAAATTTCTTCTCTAAATTGGGCTTGTTAATTCCTTTAACCTCCATTTCAATTACATGAGATTAATTTTTCTTTTATCAGTGTTTCTTAGCGGGCTATCAATTACCTTCAGAATCATTTCGTCATGCAGAATATGGGGCATATCCCAGATCTATTCAATCGGCCCCTTTGCTCTAAACTTTTCAACGCACAAAATAGAGACACAAATTTGGAAATATGATCCTGCACGAGGTCCAGGTTACTTCCTTTTACGTAGTAGAGACCTTGGAACAGCTCTGGGCTGCCCAGGGTCCAGGCTGAATACAGAGCTGCCTCCTTCGTTCCCCTTGTTCTGCAAGTCTCCCACCTCTGGGGATCTCTGCGCCTACCTAGTACCTTCAAACTACGTTCTGCAAAACTCTGACTTTTGTCTAACAAAATATTTGTCTGAAAGTCATCATCATTATGAACTATTTTTATCGACCAATCATGGTTATTTTTGCAATATCAATTCTTTTTTAAAAACATTTTCTTAAATGTATCATTGTCAAACTTTAGAATATCATTTCAGATAAAAGTGTTTAGCCCTATTTCAACATTTTATTTTATTTTCTATCTATTTTCCAGTTTTGATTCTTTGGGAGGATTTTGGCCAATTTATCTCTTCCTTTTATTGACATATTATAGCAAGTCTCATAAAATAAGCACTATTCATTTGTGGTTTTTCTATGTTTAGGTTTCTTATGTCTCTATGATGTAATAATTCCTTTATACCTACCATATCTCCCTGCTGATCACTGATAACATATCTTCTTCTGAAGCTAAATTTGTCTAATATTAATATACTCATTCCAACTTTCTTCAGTTTGAGTTTGCATTGTTAATTCTTTTTCATCCTTTACTTTTCCTCTATGTGATAGCATTATTTTTATTAAGACTATAAAAATATAAGGTTTAGGTTCACAACAAAATTGAGAGGAAGGTACAGAGATTTCCCCTATACACCTGCCTCCACACAGATGCAGCCTGCCCCATTATCCACAACCCCCAAAAGACAGGTACATTTTTTACACGATGAACCTACAAGGACACATTATAGTCACCCAGGGCCCATAGTTTTTAACATATTTTTTAAAGCTTTTGTTCTCAAAAAATTTTAGAAATCAAAATACTTACAAAAATAGGACAGACAGTCCCTGTATACTATTCACCTAGTTTTCCTAAATGATATTATTCTACACAGTCAGAGCACAGTTATTAAAGCCAGGAGAGTGACAGTGGTCCAAAACTATTAAGCTTATTAGGATCTCACCAGTTTTCACATGCACTCTATTTTTGGGATATAGTTGATTTCTGACTACAACCAGTACATACGTATTAAGAATGGCTAGAATTAACAAAAAACATAATACCAATATGGGCAATGTTGCAGAGTAACTGAATCCCTCATACTTTTCTGGTGGGAATGTATAATGGTACAGCCATTCTGGAAAATAGCTTGGAAAATGTTTTTATTAAGTTAAACCTACATTTACCACATGCCGCAGCAAATCCCCTCCTGGGTATGGATGCTCACAAAGGGAAAACTTATGTTCACACAAAAACATATACATGAATGTTTATAGCCATTTTAATTGTAATAGCCAGTAACTATAAATAACCCAAATGTTCTTAGGCTGGTAATAGATAAACGGACCATGGAAGAGCCTTACAATGGAATACTGCTCAGCAAGGAAAATAAATATTCCCCTTTCATTCTTGAAACTGGTCTCATCATTATCTGGGTAGCTCTATGAGTTTCTAAGACTTCTTTCCGTACCCAGTATCAATTTACTGTCTTACTGTCAAGTTATCATAACATCTTGCTGTAATGAACTCTGACTATGGTCAACTACTGGAATATTGGAGATATTTTTCAAAGGTCCTTCTCACAGCTGCTTTCACCTCATTGTTCTTCAAGCTGTAGATGAGGGGATTCACTAAGGGAGTGACCACACTGTACTGTACAGAGAACACTAACTCCAGGGGTGAACCTGAGGTCGGTGTGAAATAGCGAAGGAAACCTGAGCCATAAAACAGGAGGACAGCAGTGAGGTGGGAGGAGCAGGTGGAGAAGGCCTTGCTTCTACCTGAGGAGGAGCTGATACTCAGGATGGTGGAGACAATGAGAGTATAGGAACAGACAATTAGGATACAGGTTCCAAGCCCATTCAGGAGACTGGAGCAGAGCAAAATAGTAAAGTTGGTGGAGACATCAGAGCAGGACAGAGGGAAGAGAGAGGGCAGCTCACAGCTGTAGTGGGGGATGGACTCATCCTTACAAAAGTCCAATCTCATAGCTGGAATGATGTTGATGAAAGCATCCAGAAATCCCACGCCCCATGAGCCCCACACTAACCCATTACAGAGCTTGTTGGTTATCTTCTGGCCATAGAGCAGAGGGTGGCAGATGGCTACATAGCGGTCATAGGCCATCACTGAGAGCAGGCAGGCTTCAGTGGCCCCCAAGTCAAACACAAAGAAGACTTGAGCCAGGCAACCCTGGACAGAGATGGTTTTCCTCTGGGACAGGAGGTTCTCCAGCAGCTTGGGCACTGTAGCCGAAGAGAAACAAAGATCCAGGAAAGAGAGGTGACTCAGGAAGAAGTACATGGGTGTGTGGAGGCGGGAATCAGCCCTGATCACCAGCAGCAGCGTCAGGTTCCCCAGCAGGGTCTGGAGGTAAATCATTAGGAACAGCGCGAAGAGCAGGGCCTGGACACGGGGGTCTGCAGACAGCCCCAGGAGGAGGAACTCGGTGACGGCGCTGTGGTTCCCCAGAGTCATTCAGACACTCCTTTGATCCTTTGGAATAAGAACAGGAAGTGGACAGAGTCTTTCAATGCCCCTGCGAATGTCCCAAGACGTCCCCATCCTCTCCCTATACATTGTTTCCTTTTATCAAGATTTTAAAGCTCCTAATTGGTTTCCTTCAACCATTTCTCTCCCCCAACCCACCCACCATCCACATCACAGGTCCTGAACCTCTATATCAGTCATGCTAAATGTGATTTCTTGCCCTTATTCTGTTCTAAAAGCCATGTCCGTCTACTCCATCTTCTTCAACTGGGCCTGCTGCCGTCAGCTCCATCATCTCGCATGCGCTCTAGTGTGCTTCTGAGAGTGGCTCCCCCTCACCCCTTCTCTGCTCTCCATTATCCTTCATTCTTCAATTATTTATTCAACACCTCTCCATATCTAAGCAGTGCTATCTAAGAGCAAATTGTGTTTGCTTAGATTCTATCATTTACATGGCAGTTATAGACATTGTCTGTTTTCATTCTAGGAATCAGATTGAGAGGCCAGTGTGTGCAATTATGTGTGTGAAGAGGTGGGCAGAAATTTGGTATCAATGAAAGAGAATGTCTATTTTATAGGTGAGACTATTGGAGGTCCATTAAAAAATCCAATTTCCCACATTAGTTGGGTTTGTGTTTGTGAGATGTCTCAACGCTCTCAGTCCCTGCCCATGGATGTCAAAGTGCCTCTTAGTCCTGCCTATGGAATATATTTAAACTTACTGCTTTATTTTCAAAAGTCTCCCTCAGCTAAGATTAACTTCTTTCTCCGGTCAGATCGCCCACCACTCCCCCAATGGCCTCACCGCCATCCAAAATGGGGCCTATCCAGAATAATCGCCACTGGCAATGACTAAAATTCAGCCACTAGAGGTTCATTCTATTAATATAAGTGTGTAGGTACAGAAAAGTTGGAACAACTCTGGGAGACACAGCACACAAATCTGGGTTCACATGTAACTCCTTCATGCGCAGAAGATGTATACGCTTCCCAAGACATCAGGCAGGTGAGGTTTCCTTTTTGGAAAAAAGAAATATAACAGGTGCTAGCTCTTCAGTCCACTCAAAAGTGCTAATGAGTGCTTAAGTGAGTGAGTGAATTAATAGCTGGCTTAGGTGTAGAGGCTAAGGAGGGTGAGAACACCACAGCTCCCGGGAAGGACTGGACAGATTGACCAGAATGGGGGCTTCCAGAGAAGTAGTGTGCACACCTCTGTTCATGGGGGAGGAATCCATAAAGAAGAGAAATGGGAGGAAGCAGGTGCTAATAGAGCAGGGAAGACAAAGCTTCATGCAGTAGATTTCCCACCTCCCAAACCTGCAGTGGCCCGTGCCCTCTTTCCTGGTCCTCCACCTCCTCCCTCAGCAGAGTCCATGGCTGAGGTCGGCAGTAGTGGTTTTCAATAACATCAGATTCTGGGTCTCAGAAAAAAGGACGAGTGTTGGCCACCAGGAACCCCCTATCTGCTTTGACATGTTCTCCCCTCTTCTCCTCAGAAAGGAAGTTTAAGATGAGGGATTTCACTCTCCCTAATCCTCCAGGGCCCCAGGCCAGGCAGCCTTTGTGCACAGAAAGCAGCCTCTTTGCCAAGGGTCAGTATCACTCAGGACAGAGACGTGCTCTTCCTGAGCAGCTGAGCCCAGAACCCCAGCTAACGGAAGGCAGCAGAGCGCTGAGGCCGAGATGGGCATCAGGAGGCACGGAGGGAAGGAGATTCCGGGGCGGGGACATACCTTAGAGAGCCAGGAGGAGACCTGAAGAGGGGGGAGGAGCAGAGCCGGGAGAGGCTGGGAAGGAGGGAGGAAAAACCTTCAGAGAAGTATCTGACCCACCGAGTTGCCTGTTTTATCTGGTACAGAGCACATCCGTTTCTCTCTCCTGCCCTGGATGACCTTGTCTCAGGCCAGCAATTCTTTACACATAAGGGAACCAGTTCTTCTAAGAACAGCACAGAATATTTTCTTCCTCATAGAAAGCCACAAATAGGCAAGAAAACATCATGGCCGAACTCTGGGTATACGCAGAGGAAAATCTCCCTCCTCCCCATCCTCACAATACCTCTCCACAGGGCAATCTCAACCCTGGAAGTGCAGATTCCTCTCATCTGATCCTAGATCCTGCATCACAGACATCTCTTCATTTAATTCATGCTGTGAATCTAAACATAGTACTACAGCTCTCTGCAAATTAGTGATTTGGGATGTGGTCTTCTGGGATGGCATCTCTGTTTAGGATGCCATGTGTTGGCCAGTGCAGCCTGGCAGTTTCACATACATCTATCCAATGATGTCTTTTCCCTGAAGTCACAGCCTGAAGCCAGATTTTAACTCGTTGCCTGAGTAAAGTTAACTTTCTAAGCCACAGGGAAATATTTGGCCTGAGGGAGTTTTGGAACTTTTGAGTTGACATCACATTTTTAACCTTGGGTAGGTAAATGCCTGTTGCCCTCCAGAGAGAAGGCAGGGATGGAAGAATTTCCCTGTGATGCAAGATTTCATACTTAGTAGCTGGACGCCTAATGTGTGAATTCCCTAGGAGCTGGCTGTGCACCCCCCTCGCATCCATATTATTGTCCTGTGGTCACACAAGTGGCATTTCTGAATATAAACAGGCTGATGATGAAATGATGGAAGTAATTGAAACACAAAAATTTTTGTGTCTAGGGATTTTATGGGAGAAGTTTGTGAACCCCCAACTTGTACTCTGGTGCTGAAAGGGGCTAGTGTGAAGATCATTCTTAAGGCTTACTCAACATTTCAGGTGACAAGCTTTATCTCCAGGAATGAATTACCAACTAAAAAATGCATGTACATGGGCAGCATAGTTACATTTTTAGATTTTTTTTTTGATATGACTGTTTTGGCAGAAATGTAAAATATATTTTATATGATCCAAATATAATAATTGACACGCATAGGACTAGGTGGTTGCATTGCTTAGGAAAGCAATGGAAGATTAATTTTTAAAATGTTATCGAAAGAAGCATATATTTCCTTCTCAATATATTCTTAGTACTGAGAAATAAATTGGAAATTCTCAGTAAAATAGATATCCTTGCACCTGGAAAATTTATGTCTAGGCAGGGGGATTACCCACACCACTAAGATGTTATTCTTCAGGAGAGTAAATTCTGTCCCATTCATCTGTTTTAATGTCAGACTTTATCTCCCAGGATGGACTGAATGGATGGATTAGTTCAAACGTTTTTCTATAGGTGGTCTTTCAAAAACTGCTACCTTGATATCAATTTATGTTATATGGTCAATATTAAGCTTTGAAGTTGGGTACTACCTCTGTAGGCTGCTATGCAAACAGGTTCTTCTATCTAACAATTTGGGAAACTTTCAAATAATTGAACTTGGTGATAGGATTGTCCTAGTCTGGCTGAGCCTGGTGAGAGAAGCACTGGCTTACAGGACGTGTGAGGGATGTTCTGGAAAACTGATCCAATCACCTTCCGAGATGAGCCTGTCGCACTTCCTGTTCAGGTCATTCAAACAAATATCGTGGACTAAGACAGAAGAAATGACTGGTCTCAACTTATATAGTAATTCATGACCGAGCTAGGACCACATTTTCTTATATGATTTTTCTAATTCTCATTATATTCCTTATGTGCGAAAAGCCAGGTACAATTCCTAGCTGCCTCCAAGTATTTAGATGCATAAATCTCTAATGTATTTACCTTAGAAGCTAGTTGTCAAAAATTTATGTTTTATTTTTATTGGCAAATATCATACTGATTGACAATAGAGGAAAGAGGGAACTAGTAGGTAAATATTTGAAATAGAATAAAGAGACAACATGTATAAGATATATATATAGATATATACAGAAACATTTTTCAGTGTATATATATATTACCTTCCTCACACAAAAGATTATCTTCATCACAACTAAGATACTAAATATTTATTGGAGCCAAAGAGTAAAAATATGAACACGTGAAGTCTCTCTTAGAAAGTAGGTTTTTACAAAACTGTTTGATTCGGGGATTGAATAAGCTCCCGATAAGCACAAAGTCTTCATGTCTTATAAGGATGCTAATGAGAATTAGTCAGGGGTCATAAGGAAATATTTGGGACTACAGTTTTATATTATACTAAAATGTTAAAATACTATTCTGCAGCAAAGATGAATGACCAGATGGAAAAGTCTATCTTCCCGTCTTTGGATTCATAAAATCTTGTCAAAATAAACAATTTCTTTGTATTCTTCAGTAGAAAGCAGTCAACTCAGTCCATTCACTTTAACTGAAAAATTTCCCAATTTACTGTCTGATTTTGGTCAGACATTTGCTCCATATTTACTCTCTAGTTTTTCCACATTTACTGTCAGTGTAGACCTGCCTACATCTCACTTTTGTTTCCAGGTTTCAGTCTGAGAAAACTCCAGCACATCCAAAGGATTTTGGAGAAACTGGGTTAGAGATCCAATACTCAAAAACCTCTCTTCTATGTGCGAGTCCATACAACCTGTCAGGGAAGCTGGTGAAAGCCCACGTTGTGAGAGTCCATGGTTTACTGCCCCTGGCCTTCAACATGGATCCTCTGATTGTGACTAACTGAAAATAGGGCTTTATTTCAACCTTGCAGTGAAAAGTAAGCACTAATTTCAAACTAGTAAATATTTAAATTGGTAAAATATTCTGAGACACAAAGAACATCAATACCATTATAAATTATTAACTTGTTTAGATCCAATAACCTTATATCGTTTCCAGAAAGATATCCAAGAATAAATGTCTCAAAATAAATCTACTTAGTGAAATCACACAGAAAAGATTAATTACATAAATGAAATGACTGGACAGATAGATTAATGAAGACAGGATAGGGACACATCTAGGGTTGGCCAAAATGGTCTGGGTAATTATTATTGAGAATATAAGAAACTCAGAAGAGTAAGAAGACCTTGGCTGCCCCAGGGGAACCTGAAATGGGATAAAGGACCACAATGCTTGTGGTTTGTGTCATGGAAGCAAACTTCACATACTTTAATATTTCCCTTAGAATCTTATCTGCATCCAATTACAATCATCTTTAATGTGGTACCAGTGGCTTAGGGACAGAGTTCAGTGGACTGTTCAGATAAGTCATTCTTTTTCACCTTAATTCCGATTTCTGGAATTAGATCCAGACCTCAAGTGGCTGGAAAAATATCAATATTTAAAATTAATTAATTTAGATGTATTTCCCTCCACCCAGAAAGTATTTCCTCAACCCCTTAAGGGAAGAGAAAAAGGTTGAAAAGCTGAGATAACATCACCAGCAATGGTGATATTTCTCTTGCTCCAACCCTTCCTGATCCCTGGCCCAGCCATCCACCTCATTCATATTGGTCCCACTAAAGGACATGAACAGAAAAAAGAAGAGGTGGAATCAGAAGAAAAATATGCATAGATGAGCTTGCATGTCTAAAACCTGTCCATTCTCCTACCAGTCTAAGTTCAGCTGGTCTCAGTTTCACTTGTTTTAGTTTGTATTAGTTTGGTTTGATTTGTATCACAAAACTGTCAACCAAAATCAACCCCAGTTTCCCGTCCCAGTATAAATGAATGCATTCAGATAATTTGGAATGGAAACTAGTCTGAAGAGATAAATGTTTCCCAAAACATCAGAATTTTTTCCTATAAGAAACAAGTTGCTCTGAAAATGATGAGATGCTCGTGAGAGAAATTGAAGAAGACACCAATAAATGGAAATCTATACCATGCTCATGGATAGGAAGAATCAGTATTGTCAAAATGGCCATCCTACCCAAAGCAATTTACAGATTTAATGCAGTCCCATCAAAATACCAATGGATTTTTTCAATGAACTAGAGAAAATAATCTTAAAATCCATATGGAACCACAAAAGACCCTGAATAGCCAAAGCAATCCTGACAGAGAAGAATAAAGTTGGGGGTGTTATGTTCCCTGACTTTGAGCTACACTATAAAGCTATAGTCATCAAAACAGTATGGTTCTGGTAAAGAACAGACCCCTAGATCAATGGAACAGAATAGAGAGCCCAGATATAAACTCACACATATATGGTCAATTAATATACAATAAAGGAGCCATGAATATATAGTGGGGAAAAGACAGCTTCTTCAATAACTGGTGTTGGGAAAACTTGGCAGAAACATGCAAGAGAATGAAACTGAATTGCTGTCTAACTCCAGATATAAAGTAAACTCGAAATAGATCAAAGACCTAAATGTAAGACATGAAACCATAAAACTTTTAGAAGAAAACATAGGCAAAAACTCCTGAACATAAGGAGGAGCAACTTTTTCCTCGACACATCTCCTCAGGCAAGGGAAACAAAATAAAAAATGAACAAGTGAGACTATATCAAACTAAAAACTTCTGTACAGCAAAGAACACCATCAGTAGAACAAAAAGGCATCCTACAGTATGGGAGAATATATTCATAAATGGCATATCCGATAAGGGGTTGACATCCAAAATATATAAAGAGCTCACACACCTCAACAAACAACAAGCAAATAATCCAATTAAAAAATTGGCAGAGGAGCTGAACAGACACTTCTCCAAAGGAGAAATTCAGGTGGCCAACAGGCACATGAAAAGATGCTCCACATCGCTAATCATCAGAGAAATGCAAATTAAAAACACAATGAGATATCACCTCACACCAGTTAGGATGGCCACCATCCAAAAGACAAGCAACAACAAATGTTGGCGAGGATGTGGAGAGAGGGGAACCCTCCTACACTGCTGGTGGGAAATGTAAATTAGTTCAACCATTGTGGAAAGCATTATGAAGGTTCCTCAAAAAACTCAAAATAGAAATACCATTTGACCCAGGAATTCCACTCCTAGGAATTTACCCTAAGAATGCAGCAGCCCAGTTTCAAAAAGACATATGCACCCCTATGTTTACACAGCACTATTTACAATAGCCAAGAATTGAAAGCAACCTAAGTGTCCATCAGTAGATGAATGGATAAAGAAGATGTGGTACATATATACAATGGATTATTATTCAGCCATAAGAAGAAAACAAATCCTACCATTTGCAACAACATGGATGGAGCTAGAGGGCATTGTGCCCAGTGAAATAAGCCAGGTGGAGAAAGACCAATACCATATGATTTCACTTATTTGTAAAATATAAAAACGAAACAGCAGTAGACTCATAGACACTAAGAAGTGACTGGTGGTTACCATGTGGGAGGGATTGGGGTACTTGGGTAAGGAATATGAGGGGGATAAAAGGTCACAAAAATTCTCAATCATAATTTGAGTTGGTAACGAGGATAGTAGTACAGCATGGAGAATATAATCAATGATTCTATAATATCTTCCTATGTTGACAGATAGTAACTACTCTAGTGTGGGTGAGGATTTAAGTAACTATTGAACCACTGTGTATACTTGAAACCAATATCAATGATAATTCAATTAAAAAAAAGAAATGGCAAGGTTGTAAAGAAAAAGATAGTACTATGTAAAAACAGAAGAGGTTCAGGGCTTCTCAATTTGTAAGTGGGTTTGTTAAAAAGAAAACTACAGGTCTAAAATGGAGTCATTCTACTAAGCCAAGTCACCAGACCAGGTCTTAATACCTAATCTAATTGCAGTTTCAATCTCCTCCAGAAGTGTAGTCACTCAGGAATTTTCTGATCAGCACGGAGGTAATCTGCCACAAATCCTCTTCCTCCTCCCAAAAGAAGTGAGATAATCTGCACAGGCCCTGTTCTCTTCCCCCTAAGGTAAGTTGTCCTGGGCTGAAACAGTCCCTTCTTTCCTTTTGCTAATAACTTCTTGCCCCACTCTCCTGCCTATAAAAACCTTCCAATTTATACAACTCCTCAGAGCACCTGTCTATTTACTAGAAGGATGCTGCCCAAATTCATGAATTACTTAATAAAGACAATTAGATATTCAAATTTACTCGGTTGAATTTTGTTAACATTCTTAAACATGTGAGGTGGAAATGAGTTTCAGAAACTACAAACCTCAAGCAAGCCAATAATTAAAAAAGACTTAACTCAATAGATTACTCAGTAGCCTGTGATGGGACTCTAAGAGCTCAGAATAAGTCTCCCCAAGATGTGCCACTTTAGTGTGCAGATTAATTCAAGCTGAAAACAATCAAGGTCCAAAAGCCTCAGGAAGAAACTTTGACCTTCCTTTTAAGTGACTAAAAGAATTTAGAGGACCTGTTCCAGGAAGAGTTATCACCACAGATAGTTACAGAATAATATGGACCAGGGGTGCTAGACAGGGAGGGACCTAGCATGGCCTATTTGATCAAGTTCACCTTTCTGTCCCATTGTTTCTGGATGGCCAAGAAAACATTTGTTTATCAAACATTTACTCTTTCCAGTCTTCCTGTGAACTGCCTTCCTTGTGTTTACCTCCAGACCCCATCTACTTCTTAGTCCCAGATAACATATATACCTCATTTTGCCTGACTGCCTTTGGAATCTCATGTCTATGTAGATACCCTGTATGTACACAATTAAATTTTATCTTTTCCTGTTAATCCTCAGGTTAATCTGATTCTTACATCAGCCAGAAGAACCTTGAAGGGAAGACAAAAATCGTTCCTCCCCAACAGAACCTCGTTCAAATTAAATAAATATAATATGGCCTGAGTCAAACATATGCACCTTTTCTAGAGTTTAAACTGCAAGCCCTAGAATAAAGTTTCCCTGGGATGCTCAAGCCGTGAACCACTGCCATGGGAAATGCCTAATGAATATGATCTGGTCCAGCTCTACTATAGGCTCTGTTCTTCCTGTGTCCTGGCTTCCTAATACCTTTTTTTTTTTAATGAGATTCAGTGTTTTAGCTTTTCCTGGAATCCTGTTAACATGTATTCTTACAATAAACACACCATTACTTGAGTGTGGGTTATCCCCTGAAACCAAACTGAATGGCTAGAACAGGTCATATATCTTGCTTTTGGATTTGAGAGCAAGGATCTTAAGGTAAACTTCAATCTCCTTTCACTTGCATTTTGCTTTTCCACCCATTGTGTTAAGAAAAAGAAAAAGGAAGAAATGCTGTTAAGTGTAGTTTCTCTAGTTACAAGCAATGTTCTCTGGATGGATTCACCTTCAGATCTGCCACTGTATTTGTCTGTTGGCAGGACCTTGATTAAGTTAATGCAGGAGCATCCTCTGAATCTTTCAGTTGTGTGCGAATTCCATTTAAGTGTTGATGACACTTTATCTAACTTACCAGACAAAAAAGAAAAAATGTTGACTTTAGTCATTTCAATAACACATAGCAGGAATTATTAATAATAATTCTTATAGTCTCAAATTATTAATGCTATAACAAATTATTTAAAGATTCATCATGTGTTTGGAATGTAGAAATTCTACAAAATAAAGGCCAAATAATTTTCCCAGGATGGAGTTATCTCCTCATATTTAATCAATATAAAGAACAATTTCATTGTATAAATTTTAAAATGTTCTGTCTATACTAGAAAATGACCTGGATCTCCGTAATGTGTCACAGTTCAGAGCCCCTGAAAATTCCTAAAGGGTGTTCTCAGACCCATGTGGCCATGAGGAAATTATCCTTCTACCAGCAGTTAAGTTTTTAAATTCCCTTTTTTATTCTCCCCTCCTAAGTCCCAACTAACTTAATAATGGTTTCTTCTAGGCTTTAAATAATTGCCATAAATGAGAACTTTCAAATACTGCCCTGGAAAAAATCCCATGTGTCTCTTAATAAGTTTACCTTCTAGTTAACTGGAAACTGTGAGGTTAGTGAGACCAGAGCCCAGCCTCAGGCAGGGACTTCAGGGAATACAGGGCAGTGGCCCAGCTTCCCCTGGGCGCCCGACCCAGCCCATGGCTGCCTAAGCACAGACGGCCTTCTGATTGGTTCTGCTAGATTGTTCTTTCCTGAAATGAAGCCCTCAGAATCATACTCAAAATCACAGATAAATAAATGAAGAGAAGGCATGCTACAAAACCTGATATCTTGTGAGAAGACTTTAGAGAAATAATACGCCAGTTGTGCAGAATATGAGCTTCTGCTTCTTTAGAGAGACTCCTTTGTGGTTCTGTGTAGTGGCCTGCATTGACACCACCCTAAGTTGAGATATTCTAAGGCATTTATTCAGAAGACCAACCCTGAATCTGTGACATTTCCAGGGCTTCTAGACCTTGGACTATTCTAATTCCAGCTCTCACTGGCAGCAAAGAGAAACTCTGCCTGGCATGTGGATGCCAAGCTCTGGGGACAGGGGTTCTCTTATGTGGAGACTTTACCAGTGATGTGTCAGCCATGACAAGGCACCCAGAAAACTCTCGATCTGTACCCTCCAGAAAAAACAAAAACATGGTAATGTCTTCCTTGATGTCCTC
>JAQQAC010003639.1:6201592-6223434 GCA_029783875.1 Phataginus tricuspis | reverse complement strand
GTAAAGGTAAGCTATTCCTTACCCTAAAGTAGCCTTGGTCTATAAAACAGCATTTCAAAGTTGCAGGACAGTAACTCTACTGGAATTCAGAAGGCCTGAGTTCCAGTTCTGGCTCTGCTGTGGACTAACTGTGTGAATTATAACAATTTCATTTTCTTTCTGAGGCCCCAGGTGTCTAACTGAAAAAATGAGCTGATACCAGAACTAAAGATTTGACCTAATTTATTAACCTATGATTTGGGGGTTCTCAAAAGAAAATCAGAGATCTTTGGTAGATTTTTATTCAGTGCTAAACAAGAAAATAAAACAAAACGTATCATCCATGAAACAGGTGCCATCCTTCTTTCCTACAGGAACATGATGTTTCAAAGTTTATTTGTGCTGTAGCTACTTATTAGGCATCAAGTCTACACAAGCTGCTGTACATGGTCAAGCTCAATTTTAGTGTGCAGCACACTACAGGAGAAACAGTATTAACCCCATTTTCAAGTGTAGAACCTGAGTTTCAGGAGTAACAAGGTGATTTCTCAAAGGCCCCAGAACAAGCTAGTAATGGGGCCACCATATAAACCATGTCTCACTGATTTCCAACCTCATGCTCTTTCCTACCATGCTTCTGCTTCTGTTGAACATAAACAGCTCCAGCTGATGAGTCCTCCCTTACCAGGAGACAGAATAATCAATGGTCTATTCCCTCTAGTAGTGAACTGGAGATGGGTTTTCTCACCTACTTGTGACTTAGAGAGAAGCGAGGGGTGGGAAAGGTTGATAAGGAGTCCAGGAGAGCTCATCTCTCTCTGTGTTAGTTTCCTCAGGCCATAAGAAGACAATAAGATTTCTCCTACCAACTCCACAGAAATGTCAGGAGAGATAAATTAGATGAAAAAGAATGACAGTAGTGCCAAATGACTTCCCTCATTTGTGGAGTATAAGAACGAAGCAAAACTGAAGTAACAAAATAGCAGCAGACTCAGAGACTCCAAGAAGGAACTAGTGGTTAACAAAAGGGAGGGGTGTGGGAGCGCGGATGGGGAGGGAGGGAGAAGGGGATTGAGGGGTATTATGTTTAGTATACATGGTGTGGAGGATCACAGGGAAAACAGTGTAGCACAGAGAAGGCAAATAGTGAATCTGTGGCATATTACTACGCCCAAGGACAGTCACTGCATTGGGGTATGAGTGGGGACTTGATAATATGGGTAAATGTAGTAACCACATTGTTTTTTCATGTGAAACCTTCATAAGAGTGTATATGAATAATACCTTAATAAAAATTTTAAAAAGAAAAAGAATGACTGTAGAAAATGAATATCTTTTTTAACCAAGCACACCAGGATGTACAAAGAACATTCAGTGATGACGGTACCATTGCAATGATTCTTTGGTAAATATTTCCAGTGACACATAACAAGATCTATCCAAAAATTTAATCTTATTATTTTGGATTCATATATTATGCTTAACACATTAAAAAAATTTTTTCAAAACAGTGACTGTAATGGGGTATGTAATGGGGACTTGATTATGGGGAGTCTAGTAAACATAATGTTGCTCATGTAATTGTAGATTAATGATACCAAAATAAAAAATAAAATTTTTTCCCTTTATTTACCAAATTTGGTCTTTTTCTAAGACAAAGAAAAATACACTTAAAAGGGCAAATGTTTGTTCTACTAAGCATTATAAAAATAATGTGCTGTGATTCTGAGGGCATTTCCCAGAACCATAAATGTGGGGAACCATGACAGCATTATCGGAGTAAGCACACAGTTTGCAAGGAGCGATCATCACAAGACGAGAATATACTATTGTATCTATAAGGAAAATAAGAGAAAAATATCCTCATATTATTATCATAACTAGTAAGGAAAGATGTTTGCAAGAGTATGCAGTGCTATGGAGATCCACGACACCGCTGTTAGCTGTGTCCTGACTTGCTTCCTTTGACACGCTGAGGAACTTCCTTCCTCCTCAGGGCAGCTCCTATGGAGCTCCGTACAAGATCCCTCTGTTTGGCGGCATTTGCAGGCTGGAATGTGAGAAGGCCGACTGCTGTCCCTGACTACAGTCATCTCTTGGTGCTGCTGCCAGCAATAGTCGTCTCAGCTCTGAGGACCCTCGGTGCAGAGTCCCTGGGATGGGATGGAGCGTGGCTGCCAGCGGTGCTTTGGTCACTGTCCTGAGCTCAGTATAGTCCTCTGTGTAATTCCTTTCAAGGTACATGACTCCTGCATCCGGCTCAGTCTTGGAGCAAGTGCTCTCCGTGCAGTACAGTGTGGTGACCCCTCTGCTAAACCCCCTCATCTACAGTCTGAAGAACCGGGAGGTGAAGGTGGCTCTGAGGAAGATGCTGGCCAGGAAGCCCAGGCTTACCTTGTAGCACAGGCTCCGCTGCCTCCTCCTAATAGAAGGAAAAGTTGTGAGAAGGGAGAGGAGGCATGAAGAGCCGTCACCAGTCTGCTGTCTCTGCATTCATTCTTTTTGGAAATAGACGACTTAGTTCGTGTGGCTCCAGTGCCCTCCCCCAATCAAGCCAGATGGGGAAACCTCCACAGAGCAGAAGATACTCATCCACAGGGGCCTAGTCACTGCACAAGAAAATCCTCACAAAAAGAGCATGGAATGTCCTCAGAACAGTAACAATAGAGCTACCATCTGATCCAGGAATTCCACTTTGGGGGAGTTTATCTAAGGGAAATGAAAACACTAATTCGAAATGCACAGCAGCATTATTTACAAAAGCCAAGACACAGAAGGAACCTAAGTGTTCACTGACGGGTGAATGGATAACAAGACTGTGGTGTGAATATATATATGTGGTGGAATATTATTCAGACATAAAAAAAATGAGGAAATCTTACCATCTGCAACAGCATGGGCAGACTTGAAGGCATTATGCTTAGTAAAATAAATCAGACAGAGAAAGACAAACACTGTATGATCTCAACCCCAGATGGAATCTATAAAAACAAGAACAAAGACCCAAGTTCATAGAAAAAGAGACCAGACCTTGGGGTACAGAGGGGCTGGGGTGGGGAAGAGGGCACTAGAGGAAGATGGTCAAAAGATAAGAATTTCCAGTTATATGTAAGTGCTAGGGATGTAATGTACCTGAAAACCCCAGCTACCACTGCTGTGTGATGCATAGGCAAGTTAACAGAGTAAATCCTAAGGGTTCTCATCACAAGGAGAAATCTTTTTTTTCTTTTCTTCTTTCTTTTCTTTATATTGTCTCCATATGAGATGATGGGTCTTAGCTGGACCTTGTGATAATCATTTCACAATATATGTAAATCAAACCATCACACTGTCCACCTTAAACACACCCAGTGATGTATGCCAATTATTTCACAATAAGAAATATTTCTTGTCCTTTCTACCCCTCCCCTTTTTGCCTCTCCCTTTCTTGTTTTTGTCTTTGCACAAAATGTAAGCCAACCTATCTGACCCAGCTTCAATTGCATTTCTGCTCTGGCCACTTGGTAGAACTGGTCCCTTGTATTTGCTAAAGCATATGACTTCCTGAGGGCATAACTGAGGCAGGGTAAAAAGTAAGAAGTAGATGTGTGAGCTCAGTGGGAGGAATGGCCCTCCAACCTACCCTCCCATATATACCCATACACAGGGGTTACTCCTAAAACCCTGTAGACTTGGGGGAAAGTCTTTTGTTCCATAATTAGGAAAGGAGTAACATGCAATACCCCTGGAGATGCATCACATTGTGTTTTAATGCATGCTGCAATCATATGATGAATACTGTATTTCCTGCAAGTTTGTTTTCATTAAGTATAGGTGAGGGATGGCCTCTCCATCCCTAAACAGGCCATGGAGGCTTTATTTGGTAGCAGCTGATATCTCTGAGAAAAAAGAAGTATGGTTTGACTCCCAAACCCCCAGGGGGTATAGGGCATGGTAGGAGTGTAATCAGTGTATTAGACATCCTGGGAAGGCAGAAGAACAGGCACTCAAGGAGACCTCAGTTAATCAGACATGTGGTAGTTATGATGGACTTTGAGAATGCTGGATTATCAAAGCTGGAAGGTAGCTGAGAAAAACCACTAGAGAAAACCCTCATTTTAAGGCGAGGAAATTGGCTCCCAGAGGACTAAGGTGACTTGCCCAGGTGGGGACCGTCAGTGAGGAGCAGAAACAGGCTTGACGACTCGAAGCTCTTAGAGTCCTTCTGTCACATTTCACATAATCATTAGAATAAATAACGTTCTGCAAGCAGCAAGGAGGAGTACAACGTCAAAACCCAAACGCCCAGGGTGTGCAGATTCTTCTGTTTCTGGGCTGACTGTAAGGGTCATCTGTTCTTATCTCTGGTTCCCAGAAAGAGTCCCTCTCACAGCTCTTCGTGAAGGTATCTCCTTATTTCAAGGGCAAGAAGATCTCTCAACCTCCTCAAGTCATCCAGTTCAGATTCCTGGAGCCCCTCCCCCTGCTGTCCTTTTCCCACCTCACATCTCTTACTTTTTACCCTGCCTCAGTTATGCCCTCAGGAAGTCATATGCTTTAGCAAATACAAGGGACCAGTTCTACCAAGTGGCCAGAGCAGAAATGCAACTGAAGCTGAGTCAGATAGGTTGGCTTACATTTTGTGCAAAGACAAAAACAAGAAAGGAAGAGGCAAAAAGGGGAGGGGTAGAAAGGACAAGAAATATTTCTTATTGTGAAATAATTGGCATACATCACTGCGTGTATTTAAGGTGGACAGTGTGATGGTTTGATTTACATATATTGTGAAATGATTATCACAAGGTCCAGCTAAGACACATCATCTCAAAACCCACCCAAACTTCAACACGAGCTTACACACCATGCCTTTCATGAATCCTTCCTTGATCCCTTTCCCCACTGCCCCCCACCCCTATATAAATTATCTTTCCTCTTATGGATGCTCAGGGCACATTTCTAACCTCTTTTATGATGCTCATGACACTAGTCCTTGTATTATAATTATTAATGTTTTTAATTATCAATTCAATATCTTTTTTATTTAATTTAATTAATCTATTAAATGACTATCTTTCCCACTAGTCCTTGAGGGAAGAGACCCTTCTAGTCAATGCTGGATCCCCTTTGCGGTTCCTTGAATATGCTAGGTGATCAGTAAGTGTTTGTTGAATTGAGCTGGAACAGAAAATGAGCTCTACCCACTCACAATATTTCCTCCCTTTCCCTCCAGGAAGAAAATACAACCAGCCACTTGAAATCAGACACTTTATTCAGAACAGAGGTGGAATCTGTTACTGTCGTGAAAGTTCCATCAGGGGCACTAAGCAAGAGTCAAAAGTCACATGTCCCTGGAGCATAGTCCTCAAGTGTCCATTGGTGTCACTGCAGGGCCCAGGGCTCAGAGACAAATTAGCTTCAAGGGGGTGGAAAGAAGCAAACTGAGGTAGCTGTAGGGAAGAGGAGTTCCAGGGACATAAAGTGGGCAAAGAAGCAGCAAAGACAGCAGACACTCACAACTTCTCACAGAGCCACTGTTCCAGCTTCTCAGTGCAGAGTGCTTTATGGGCCAGCCTGATAATGGAAAAGGAGACAAGGCAAGTTGGCTCAATGGATTCCAGCTCAAACTTCCATCTAGCTTTATCCCTAGGAGAGCTCAGGTGGAAGAGTGTGGATGAAAATTACAGAAAGACTTTCCTAGCCAAATGGCAAAGGACACTGAGCCACCTAGTGGGATAGGATCCATTTTTTTTTAACTTCAAGAAAATTGTAGGGTAGAGAAGATATACAATGGTTCCAAGGGCTTACTTTGGGGTCTAGGACTAAACAAGTAAAATTAGATGCCCCAGTCCAGGTGAGGGGAGGCCTGGGTCTCAGCTCTCTAATAAGGAAACTTTATCAGGAAAATTGCTCAACAGGAGTGGTATGAAAGGCTTAAAAATTTGAAACCTGAGTTTGCTCAAAGAGTTTTGTGTTGGAGACTACATTCTAGATTAAATGACCAGGAGAAAGGGAGAGAGGGGAGGGGTGCTGGGCCTAAAGGGCTGAGAAGGAGGAGAAGGGGAAAGCAGAAAATAGGAAAGGGGTTCACCAGTGGTCAATGCCCTCATTGTCCAGGATCTTCTTGGCACACATTATGTCATCAGTAAGGTCATCATCCAGGAACTCTGGCAAGAGTTACAGGGAAAGGAGTGAGAGAGCTTAGTATTACCCAGAAAGGTAATGAGTTTCCCTCTTCCCTGGGTCCCATAGTCTGGCCCTTCTCTGAACTGGAGGCTTATGCCCATTGCCTTTCTAAATGAGAAAGCCAACACAGGAATGCCTCCTCCTGGACAGGGACTCCCTTTACCTCTCTGGGGCATCTCAACTTCAAGAAACTGTCAACTCCATCAACCGATTTACTCTGAAAATGTATGATATCAGCCTTCAAGATCCCCAGACAGCAAAGATCATCTACCTGTTAACTTCAGGGGACTGTTAACTGGATTTGGTAATCGTGAAAAATTCTAACAGCTCCTTACTCGGCACTATCAATCCAAGTCACACAGTTGATGTGGCATCCAAAGCAGTGAAGCTAGAGGTTTGACACCGAAAGGGAGGTTATCCCTGGGGTAAGCTCCAGAAAAACAGAGAAACAGGGTAAAAAAGGCTACTCACTGTCACAGGAGATGTCACAGATGTTCCTTGACTGAGGGTTCTGGTTATCACTGCACCAAAGTTTATTACTGATCTGGAAGAGTCCGTATTCTGTGCTGCCACTATTATTAACTATGGTTTGTGTGTCATAACCACTGATGTGAAATATTGTGCAGATCACTGAGGGAAAGATGAGAAAGACGTATCACAAAGATGTCTAGGCACAGCATAAATGGAGACCTGTATTCCCAGATAGGAAAAGGCTCTCCACCCAACCTCCAAATATGGTAAATCACAAGAGTATTTTGATGAGTTGAAGAGTTCCAAAAAGGATCAGACAGTGGTAGAAAGGAAAGATATATGAATAAATGTAATAAAAGAGTAAACAGATAAGCAAAGAAGATGAGGATTATTAGATAATTGAGTGAAAGAGAAGAAAAGTGGGGGGAAAGGAGGGTGGGAGACAGAAGCAGATGGAGAATGGGAAGAAGCAAAGCAGCCGGGAAACTCACATTCAGGAAGAGTGGTGCTGCCATAGCCACTGATGTCTCTCAGCTCCTGGGGCAGCTCGCATTTTGTAAATTGTTTGGCCTGGAGGGCAGGGAACAGGATGCCCACCAAAAGCAGAGAGACAAAGGACATCATTTTGGCTTCCCTCAAGAATCTGAAATGGGGCGACCACACAGCTTCACCACCTCTTATTTGTAGAGAAAACCTCAGGGGCGCTGGCATCTTTATCCAGGAAGAGGATGAAGAAAGATTGGTCATGCCAACACAGAAACCATGAGCCTGCCAGCTTCCTTACATATTCTCACCCCATTTTTCCTTCCCTTCCCCTAATCTGTAATCTATACAATGTATTGTTCTCTGTCCAGAGTGAGTTCCAAGCATGATCCTGTTCCCCAGCTGGCTTTGTTCATACCTTTGTTTCTTGTAGGGTTGGTTCTTGGAAGCAGGATGTCCCCAGCCTACTTCAGGAACAAAGGAGGCCTCAGGGGTAATACAAGTGAGGCGGTCAGAAAATACAGAAAGGGTCCATTGTCAACTCCCTCTTCCTCCTAGAGACAATCAGAATATGGAAAAGGAGTGTATGTTACCATTTTTTATCATATTATCTTCTTATTAAGTTGGAAGAGTTTTTTGTTTGTACTAGACACAAGTTCTTTTTCAGATATATTTATAGTAAACATTTTCTCTTAATCTATGACTTGTCTTTTTGTTTTCTTAATAGTATCGCTTGAAGAGCAGAAGTTTACTTTGATAAAGTCCAATTTATCATTTTTCTCTTTTACATTTAGTGTCTTTTGTGTCCCAAGCTAAGAAATTTTTGCCTGCATACTTCAAGTCACCTCTCTTATGTTTTCCTCTAGAAACATTATCACTTTAGATTTGTCATTTAGAGCTATAATATATTTTGAGTTAAATTTTGTGTGTGGTCAGCGTTTGGTGTGAGGTTTTTTTTTTTTCTATATAGACAGTTGTTACACAAGTTTTTTTATATCTACCCAGTTGTCCCAGAACATTTGCTGAAAAGATTCCCCTCATCCTATTGAATTACCTTTGGCACCTTTGCCAAAAATCAAATGAAATTTTTATGTTCATCAATTTCTATACTCTTACTTTGTTACATATATAATATATCCTTATGCTAATACTGCACTATTTTGATTACTCTAGCTTGATAATAAACCTTGAGATCAGGTAGTGTAGCTTTTCCAATTTCGTTTTTTCTTACAAAATTGTCTTAGCCATTTCAGATCCTTTGATTTCCATGTATTTTATAATTTCCAAATCTTATAAGTCTCTTCTAATTTCTAACAAAAAAATCCCGGTGGAATTTTTTATTTGAGATTACATTAAATCTATAGATCAATTTGGGAAGAACTGACATATTAACAATATCAAAATCTTCTAATCCATGAATCTGGTGTATTTCTCATTATTTAGTATCCTTTAATTTCAGTGTTTTCTCATTTTCTGTGCATACATCTTGCTCACATTTTGTTATATTTACCATGTGTTTGATGTTATTTTAAAAGGCACTCAATTTCATTTTCTGATTATTGCTAGTTAATAGACACAAAGTCAGCTTTTGTATATTAACCTTGTATTCTGCAACATTGTCAACCCCACTCATTAGTTCTGGTATTTGTAGTTTTCTTAGTATTTTCTGTATACATAATCATGTCATTTTATGCATCAAAATAAAGACAGTAATGTACTCGGAGTTTTTATTATGATGAGGAAATTTTTCACATTTTTTTCTGCATTTATTTTTCTCTTTTGTTCTTTAATGTGGTGAATACATTGATTCATTTTTTAATATTAAACCAATCTAGCATTCCTGAAATAAGCCACACTTGATCATGATATATGAGCACATTTATATACTGCTGGAATTAATTTGCTAAAATTTTGTTAAGGATTTTTTTCTGTCTGTGTTCATGAGGGATACTGATCTGTGGTTTTCTTTTTCTATAATGTTTTTGTTAGATTTTGATATTAAGATTATTCTGGCCCACAAAACAAATTAGGAAATGTTCTCTCCTCCTCTAGCTTCTGAGAGAGTTTCTTAAGGGTCTGTATTGTTTCTTACTTAAAATTTTAAAGAATTTGCCAGTGAAGCCATCTGGGTCTGGAGTTTTCATAGTGGGGAAGTTTTAACTTGTGAGTTTAATTTATTTTGTAGATATATGGTTATCCAGATTTTTATTAATTCTGTGCTAGTTTTGGTAATTGGTATCTTTCAAATAATTTGTCCATTTCACTTAAATTATCAAATTTATTGGCATATGATTGTTCACAACATTGCCTTTTTATCGTGTTAGTATCAATGGTTGTCTGTGGTGGTGTCTCCTTTTTCATGTTGATCATTTGGGCTTAATCTGGGTTATCTTAATATAGCCGAATATCAATTTTATTGATTTTTTCAAGGAGGTGATTTTTTTGTCTTACTGATTTTTCTCTATTGATTCCTTCTGTATTTCATTGATGTCCACTCTTATCTTTATTTCATTTGTTCTATTTCTTCAAGTTTATCTTGCTATTCTTTATGTAGCTTCTTAAGGTGTAAGCTTAGATTATTGATTTTAATTTTTTTTATCTTTTCCAAGTATTTAAAGTTCCTGCTAAGCACTGCTTTAGCTGCAATGCCCGACTCTTTCAATTGAATTAACACTGATTTTCAATCTTTTTTTATTGAAGTATCATTGATATACAATCTTATATTTGTTTCAAGTATACAACAAAGTAGTGCAACAATTACCTATTTATTAAATCCTCACCCCCACTAGTGCAGTTACTATCTGTCAACACAGGAAGATGTTACAAAATCATTGACTATATTCTCCATGCTGTACTACCATCACCGTGACAAATTTATATTATGATTGAGAATTTTTGTGCCCCTTTATCCCCTCACCCTTTACACCTCAACCCCTCCTTGGTAACCACCAGTCACTTCTCAGTGTCTATGAGTCTATTGCTATTTTGTTAATTTTGTTTTGGTTTGGTTTTTTTTTGTTTTTAAATTCCACAAATAAGTGAAATCATATGGTATTTGTCTTTTACTGCCTGCCTTATTTCACTTAGCTTGATACCTCCTAGGTCCATCCATGTGGTTTCAAATGCAATGCCCAAATTTTTATATGCCATGTAATTCTTATCATTTAATTAAAAATATTTCCTAATTTCCCCTGTGATTTCTTTCTTTACACTAGGGTTATTTGGAAATATGTTGCTGGTAGTGATAATTAATACTGTATTGTATATTTGAAAGTTGCTGAGAGAATAGATCTTAAAAGTTCTCATCACAAGAAAAAAAAATTACAGCTATGTGTGGTGATGGATGCTAATTAGACTTATTGTGGTGAAAATTTCACAACATAAAGAAATATTGAATCATTATGTTCAATATTTAATATTTAACATTATGCTCAACATATAACATTATATTATAACTAATGTTGTTAATTTGTGCTTAATCTTGGTTATGTTAATCTAGCCGAATATCTAATATAATGTAATATGTCATTATAATAACTAATATAATGTTATATGTCAATTATATGTTGACATAATATATATACTCAGATACTATGAATTTCTAATTTACTCCTACTGTGGCCAAAGAAAATGATTCTTTTTATATTGTGTATCCACTAACATAGATTTGTCACTACTAACATAAATTTAAAACTACTTTTTATGCTTTTGTGTTTTAAATTCTGTATCATATTTAAAAGTACGTTGTGTTATTTTCTTTTGGGATTTCATTTAAACTCAGCTACCTGTCCCAGTCTTTGCGGTCTGGTTTCATTCAAGGAAGACTTTCTCCATCAGCCGAACCAGAGAATCTAGAGACCTCTAAAGCCTTTTCTGGGGATGTATCCTCTCTGGGTTTGTACACATAATCTCCTAAAGAGGTATGCCAGTTCCTACTAGAGATCTCCTTGTGTCTATCTGCAATACTTCAGCTTCTCTGATGCTGTAGAAAGTTGTGGTGCTGTAGTGCCACCTAGTGTCTGTCTGTGGTACTGCAAACTCTGTTACTCGACGAAGCCACGTTGATTCCTTTGTTCTCAATGGCCCCCAACCTGACATCCCATTCCTGTCAGTGCTTAGATTCAGGCAAAACAGAAACCAGTCCCTTGGTAGCACCAAAAAAATCAGAACATTGGAAATTCATTTTATTCCTTTCCCTCTCAAGGAAGAAGTCAGGATTTGGGGGGTTTCCTCCCAGTCATGCCATGCTAAGCCCAGAGAAGGTGAATGAATGCCAGAAATTTCCCTGCTGGGCTTCAGTGTGTTTGGCTTTGTACTTGCCTAGAGTGCAGGAATCTGTTTTTGTTTGTTTGTTACAAAAATAGCCTTTACCATTGTCAGAACAAAAATATAACCATTTATTTTCTGTTTATCCATGTTTGTAGTCTGCTGGCTTCAAAAGATTAGGCATAAGTTTGTACACACTTTCAGGAATACGCCTAAACAAGAAGCTTTCAAATCTGAGGTGCTCACTTTCACAAAACCACAAATGGCTTGTTCCTACAAGCATCCACTCTTCTTCCTCCAATATAAGCAATGGGGGATACACTTCTTCATAATCACTTGAAGAGCAGATTGATGTCACCATACCCAGACTCAGGGCAGTTGAATCTCCAGCAGGGATGGAAGAACCTGCAAGCTAGTCTCTGAGTCACGAGCAGGAGAGGTGAGGCACGATATTCTATCTACGCACCGAACTGGGTGTAGGAGGGACTCCCATTCCATTGGGTCCTATTAAGTTTTAATAAAGTAAAGCATGGATTTTCCCGGTTTACGCTGTTTCAGATTTGTCTTTTCATTGAGTGACAAAGAGGGCACCCAATGAGTAGCTGAAGCAGAAAAACATGAATTCCCCAAGTCTAACAGTGATATCCCCATTTACGAATCTCAACTGGTTCCTGGATTCCTCACAAAGGTAATTGTTAAATCTTTGTGTCCGTGTTGGAAGGAGGGTCTGGAATTACCTTTTCCGCCATCTTGTTGATGTCCTGTACGGCCTCATGATATCCTTTCTCTGCCTAGTGGTCACATTTCTCTGCTTCTTAACGTTTCTACTAATTGTTTTATGGATGTTCCGTTGTTGAGTGTCTGAATTGTATTGTCTTCCTTTACAAAGTTTTGGCTTTGTATTGGTATTAAGATAATTGATGCTCAATCTTTTCAAGAATTGTCCTTAAATTTTGTTAGAGCAGGTCTAGACTAGCCTTTGTTCTTGGGTTAGTTTAATACTATTCCTAAGGTATAGACGTTCTGAAGCATCTACTGAATGCTCCCAGTTTCCAATGAGGTTTCTGCATTCTGGTTGATTGGAACTCAAATATCTCCCACCTTGTATGAATTCCAGTAATTCCTAATTTACAGCTCCTAGTAATATTCAGTTAGTCTTATGGGGAAACAATTTACAGGTTTCTAGAATCTTTCTCTGCATACCTCCCTCCTTTTCTGCCCCACAAATTCAAAGAGTCTCTTCCTCGCCAAACTCTGATCTCTGTCCTTTCAACTCAGCAAGACAATCATGCTCTGATCCTCCTGGTTCTAGGATCTTGAAAGGCAAAAGGTGAAGGCACAAAGCTGGGTGATAGTAGGGCTCTTTAATTGTTTCCCTTCTCACTTTGTTTCCCTTCTCTTGGCAATTACAGTCCTGTGCTGTATTTTTTCCAATAGCTGAAATAAATATTTCATGTATATTTTCCATTATGTGTTGTTTACATCAGGAGACCTAATCTGGTACCAGTTACTCCTTCACAGGAAGAAGCTAAAGACCCTTACGTTCACTTTTAACTTTCTAAAGCTTTGGTACCCCTTTTAATTCTAGTTCATATTACACCCTCTCCATTAACTTCTCTTACTCCATTCTCTGAAATCTCAACAAACTGTGCTCTTTTGTGGCAGTTATCACCTCCCATATTGTACCATAGTTATTGGCAGAAAAATTCTCTTAACCATCCAATTATGCCTATTATGTTGTGGTGTTCAAAAACGTATGTGTTGACTAAGTTAGAAACCCCAAAATACACTTTCTTCTTATCAGTAGAAATATGTAAGAAGAGGATAAATGACCCCCCCTCAATTGAATGTTGGAATATATATGGTCTAGGGTTCCTCCAAGTCAAAGCTTCAGTGAAAAAATGGTTAGGCAAACTGTGCTACATCTACAAAATGAATATTACATGATTATTTTAAATGGAGGGATATATTAAGTACCCACAATAAAATGTTAGGTGTAATATCAGTATTAAAATTGGATATATTATAATAATCACAACTATGTAAAAATGCATATAATAAACTTTAAGGAAATATATTTTTAACTAATGGAGTTATTTTAATGCGTATGTGCCATTCACTTGTCTTTATTGCCATAATCCAAAATTAGTCTTGAAAGACATTTGGCCTGCCTATCTAATTACCTTCATGAAGGTTAACAAAGGATGATCAATTATTCCAAAAGTCAAACTTTACCTTTACTGAATGTTCTCCAACATTTTACTGTATTAAACTAACAGCTTTATTGAGAATATTAGTTCACGTATTATCTGCAAACATATTTTGCAACAAGTTCATCCTGCAAGGCTCACCAGGAAGTTTTACTGCTCATAGTGAGGTATTGTAAGAGTGCTTTATTGAGACTTTGTTAATGACTAAGGCCATTGTTTGATAACATTCACTTTATACTTTTTCCAGAATGTGATTTTGACAGACAGTGGGAGCCAAGGCAAGGTACCTTTTATGTATGTCTGCACATCTGTGTGTCTCTTTCACAGTACTTACAATCAGGAAGTAGCAAGCATCTGAAGATAGTTTTCATGGACCAACTAATTCTTATTTCCAGGCCAACCAATCACAGTTTTATTCTTTTCTTAATATCTTCTACTCACCCTTCTGCTCTGCTATCCAAAGGCAAAACTATGGAATGTCATGTTTTAATTCTGCTCCGCCACTTACTAACTGCACAATCCTGGTAATAGTTGCTGATAAATTATAGATAATGATAACAACTACCTCCTATGAATCTTGTGAGGTTTCAATGAGATAATTTTGTAAAACTTATCAGAGGGCCTAGCACATAGGAACTATTCAATAAATGTTCTATTTTATTTAATATTGTTATTTTGCAATCTGATTTTGCCACATCCTTCTCTTTACATTCTCTCCATTCACTCTTAATGTTTATATCAGTGAATTGAAATAAAGGATAGTCCTATGAAAGTGAATTTGTCCCCAGCTGCATCAGGAAAGCCAGCTCAGGACAAAGAGGGTGTCTTTTGATGATGGAGCCATCATCAAAGCATGGGTGACGGAAAGTAGTAAATAGATAGATAACAAGCCAAACTTCGTACTGTTTACTGTTATATAATTCAAGTCTAGAATAGTGCCTGACAGATCGTAAATACTCAATAAATATTTATTGACCTAAGTAATGCCCTGACATACTTTTATACAAAAAACATAACATAATACCTAGAAAACAGCAAATATATCTTTCATTTTGATTTTAAAACTCACAGATAACCCCTCAGAAAAACAGCTGAAATTAAAACAACCTTTTAAACACAAGTCAGATATTTTTGTTACTATTATCATAAATTCTAAGTCAATAAACATTGGCTTTCCTTTCCACCTACAAAAGGCCCTATTCCCTTTTTCATCTGACTTCTGTCAGGTTCTTCCCACAACCCAAGACTTAGACACCCATATTTTATTCTTAACTACTCCCTCAAAGAAAATAAACTAATTACTTCCCTGTTGGTCACCTTTTCCTCACCCAGGTCTCCATTCTGCCTTTCACTTATCGAGGTAAGACACTTGTCCAGTTTTTTCCAGGAAGTGCCATCCTAGTCTATTATTAGGAAAACCCAGTCCCTGCCGTGTTCCTGGCCTAGATCTGTTCTCTGTATTCATATGGAAGGAACTCAGTGCTATATTTCTGCAGCATATGTCTGCTATATTTCCTCACATTGCCATTTGCTGCATTTTACTATCTGCTTCCACTATCTTGAAGGAGCCTGACCTAGCTTTACATTAAACTATGAAACTAAACTAAAAAAAATTATCTACAAAATTATATGACAGTTTCTTCTTGCCTCCTCCCTGCTAAAAGATTAAAATGATTCAAGTCCTAACCCATACCAGAGTAGAAAGACTGCTAATCTAGCCCTTACAGGTCATTCTCGAGATAATCCATCCCATTGCTGCAAGAATAAATCACAGCATACTATATTTCACCTTGAGGTTCATTCTGAGCATTGGGTATTTACTAAGTAAGTTAAAATTTGTTTTATATGAATTATAAAGTATTATGTAAGTGTTGGTTTTAATTGTGGCTATTCTTGTCATTCCAATCATTCCCTATCTCGTATAGATGAGATCATTAGATTTGAGTGAAACACCTGGATGTTGTCCCTGATGAACTAGAACATTCCCCTGGGAGCATAACATAGATGCAGTAGCTCCAGTTGGCTCTGGGCTACATCTCCTCTCCAGGGAGGCTGTTCTTCAACCCCACAAGGGAAGGAGGCTGTCCTGCTCAGGAAATGGCTGTAGTGTCCATAACAGCATATATAGAACAGCAGTTCTCTGTGACCACCCTGGAGTAGGGAGAAGCTCATAACATGGAGCTTCCACAGGAAAGGAAAAGAAAGTCCACAGAGCTCTCAGATGGCAGAATTTAGTCCAGGGGAAGAGAGTCAGGAGGGAAGGAGCTGACTCCAAGCCCAAAGCATATCAGGCCCCCTTTTCCCTGAATCTGAATATTTAGAATTCATCTGGGCCAACCCTACTCTGCCTACAGAGAGGACCACCTCTACCCCAACCTAAGCAAATTCAGGAGAGAGTTTGCTGTTTTTTTTAATGTCTTGTGTTTGTTCCAAGAGGTTCCCATGAATGGGGCCTTTATTTGCCAACAAACTTCTGGAGGCTCTAGGAAGAAACTCCATTTTCCCCACTCTGACCCTGCCCAGTGAGCCTCACACCTTATTTTCATACCTCAAAATCATGCTGTAAATAACAACAGTTAGCCCCGTAAGAATCACTTCTTTGAAACCAGCGCAGGTAGGTGGGTATGGGTTTTCCACCACCTTGGTTCTTATTCTGTCCTCTGAGTTTCTACAGGTCAACTATAATCCTCATCTTCATACGAATCTGTCCAATTTTTTAAAACAGTTATTAGTTTTGTCTTTTGCAGATTAAACATCTCCACATTATTATATGTTCCTCATACTTCACAGCTCCCAAGTCCTACTTCATAACAGTCAACAAAAATCTCAACTTTTCACACGGCTACAAAGTCATATCTTACCCTTCCCACACTTTTCAGCTTATTGTTAGACTTTACATGCAGATTTTATAAGTGTCCCTGCTAAATTTCATCTTGTTTTCAGTCTAGCATTCCAAAAAACGGGATTATTTTGAATTATAATTCCATCACTTCTAATATTGGTTTCTCCTCTTTGCTTCATATCACCTGAAGTTTGACAAGCCATGCATATTTGCTATATCTGTCAAAGACACTGCTGAAATAAGTGCAGAAGACAAGATCCCCAAAACCACTCATTTTCACTAGACATCTTTCTCCAGATTTTCAGTTACGAATGAATAATTTTAGTGTATAGTAGCCAAACTACGAGTATTATCTTTAAGGTCAGAGTCATCATCTTTTCTATGAAGTTTTATTGAAATTAAGGCCCTTTTTCTTTCCTTTCTCCTGATCTACTAAATTATTGATACTATTTATAAAGGACACTATGTGAGGCTTCACATTATAATTAGCATTACATAGCTCCTAATGATGTCTCCTTATGAGACTACCAAGGGCTCTATAAAAAATCTATTTGAGAATTTTATCAGGGACCAAGGTCAAATTCACTGATTAGCATGAACAATAATAATGTTTTGATAAGCACTGATTGATCCAGACTTGAGAAGTTTTGGGTCACCTGACTGTTTAGTTGGTTCAGTTTGTTTCACTAGTTTCTTCCCTTGCTCAGTCTTTCTGCTAAACCCAGGGTCCTATTCCACCTTCAATTCAAGTCTGTCCCTGGCTCATTAAGAAGTCCTAATATATAGAAGAAAAAATATGTTCAAATACGTATGAAAGAGACTTCCGGGAAGATGGCGACGTGAGCCGGGTGGCAGAAATCTCCTCCCAACATTATATTTATCCACGAAAACACAGCAAATACAACTATTCCTAAAAGAGAGACCAGAATACAAAGGAAAGTGCACAGCATGCAGCTACACAGGAAACGACTTGGCACCCCGCAAGACGGTCATAAAGAGCCCAGCTGACATATGTGGCAACTACCAGCAACCACTTCTATAGCCATGAAAAGACAGAGGAATATGGTACAGACAAAACTTCAGACCCAGACAACCCCAGAGCAGGAACCTGAAGGGATGGACATGCACAGTCTTCCTGAAAAAGAATTCAGAATAAAAGTCATAACCATGCTGACGGATCTACAGAGAAATGTGCAAGAGCAGAGGGAGGAAGTGAGGGAAGTGAGGAAAGACTATGCAGAAATGAGACAAGCCATCAACGGGCTTAACAGCAGACTGGATGAGATGCAAGAGACTGTTAATGGAATAGAAATCAGAGAACAGGAATACAAAGAAGCTGAGGAAGAGAGAAATAAAAGGATCTCTAGGAATGAAAGAATATTAAGAGAACTGTGTGACCAATCCAAACGGAACAATATTTGCATTATAGGAGTACCAGAGGAAGAAGAGAGAGAAAAAGGGATAGAAAGTGTCCTTGAAGAAATAATTGCTGAAAACTTTCCCACGCTGGGGAAGGAAATAGTCTCGCAGTCCATGGAAGCCCACAGATCTCCCAACACAAAGGACCCAAGGAAGACAACACCAAGACACATAATAATTAAGATGGCAAAGGTCAAAGATAAAGACAGAGTATTAAAGGCAGCTAGAGAGAGAAAAAAGATCACCTACAGACTACCGGGAAGATGGCGACATGAACAGACCGGCAGAAAAATTCCTCCCAACATTATATTTATTCACGAAAATACAGCAAATACAACTATTCCTAAAAGAGAGACCAGAATACACAGGAAAGCGCACAGCATGCAGCTACACCTGAGAGAGGACTTGGAAACCGGCGAGGCAGGTAAGATACAGAGCCATGACCCAACGGGACTCGAGCGCTCCTCCACAGCAGCACACCGGCAGGAGGAGAGGATTCAGAGCCAGGAGGGAGTGGAAGTCTGCGCCGGGTGCGCCAACACACAGCACGCAATGTAGTGGAGATTAGAGAGACAGAGGGCGCAGGGTTTCAGCGAGGAACGCGCCAGTTGCCTGCAGCAGGCTCCGGGAATGAAAAAGAAAGGAAAAAAAAAAGGGAAGAAAAGTTCACACTTTTTCTCAGCGGTCTTAAAGAGACAGGAGCCCAGCGGAGGGGCCGGATCACCCCAGCACACTGAGCTCAGCAGGCTGGGAGTCCTGGGGAGCTTTGGACCCCTTAGCTGGTGACTGGGAAAGGGTGGCCGCGCTTCAGACTCCCACAGAGATCAACAGGCACCCATTCGTTCCCAACCCGGCCAGAGCTATAAAGGGTCTTGGGGAGCGGTGTAGCTGCGGCTCTGGAATAGTGGAGCAACAGCACCACGTACACCATTCACACAGAACCCACTCCTGGTGGGCGTATTTTTTTTTTTTAGTTGTTGTTGTTTTTTCTTCCCTTTCTTTTCTTTTTTCTTTCCATTTTTTTACTATTATTGTTTTTTTCTTTTTCTCTTTTCTTTTTTTCTTTTCTTTTTTTCCTTTTTAAAGTCATAAACAGCCCAGCTGACATACGTGGCAACTACCAGCAACCAATTCTATAGCCATGAAAAGACAGAGGAATATGGCACAGACAAAGCTTCAGACCCAGACAACCCCAGAGAGGAAACCTGAAGGGATGGACATACACAGTCTTCCTGAAAAATAATTCAAAATAAAAGTCATAACCATGCTGACGGATCTACAGAAAAATGTGCAAGAGATGAGGGAGGAAGTGAGGGAAGTGAGGAAACAATATGCAGAAATGAGACAAGCCATCGACGGGCTTAACAGCAGACTGGATGAGGTCTCAGAGACTGTTAATGGATTAGAAAATAGTGAAAAGGAATACAGAGAAGCTGAGGCACAGAGAGATAAAACTATCTCTAGGAATGAAAGAATATTAAGAGAACTGTGTGATCAATCCAAACGGAACAATATTCACATTATAGGAGTACCAGAGGAAGAAGAGAGAGAAAAAGGGATAGAAAGTGTCTTTGAAGAAATAATTGCTGAAAACTTTCCCACGCTGGGGAAGGAAATAGTCTCGCAGTCCACGGAAGCCCACAGATCTCCCAACACAAGGGATCCGAGGAAGACAACACCAAGATACATAATAATTAAGATGGCAAAGGTCAAAGATAAAGACAGAGTATTAAAGGCAGCTAGAGAGAGAAAAAAGATCACCTACAAAGGAAAACCCATCAGACTATCATCAGACTTCTCAACAGAAACCTTACAGGCCAGAAGAGAATGGCATGATATATTTAACGTAATGAAACAGAAGGGACTCAAACCAAGAATATTGTATCGAGCATGACTATCATTTAAATATGACAGAGGGATTAAACAATTTCAAGACAAACGAAAGCTGAGAGAGTTTGCCTCTCATAAACCACCACTACAGGATACCTTAAACAGACTGCTCTAGAGGGAAGCACCCCTAAGGCTAAAAAGATGTCACCAGAGAAAATAAAATCATAGCAAAGAAAGCACACCATCCAAATACTAACTAAAGGCAAAGAATAAAACACCTAATATATAAAGAATGGAGGATGAAGAATAGGAAGGGAGAGATAAAGAAACATCAGACGATGTTCACAATAACTTAACAAGAAAGTTAAGATAGATACTTAGAAAGTAAAGAAGCAACCCTTGAACCTTCGGTAACCATGAATCTAAAGCCAGCAATGGCAATAAGTACATATCTATCAATAATAACCCTAAATGTAAATGGACTGAATGCACCAATCAAAAGACACAGAGTAACAGAGTGGATAAAAAAGCAAGACCCATCTATATGCTGCTCACAAGAGACTCACCTCAAACCCAAAGATATACACAGACTAAAAGTAAAGGGATGGAAAAAGATATTTCATGCAAACAACAAAGAGAAAAAAGCAGGTGTTGCAGTACTTGTATCAGACAAAATAGACTTCAAAACGAAGAAAGTAGCAAGAGATAAAGAAGGACATTACATACTGATAAAGGGGTCAGTCCAACAAGAATATATAACCATTATAAATATATATGCACTCAACACAGGAGTGCCAGCATATGTGAAACAAATACTAACAGAATTGAAGGAGGAAATAGACAGCAATGCATTCATTTTAGGAGACTTCAACACACCACTCACTTCAAAGGACAGATCAACCAGACAGAGAATAAGTAAAGACACAGAGGCACTGAACAACACACTAGAACAGATGGACCTAACAGATATATACAGAACTCTGCACCCAAAAGCAACAGGATACACATTCTTCTCAGGTGCACATGGAACATTTTCCAGAATAGACCACATACTAGGCCACAAAAACAACTTCAATAAATTCAAAAATACTGAAATCGTACCAACCAACTTCTCAGACCACAAAGGTATAAAACTAGAAAGAAATTTTAGAAAGAAATTAAAAAGGCTCACAAATACTTGGAGACTTAACAACATTCTCCTAATTAATCAATGGGTTAATGACGAAATCAAAACAGAAATCAAAGAATATATGGAGACTAATGACAACAACAACACAAAGCCACAACGTCTGTGGGACGCAGCAAAGGCAGTTCTAAGAGGAAAGTATATTGCAATCCAGGCCTATTTAAAGAAGGAAGAACATTCCCAAATGAACAATCTAAAGACACAATTACTGAAATTGGAAAAAGAAGAACAAATGAGGCCCAAAGTCACCAGAACGAGAGACATAATAAAGATCAGAGAAGAAATAAATAAAATTGAGAAGAATGAAACAATAGAAAAAAAAAATCAATGAAACCAGGAGCTGTTTCTTTGAAAAAATAAACAAAATAGATAAACCCCTAGCCAGACTCATTAAGAGAAAAAGAGAATCTACACATATAAACAGAATCAGAAATGAGAAAGGAAAAATAACGATGGACCCAACAGAAATACAAAGAATTATAAGAAAATATTTTGAGCATCTATATGCTAACAAGCTGCAAAACATAGAGGAAATGGACAACTTCTTAGAAAAATACAACCTTCCAAGACTGACCAAGCAAGAAACAGAAAAACTAAACAGACCAATCACCAGCAACGAAATTGAATCGGTAATCAAAAAACTACCCAAGAACAAAACCCCCGGACCTGAAGGATTCACCTCTGAATTCTACCAGACATGTAGAGAAGAAATAACACCCATTCTCCTTAAAGTTTTCCAAAAAATAGAAGAGGAGGGAATACTTCCAAACTCTTTCTATGAAGCCAGCATCACACCAATACCAAAACAGGGCAAAGACCTCACCAAAAAAGATAATTACACACCAATATCCATGATGTACGTAGATGCAAAAATACTCAACAAGATATTAGCAAACCGAATTCAAAAATACATCAAGAGGATCATACACCATGATCAAGTGGGATTCATCCCAGGGATGCAAGGATGGTACAACATTCCAAAATCCATCATCAT
>JAQQAC010003639.1:6170034-6196592 GCA_029783875.1 Phataginus tricuspis | reverse complement strand
AAAACAATAGAAAGAATCAATAAAAGCAGGAGCTGGTTCTTTGAGAACAACAAAATAGATAAACCCCTAGCCAGACGTATCGAGAAAAAAAGAGAGTCTACACATATAAACAGAATTAGAAGTGAGAAAGGAAAAATCACTACGGACACCACAGAAATACAAAAAAATTCTCAGAGAATACTATGAAAATTTGTATGGTAACAAACTGTATAACCTAGAAGAAATGTACTACTTCCTAGAAAAATACAACCTACCAAGGATGACCCAGGAAGAAACAGGAAATCTGAATTGACCAATTACCAGCAAAGAAATTGAATTGGTAATCAAAAAACTACCTAAGAACAAAACGCCTGAACCAGATGGTTTCACTGCTGAATTTTATCAAATGTTTAGTGAAGACCTAATACCCATCCTCCTTAAAGTTTTCCAAAAAGTAGAAGAGGAGGAAATACCCCAAACTCATTCTAAGAGGCCAATATCACACTAATACCAAAAACAGGCAAAGACACCACAAAAAAAGAAAATTACAGACCAATATCCCTGATGAACATAGATGCAAAAATAATCAACAAAATATTAGCAAACCGAATTCAAAAATACATCAAAAAGATCATCCATAATGATCAAGTGGGATTCATCCCAGCAAGGGTGGCACAACATTCGAAATCCATTAACATCATAAACCACATCAACAAAAAGAAGGACAATAACCACATGATTATCTCCATAGATGCAGAAAAAGCATTCGACAAAATTCAACATCCATTCATGATAAAAACTCTCAACAAAATTGGTATACAGGGCAAGTACCTCAACATAAAAAGACCATATCTGACAAACCCACAGCCAAGATTATACTTAAGAGTAGGAAGCTGATAGCTTTTCCTTTAAGATGGGGAACAAGACAAGGATGCCCACCCTCCCCACTCTTATTCAACATAGTTCTGGAGGTCCTAGTCAAGGCAATCAGACAACACAAAGAAATAAAAGGCATCAAGATTGGTAAGGAAGAAGGCAAACTGTCCCTGTTTGCAGATGACATGATATTGTACACAAAAAGCCCTGAAGAATCCACTCCAAAACTACGAGATCTAATACCTGAATTCAGTAAAGTTGCAGGATACAAAATTAATACATAGAAATCTGTTGCATTTCTATACACTAATGGTGAACTAGCAAAAAGAGAAATCAGGAAAACAATTCCATTCACAATTGCATCCAAAAGAATAAAATACCTAGGAATAAACCTAACCAAGGAAGTGAAAGACTTATACTCTGAAAACTACAAGACACTCATGAGAGAAATTAAAGAAGATACCAATAAATGGAAAAACATCCCATGCTCATGAATAGGAAGAATTAATATTGTCAAAATGACATCCTGCCTAATGCAATCTACAGATTCAATGCAATCTCTATCAAAATGCGAACAGCATTGTTCAATGAACTAGAGCAAATACTTCAAAAATTCATATGGAACCACAAAAGACCCTGAATAGCCAAAACAGTCCTGAGAAGGAAGAATAAAGTGGAGGGAATTACACTCCCTGACTACAAGTTCTACTACAAAGCCACAGTAATCAAGACAATTTGGTACTAGAACAAGAACAGACCCATATACCAATGGAACAGACTAGAGAGCCCAGATATAAATACAAGCATATATGGTCAATTAATATATGATAAAGGAGCCATGGATATACAATGGAGAAATGACAGTCTTTTCAACAACTGGTGTTGGCAAAACTGGACATCTACATATAAGAGAATGAAACTGGATTATTGTCTAACCCCATACACAAAAGTAAACTCAAAATGGATCAAAGACCTAAATGTAGGTCATAAAACCTTAAAACTCTTAGGAAAAAACATAGGCAAAAATCTCTTGGACATAAATATGAGCAACTTCTTCATGAACATATCTCCCCGGGCAAGGGAAACAAAAGCAAAAAATGAACAAGCAGGACTATATCAAACTAAAAGGCTTCTGTACAGCAAAGGACACCATCAATAGCACAAAAAGATATCCTGCGGTATGGGAGAATATATTCCTAAATGACATATCCGATAAGGGGTTGACATCCAAATTATATAAAGAGATCATGCACCTCAACAAACAAAAAGGAAATAAGCCAATAAAAAATGGGCAGAGGAGCTGAACAGACACTTCTCCAAAGAAATTCAGATGGCCAACAGGCACATGGAAAGATGCTCCACATCGCTAATCATCAGAGAAATGCAAATAAAAAACCACAATGAGATATCACCTCACACCAGTAAGGATGGCCAACATCCAAAAGACAAACAACAACAAATGTTGGTGAGGATGTGGAGAAAGGGGAACACTCCTACACTGCTGGTGGGAATGCAAATTAGTTCAACCATTGTGGAAAGCAGTATGGAGGTTCCTCAAAAAACTCAAAATAGAAATACCATTGACCCAGGAATTCTACTCCAAGGAATTTGCCCTAAGAATGCAGCAGCCCAATTTGAAAAAGACATATGCACCCCTATGTGTATCGCATCACTATTTACAGTAGCCAAGAAATGGAAGTAACCTAAGTGCAAATCAGTAGATGAATGGATAAAGAAGATGTGGTACATATACACAATGGAATATTATTCAGCCATAAGAAGAAAACAAATCCTACCATTTGCAACAACATAGGTGGAGATAGAGGGTATTATGCTCAGTGAAATAAGCCAAGCTGAAAAAGACAAGTATCAAATGATTTCACTCATATGTGGAGTATAAGAACAAAGAAAAAAAACACTGAAGGAACAAAACAGCAGCAGACTCACAGAACCCAAGAATGGACTAACAGTTACCAAAGGGAAAGGAACTGGGGAAGATGGGTGGGAATGGAGGGATAAGGAGGAAAAAGGGGTATTACAATTAGCACACCTAATGTAGCGTGGGGGGATACGGGGCAGGCAGTATAACACAGAGAAGACAAGTAGTGATTCTATAGCACCTTACTACGGTGATGTACAGTGACGATAATGGAGTATTTGGTGGGGAATTGCTAATAGGAGGAGTCTAGTAACCATAATATTGCTCATGTAATTGTACATTAATAATAGCAAAATAAAAAAAATAATATCTATGCGCCCAACACAGGAGCACCTACATATATGAAACAAATACTAACAGAATTAAAGGAGGAAATTGAATGCAATGCATTCATTTTACGAGACTTCAACATACCACTCAATCCAAAGGACATATAAACCAGACAGAAAATAAGTAAGGACACAGAGGCACTGAACAACACATTAGAACAGATAGAACTAATAGACATCTACAGAAAACTCTACTCAAAAGCAGCAGTATACACATTCCCCTCAATTGCACATGGGACATTTTTGAGAATAGGTCATATTCTAGACATACACCACAATAAGAGCCTCAGTAAACTCTGAAGGATTAAAGTTGTACCAACCAGCTTTTCAGACCACAAAGGTATGAAACTAGAAATAAATTATGCAAAGAAAACAAAAAAGCCCACAAACATATGGAGCTTTCACAACATGCTCCTAAATAATCAATGGATAAATGACCAAATAAAAACAGAGATCAAGCAATATACGAAGACAAATGAAAACAATAACTCAACACCATAAAATCTATGGGACACTGCTAAGGCCATGCTAAGAGGGAAATATATTGCAATACAGTCTTACCTCAGGAAAGAAGAACAATCACATATGATCAGTCTAAAGTTACAATTAATGAAACTAGAAAATGAAGAACAAATGAGGCCCAATGTCAGTAGAAGGAGGGACATAATAAAGATCAGAGCAGAAATAAATAAAATCAAGAAGAATAAAACAATAGAAAGAATCAGTGAAACCAGGAGCTGGTTCTTTGAGAAAATATAAAAAGTAGATAAACCACTAACCAGACTTACCAAGAAAAAAAGAGTCTACACACATAAACAGAATCAGAAATGAGAAAGGAAAACTCACAACAGACACCACAGAAACACAAAGAATTATTAGAGAATGCTATGAAAATTATATGCTAACAATTTGGATAACCTAGAAGAAACAGACAACTTTCTAGAAAAATACAACCTTCCAAGACTGACCCAGGAAGAAACAGAAAATCTGAACAGACCAATTAGCAGCAAGGAAATTGAATTGGTAATCAAAAAACTACCTAAGAACAAAATTCCTGTACCAGATGACTTCACTGCTGAATTTTATCAAATTTTTAGTGAAGATGTAATACCCATCCTCCATAAAGTTTTCCAAAGAGTAGAAGAGGAGGGAATACTTCCAAACTCATTATACGAGGCCAAAATCACTCTAATACCAAAACCACGCAAAGACATCACAAAAAAAAATAAAATTACAAACCAATATCCCTGATGAACATAGATGCAAAAATACTCAACAAAATATTAGCAAACCAAATTCAAAAATACATCAAAAAGATCACCCATCATGATCAAGTGGGATTTATTCCAGGGATGCAAGGATGACACAATATTCGAAAATCCATCAACATCCTACACCACATCAACAAGGAGGACAAAAACCACAAGATCATCTTCATAGATGCTGAAAAATCATTTGACAAAATTCAACATCCATTCATCATAAAAACTCTCAACAAAATGGGTATAGAGGGCAAGTACCTCAATATAATAAAGGCCATATATGACAAACCCAAAGCCAGCATCATACTTAACAGGGAGAAGCTGAAATCTTTCCCTTTAAGATTGGGAACAAGACAAGGACGACCACTCTCACCACTTTCATTCAACGTAGTACTGGAGGTCCTAGCCATGGCAATGAGACCACACAAAGAAATAAAAGCATCCATATTGGTAAGGAAAAAGTCAAACTGACACTGTTTGCAGATGACATGATATTGTACATAAAAAACCCTAAGAATCCACTCTAAAACTAGTAGAACTAATAACTGAACTCAGCAAAGTTGCACGATACAAAATCAATACAGAGAAATCTGCTGGATTCCTATACACTAATGATGAACTAGCAGAAAGAGAAATCAGGAAAACAATTCCATTCACAATTACATCACAAAGAATAAAATACCTAGGAATAAACCTAACCAAGAAAGTGAAAGACCTATACCCTGAAAACTACAAGACACTCATGAGAGAAATTAAAGAAGATACCAATAAATGGAAATACATCCCATGCTCTTGGGTAGGAAGAATTAATATTGCCATAATGGCCATCCTGCCTAAAGCAATCTACAGATTCAATGCAATCCCTATCAAAACACCAACAGCATTCTGCAATGAACTAGAGTAAATAGTTCTAAAGTTCATATGGAACCACAAAAGACCCCGAATAGCCAAAGCATTCCTGAGAAGGAAGAATAAAGCTGGGGGGATTATGCCCCCTGACTTCAAGCTCTACTACAAAGCCATAGTGATCGAGACAATTTGGTTCTGGCACAAGAACAGACCCATAGATCAATGGAACAGAATAGGGAACCCAGATATAAACCCAAGCATATATGGTCAATATATGATAAAGAAGCCATAGATATACAATGGGGAAATGACAGTCTTTTCAACAGCTGGTGTTCACAAAACTGGACAGCTACATGCAAGAGAATGAAACTGGATTATTGTCTAACTCCATACACAGAAGTAAACTCCAGATGGATCAAAGACCTGAATGTAAGTCATGAAACCATAAAACTCTTAGGTGAAAACATAGGCAAAAATCTCTTGAATATAAACATGAGCAACTTTCTCCTGAACACATCTCTTTGGGCAAGGGAAACAAAAGCAAAAATGAACAAATGGGACTACATCAGACTAAAAAGCTTCTGTACAGCAAAGGATACCATCAGTAGAACAAAAAGGCACCCTACAGTATGGGAGAAATTGTTCGTAAATGATATATCCGACAAGGGGTTAACATCCAAAATATATAGAGAACTCCCATGCCTCAACATCCAAAAAGCAAATACCCAATTAAAAACTGAGCAGAGGTCACCCATTGTGGAAAGCAATATGGAGGTTCCTCAAAAAACTAAAAACAGAAATATCATTTGACCCAGGAATCCCACTCCTTGGAATTTACCCAAAGAATACAACTTCTCAGATTCAAAAAGACATATGCACCCCTATATTTATTGCAGCACTTTTTATAATAGTCAAGATATGGAAGCAACCTAAGTGTCCATCAGTAGATGAATGGATGAAGAAGATGTGGTACATATACACAATAGAATACTATTCAGCCATAATAAAGAAACAAATCCTACCATTTGCAACAACATGGATGGAGCTGGAGGATATTATGCTCAGTGAAATAAGCCAGGCAGAGAAAGACAAGTGCAAATGATTTCCCTCATTTGTGGAGTATAACAACGAAGCAAAACTGAAGGAACAAAATAGCAGCAGACTCAGAGACTCCAAGAAGGAACTAGTGGTTACCAAAGGGGAGGGGTGTGGGAGAGTGGGTGGGGAGAGAGGGAGATGGGGATTGAGGGGTATTATGTTTAGTACACATGGTGTGGGAGATCAAGGGGAAAACAGTGTACCACAGAGAAGGCAAATTGTGAATCTGTGGCATCTTACTATACTGATGGACAGTGACTGCATTGGGGTATGGGTGGGGACTTGATAATATGGGTACATGTAGCAACCACATTGTTTTTTCATGTGAGACCTTCATAAGAGTGTATATCAATAATACCTTAATAAAATATATATATATGTTAAAAAAAATGAGCAGAGGATATGAACAGAGACTTCTCCAAAGAAAAAGTTCAGATGGCTAACAGGCACATGAAAAGATGCTCCACATCACTAATTATCAGGGAAATGCAAATTAAAATCACCATGACATATCACTTTACACCACTTAGGATGGTCAACATGTAGGATGGTAACATCCAACATGTAGGATGGCCAACATCAAAAATGCAAGGAACAACAAATGCTGGCAAGGATGCGGAGAAAGGGGAGCCTTCCTACACTGCTGGTGGGAATGTCAATTAGTTCAGCCATTGTGGAAAGAAATATGGAGGTTCCTCAAAAAACTCAAAATAGAAATACCATTTGATGCAATAATTCCACTCCTAGTAATTTACCCAAAGAAAACAAGATCTGAGATTCAAAAAGACACATGCACTCCTATGTTTATCACAGCACTATTTACAATAGTCAAGATATGGAAGCAACCTAAGTATCCATCAGTAGATGAATGGATAAAGAAGATGTGGTACATATGACAATGGAATATTATTCAGCCATAAGAAGAAAGTAAATCCTACCATTTGCAACAACATGGATGGAGCTAGAGGGTATTGTGCTCTGTGAAATAAGCCAGTAGAGAAAGACAAGTACCAAATGATTTCACTCATTTGTGGAGTATGACAATGAAGCAAAACTGAAGGAACAAAACAGCAGCAGACTCACAGACTCCAAGAAAGAATGAGTGGTTACCAAAGGGGAGGGATGGGGGAGGGTGGGTGGGGAGGGAGGGAGAAAGGGATTGAGGGGTATTATGTTTGGCACACATGGTGTTGGGAGGGTTACAGGAAAGACAGTGTAGCACAAAGAAGACAAACAGTAGTGACTCTGTGGCATCTTACTATACTAATGGAGGGTGACTGCAGTGGGGTGTAGGGGGACTTGATAATAAGGGTGAATGTAGTAACTACAGTGTTTTTCATGTGAAACCTTAATTAAAAAAAAGAAAATAGATGTCTAATAAAATGAGATACCTTCGTTTTTCCTGTTGGAATGGGGTAGGGGTCAAAATCTCATGCCTGTTGTGGTTTGGTACATGATTTGGGTACAGGGTCTAAGTACTATAGATACTCCAAAAGTATTAGTTGAGAAAATGAATTAGTTAATACTGAAATGAATGTGAAAGGGCAGAGCATAATACCAAGAGGGGAACATTTGATGATTATTAATCTACGGTGGCAACTAAGGTTGGCAGATAGAGAAGGGAGGGTTAGGGAGATGGTAATTGGAACTGGAATGAAGATAAGCTTTCATGACCTGCCTCAAATGAAATATGAGAAATACAGAAACAAAACTCTTGGGCCTAAAGTCTGCAGAGTCACTATGTAGGTTATGATGGCATGAGACGTATCATTGTGCACAGATGGAGCTCCTCCTTAGGAGAGTCAGTGAGAGGTGAGGAAGGAGCTCTATGCATCCATGCTCATAGCCCAGAAAGCCAATTAGGCCAGGGCTCTGGGAGTTCCTCTTAGTCTTTTGTCATTGACATTGGACAAATAGGCAATAAGACAAAGGAAGGAGGTAATTAAATGAGAAAAGGAGGAAATAAAACCCAGTGAGAGGATTCTCAAATTTTGACTCTGTCAGAGAATCTTTGAAGGCTTTAAAAATAACACAAAAACATTTCTAACTTTTTTATTTGAAATACATCACATTTTTCAAAGTATGGTATATATAGACCATCTGTACTGGAATGACCTGGAGTGGTTATTCACAAATGCAGATTTCTAGGCTTTCACCAGCTTCACAAAATCAGAATCTCTAGAAATGAGGCCCAGGGATCTGCACTTTTTAAATGTCACAAGTGATTTTCAGTGCAAGGGGAGGACATAGTTTCCAGGGGTGAGAGGGTGACAATAGGAAACAAGGGAATATACTCAGAAATGTAAAGGGATGTAAGCCTAAGTGATGGGAGTAAGATAGACAGGTAGATGTACAAAAAGGGCCAATGAGGATCTGGAAGAAAGTGGAAAATCCAGAACAGACAAATGCCCTGTCTGGGCAGAGTGGGAACGCGGAGCAAGAAAAAAAGAATAGGGAATCTCCCTGTCTGGAATGTTGCTTGGAAAGTGGGCAGGACCTAGGCTGTATCTGAGTATTAAAAATGTCTCTGATGTATATTCTTTGCATAAAAGTCACAAGTGAAATTGTGTGTTGTGTGTGACGGTGCCTTGGCTGGAGGGCCAGGATGGAGTGAACAGGGAGCACACTAGGTTCCCCCAACACGGAACCCAGCTCCCTCTTCAGGATGCATGATGCACACCAAGCTCAGAGGCATTTGTGTACTCCCTGAAGGAGGCACATTTGAGAATACAGTCTAGAGGCAGGTAAGGAATTGTCCAAGAGCCACAGGAGCTATGGGTCAAAGGCATGCACATAGCATGGGGCACCTTTATGGTATTACTTCAAGGGTTTTGAAAAAATTCTAAGTTCCCCTCACAGCCACCACCACTTGAGCCCCCACAAGCAGTCCCCTGCATACTCCTAAAGCCAGAAATTCCCATTTAAATGGCCATCCTTTAACTCAGTAGTCAAATGTACGTGGTACTGTGGTAAAAAGGAAAGAAGACCTGCTGTGTTTTGATTCCTGCTCTACCACACACTTGCTTAGGCAAATTACTTACTTAACTTCTTTGAGTTTCAGAGCCCTCATCTGTAATATGAAAGGAATAATAATCATACATACATACTTCAAAGGCTGTTGTGAAAATTAAATGAAAGACATAATAAATTTCTCTATCTCTGTGTTTTGCTTGGCCTATGACACATTTTCACAAATATTAGCTTCTTCCCTCACCCTACCCCTCCTCAAGGGAATTAGGGAGACACTTGGCTCTTGGTTCAAAACATCATTGAGCACCAGCCCTTTCCTTTAGTAGAACCCTGGTTGCATATAAACATGAGGTATGGTGGCTCCTTCCTCTTACCTGGCATTAAGGACTGAAATGATACTGTGAGGTGACATATCAAAAGACAACTGGACCTAAGTAGAGGAGAAATCCTGGAAGAAAAAGTCAAAGAAGTAAAAAGAAGAAAAGGGAATGGAAGGAGGAGAAAGGGGAACAGGGAACAGGGAAGTAGAAAGAGAGAGAAGGAAAGGGATAATGGAAAGGACAAGAAAAAAGGAACAAATGGGAGATGAGAAAGGAAAGAAGCAAAGGAGAAAGGAGGGAGTCAAGAAACCTTTCCCAGATTCCTCCATTTGGACCACATGTTAATTTTCCTAATGAAAAGGAACACATTTTTAATGGATTGCATCAAAATTTTTATTAATAGGACTTCTCAATACTGCATTGTAAACCCATGTTTTGAGATATGCTATATACAGCAAGCAAAATTTTAAAGAAATATAATGGTTCAAAAGCAAGACAAATGAAGAATAAAGCAGGGGGATTATGCTTCCCAACTTCAAGATCTACTACAAAAACATAGTAATCAAGACAATTTGGTACTGGAACAAGAACAGATCCATAGACTAAGGAACAGAATAGAGAGTCCAGATATTAACACAAGCATGTATGGTCAATTAATATATGATAAAGGAGCCATGGATATACAATGGGGAAATGACAGCCTCTTCAACAGCTGGTGTTGGCAAAACTGGACAGCTACATGCAGGAGAATGAAACTGAATTATTGTCTAACTCCATACACAAAAGTAAACTCAAAATGGATCAAAGACCTGAATGTAAGTCATGAAACCATTAAATTCTTTGATGAAAACACAGGCAAAACTCTCTTGAACATAAACATGTTTTCATGAGCATATCTTCCCAGGCAAGGGAAACAAAACCAAAAATGAATAAGTGGGACTATATCAAACTAAAAAGCTTCTGTACAGCAAAGGACACCATCAGTAGAACAAAAATGCATCCTACAGTATGGGAGAATTCATAGACGACATATCTGATAAGGGGTTGACATACAAAATATATAAAGAGCTCACGTGCCTCAACAAACAAAAAGCAAATAATCCAATTAAAAAATGGGCAGAGGATCTGAACAGACACTTCTCCAAAGAAGAAATTCAGATGGCCAACAGGCAAGTGAAAAGATGCTCCTCATCACTAGTCATCAGAGAAATGCAAATTAAAACCACAATGAGATATCACCTCACACCAGTTAGGATGGCCAACACCCAAAAGACAAACAACAACAATGCTGGCGAGGATGTGGAGAAAGGGGAACCCTCCTACACTGTTGGTGGGAATGTAAATTAGTTCGACCATTGTGGAAAGTAGTATGGAAGTTCCTCAAAAATAGAAATACCATTTGACCCAGGCATCCCACTCCTAGGAATTTACCCTAAGAATGTAGGATCCCAGTTTCAAAAAGACATATGCACCCCTATGTTTATCGCAGCACTATTTACAATAGCCAAGAAATGGAAGCAACCTAAGTGTCCATCAGTAGGTGAATGGATAAAGAAGATGTGGTATATAGGCACAATGGAATATTATTCATCTATAAGAAGAAAACAAATCCTACCATTTGCAAAAACATGGATGGAGCTAGAGGGTATTATGCTCAGTGAAATAAGCTAGGCGGAGAAAGACAAGTATCAAATGATTTCACTCATCTGTGGAGCATAAGAACAAAGCAAAAACTGAAGGAACAAAATAGCAGCAGACTCACAGAACCCAAGAATGGACTAACAGTTACCAAAGGGAAAGGGACTGGGGAGGGTGGGTGGAAAGGGAGGGAGAAGGGGAATAAGGAGCATTATGATTAGCACACATAACATAGAAAGGGGCATGGGAAAGGCAGTATAGCACAGAGAAGACAAGTAGTAACTCTATAGCATCTTACTACGCTGATGGACAGTGACTGCAATGGGGTATGTGGTGGGGACTTGATAATGGGGGGAATCTAGTAACCACAATGTTGCTCATGTGATTTTATATTAAGGATACCAAATAAAAAAAACTACTGATGCGTTTAAAATTAAAAAAATATAAGCAAGACAAATATCTCCGTGAGCCACATATGTAGAGTTCTTCAAGCTGAAATGAAAACACTAATTAGTAACATGAAAATATATAACACACTGGGACTAATAAGTATATAGTCAAAGTAGAATAATACTGTAGTATGCTTCTATTAACCACTTAACTTTAGTATAAAGGTTAAATGACAGAAGTATTTAAAAATAGCTATAGCTACAATAATTTGTTAGTGAATACACAATATAAAAATAGGTAAATTGTAACATGAAGAAAATAAAAGGGGGAAGTGAGAGAGTACATTTTTGTATGCAATCTAAGTTATCAGCGTAAAACAGATGGACGTATCTATGTTTAGGTAAGCCTCGAAAGAACCTCAAAGCCAAAACCTAAAGTAAATACATAAAATACTAAATAAAAGTGAATTAAAGCCTACAACTACAGAAAATTCATGGACAGAAAGGAGAATAGTGGTTCCAGGGGCTTGGGAGAGAAGGGAATGGAGAGTTATTATGCAACAGGTAAGTTTCACTTGGGGAGTGAAAAAGGTCTATAGATAGATGGTGGTGATGGTTACACAACAATGTGAATATATTTAATGCCACTGAAGTGAACACTTAAAAATGTTTAAAACGGTAAATTTTCTGTTATGTACATTTTTCCACCATATAGAGAAAAAAAACCATCATTATCTGGACTACATTCTGCTTTAATACAACTTTCTACTATTACAGTCACCAGCACCGCATGGTATATTAAGATGAGCCATGGTTCGGTTCAAGGCAATGTCTACATTCTCTTTGGTTTCCTCCTGATTAATGTCCAGGACTTTCCATTTGTTTTTCATTGTCTTTGTTTGTTTGTTTTTCCCTTTTGACTTTTGTTTTTATTGGTCAGTGCATGGTGCTGTCTCAAACTACTTATTATTCTTCAGAGAACAGAAAATTTTTCTCACCTTCCTTCCTTCCAACTTATAATAAGCAACTAAAAGCCACCTTCCTATAAACACAAATTGAGCAATTTCTCCTTATTTTTGCTAGTACCCAAGTTTGTTGGTCATTTACCTGCACCCTCCCAGAGTTGTTTCAGATCTTTCTAAATTCTTCTGCTTCAGACTCATTTTTTTTTTATTTTTTATTAAGGTATTATTGATATACACTCCTATGAAGGTTTCACATGAAAAAACAATGTGGTACTACTTTTACCTATATTATCAAGTCCCCAACCATACCGCAATGCAGTCACTGTCCACCAGTGTGGTAAGATGCCACAGATTCACTGTTTGCCTTCTCTGTGCTACACTGTTTTCCTTGTGACCCCCCACACCATGTGTACTAAACATAATGCCCCTCAATCCCCTTCTCCCTCCCTCCCCACCCGCCTTTCCACACCCCTCCCCTTTGGTAACCACTGGTCCCTTCTTGGAGTCTGTGAGTCTGCTGCTATTTTGTTCCTTCAATTTTGCTGCATTGTTACACTCCACAAATGAGGGAAATCATTTGGCATGTGTCTTTCTCCGCCTGGCTTATTTCACTGAGCATAATATCCTCCAGCTCCATCCACGTTGTTGCAAATGGTAGGATTTGTTTCTTTCTTATGGCTGAATAGTATTCCATTGTGTATATGTACCACATCTTCTTTATTCATTCATCTACTGATGGACACCTAGGTTGCTTCCATATCTTGGCTATTGTAAATAGTGCTGCGATGAACATAGGAGTGCATGTGTCTTTTTGAATCTGAGAATTTGTATTCTTTGGGTAAATTCCAAGGAGTGGGATTCCAGGGTCAAATGGTATTTCTATTTTTAGTTTTTTGAGGAGCCTCCATATGGCTTTCCACAATGGTTGAAGTAGCTTACATTCCACCAGCAGGGTAGGAGGGATCCCCTTTCTCCACACCCTCACCAGAATTTGTTGTTCTTGGTCATTTTGATGCTGGCCATCCTTACTGGTGTGACGTGATATCTCATTGTGGTTTTAATTTGCATTTCCCTGATGATTAGTGATGAGGAGCATCTTTTCATGTGCCTGTTGGCCATCTGAATTTCTTCTTTGGAGAAGTGTCTGTTCAGATCCTCTACCCATTTTTTAATCGGGTTATTTGCTTTTTGGGTGTTGAGGCGTGTAAGTTCTTTATATATTTTGGATGTTAACCCCTTGAGGGTAATGTCATTTACAAATATATTCTCCCATACTGTAGGATGTCTTTTTGTTCTGTTGATGGTGTCCTTTGCCATACAGAAGCTTTTTAGTTTGATGTAGACCCATGTGTTCATTTTTGCTTTTGTTTCCCTGGCTCGAGGAGATGCATTCAGGAAGAAGTTTCTCATGCTTATATTCAGGAGATTTTTGCCTATGTTGTCTTCTAAGAGTTTTATGGTTTCATGACTTACATTCAGGTCTTAGATTCATTTCAAGTTTACTTTTGTGTATGGGGTTAAACAATAATCCAGTTTCATTCTCTTGCATGTAGCTGTCCAGTTTTGCCAACACCAGTGGTTGAAGAGGCTGTCATTTCCCCATTGTATGTCCATTGCTCCTTTATTATATATTAATTGACCACATATGGTTGGGTTTGTATCAGGGCTCTCTAGTCTGTTCCATTGGTCTATGGGTCTGTTCTTGTGCCAGTACCAAATTGTCAGACTTATTTATTTTACTTTATCCCATAAAGTTCAAAATTGCCTGTACTCATAGAGATTTTTATGTATTTTCATTTAACTCAAACCCTATATTTAATATTGACAGTCTAGGCTGGAAATGAGCAAGAGATGAAGAAACTCTGTCAGACAAGAAATGGTGACTAGAAATAAATACTTGGTGTGGGAGCATGACAAGATTCTTTAAGGACATGAAGACTGGTGTTGGAAGTACTCTGAGTGGTGACTAAAAGACTCATCTCTAGATTCAGCCTTCCGTAGTGCAAATTTCAACTCTACCATTTATTCTTTGACTAACAGGAAGCTAATTAACCCCTTCATAGTTTTAGTTCCTCATTCACAAATGTACTCAATGTATATAAAAATACATATCAGTTCCTCCTCATAGAGTTGGTATGGGGATTGAATGATTTAAAAAACAGGCAATATAGTCCAGCATGGAGAGGAAAAGTAATGACTCTATAGCATCCTACTACTACGCTGATAGACAGTAACTGCAATGGGTAGGTGGGGGCGGTAAGGACTTGATAATATGGGTGAATGTTGAAACCACAATTTTGTTCATGTTAAACCTTCATAAGATTATATATCAATGACAATTAATTTTTAAAAGTATGCAATGTGCTTAATAGTTTATCTAACTCACAGTTGATGCTTAATAACTATGATTATGTTGAAAAGAGACTTGTATCTTGTGGCCTGAGACCAGTGGAAAAAGTATATAAAGAGGCACATTCTGGCTCAATATAAGAAATGCTTTAATAATTAACACCATACCTGGCACTCAAGCCATGCCCAATAAATATTGAATGAATGAGCAAGAAAAATGATCAGGAGATATTTCAGAGAATGGAATAGTGGTCTTCAGGATATCTATCACACGTCTCATCACTGTACCAGCTCAACAAATACATAATAGTTAATTTTATGTGTCAACTTGACTGGACCACAGGGTGCCCAGATATTTGGTTAAACACTATTTCTGGGTATATTTATTAGAGTGTTTCCAGATGAGATTAACATTGAATTGATGGATAAGTAAAGCAGATTGCCCTCCCCAATGTAAATGGGCCCCATCCAGTCTGTTAAAGGCCTGAATAGAATAAGAGGCTGGATAAGAAAGAATTGTTTCTCTCTGTCTGATTGTATTTAATCTGGGATATTGGTGTTCTCCTGCCTTCAGATCCAGACTCATCAGACTGGAATTTACACAATCAGTTCTCCTGGATCTGTACTTGCCTCCATAATCACATGAGCCGGTAACTTATTTTATATGTATATAAATGTCCTACTAGTTCTGTTTCTCTGGATAACCCTGAAAATACAAACTGTTTGATGATCAGTGATCACAGATATTAGAGGGAATTCAAGTATGGTTGGGGGTTTAGATCTGATGACTTCTTTCAGACACCACGATATTATGAATTTAGGCTCTGGTGGCCTGTCCACATTAACTGATTTTAGACACCAGAAGGTCTTCAATCCCTCCAAACCCAGTGATACCCATCATGGATACCCCACTAGATTGAGAGGGAAAAGACCTTCAACCAAGCACAGATAATGAGTCAAAGTTCAGCAAAGCATAGACACTCCCTTTGGGGGCCTTCCAACAAAAGCACAAGCCTTGAAAATCACTTTTTTTCTGCTACCAACTCCCTTCTCTCCCCATTTCCCCTATGCATTTGCCCAAATCCAGGACAGCAACCCCCTTCACACCAAGACTTTATTCCTGGTACCATTCTCAGTTACATTCCCTTCCCTGAAGTTCACACTGACTGAGCAGTTTGGAGAATTAGCCTTGGGCAGTCAAGTCCTTCCTGGCATAGATGCCAGCACTACTGCACACTCAGAGACACCTTTGTGCCTGGAGGGTATAAGAGACATCAGTGCCCTGGGCACAGCAGTCTTGGGTTACACCAGCTACAGAAATGAGGTCCATTTTGATCCTCTCCCTCCTCAGCTGCTTCTTTGCAGCTTATGAGGCCAAAATCTTCTCCAAGTGTGAGCTGGCTCGTGTGCTGAAAGCCAAGGGAATGGATGGCTACCACGGCTACAGCCTGGAAGACTGTGAGTATAAACTACTCGTGCATCCTTTCTGTCTCTGCCCAGAGAGGTCGTCCTCCCCGGCCAAGCAGTCTCGCCCTTTGCACTTGTCATTCACTCATTTGTTAGGGCTCTCTCCCACTCCCTTGACTGCTATTCCTGTCTCTGCCCCCTCTGCCCTGTAATTCCATCTGGTTCTCCTTTTCTCTCTTTCCACCAGAAATTATCTTATCTACAAGAGATTTTCTTGTGCTTCTCGCCCAAATCACCTTCACACCGAACAGCCTAGAATATTTCCTTGGACATACCCAGAGGCTAACCTAACGACTTCTGGCTCTGCGGCCGTCACCTTTGCCTTCCCCTACCTCCTTGTAGTCCAGGTCTCCAGAACAACAGGTGCTGCCCGCCATTCTCTCCCCTGCCCTTTTGTCTGCCAAACAATAGCCTACATCTGCTATGTTCTTCTAAAGGCTTTTTTACTAGTGTCACAAGGAGGTTAGATAGGGACTGTGAGATCAGAAGGCGAGGCAATGACAAGGGTGCAAGAAGGGTCAAGAACCCAGTCACCCACCTAGCTGGTAAGAACATGTGAAACTATTTCAATTTTCCTTGAGTATCTTCATTTTTCTCCATGCCAAACACACTCTCTCTTTCACTCTCAAGGATGGTTTTATTGGACTTCCTAGGATTCTCCTCCACTACTTGTCCACCTCTTCTGTTGTGTATACCTTGGGACATAGAGCAAAGTGAATATACATGGAAACTGTTGGATATTGCACTGAGAGATGAGGCTGGAAAGGAAAAATGAGGAGCAGACTGCGACTGATTGATCATTGGGCATTCCAAATGTATTTATATAATAAATGGTTATTATGTACTTACTGTGGGCTAATTATTGCTTGGAACGAGAATACATCATGGGTTATAAATGAACTCTGACACTGAGGATCCAATTGTCTTTTCATTTCACTCCTAATAAACTTTCTTTTCTGGTGTTCTAGTACAGTGCAAGTTGTGTCTCATCATGCAGCACTCTCCCTTTTCTGTCCACACCTTTTGCTCTCTCTGATACAGGGGTCTGCCTGGCTTAGTATGAGAGCAACTTCAACACCCAGGCCTTTAATGAAGATAATGCCAGTGGAAGTAGTGACTACGGGCTCTTCCAGCTGAACAAGTGGTGGTGCAAAGACAGCAAGCATTCCTCAGCAAATGCTGCAACACGTTATGCAGCAGTAAGGACTCTATCTCCTCTGAGGACTGGGAGAGGTAGGGTGGTTCAATAGGTGCAAAACTGAACACACTATTCCCTAACACCAACCTCAGCCTGTGCTGGGGAAGCTGAGTGCAGGGAATAAAGGGGCCCTAAATAGTCCTAACACTAAAACAGGGTTCCACAGAGATCCTCCTGCCAAAATGGAGGAAGAGAGACACACTGACCCCTAACTAAGCCTCACCTTCCTAGGTCCCCATCCCTCAAGATGTGTTGTCCTGTTTCTAGTACACACTCCACTGCATCACCATTCCACATACTCACACACAATACTCTGCACGCACTAAGCAGTTTCCTGAAATCAAAGGCTGTTCCTGGTCCATCAGGTCCTGGATGCCCACTGGAAGGAACAATGCTCGGAGACAGATTCTAACAAAAGGCAAGAAAACCAAGGCAGGATAGAAGGCAAACACACAGAAGGGCTCCAGAAATGAAAAGCTTCTGAATCTCAAGGCTCCATTTCCTCTAGGAATCCCCCTCAAAAAATGACTAGTTATTAAAACATGAAAAGGGATTTTTCCTCTGCACTCATTTGCTTTTCCTTTCAGAATTTATGGATGATAACATCAGTGATGACATCTCCTGTGCCAAGAGGGTTGTGAAAGATCCTAATGGGATGTCTGCCTGGTAAGAACATGAAGGGCAGAGACCAGCCACTCTGGCAGGGATGGGCCCAGGCAGTATCTGGGATGCTAATATAAGCATCATCTATGCTGTAGGATTTTCCCTGGGCTTTGTAAGGAGTGGATACTGTTCTCCTGATGTGAAGTGAGGCAGAATAATATTGTGACACCTTCACCCCAGACATCTCTGCAGCCCCCATCCAGATGTGTCTTAGATGGGCAAGCCCTCCCTGTCTGGGACTCTCCTACAGCATAAACTGACTCCAGCTTGCAGATCCTACACTCCCTTTCAGCTGAGTCCCTTACAGACTCCTGCCCCTGTGTCTGATTTATGCTTTATTTCTCTATCCTTAGGGTGGCCTGGGTAAAACACTGCAAAGGCAAGGATTTGTCCACATACCTGGCCAGCTGTAAGCTGTGAGACTATCCTTGAACATGGCTCCTGGAAAAGATGGCCCAGAGGGCAGGGTAATTCCTCAAGGTTATTGGAAGCTCTGAATCTTCCCCCATCTCTGCCTCCAAAATAAATGTTACTCAAGTTAAACTGTCTCAAGTCACATGTTTAAGGGCTGGGTTTTGAGGGAGATTTGCTGCATGATATAGAAAGGAGAAACCCCATCACTTAAGTTTCCCATATCTCCTTGGGAAAGATAATTAAGGAAAATCCTTGCCTGAGAACAGCTTGAGGCTGAAATTGACATTTGAATATGGCATTCCAGAGGCCAGCTCTTATGACATTCATTTAGTAGAAGTGGATAATATTATTCACTATCACCAGGAAGAAGAGTTCGAAATGAAACAGAAGAAAATTGTGCGAGAGATTTGGTTCAGACAGAGGGAAGGATTGGCAAAATGTCAGGATGATTATGTTGGCTAGGATAAATGACTAAGCCCTATAACAGAGTCTCAAAAATATGGTACTTTCACAAAGCAATCCAAGGTTCGTAGACAGGCTCCTTTGTCCCCCACAGACATTCAGAAACTCAGATTCTTTCCATCCTACATCTCCACCATCCTCTACAGCACTGCTACTCGAAGTGTGGTCCACAGACCAGCAGCATCAGCCCCACCTGGGAACTTGTTAGAGATGCAAATTCTTGGATTTCTTGCAGACCTACTGAATCCTTGTTTTAATCTGTTTTAATCTAATCCTTTAATAAGGATCACTCTCCAGGTGATCCTTATGCACAGAGAATGTTGAGAGGCACTGCCACGGGGTATTGTCCTCATCTACATGGACAGAGCTGGATTGAAGGCACTCCATGCTCCAATTTTCAGAAAGGGGAATAAGTTTGGAGAGACATACATAAAATGTTTCAAGGTGCAGGCCTGAAAGAAGCACCATCACTTCCATTTATACTCCAAAGATAGAATTTAACCACATGCCATCCTTAGCTGCAAGGCAACCTGGGAAATACAGTCCTTAGCTACACAGCCGGTGTCCTATTACAATACTATTGTAAACAAGGGTAAAGTAAAGAGGAAATAAAGAAAGGCCAGCCTGTACTCTGGCACCAGTACTATACAGCTCCTTATCAGGACTAATTCTCCCCAAATTTTTCTGGAAGACGTCTTCTGCCAGTCCACATTCCCAGAGGCAGCAGGGTAGGTTCTCACAGCTCCCCAAGAACCCTGTCCCTTCCTGTGGTAGGTGAATAATGATTCCCAATTTCTTACCCGCCACCCATCCCCTGTCACATGATCCTCCAGAGCACTACAATGGACAGAGTATATTCCTCCATCACGCAGATGTTGAGCTTGGTCATGTAACTTGCTTTGCCAATGCAATGTTAGCAGATGTGACACAAGTAAAAACTAAAAATGTGCTTGTGTGGTTCTGTTTGGCCTCCTGTGCTCCTGTGATTGCCAGAATAAAGCATGCCCCGAGTGTCCACTGTCTCCCTACTACCACCTGGGCCCCAGGATAAAACATGTGGAACAGACTTGATCTCAGCCCAAATCCTGGCTCCTAAAATAAAGTCCCCTCCCCCTCCACTCCAAGAGCAAGAAATATAAATGTGCCATAAGTCACTGAATTTTGGGTGGTTTATGACACAACAAAAAGTGTGACCGATACCCTTCTCCACTCGCATAACTTCTCAGAGCCATCTCCTTCACTCTCCACCACAAACCTACCCTGACTTAGATTACTAGAAAGACTTTTGTGTGAGGACATGGATTCTGAACCTCCCTTCATGGATTTGCACTACATTTAGTTAAAACGTCTTTACTGAGCCCTTAATTTGTGGTTAGTTGCCCAGAAAAGGGATTTATATGGTGACCCTGCCATTTGTCATACTGCAAACCCAGGAAGGGAATCTAGAGTCTCCACCCAGAATAATCCAACCAGTAACTGATATAAATGGGCCCTTAATCAAAATCAAATGCAGCTCCTTTCCTCTCTACATAAAACCAGTGATGAGAGTGCATACATATTTTTTTGTAAACACATGCTCTGCATTTATGGAACAAAAGTTAATTTTTTTCTTTGGGGCACTTCTCTTGACAGAGCTTTAGATGTGGGACGTTTTTAATCCTTGAAAATACAACGTTGTTCTTTTTAATCCTATAAAAATCCACTGAGGAATAGGTGAGGAGATGTAAAGAAAGCCAAACCAGAAGACTCACACTATCCGATATCAAGACCTATTACAAAGCTACAGTAATTATGATAGTGCAGTATTTGTACAAAGATAGGCAAATAGTGGAACAGAATGGTGACGCTCACAAAAGTAATCAGCTGATAGGACAGAGGTAGCACTGTTCTGTACTAGGGAAAAGAGGAATTTTCAATAAATGGGGCTGAATCAACTGGCTATCCATATGGCTGATTTTGTTATCTTTTATTCATCTCAGAGTTCTCTGTGGTATTAGAAGAGTGAAGAACAGACAAACATCTATGATTTAACCAGGTGTGAACTTTTCTGCTTATTTAATAGATAAAAAATTTTAAAACTGAAAGAAGCAGAAGAGGTATTAGTAGACTCTCTTAATCATCCCAAAATCTAGATATAAACTGGACTTTGAATTCGTTTGCCACAGAGCTGCTGAATCAAACAAAACACCTGTCCTAAAAACATGACCTTCCTGTTTTTTTTCTTGCTACACCAACGGATCAAGCAGAGGGGAACTGCACTAGAAAGAAGGTCAAGCAATCATTTACCCCACAGTAGAGGATACCTCAGCATAGAGAATGGCCACCAACACTCTTGAGTCAGTAAAGTTCTTCTCTCGATGGGAAAACTCATGCCACACACAACAAATGCTTTGATATTGTACAGTCTCATTTTATTCAAAACAAATAAGCTTCCTTTTCTCTAGAAAAAGGAGATTGGGTTTATTGTTTGCATTTTTAGAAATCCTTATTTGAGTAATATAGACCTCATAGCTCAAGGGAAGGGAAAGAAAAGTCTGGACCAGGGTTACAGACCCCTCTCTGACAACTACAGCCAAAAGTAGGGGTACTTGGAACAGACACTCCACCAAAGAAGATACTGGACAGCTAGTAAGCCTCTTATCATTAGGTAAAGCTAATTAAAACCACAATAAGGTACACTTCATACTGATTCAAATGGCTAAAATTAAAAAGGCTGACCATACCAAGTACTGACAAGGATGCAGAGGAATAAACTCTCATACACTGCTAGTAAAAATGTAAAATGGTAAAACCACTTTGGGAAATAATTTTTCAAGTTAATCCAACCATTCCACTCCTATGTGTTTACCAAGAATAAAGGAAATGTGTAAATCCATACAAACACATGTACACAGTGTTCCTAAAAGCCTTGTTGTAACAGCCAAAGTCTGGAACTGAGCCAAATATGTGTAAATATATAAATGGATAAACAAATCGTGATATATCCATATAAGCGGATACTACAAAAAAAACAAATAAAAAGCCATACAAAGGAACTATTGATACATAACAATCATGTAACTGAAGCTCAAAATAATTATGCTAAATGAAAGAAGTCACACCAAAAAAAAGAACATACTGCATAATTCCACTTACATAAAACTCTAGAAAATGCAAACTAATTTAGACTGACAGAAAGCAAATGAGTGGTTGCTCTGGGATGGGGGTAGATGGAATTGGGGGGAGAAGCTACACAGGGACAAAACTAAAGTTTTCAGAGAAATGGCTGTTTACTATCTTTACTGTGGTATTGGTTTCACAAGCGTATACTTAGGTCAAAATCTATTAAACCATATACTTTAATTATGTGCAAGTTAACTGTGTATGAATTATGCCTCAAAAACTGTTTAAAAAAATACAACAGTCAAAAATCCATCAACATCATCCAGTACCTCAACAAAAAGGACAAAAACCACATGATCATCTCCATAGATACAGAAAAAGCATTCGACAAAATTCCACATCCATTCGTGATAAAAACTCTCAACAAGATGGGTATGGAGGGCAAGTACCTCAACATACTAAAGGCCATGTATGACAAACCCACAGCCAACACTGTACTTCACAGCGAGAAGCTGAAAGCTTTTCCTTTAAGGTCGGGAACAGGACAAGGATGCCCATTCTCCCCACTTTTATTCAACATAGTTCTAGAGGTGCTAGCCATGGCAATCAGACAACACAGGGAAATAAAGGGCATCCAGATTGGTAAAGAAGAAGTCAAATTGTCACTATTTGCAGATGACATGATATTGTACATAAAAAACCCTAAAGAATCCACTCCCAAACTACTAGATCTAATATCGGAATTCAGCAAAGTTGCGGGATACAAAATTAATACACAGAAATCTGTTGCATTCCTATACACTAATGATAAACTAGCAGCAAGAGAAATCAGGAAAACAATTCCATTCACAATCACATCAAAAATAATAAAATACCTAGGAATAAACCTAACCAAGGAAGTGAAAGACCTATACCCTGAAAACTACAAGGCACTCCTAAGAGAAATTAAAGAGGACACTAACAAATGGAAATGCATCCCATGCTCTTGGCTAGGAAGAATAAATATTGTCAAAATGGCCATCTTACCTAAAGCAATCTACAGATTCAATACAATCCCTATCAAAATACCTACAGCATTCTTCAATGAACTAGAGCAAATAGTTCTAAAATTATTATGGAACCACAAAAGACCCCAAATAGCCAAGGCAACCCTGAGAAGGAAGAATAAAGTGGGGGGAATTATGCTCCCTGACTTCAAGCTCTACTACAAAGCTACAATAATCAAGACAATTTGGTACTGGCACAAGAACAGACCCACAGACCAGTGGAACAGAACAGAGAGTCCAGATATAAACCCAAGCATATATGGTCAATTAGAATATGATAAAGGAGCCATGGACATACAATGGGGAAATGAAAGCCTCTTCAACAGCTGGTGTTGGCAAAACTGGACAGCTACATGTAAGAGAATGAAACTGGATTACTGTCTAACCCCAAACACAAAAGTAAAGTTAAAATGGATCAAAGAATTGAATGTAAGTCATGAAACCATAAAACTCTTAGAAAAAATATAGGCAAAAATCTCTCAGACATAAACATGAGCAACTTCTTAATGAACATATCTCCCTGGGCAAGGAAACAAAAGCAAAAATGAACAAGTGGGACTATATCAAACTAAAAAGCTTCTGTACAGCAAAGGACACCATCAGTAGAACAAAAAGACATCCTACAGTATGGAAAAATATATTCATAAATGACATATCCGATAAGAGGTTGACATCCAAATTATGTAAAGAGCTCACACACCTCAACAAACAAAAAGCAAATAAGCCAATTAACTAATGGGCAGAGGAGCTGAACAGACACTTCTCCAAAGAAGAAATTCAGATGGCCAACAGGCACATGGAAAGATGCTCCACATCACTAATCATCAGAGAAATGCAAATTAAAACCACAATGAGATATCACCTCCCACCAGTTAGGATGGCCAACATCCGAAAGACAAACAACAACAAATGTTGGCGAGGATATGGAGAAAGGGGAACCTTCCTACACTGCTGGTGGGAATGTAAATTAGTACAACCATTGTGGAAAGTAGTATGGAAGTTCCTCAAAAATAGAAATACCACTTGACCCAGGAATTCCACTCCTAGGAATTTACCCTAAAAATGCAGCAGCCCAGTTTGAAAAAGACATACGTACCCCTATGTTTATCACAGCACTATTTACAATAGCCAAGAAATAGAAGCAACCTAAGTGTCCATCAGTAGATGAATGGATAAAGAAGATGTGGTATATATATACCATAGGATATTATTCATCCATAAGAAGAAAACAAATCCTTCCATTTGCAACAACATGGATAGAGCTAGAGGGGATTATGCTCAGTGAAATAAGCCAGGCACAGAAAGACAAGTATCAAATGATTTCACTCATCTGTGGAGTATAAGAACAAAGAAAAAACTGAAGGAACACAACAGCGGCAGACTAACAGAACCCAAGAATGGACTAACAGTTACCAAAGTGAAAAGGACTGGGGAAGTTGGGTTGGAAGGGTGGGAGAAGGGGGGAAAAGAGCTATTACAATTAGCACACATAATATAGTGGGGGTTGGGGGTGGGGTGGGGGAATACGGGAGGACAGTATAACACAGAGAAGACAAGTAGTGATTCTATAACATCCTACTACGCTGATGGACAGTGTCTGCAGTGGTGTATGTGGTGGGGACTTGATAATAGGGAGAGTCTAGTAACCATAATGTTGTTCATGTAATTGTATATTAATAGCAAAATAAAGTTTTTAAAAAGTGAAAACATTTTTAAAAAATGGTTAAGATGGCAAATTCTATGTTATGTAATTTTATGACAATTAAAAATGAAAGTGATAGTTTAAAAAATAAAGAAGACAGCCAGGTGAAGACACAGAGAAATACAGGGAAACTGACCGACACGTGCTGATGAAGACGGACAGAGGGGTTATGAAACTGCAAGTCAAAGGATGCCAAAAACTGTTGGCAAACCACCAGAAGCTAGGAATTGGCAAAGAAGGACTCTTCGTTATGGGTTTCAGAGGGAGCATGATGCTGCCAACACTTTGGCTTCAGTCTTCTAGCCTCCAGAACTGTTGTTGTAAGCCACCAGCTTGTAGCACTTTGTTACAGCAGCCCCAGAAACTGAATGCACTTGGTGTTACTGGGTAGGTAGGGAATATTTCTGGGTCTTGGTTTCCTCTCTTTTTATGTAAGAGGACTGGACTAGGTAATATATAAAACTCCTTGGGCAAATTAAATAATCTCCAATGCCTTAGCTTCCACGTCTGTAAAATGGAGATAAATATACAGCAGTGCTGGCACACAGAAGCACTAAGAAAGTGTAAGCCAATGGAGGTGGGACTAGTAATGCAGTAGTAACTCTTCCAGTTCTAGTAATCTATGGTGTAAAACCAATCCAAAAAGATATGGGATTTAGGTGTCCAGTGAATTCTAAAGAGAACAGGCAAAGAAATACCCTATAATTTGGGAGTGAAAATGGAATAAGGAGTGGAAAAAGCAGAAAGTCCTAAATGCTGTGAGAGCATCAGACACAGGCAGGAGGGCTCTTAGAGCAACAGGTCTCCCACCCCTTCTAATGTTTTACACTTCACAGTAACCACATCTCCACCCTGCTGATCCCTTCTGGGAATGAGAACAGTCTCATCCACCCAGGTTCCTACTGCTAAGTGACTCCCCCCAAGTGGTGACCCCACCTCCACCCAATCTGATCATAGAGTCAGCATCACCCACGCTTATTCCATTTTTCTATTAATAGTTATTGGATGCAGATATATTCTAGGCACTATGCAGAGGTAGGGATACAGCAGAGAGTAAAACAGAAACCGTCTCTATTATTACAGTTCTATAGTTTAAAAGAGGAGACAAACATTGAACAAATACTTTCACAAACACCAATATACAATTGTGAGGGTGTTATTAGGAACACAAAGACAGACAGAACTCATGCCAGTGGTCAGGGAAGGCCTCCCTGGGAAAAATGAGATGGGATCTGCAGGATAAGTAGGAGTTGACCAAGAATGAGAGAGTTGAAGAGAAGTTGGCGGAAACACTCCAAAGGGAGAAAAGGCACGTGCAAAAGCCCTGAAGCAGAAGGGAGTTTGGTTACATTAGTGACACAAGTGTGGAGAAACAAGTCAGGTGAGATGAGGCTGGAGACAGACTATGCAGCCATTGGAGTCCATAGCAAGGAATTTGGTCTTTATCCTAAGTCCAAGGGGAGTTGCTGAAAGGTTTTTAAGCAAAGGGAGTAACACAACAAGATTTATATTTTCTGAAGATTACCAGCGGGGGGGGGGGG
>JAQQAC010003639.1:6149093-6169934 GCA_029783875.1 Phataginus tricuspis | reverse complement strand
GCAGTGTGAAAAACAGGTGAGAAGGGGGTAGGTGTGGTCATAGGAGATAATTAAGAGGTGTTGTAGTCTTTCAGGTGAGACACAGTTGTGTCACAAATTAGGGTGGTTGTGGACTTGGTAAGAAGAGGATAGGGAAATGTGTTGATGCAGTTTGATCTGGTGCCAGAGACCTCATCCATTACAGGATCTATTCCTCCTCTACGCTTCCTCTTTACTGCTTTCTTTCCCTCTCCTCTCCCCTTTATGCTCTTAACCTGATTTCTGCCCCCTTCTTCTCATCTTTCCCCACTCTTCCCCGGAGCTTGGACAGACTCCCCAAGCCCTGGAGGGCCCTTCCATACTGAAAAAGATGCCCACACTGTCTCCCTAGTGTTCGTGACTAGTCACTGCGACCATGCCAGCTTGTGGAACCAGAAAGGAACAGACAGAACCTAGCCCCAAGGCTGACTCTTCCTCAGACCATAGTAAAACTGACGGATGCACCATGCTTCAGCTTTGTGTCCAGCATTTCTTCTCCAGCTGAGCAGGCAGTGACAGCCATCTAATGCTAAAACTTAATTCAACATTTGCTATATTCACAGCTACCAAGAATTCATTATCTACAGAATAAGACCAATGCCACCACAGTACTGGCACACTATAGGGAATCAATAATTTTCATTAAACAAGGAGACAGAAGCAAAGAATAGTAAGCCATGTAATAATAATAAGTACATGAATAAAAGACATTCAAACAAGCAGTCAGTGATAAAAGGGAGGTTAAAAAAGAAACAATCTCTGCCTGGTTTAGGATGGGCAGAGGTCAAGAAGCTGGAAAGACTTCTTGAGGGAGATAAGTTTTTAAAATACTGCATGTGTAAGTCCAGGTTCTCAAAAAATCAGATGCCAAGATGGGATTCAATGTGCAAAGATCTATGAGGGAAAACAGGGGTGGAGCTAGAGAAGACTAAGAGAGCCATCAACTATAAAGCATGTCTGGCCCTTGGAAAGGAGAGAGGGAAAGAAAAAACGTTGGGTAGAAGCATCCTAGAATACGGTGCAATTCAACACATTTGTCAAGGTCAGCAGGTAGTCCATGAGTCATTCATCAGAGGAACCCAAATCTCCCAGAAATGGGCCTGCCTCAGTACCTCTGCCACACTCAGTCGTTGGTTTGAGCAGGCTGTGCAAATCACGGCCTTGGTGTGAATGTGGTCCTCGTGGCAGAGAGGAGAAAGGAGACTTGCTGAAAGCACTAAAGTACAGAACTTATGCTGGTCATTTTAGCACTTGCTTCCAAGATCCCTGACACCAGGGAGCAGACATCAGGAAAGGAGAAAAGCTGCCATCAAGTGGAGCTGATGGAAAAATAGGGATGGCTTAGGGTTTAGGAAGACTCAGAGCTCTGGAAAAGGGGTGTGACAAGAGATGGGAACTAATTTCCTCTCACACTAGAGTACGAGCACCAAGAGGGCAGGGGTAATCTACCCATCTGGGGATCCCAAGAACCTAATGTAATACCTGGAACACTAGAAAGTACTCAACAAATGCATTTTGATCAGGTTCTAGGTTCATTTATTTATCAATTGATGCCCAAATACAAGGCAAGAGAGAAACAGAGTTAAAGTGTGTAAGGAAGAAATAAAGTCCAGAATAGGATGGATATACATATATGCTATGGGTAGTATGAAAAAGCAACTACCCGTAGTTACCCCACCAAGTGAGGTACCCACCAAGACTTATACAGGGAGCATATGACTCACCTTGAAGAATATTTAACTAAAAAACAGATCCATAATGGACCAGAAAGGACACATGCAAAGTCACTTAAAAAATACATAATGGGGAGACTTCTGGGAAGACGGCAGCATGAGCAGGGTGGTGGAAATCTCCCCCCAAAACCATATATATTTATGAAAATACAACAAATACAACTATTCCTAAAACAGAGACCAGAAGATACAGGACAACAGCCAGGCTACAGCTACACCTGTGAGAACTCAGTGCCTCACGAAGCAGATAAGATACAAAGCCACAACCCGGAGGACCCGAGCACTCCCCCAACAAAGCGCACCAGCAGGAGGAAAAGATTCAGAGTGGGGAAGGAGTGGAAGCACAGGCCCGCTAAATAACCAGCCCTGGTGATCTGCGCCAGGAGCACTGACACACATTGCGTGGTGTATCGGAGATTAGAGAAACAGAAGTGCAGGATCTGAGACGGAGAACGCAAGCAGGTCCTCTTAGCAGCCGGCTCCCCGGGACAAAAGAAAAGCAGGAGCTTTTTTAAAAGTCTTAAAGAGACAAGGGCCCAACAGCGGAACAAAATCAGCCCAGCAGGCTGAGAGTCTTGGGGAATTTCGGACCCCTTGGCCAGCGGATGGCTTGAAGCAGCCGCGCCAAGGCTTCCTGCAGAGATCAGCAGCCCACCATTCATTCCATTCCCTGGCGGGTGTCACAGACAAATCTTCCACTACTGTGAACAGCACAGGGGCGGCTCCACCCACAGCAACCTCACAGAATCTACTCCCGGCGGGCGTTTTTTTTTTTAAGTCTTAAAGAGACAAGGGTCCATCAGCAGAACAAAATCGTCCCAGCGCACTTAGCCAGGCAGACTGGGAGTCTTGGGGAATTTCAAACCCCCTGGCCAGCAGCCAGGCAAAGCAGCCACGCCAAGGCTTCCCACACAGATCAGCAGCCTGCAATTCGTTCCCTCCCCGGCCGGCACCACAGATGGATCCGCCACTGCTGCGGACCAGTGGAGGGGTGGCCCTGCCCGCAGCAACCTCACAGAATCTACTCCTGGCGGGCACGCAGCTAAGCGGGAAGAGCCCAAGAACCAGGTCCAGAAGGCACCAAGGGGATGAGAACGCACCCAGCCTAACTGCAAACCCCTGCAGTGCTATAGACTAGGCTGAGGGCAACCCCAGACACAGGCAGTTCAGGGGATTATCTCAGAGACTGCCACCTGCTGTGCAGAAAAACAGCTCTGGCCCGGGAGAATGGCAAGGAGAACAACAAGCAGGAAGGGACTTTGTTCTCCCAGCAGATATACGCGGCGCCTACAAGCAACCACTTCTATCGCCATTAAAAGACAGAGGAATATTGTTCAGACTAAGATCAGCCAGACAACCCCGGAGAGGGGGCCTGATGGGATGGACATGTACAATATTCCTGAAAAAGAATTCAGAATAAAAGTCATAACCATGCTGATGGATCTACAGAGAAATATGCAAGAGCTAAGGGAGGAAATGAGGGAAGTGAGGAAAGACGATGCAGAAATGAGACAAGCGATCGACGGGCTTAGCAGCAGACTGGATGGGATGCAAGAGACTGTTAATGGAATAGAAATCAGAGAACAGGAATACAGAGAAGCTGAGGCAGAGAGAGATAAAAGGATCTCTAGGAATGAAAGAATATTAAGAGAACTGTGTGACCAATCCAAACGAAACAATATTCACATTATAGGAGTACCAGAAGAAGAATAGAGAGAAAAAGGAATAGAAAGTGTCTTTGAAGAAATAATTGCTGAAAACATCCCCAAGCAGGGGAAGGAAATACTCTCTCAGACCATGGAAGCTCACAGATCTCCCAACACAAGGGACCCAAGGAAGACAACACCAAGACACATAATAATTAAAATGGTAAAGATCAACAATAAGGACAGAGTAGTAAAGGCAGCTAGAGAGAGAAAAAAGATCACCTACAAAGGAAAACCCATCAGACTATCATCACACTTCTCAACAGATACCTTACAGGCCAGAAGAGAATGGCATGATATATTTAATGTAATGAAACAGAAGGGCCTCGAACCAAGAACATTGTATCCAGCAAGAGTACCATTTAAATTTGAGGGGGGATTAAACAATTCCCAGACAAGCAAAAGCTGAGGGAGTTTGCCTCCCATAAACCACGTCTACAGGATATCTTAAACGGACTGCTCTAGAGGGAAGCACCCCTAAGGCTAAAAAGATGTCACCAGAGAAAATAAATCATAGCAAAGAAAGCAGACCATCCAAATACTAACTAAAGGCAAAGAATAAAATACCTAGTATATAAAGAATGGAGAAGGAAGAATAAGAAGGGAGAGAAATAAAGAATCATCAGACTGTGTTTACAATAACTTAACAAGAAAGTTAACTTAGACTGCTAGATAGTAAAGAAGCTACCCTTGAAACTTTGGTAACCACAAATCGAAACCCAGCAATGGCAATAAGTACATATCTTTCAATAATCACCCTAAATGTAAATGGACTGAATGCACCAATCAAAAGACATACAGTCACTGAATGGATAAAAAAGCAAGACCCATCTATATGCTGCTTACAAGAGACTCACCTCAAACTCAAAGATATACACAGATTAAAGGTGAAGGGATGGAAAAAGATATTTCATGCAAACAAAAAGGAGGAAAAAGCAGGTGTTGCAGTACTTGTATCAGACAAAATAGACTTCAAAACGAAGAAAGTAGCAAGAGATAAAGAAGGACATCACATAATGATAAAGGGGACAGTGCAACTAGAGGGTATAGCCATTTAAAATATATATGCACCCAACACAGGAGCACCGACATATGTGAAACAAATACTAACAGAATTAAAAGAGGAAATAGAAAGCAATGCAGTCATTTTAGGAGACTTCAACACACCACTCACTCCAAAGGACTGATCAACCAGACAGAAAATAAGTAAAGACACAGAGGCACTGAACAACACACTAGAACAGATGGACCAAACAGACATCTACAGAACTCTACACCCAAAAGCAACAGGATACACATTCTTCTCAAGTGCACATGGAACATTTTCCAGAATAGACCACATACTAGGCCACAAAAAGAACCTCAGTAAATTCAAAGAGATTGAAATTCTACCAACCAACTAACTTCTCAGATCACAAAGGTGTAAAACTAGAAATAAATTGTACAAAGAAAACAAAAAGGCTCACAAATACATGGAGGCTTAATAACATTCTCTTAAATAATCAATGGATAAATGACCAAATAAAAACAGAGATCAAACAATATATGGAGACTAATGACAACAATAACACAAAGCCGCAACTTCAGTGGGATGCAGCAAAGGCAGTTCTAAGAGGAAACTATATTTCAATCCAGGCCTATTTAAAGAAGGAAGATCAATCCCAAATGAATAGCCTAAAGACACAATTACTGAAATTGGAAAAAGAAGAATAAATGAGGCCCAAAGTCACCAGAAGGAGGGACATAATAAAGACTAGAGAAGAAATAAATAAAATTGAGAAGAATAAAACAATAGAAAAAATCAATGAAACCAAAAGCTGGTTCTTGGAAAAAATTAACAAAACAGATAAACCCCTAGCCAGATTTATTAAGAAAAAAGAGAATCTACACACATAAACAGAACCAGAAATGAGAAAGGAAAAATTACGACGGATCCCACAGAAATACAAAGAATTATAAGAGAATACTATGAGAACCTATATGCTAACAAGCTGGAAAACCTAGAAGAAATGGACAACTTCTTAGAAAAATAAAACCTTCCAAGACTGGTCAAGCAAGAAACAGAAAAACTAAACAAACCAATCACCAGCAACGAAATTGAATTGATACTCAAAAAATTACCCAGGAACAAAACCCCCAGGCCAGATGGATTGACCTCTGAATTCTACCAGACATATAGAGAAGAAATAACACCCATTCTCCTTAAAGTTTTCCAAAAAATAGAAGAGGAGGGAATACTTCCAAACTCATTCTATGAAGCCAGCATCACTCTAATACCAAAACCTGGCAAAGACCTCACCAAAAAAGAAAATTACAGACCAATATCCCTGATCAACATAGATGCAAAAATACTCAACAAAATATTAGCAAACTGAATTCAAAAATACATCAAGAGGATCATACACCACGATCAAGTGGGATTCATCCCAGGGATGCAAGGATGGTACAACATTCGAAAATCCATCAACATCATCCACCACATCAACAAAAAGAAGAACAAAAACCACATGACCATCTCCATAGATGCTGAAAAAGCATTTGACAAAATTCAGCATCCATTCATGATCAAAACTCTCAACAAAATAGGTATAGAGGGCAAGTACCTCAACATCATAAAGGCTATATATGACAAACCCACAGCTAACATCATACTTAACAGCAAGAAGCTGAAAGCTTTTCATCTAAGATTGGGAACGAGACAGGGATGCTCACTCTCTCCACTGTTATTCAACATAGTACTGGAGGTCCTAGCCATGGCAATCAGACAAAACAAAGAAATACAAGGCATCCAGATTGGTAAAGAAGAAGTCAAATTGTCACTATTTGCAGATGACATGATATTGTACATAAAAAACCCTAAAGACTCCACTCCAAAACTACTAGAACTAGTATCTGAATTCAGCAAAGTTGCAGGATACAAAATTAACACACAGAAATCTGTTGCTTTCCTATACCCTAACAATGAACTAACAGAAAGAGAAATCAGGAAAACAACTCCATTCACAATTGTATCAAAAAGAATAAAATACCTAGGAATGAACCTAATGAAGGAAGTGAAAGACCTTTACCCTGAAAACTACAAGACACTCCTAAGAGAAATTAAAGAGGACACTAACAAATGGAAATTCATCCCATGCTGTTGACTAGGAAGAATAAATATTGTCAAAATGGCTATACTACCTAAAGCAATCTACAGATTCAAAGCAATCCCTATCAAAATACCAACAGCTTTCTTCAATGAACTGGAACAAACAGTTCTAAAATTCATATGGAGCGACAAAAGACCCCAAATAGCCAAAGCAATCCTGAAAAGAAGGAATAAAACAGGGGGAATTACGCTCCCTGACTTCAAGCTCTACTACAAAGCCACAGTAATCAAGAAATTTTGGTATTGGCACAAAAACAGACCCACAGGCCACTGGAACAGAATAGAAAATCCAAACATTAACCCAAACATATATAGTCAATTAATATATGATAAAGAAGCCTTGGATATACAATGGGGAGATGACAGCCTCTTCAGCAGCTGGTGTTGGAAAAACTGGACAGCTACATGCAAGAGAATGAAACTGGACTACTGTCTAACCCCATACACAAAAGTCAACTCAAAATGGATCAAAGACCTGAATGTAAGTCAGGAAACCATAAAACTCTTAGAAAAAACATAGGCAAAAATCTCTTGGATGTAAACATGAGCGACTTCTTCATGAAAATATCTCCCTGGGCAAGGGAAACAAAAGCAAAAATAAACAAGTGGGACTATATCAAGCTGAAAAGCTTCTGTACAGCAAAGGACACCATCAGTAGAACAAAAAGACATCCTACAGTATGGGAGAAAATATTCATAAATGATATATCCGATAAGGGGTTGACATCCAAAATATATAAAGAACTCACGCACCTCAAGAAACAAAAAGCAAATAATCCAATTAAGAAATGGGCAGGGGACATTAATAGACACTTCTCCAAAGAAATTCAGATGGCCAACAGGCACATGAAAAGATGCTCCACATCGCTAATCATCAGAGAAATGCAAATTAAAACCACAATGAGATATCACCTCACACCAGTAAGGATGGCCAACATCCAAAACACAAACAACAACAAATGTTGGTGAGGATGTGGAGAAAAGGGAACCCTCCTACACTGCTGGTGGGAATGCAAATTAGTTCAACCATTGTGGAAAGCAGTATGGAGGTTCCTCAAAAAACTCAAAATAGAAATACCATTTGACCCAGGAATCCCACTCCTAGGAATTTACCCTAAGAATGCAGCAGCCCAGTTTCAAAAAGACAGATGCACCCCTATGTTTGTTGCAACACTATTTACAATAGCCAAGAAATGGAAGCAACCTAAGTGTCCACCAGTAGATGAATGGATAAAGAAGATGTGGTACATATACACAATGGAATATTATTCAGCCATAAGAAGAAAACAAATCCTTCCATTTGCAACAACATGGATGGAGCTAGAAGGTATGCTCAGTGAAATAAGCCAAGCAGAAAAAGACGTATCAAATGATTTCACTCATATGTGGAGCATAAGAGCAAAGAAAAAAAAACTGAAAGAAAAAAACAGCAGCAGACTCACAGAACCCAGAAATGGACTAATAGTTACCAAAGGGAAAAGGACTGGGGAGGATGGGTGGGAAGGGAGGGACAAGGGGGAATACGGGGCATTACGATTAGCAGACGTAATGTTGGTGGGGCACAGGGAGGGCTGTACAACTCAGAGATGACTACCAGTGATTCTATAGCATCTCACTACACTGATGGACAGTGACTGTAATGCGGTTGGTGGGGGGAGGGAGGGTCCTGATGAAGTGGTAGTTTAATAACCATAATGTTGCACATGTAATTGTAGATTAATGATACCAAAATTGATTATATAAAAAATTTTCGATTAATGATAACAAAATTAATTTTTTTTGTGTGACTGAAACATTTATTGAAGATATTAACATTTTGTTTTCTTTTGTGTTTGTTTTTGATAGCTTCAGCATGATCTTTTTAGTCCCAGGAAAATGCAGACAAGAGACAGACCATTCTCACTTGCAAAATCTTATGATATTATATTGCTATGTAATAATTGCTGGACACCATGGAAAACAGTGCACGGTGCTAAGTACCATTTTTTGAAGAATTTTTTATATGCCATTTTTTATGTAACACGTTAGTTACATAAAATCCCATTCCCATTACACCATTTCAATCCTTTTCCTATCACGATGACACTCAGGGCAAGTAAGCCTGACATTGCAACCTTCACACCTCATTCAGAGTCTCTTGAAAAAAATCATTTCCTGCCTGTTTCTTATGATTGGGCATCTTAAGAAATTCTACTCCACAGCTTACTTTTGTGTATGGAGTTAAACAGTAATCCACTTTCATTCTCTTGACTGTAGCTGTCCAGATTTCCCAACACCAGTTATTGAAGACACTATCTTTTCCCTATTGTATATCCATGACTCCTTTATCATATATTAATTGACCATATATGCTTGGGTTTATATCTGGGTTCTGTAGTCTGTTCCATTGATCAATGGGTTTTTGTGCCAGTACCAAACTGTTTTGATTACTATATTTTGTAATATAGCTTGAAGTCATGGAGCATAATCCCTCCACCTTTGTTCTTCTTTCTCAGGATTGCTTTGGCTATTCAGGGTCTTTTGTGGTTCCATATGAATTTTAGAATTATTTGTTCTAATTCATCGAAAAATGTTGTTGGTATTTTGATAGGGATTGCATTGAATCTGTAAACTGCTTTGTGCAGGATGGTCATTTTGACGATATTAATTCTTCCTACCCATGAACATGGGATAGATTTCCACTTATTTGTGTCTTCTTTAATTTCTCTCATGAGTTTCTTAGAGTTTTCAGAGTACAGGTCTTTCACTTCCTTGGTCAGGTTTACTCCTAGGTATTTTATTCTTTCTTTTTATTCAAATGTCAAAGGAATTATTTTCCTGATTTCTCTTCCTGCTAGTTCATTGTTAGTATATAGGAACACAACAGATTTCTGTGTATTAATTTTGTATCCTGAAAGTTTGCTGAATCCACTTATTAGTTCTAATAGTATTTTTGTGGAGTCTTTAGAGTTTTCTATATATAATAGCATGTCATCTGCAAATAGTGACAGTTTTTCTTTCTTGCCAATTTGGATGCCTTTTATCTTTTTTTTTGTCTGATTACCGTGGTTAGGACCTCCAGTACTATGTTGAATAAAAGTGGGGAGAGTGGGCATCCTTGTTTTGCTCCTGATCTTAAAGGAAAAGCTTTCAGCTTTCCACCACTAAGTATGATGTCAGCTGTGGGTTTGTCATATATGGTCTTTATTAAGTTGAGGTACATACCATCTATACACATTTTGTTGAGAGTTTTTTCATGAATGGATGTTGAATTTTGTCAAATGTTTTTTCAGCATCTATTGACATCTCAATCGTGATTTTTATCCTTCTTTTTGTTAATGTGGTGTATGATATGGATTGATTTATGAATATTATACTATCCTTGCATCCCTGGAATAAATCCCACTTGGTCATAATGGATGATCATTTTGATATATTTTTGAATTCGGTTTGCTAATACTTTGTTGAGGATTTTGCATTTATATTCATCAGGGATATTGGTCTGTAATTTTCTTTTTTTGTAGTGTCTTTGCCTGGTTTTGTTACTAGAGTGATTCTGGTCTCATAGAATGAGTTTGGAAGTATTCCCTCCTCTTCCACTTTTGGAATACTTAAAGAACACATATTAGCTCTTCTTCAAATGTTTGGTAGAATTCAGCTGTGAAGCCATCTAGTATTGACCAGTCCATTTACATTTCAGGTAATTATTGATAGCTATGTACTTACTGACATTTTATTAATTGTTTTCTGGCTTTTTTATAGCTCCTCTCTGTTCCTTTCTTCCTCTCTTATACTCTTGTTAATGATTTTCTTTAGTGTTGTGGTTGGATTTCTCTGTTTTAATTTTTTGTGTATCTATTATAGGCTTTAGGTTTGTGGTTACTTTACCAAAGGTTCAAGGATAGCTTCCTAACTATATAACAGCCTATATTAAGTTGCTAATTGCTCTGTTTCAAAATCTAAAAGTACTTTTTTCTTCTTCCTCTTCCACACTTTATGTATATCATAATCTGCACTTTTTGTGTATCCCTTGACCAATTTTGTGTACAGTTGGTTTTGCTACTTTTGTTTTAACTTCATACGTGCTTGGTAATGAATTCGTCTACTACTTTTACTGTGAGTTTATTTTCACTGGTAAAAACTATTCCGCATTAGGAACATTTCCTTCTATAGCAGTCATTTTAACATATCTTGTACTGCTGGTTTAGTGTTTATAAATTCCCTGCATCTTCACTTATCTGGAAATTGTTTAATCCCTGCTGCAAATTTGAATGAGGATCTTGCTGGGTAGAGGATTCTTTGTTGAATTTCCTTCTATTTCAGCACATTAAATATTTCATGCCAGTCCCTTCCAGTCTGTAAAGTTTCTGCTGAGATGTCTACTGATAGCTTGATGGGGTTTCCCTTATAAGTAATCTTTTTTCTCTGATTTCAATACTCTCTCCTTATCCTTAATCTTTGCCATTTTAATTACAATGTCTTGTTGTTGTCTTCCTGAGATTCCTTTTGTTAGGGAATCTCTGTAATTCCATGACCTGAGTGTCTATTACCTTCCCCACATTGGGGAAGTTTTCAATAATTATTTCCTTAAAGACACTTTCTCTCCCTTTGTCTCTCCCTTCCCCTGCTGGTACCCCTATTATGCAAATAGTTTTGTTTGGATTGGTCACACAGGTCCTTTATCACTCTCTCATTCCTAGAGATCCTTCTTTCTCTCTATTCCTCAGCTTTGTTGTGTTCCTGTTCTCTAATTTCCATCTCATTGTCTCCTCTACTTACAGCAGTCTTTCATTCCCTCCATTGCATATTTCATTTCAGTTACTGTATCCTTCAGCTCTGAGTGGATCTTTTTCAGCTCTTGTATCTCTTTGTTGAACTCCTCCCTGAGATCTTCAATACTTTACTGCAGATCACTGAGCATATTTATGACTTACTTTGAAATCTTCATCAAGAAGACTGGTGATCTCCCTTTCATTTAGCCCTCTTTCTGGTGTCTTACCCTGTAGTTTTGTTTGGAACATATTGCTCTGCATCCTCATTTTGTCAGGGTTACTGTGTTTCTTCCTTTGTATTAGATGGATCTGCCATGCTTTCTTGGTCTAGACAGCTATACCTTTATGAAGCAGTCATCCTGGGGTGTCCAGAAACCTTCTCCTTTGCGGTGGAGCCCCAGTTGCTATTGCTGTGCAATGGGAAGGGTCACCTTTCTGTCTCTCCACCAGCAGTGGTTTATCTCAGTCTGCTGAGACTCGCAGTTTGCCTCAGTTGGCCCTTTGTGATCAGAGTAGTGACTTCTGCTGGGATTGTTGTGGATGGAGCACCCCCTGCCTGCCTTATGCCTGCACTGCAGTGATGGCAGGGCTTCTGGGTTAATGAGGTGGGTGGGGTGGTCACTTGGCAAGTTGCACAATAGCAGAGTGCATGGGCACCTGGTGGTGGTGACAAGTTGCCCAGTTGCAGTGTCAGCAAACTTCATTGTAGGAGGGCGCACAGCCATGACAAGTCATACACTGGGAGGTTGCACAGAGGCAGCAGGGAATGCAATGGAGGGGCACACAGGCTCACAGAGGCTGCTCAACACGCATGGCAGGAGGCCACACCAGCAGGGTGGAGGCAGATAGCCAAGCCCCACTGGCTCACAGCTGCTGCAGTGAGTCACACAACACCCGCCAGCAGCAGCAGGCACACAGCACAGGGTTGGCCACCCATGGGGAGGAAAGCTCTTGGAGCTGGCTCCTGCAGGCCCCTCTCCAGTTGGGCTGAAACAGGGCCATGCTGGGAGAGTCTGCCTCTGCCCGCCAGGCAGCAAAGTCCTACAGCGCTGGGCTGAGTGGGCTGGCGCCTTAGCAGTGTGTAGGGAACTTGGGGCTGAGCTGCCAGTTAGAGGGATGGAGCATCTGGAGATCCTGAGAGTGCTGGACCTGTTGGGCTGAGGGAGGGCTGGGGAGGTTATCATCTACCTGCCCTTTCTCTTACAGAGATAGCTCCATCCAATCCTCACCCCTCTGGCTTCCCTCCCACTTCTGGCAAGTCTTTCACACTGCTGCCCCTGTGTGGGGTCTCAGCAGGATCAGCAAAGTGTGCCTGTCCTTCACAGGCAGCTGGTGTCTCAGCCTCCCAGAGTATTCCAACTATCTTTGGTATCCAGCCCCACTAATCACCAGAAGCCAATGCAATGTGGACTCATGTTCTCAGAGCAGATCTCCAGGGCCAGGTGTGCAGAGTTCCTGGGTGCCTAGCCCCTCCCCTCTCCATTCCTCTTCCTCCCGCCAGTAGGTTGGAATGGGGGAAGGGCTTGGGTCCTGCTGGATCACAGCTCTGTGATCTTTACCCTTTTCTGTGTGTGGTCTTCTCATCTTCACCAGGTCTAAGTGGTCTGTTCTGCAGTCTTCAGGTCATTTTCAAGGTTAGTTGTATTTGCTGTAGTTGCTTCCTTGGTGTATGAGGAAGTTTTCACCTTGCCTTCCTACTCTGACATCTTGTGTGAGAAGAATCAGTATTGAGATTGTTATTCTGAAAATATTGTGTTTATAAGGTGTAATAAAGCAAATGCGCATTTAGGTTATATTCTAATTTTATCATCCCTGGTGGCCTTGAGAACTGAGTTGCCCAACACAACAAAAAGAAAGTACAGATATAAGATAGAAGAGGCTAAATTAAAACCGTTTAATCCTGAATTTGAATTATCAGTATTAGCATGACACCATGAGGCATTATATCTTTTTTAAAAGAGAGAAAAGGAAATATTTCCTATCTCTGTTCATTGAAAAGATCTAGAAACAATGCCCAATCCAGTAGCAATGGGCATCCCTAGCACTCAGATCATAAAACACCATCTCCAGTTATTAAGGAAACCAGGGCTCCTTGTAGAAATGGGTGAGTCTAGGTTTGAAGCAGGAAATGAATGAGAAAAGCCTAAAACATACTGGCATAAAAGTAGCAAAGAAACTATCAAAGAGTACTAAGGTCACATCAAAAGTGTTAGGGAGAAAAGTAGATAAAAGCAGGGTGGAGAGAGAATAATGCCAGTAGAGCCCACTGAAAGGGTCTCAAAGCATGAACCAGATAAAACCAGAGAGACAGAAAAGACTCACAGAGCTAATGAGTTGAATTTTCAAGGACCAGGAGTTACTTGGAATGTGCAGAAAAAGAAATGCTCCAGAAAAAGAAAATATCAGAAGACAAGCACAGTAACCATCAGAGCACAGCCCATGTCTCCATTTCACCAATTACACCAGGCCTCCAAGACCAAAGATTGTCAATCAAGGACTTCTCTCCCCTGCCAAAAACCCCATAAAGAGAAGCCTCACAGTAAGCAGCATGCCTTTTTCTACTTTGACTCTGTCCTGTTCCTCTCAGAGGGCATTCAAATAAAACTTTCACTCTGCTTCACTACTGTGTTTCTGCCTTTCAACTCTTTGTTGCAGGGGGGATAAGAACCGAGGAGAATAAACTCAACCCATAACAGAAGGACTCAGAAGTCAATTTCAAGAACGTCCATCTGGCCAAAGATATGACAAATTTAAGTATTAAGGATTTTAACTGTAATGGACTAAAACACATCAAAAATGCTTAAATCCCTAAGTTTTTAATTATAATTTTTAAAACTGGTTACTTTTACAAGATGCTAATGAACCAACTTATTCTGGGAAAGGGAAGGAAAGAGAAGGAATAAAGAATTAAGCATTTATTCTGCCTTTCCTATACAAACTGTACCACTGGATAACCAAATAAAAGATAAGGAGAAATGTCTCTTCATAGAGGTTTCCAGATAATAAAGAAGAAATAAAGTTAGAATATCATCAACTCCTAATGAATCAATAGATCTAGGCACTGAGCATCAAATGGCTGCCATTAACACAAAAAGAAAGACAACCACACATATGTACCTTCCTGATGGAAGAAGACAATACAACCTATGAAGTAGACTTCCCAAAATAATGAACCTGAATCTAATCAAGCCTCTGGCCCCAGCTGCCAATTTCCAAATAATACAGATGACAGAATAAATGTTAAACTACACTAGGGAGATGGAATCAGCTAAATTCAGACTGTGAAAACTCTACAGGATAATCTATTTTATTTCACAAAATTGGGAAAAGAAAAATGAGTAACCTCTACAAAAAAAAAATTTTAAGATGTATCAACTAACATGTGAACTTTTTATGGATTCTAATTCAAATAATATATATATAAACACATATACATACACATATACACACACACAGCCCAGTGATTCTCAAAAAGCATAGATATCTTAAATCTTACAAGCAGCCCCAGCATGGATGGGTGAGATAAAATGATAAATCCTGAAAGAATAACAGCAGTGTAAACCAGAGGTAGTCCTGAAAGAAAACAAATGCCAAGCCTAGAATGCTATACCTAGCAAAATATCCTTCAAGAATAAAGTCAAAATAAAGAAAAATTCACATAAAAACTGCAATGTCTAAATTCTTCAGTAAAAGACAACGAGTAAGACTGGATAAAAAAATAAAACCTAACCATATGCTGTTTCCAAAACTAACACTGAAAATAAAAGTACAGAAAAATTGGATCTAAAATGATGGTATAACTATAGATTTATTGTGGGGATTATTTCATAATGTAGAAAAATAGTGAATCACTATGATTTATGCCTGAAACTAATGGGATATTGTATGTCAATTACACACCTCAATGACAAAAAATAATAAATAAAATAATGGTAAAAAGAAATGCAAACACTAATGAGAAGACCAGTATACATATATTAATATCAGGCCAAATATACTTTAAAACAAAAGCAGTATTAGATATAAAAATAATAGATTTGAGGCAGAAAAAGGTAGGAAGAAATAATAAAAGTAAAATCACAATTAATAAAGTAGAAAACACAAATACAACAGAAAAGAACTCAACCCAAATTTGGTTCTTAGGATAGACTACTGAAACTGATAAATATCTGGAGAAACCAGGAAGTCTTCAAGTAAATAAGTTTTTTTTGTCATTTTCTTTTAGTGAGACATAGTTGATATATATTATATTGGTTTCAGGTAATTCAACAATTATATACAAAATGCTCACAATAAGTGTAGTTTCCATCACCATACAAAAATATTACATTACTGATTATATTCCGTATGCTACACTTCTCATCCCCGTGACTTATTTTATAATTGGAGGTTAGTCCCATTTTATCTCCTTCAATTTTGCCCATCCCCTTACCACATTCCAAATAGCAACCACCAGTTTGTTCTCCGTGTTTATGAGTCTATTTTTTTGTTTGCTTATCCACTTGTTTCATTTTTTAGATTCCACATATAGTGAAATCATATGGTTACTTGTCTTTGGCTTACTTCACACAGTATAACACTCTCTAGGTCCATCCATATTGTTGCAAATGGTAAGATTTCATTTTATGACAAATACTCCATCATGCCTATGTACCGCATCTTCTTTATCCATTCATCTATCAATGGGCTCTTAGGTTGCTTCCATATATTGGCTGTTGTAAATAATGCTGCAATAAACATAGGGATGTATGTATCTTTTAGAATTAGTGATTTTGTTTTCTTCAGGTAAATTCCCAGAAACTGAATTACTAAGTCATATGGTATTTTTTTTTGTTTGAGAAGCTTCCATACTGTTTTCCATAGTAGCTGTACCAATTTACATTCCCACCAACAGTGCACAAGGGTTGCCTTTTCTCCACATCCTTGACATTTCTTGTCTTTTTGATATCAGCCATTCTGACTGGTGTAAGGTGCTATCTCATTGGGGTTTTGATTTACCATTTCCCTGGTGACTGAGCATCTTTTCATGTCACACATCTGTCTGGCTGATTGGTCAGGAAACGGGAAGAAAAAGGACTAGAAAATCAGAGGGTGAGGTAGAGGCATGTGACAAGACTCATGCGAATGTGTATGAAATGTGAGGTGTATTTTTCATCACTTATTAATGCCAAAAAAGTATCCTCACGGAAAAGGCACTGAACAACCAAATGGACAAAATGACTTAATTGTTATTAGCCATCCTTGATCATCAGCCACCCTAGAGCTAGGATGCGCACATAAACAAAGTGGACACAGTGAGATGGAGGCCATGCTGACACGGACCCCAACCTACCAGCGCTGTCACAAACTCAACAACACAAATGTATTAACTTGCAGTGTATAGATTGTAAGCCCAGTGGAGGTCTCACCAGGCTAAAATCAAGGTATTATGTCCTATTCATTCAGTTATTGGAAAAATTCAGTCAAAAGTAGTATAGGACAATCTGATTCTTTGCTGGCTGTCAGCTGGGAGCCTTAGCAACTAGAGACTTCTCTGGTCATTGTAATAGTCCCACACATCTCTGAACCAACATCAAATCCCTCTTACACCATTGTCTCTCTGATCAAAGCTGAGAAAGGTTCTCTGCTTTTAAGAACTGTGATTAGATTGGGCCCACCTGAATAATCCAGGATACTTCTCCCATCTCAAAGTCCTTAATCTTAACCATATCTATACAGTCCTTTTTGCCATGTAACATGTCCACAGGACCAAGGGGTTGGGTGTGGACATCTTGGGATATGGTTATTCTGTCTACAAGTACAGTCTGGTACTCTCTTGCCCAGCTGCAACTGACCATGTACAGCAACCCTGGTTTAGGAAGGTATTACCAAAAGCCTCAAGACTCCTCAGGAATGAGTTGAGTTTACACCACCAGCTAAGCTTTAGAGACCTACCAATGTGATAACCAAGGATGAAGGGAATTTAGAATGTTTAGTGGAGGGATATGACTGTAAGCTGTAGCAGAAGACAAACTATAGCAATGGGAGTTATAATTTGTCCCCCTAAATTGCCTTCCTTCTAAGGAAGAGAGGCCCCAGCAACTGTGAACATGCACGGAGAAATGCATCTGTCTGGCACAAGAAGGGGATGGTAGTGGCCATAAAGGTATGTCACCCAGATCTTCTTTCAAGGGAACCTACTGCAAGCAGTTAACTGACAGCCCCATTTCCTCACTTGTGGATCTACCAAGGGGTCACACTGAGGCCACACTCAGAAGATGCTACCAATGACTGAGCACAGAGAAGCACTAGGCCATTTCTTCTAATAGGGAACCTTTGCTTAGAGGCTCCATCAGCCTAGCACTTTCTCAAATACAGTACTGCCTGAGACTCTTCCCACCAAATCCTGTTTTCCGTGCCTAACAGAAGACAAAAAGAACCTTGCAGTAGGGGTAGCTATGGGTGTATGGTCTCAAAACATAAGGTTTGCAAATGAGTGGCCATCAGAATTTCTAGGGTGCTAAGAATGCAGAATCTCTAGACTCCATGAGCACCCTCACAACCAAGAAAAGTACTCATAGGTCTGTTAATCTACAGAACAATTTTGAGGATGTAGATGCCAGTGATCTGTAAGTAACTTTTCAAAACAATGAGTATATTCTAATCTCTAATCCTGTTGCAGGAGCAGGCATGTTTGTGTTCATAGCCAGGTTTATCTTTGTAGATAGTGTAAAAAGTACTAGACAGCAGTGGGAATTACAAACTAAAAAAAAAGTACACTTCAAGACCTATGGAAGGTGATCTCTGGAATTCACCTCAAGTGGGTTCTGAGTTACCTTCAAACATTCTCCAGATGTAAATATTTAAACTAAAGATCAAGTGGTGTAAAACCCCTTCCCTAGTTCTTCAGTTTAGTTCTTACAGAAGGCAACCTTTTGGCCTAGTCACACGCACTGTAGTATAGTACAGACATATCTCCTTTCATTGTGCTGCAGATACTGCATTTTTTACAAATAAAAGGTTTGTGGCAATGCTGCATTAAGTCTATCAGTGCCATTTTTCCAAAATCATTTGCTCACTTCATGTCTTCTGTCACATCTGGTAATTCTCATATTTCAAACTAATTATTGTATTTGTTATGGTGATCTGTGATCAATGATCTCTGATGTTACTATTTTAACTGTTGAGGGCATTACGAACCACATCCATGTTAAGAAGGCAAATTTAATCAGTGAACGTCTGCTCTGACTGCCCCACTGACAAAGCAGTTCCCCTGCCTCTCTCACTCTCCTTGGGCCTCCCTGTTCCCTGAGACATAATACTGAAATTAGGCCTATTAATAATCCTACAATGGCCTCTAAGTGTTCAAGTGAAAGCAACTCACATCTCTCATTTTAAATCAAAAGCTAGAAATGATTAAGCTTAGTGAGGAAGTTATGTTCCTCCTTAGTGAGCCAGGCCAAAAGCTAGGCCTCTTGCACCAAAAGGTCAAGTTGTACACGAAAAGGGAAAATTCTTGAAGGAAATCAGGTGCTAGTCCAGTGAACACACACACAAATGATAAAAGAGAAAAAAGCCTTACTGCTGATAGGAGAAAGTCTGAGTGGTCTAGATAGAAGATCAAACCAGCCACAATATTCCCTTTAGCCAAAGCCCAATCCAGAGCAAGGCCCTGACTCTCAATTCTATGAAGGCTGAGAGATGAGGAGGCTGCAGAAGAAAAGTACAAAGCGAACAGAGGTTGGTTCATGACGTTTAAGGAAAGACGCTGTCTCCACAACATAAAAGTACAAGGTGAAGCAAAGTGCTGACGGAGGAGCTGCAGCAAGTTATCCAGAAGATCTAACTAAGGTAATTAAAGTGGCTACACTACACAAGATTTTCAATGTAAACAAAACGGCCTGTGTTGGAAAATGCCATCTAGAACTTTCATAGCTAGAGAGAAGTCAGTCACTGGCTTCGAATCTTCAAAAGACGGGCTGACTCGTTAGAGGCTAACGCAGCTCATGATTTTAAAGTGAAGCCAACACTCATTGACCTTTCTGAAAGTCCTAAGTCCCTTAAGAATGTTATTCTATTCTGCCTGCACTCAATAAACATGACAAAGGCTGGATGACAGCACATCTGTTTACAAAATGGTTCACTACATTAAGCCCACTGCTGAGACCTACTGCTAAGAAAATAAGATTGCTTTCAAATATCACTGCTCATTGACAACACACCTGGGTCACCCAAGAACTCTGATGGAGATGAATAAGATTATTGTATTTTCATGAGTGTTATAACACAGTATCCATTCTGCAGCCCATGGATCAAGGAGTAATTTCAACTTTCAAGTCTCATTACTTAAGAAATCTCTTTCATAAGGCTATATAGCTGCCACAGAATGATTCTAATGGATCTGAGAAAACTAACTAGAACCTTCTGGAAAGGACTCACCATTGTAGATACAATTAAGAACATTTGTAACTCATTGGAAGAAGTCAAAATACAGTTAACCCTTGAACAACAGGGGGGGTTAGAGCTGAGTTACACAATCGAAAATTCAGTATCTCTGACTCCCAAGAACTTAACAGCCTACTGTTGACCCAAAACCTTACAGATAACATAAGCAATCAATTAACACATACTTTGTACATGTATGTTATACTATTTTTACAATAAAGCTAAATAGTTTTTCAAATCATCCAAATGTGCTACCAAACAGTATTGCATGCTACAGAGAAACGGACAAGTTCATCAAGTGCGGCAAACTTCACTGCTGCATTAAGAAACGCCTCAGCCACCTCAGACTTCAGCAACCACCCTGATAAATCAGCAGCCATCAACATCAAGACCCTCCACCAGCAAGAGATTATGACTCACTGAAAGCTCAGATTAGCTCTTTTTAGTAATAAATTTTTTTAATTAAGGTATGCAGTTTAAAACATGCTATTGTACACTTAACAGATTACAGTATAGTGTGAACATAAGTTTTATATGCACTAGGAAACTAAGAAATTAATTTGACTCCCTTTATTGTGATAGTCACTTTATTGTGGTGGTCTAGAACCAGACCCATAGTATTTCTCAGATATGCCTGTAATAGACAACCTGAACTTCTATGTTAACCCAACGCTTAGATCCATCATCAAAATTATCTTGACATTTTATGCCTACCTCTGTGATCCAGCATCAGGTCCAACTTCTCTGAAGTTTCACAAATACATTCTTAGCCCTGGAGAATTCTGATATGATAACCAGGCACTCATGGTGAGGAAGAAATGGGAGTGGGAAGAGGGGATAGTGAGAGGATAAAAAGAATGTTTGGAACTGGCAGGCTTTAACAAGGAAGTTCCACCCCTTTCCATGTACTTCTTCCAGGTTTTTTATCTTATCCTCCAAACTGAAACAAGTCACTAATGTATTTACCTCTTGAATGGAAGCATATCTGTCTTGTTTTCCCTTTTCCCAGAGACAGCTCCCTAAGGATCCCCAAAATAAATAAATAAATAAATAATAAATAA
>JAQQAC010003639.1:6138720-6148993 GCA_029783875.1 Phataginus tricuspis | reverse complement strand
ATATATATATATATATATATATATACTCTTAAATACAAATAAAACATGCATTCAAATGATCTAGATTTTCATAACATTTTAACGTTTAATAGAAACTATATACAGTAATTTTGCTGTACCTTACATAAGATAGCCACTACAGAAATTTACATAGTTACAAGCAAGATGGATGGATAAGGAAGACCCAGTCCTGTGGGCTATTTTCTCAGATGTTACAGATCAGTGTTCATTAGGAGGAGGGGGTTCAGATTGCCCAATCAGGTGAGAAGTGAGGAAAGGCTAAAAACACAGGCTGTTAGATACAGATAACCAGACACTGGATCCATCAATAGCCCAATGGTACACAGATCCCACCTCAGTAACTATGTGGATTTGTTCCAAGACTTGGGAAATCCCATCCCAAATATGTCTCTCCCCTTAGGCACAGCCCCAAAAACTCCCCCAGCTCCAACAAGAATCACCTCTCTCTCTTCCTTGCCTAGAGTAGGAAAACACCCCCAACTTTTAGACACTACTGGTCCCTTCCCCCAAAATTTGGCTTATGTTGGACTACAACACTCAATAACCCATAAAAAAAACAAGGTAAGTGAGAGATGGTCAGAAATATCTGGTTAAAGAATGGGAAATTCAAATCCTCCAAAGCCAAATGTTTCCCAAACAAACTATCAACTGATAGAACTGGGTTCTGGCTTCCCATTTGCAGTAGCCACTCCACTTTGAGGCAATAATGCAGAGGCTTTTTCAGAATTTCGAGGTCCCTGTGATCTGCACCCATCTCCAGCCATCTGCATCTGGCCCTGTTAAAAGAAAGTCATTTTGGTTACAAATTCATTCATTGTGGTGTGAAGCATAAACTTGACTTTATCAATGCCCATGTAGAGTAGCAATGAGAATAAGACAGCAGAAATAAAATACTCTCTGGTAAGTTGCTCTTCCTATACAACTATCGCTGACCCTTAAGGTCAGAAGTCATTACTTGCATCATTCCTGAGGCTCTCACAATGGGAGGGAGAGCTGAGTTGTTTCTTCCAATGAAACAGCCATTCTTTGCTGAGGTTCCAGAACAGCCAGATGATCACTGGAAGACAGTCCTTTGGGCCTCTGCTTGAAACCAACAGCTATAGTATAACTGCTAGTCTTCAGTTAGGGCCACCCAAGTGTCAAAGTCAAATTACCTTACTTGTCCTTATTCTAGGATGAATATAATTCCAGTGTGGAACTCTCCCTTAAAAGAACAACTGACCTAGATTCCTTGTCTTAACCTTTTCTAGTTAACTAACTAAATTTGTGCTCTGCTGAGATATGGGAGCCAGGGGCCATTAGATGTCCTAAGAGTCCATCTAGAGAACTGCCTTCTGGGGCATCTTTACAGTCTAATTGTGATGACAACCCCTCTCCCTGAGAGTGCATGTTAGGGAGAGGCAGCAGGGAATCTCTGCCTGGCTGTGTCACTACATGATGGAAGCTTGGCTAGGGTTGTTCTTCACTTGCCAAAATATCCACTGGGCCTTCAGCAATTTCTTTGACCGAACAATCTTCAAGGGTTAGTGAAGGATCAGAAAGCAAGGGTGAAGGAGGGCACTGCATACCATCACCCACAACATCCAAGTCCTAGGAAAACAAAGAAAAAAGCCTATCAGCAATACCAAAGGAACCAATAAGCTGATGTTGGCATATTTTTCAGTTAATCTCAAAGTAACTCCCTCATATCCTGCCTACTTTTAATCAAAGTAAGCTTTTCCCTGAATGCCCAACAAACGAGGTTAAGACCCAAAAACACAAGAATTTTTTCTTGCTGCCAAGTATAAAGCACAGACCCCTATAGTAGCTAAAAAAGCATATTGATTAAATAAGAAAATTCAGAGAAAGAAAATAGAATATGCTATCAGCAGCTGGGGAAGAGAGTAAGTGGGAAGTAATAATTTCGGTCTGTGGGCTGATCAAAGTTTCAGAAATGGACAGTAGTGATGGCTGAAGAATGCCATGAATGTACGTAATACCACTGAACTGTATACTTAAAAATGGTTAAAATTATTTAAATTTTCACGAATATTTTACCATAATTTTTTTAATGTTTATTAAGGAAAAAGCATATTCCCTCTAAGACCAACTATAGTCAACATGTGAGTTCGCCAGTGGTGAATCTAACATGAACAATCAGCATCATTACCAATGAAAATTAAATGTGGCTCTAAAAACTTGGGCAGTAAGAGATTTTCTGATTAATGTCCTAACAGCCACAAAGCAAGCCAGGGAGAGATGAGACGGAAAGGCAGAAGGGAAAGAAAAGAAGGACAAAAAAATTCAAAGTACCTCTAAATAGCTAGGAAATACAATTTTGGTTAAGTCCCTATCCCCACAGAGTTAAGACCCTGATTCTTAAACCTAATGTAGTCCAATTGCTGTTATAAAAAAAGAGACATTATATCACAAAGACTTTGTTTATGTGTCTTCCAACTGAACTGGCCATTCCCACTGGGGTGCTGAATGGCCAACAGACCATAGGAAAATTGCTCTTAGCTCCTGTTTGAAACCAACAGCTACATACAGCAAACTGTCAGTCTTGATTCAGGGCCTAAAGCATTGCAAAGGCTCAGACAGTATGTCAAACTGACTTTCATGTCATCAATTTCTAAGAATGTACTGCTAAACTCTCCCTACCAAGAGTGAAAAAATACCCAAGGGTTTGTACACACTATACAGGCTATACACACTATACAGGCTATACAATCCACACTATACAGGCTCTATGTTGCCAGTAATGTAGCTTTATGAGAAGTTTAGTTCTTCACTTTTCAGTAAGTCTAAGAATTTGAAATCCTTTCCCTTTCTTTGGTGTGTTAATCCACCAAAAACGATAAACACATCTTCACAATAATTAAGCTTCGAATAATTAAAGAACGTACCAGACTTAAAGCTGTTCAATTTAAGCAGAAACATAGGGTAAAGGAAAAAGTTGGCCACCTGATGTCCACTTCAGATATATCAGAAACTTCTGTACTACCACGGAAACCAATGTTATCACACAGTTAAAACTGTAAGATGCTTTCTCCAAATCTTGTACTATACACAATTATATAAATAAATAACTTGGAATTTAAAAGAACTCATTTAAATGGTGAGACAAAAGGTTCCAAGTCTCAAGATGACAACAGTATGTATAATATGGAAACGTTTCCAAGGGTATATATACAGATAAATACTGAAAAGAATTTTTTAATATATTCACAATTTTGTCTGTTACAAGAATGAAAATTGGGCAAAAGAATCTAAAATAAAAGGGGAAGAAAGGATCAGCAGAAACACCTACCACAACAAGAATGTTTGGAGACATACATTTCAGGACAATGACAGAATCTAAATTTCCTTCTGAGCTCAAAAACAGAGCTCAAAAATCACACACACACACAAGACGGCAACCCTATAGCATCTTACTAAGCTGGACAGTGACTGCACTGGGTTTGTGTGGGGCACTTGATAATATGGATGAATGTTGTAAAAACCTTCCTAAGATTGTGTAACAATGATACCTTAATTTAAAAAAAAAAGAGAGAGAACAACCTCAAAGTAATAGGATTAGGGTATAAAAGGTGTTACTTGCCAAGCATCCTTGGATCAAAGCACAGAAAACAGGCAAAAGTAATGTCCAGAATAAAAGGCTGAATTTTTATCCATTTTAATATCCAATACCTGATCCTCCCATAAATAGTTACCAGAAGTTATTAACAAGTTACAGAAATGATTATCTAAGGTAGCATATAGGAAACAAGACTGCTTGGCGAAATTCATACATTTAAGAAACAATTTTTTCCCAGCAGAAGTTTATACTAACAAATATATCCAGAATTTGAGAGGACAAAATTCTTTTCTAAACTGCTTTTTGTTTCAACACCTTCTGCAGAATTTTTACTTCCAAAGATTAAGCACAAAATTTTATTTTTAATGACCAATGTGGTTTGTCTAAGTACATTAATATGAACACAGCAGATAATCAAGTACAAATTACTGTTTATAATTTTTAAACCTCTAACAAAGGTCCCTCTTAAAAGTCCACTGGATTCTCAAAAGTACAAAATTACTTCTCATCCATTCTTTTAAAAAATCATGCCAAAAATATGGATTAACATAAAACAATATATTTTTTAATATCTTTAAAATTAAGATTCCTTAAATGTCAGTTTTCACCTATAAACACATTTTATAATCTCTTAATGATTTTGTGTAAATATTCTCCAAAGAGCAAACAAGAATATAATGTGTTTGAAGATATATTTTCAAACTGTCATATTTTCTCAAATCTATATTACCAAAGGTTGACAAAGAAAACACCATTTAAAACTAATGAGGCAAAACCAGGTGGAGGAAAAGCAAAAGGACAAAACAAATAGCTCTGGACATTAACAATCAGATGAAATAAAAATTAATAACCTAGTAGGTCTACATAAAACACATATGCTAGATTCTCCATATGTATGTTAATATTTGAGGAAAATCTGATAATGTAGTGCTTATTAGGTAATTTTTTAGACCCTATAAAAAAAAAGCTACTCATGTTACTAAGTTTAAAAAAAAAAGCCCCACTCTGGTTTTTCTTCACATGTAAAATGAAGGTAAGTGGACAAAAACTCATCCTTATCAATCTACAGCTCTCTATTCATTTATCTTCAACATAATTCCACTAGAAAAGTCTGGGAAGCACTGAAGTATATAATCTCTAAAGCACCTTTCTAGTTCTCACATTCATTGATTCTGTGTGAAAGAAACTTTTTAAAAAGCAATTATAATCAGGATTATAACAAAAATTATTTTATTTTAAATGAAGTAATGAAAATCTGAAGTTTAGTAAGCCTGTGGACAGTACTTAACCACAAAAAGAGAAATTATGAAAAAAAATTGGAATGTTTATTCTTAACACCACTTTTTTTTCAGGTATTACTCTACCTGGTATTTAGTGAGTAATACTCTCGAAGCCACCCAAACCTCCCTTTTACCCTTAGTAAACAATCTTGCAACCTATACTGAATTTTCCAATTTGCTACTTTAAACATTTATACAAGATACCTTTATTAGGAAATTCAGAATATTTATCTTCAGAAGAAATGATGAAGACCTTTACCCAGCAGGCTAAAGGTTAAATAAGCTAAGTGCCAAGAGAGATGGAATATCAATTAATCCCCAATCTCAAATAGTAGGGTAGCGCTAATTACAGAAACAAACAAAATCAAACGGTTTATGAACTGATCCCAAAAAAGAAACAAGCTGAAAAGCATAGAGTAGTACACATACTTAGAAGGCTGTAAAAGTAAATACTTAGGGAGATCACTGTTGTTCTAGTCCATTCACAATACAATTGGTAATAACATCAAATATGAAAAAACAGTAGCCAGAGCTAAGTTCTGTGTCATTTCTGGGGGACGTATTAACCTGAAAATGAAAATCCTTACAATAAAGCCAAACACAAGTTTACAATGTCAAGAGTGGACATCAGAATTTGTTTTTATTAAGATTCTACTGATCTTATGGATAGGTACCAAATTTCCTGGCTACACCAAATCCAACCATTGTCGACTTTCCAACTTCCCTTGGTTTACAATTTTCCTTATCATTCCCTCAGAAAAAGAACTTCTATAAATTTAAAGGGACTCTAAATGAATATGCTAAATATAAATACAACCATACATACATCATTTCAAAAACTTTATCAATTCTCCTGACCAAAAGACTAACCTATTCTCACCATTAATAAATAAGGCCTTGCCTCAAGGGCCAACCAGAGCAGCGCTTCTCTAACTTACATCACTGAACTCCAGAGGTAAACTCTCAGTGGGCTGAAGCTCAGCAGCACTCAAGTACAGATCCATGGGGCCGGCTTCCAGATCGTCTGGCACAGACAGTACCTGCTCGGGCTTATACATCTGAGGAGGCAACTGGAAATGCAGTGGGCAGCAGGGATCCTCAGAGAGGCTTACAGGAACTGGTTTGTTGCAGGGTACCTCTTCAGAACCCTGGCAGCATTTGAAGAGAACCTGATTCGTGTCCTGACAAATATCTGCAGAAAAACGGTCAAGGGAAATAAAATGGATCGATCGGAGGTACAAAATATAAGTTGTCTGGCATGAAACCTCAAGGTCTGGATTACACAAGATAATTGGTTCCATCTGATACAAAACCAAACGTAGTTAGCCATTTTTAAAGTTACTTCTTAAAGTAAGTACATTCACTAGCATCTAATTCTAGCTCCACCAGCAATTTAAAGTTAGTCCCCAACCTACATTTCAGGATCCTAGTCTTTTCAACTAGAGACACTCATCTTGTTCTCCCTCATGAGGGTCAAACACAAAACATGTGAAAACATAATGTTAAGCAAACAGCAATAACCATCTTAGGAATCTACACCTAATCAGAAGAAATATGTCATGGCAAATGCAAATACAGCCTGCAGAGGCCTCCACCAAGTGTCAAAGAGAGATAATGTTGTTTCCACTCTGTTAAGCAGGCTGGCAAAAAGTCTGCCAAACATTTTCAACTAGTTTCCAATATTTACATGACAAATTTGCCTAAAGCAGCAAGGAACTGGGGAAAATACAAGTTCTAGTAATAGTAACTAGGCATCTTATTCTGACAGGAAATAAAAACAAATGGCCATCCCCCTACTTTTGGGGGGCAGAGGAATTGGTGGGGGTGTTAGCGTAGGGGGGTTCTATTACAATTCCAGAGAAAGGGATAATTTTGCTTTTGAGGTCCTATGAAAAAAAGAAATACACCAGAAACATTCCAGGATCTCTATCAACTTCTGTAAAGGGTAGAAGCAGAAAAGGGCTATATTTCCAAGTTGGCAAAGCTCTAGGATGAATCAAAATTGAAAGCATGCTTAGATAAAATAACAAAATTCCAGTTCAAGTTACTCTACAAAATGTATTTTATTCAAGCATTATCACTTCTTTAAGTCTTTACATGGTATTTTCTCTAGATTAACATTTATTAAGTTATTTAATATGATACTATAGGTAACATGTTATTTTGAATTTGGGCTTATTTTTAAACCAGAAAGCAAAATTTTCTATAAATTGATTGTACCACGATTATGAAATTATGGTTAATTTTTATCCAAAATTTTTAAGGTAATTTTAAAAAATTAAAAAGTCTAATATACATTATAATTTTTAAAGCAAATTAAAACTTCTTGAATAAAGCCACTTCTTTCAATCCATTCTTGGAAATTACTAAACTCTAAGGCAGGGTTTCACAACCTCGGCACTACTGACCTTACTGGCAGTCCTGTGCATTGCAGGACGTTTAGCAGCATTCTTGGCCTCTACCCACTAGATGTCAGTAGCACCCTCACCCCTGGGTTAGGACAAGCCAAATTGTCTCCACACATTTCCCCATGGGGGACAAAATGGCCCCCAGTTAAGAACTACTACTCTAAAGGAACAGTGAAAGTAAACAAATATTTACTGAATGAAAATGATCTAATGAACAAACATAATGAGTCTAATAGGTAAATCAGATTTGCAGTCTGTATGTACTTAAAATCTAAAGTCTCTAATGTGCTTAAGAAGGCCAATCTTATGAAATTATTCATATTTAAAACATTAACCCATTAAATTAATGTTTTAATTGGAACTTTATTCGTGGAATTCGAAGGACTTTCACAAGTCTCTTAATACCAAATACCCTGGAAACACATTCCCACCATCCTCCTCCACCCCCTTTCCTTTCAGTGGGGACAAAAGAAACAAAGAGAAGGGAATGGTTGACCTACAACTAGAGTCTGGGTCCTTCACTTTTCAGTCCAGTGCTGTCTCCATTAGACCTGAATAAAGAGTTAACAGGTCACCAATGGCAGTCGCATCTTTCTCTAGAATAAGGACTTAAGGAAGGGTAAGTAACTTAGGCAACTATGGAATGGAAAGGAAAAGAGCATAAAAGAAAAAAATATTATTTCCCTTCTCTTTTCAAATATATTTAATTTTAAACTGTACTTTCGAAAATATTAATGTAAATATAGTACTATAAGCTTAAAATACTCCTTAATATCTATAAATTGGGTTTTTTGCCTTATAAAATTCAAGCTCCCTGAAAACCTGAAAAGTACAAAGCAGAAGAAAAAAAGGCATTCTTAACCCCACCGTCAAAATCACATTTCTGTAACATTCCCTTCCAGTATTTAATTCCATGTAGTTAAAACATACTCTAAACAATTCCATATCCTATTGTTGTCACTATCAAACATTTTATCATTCATAAATTTTGTCAAATATGTTCAATACCTGGAAATATTCCTATGTATCACAATTTTCTTCTTTCTGCCCCATCTCTGGAAAGTTTAAGGCTATCTCCAGTTGGAGGAATTTTATAAATACTGGCCTCCATTTGATTACCTCCTTAAAATAAATTCCCACAACTGATATTATCATATCAAAGAATATGAATATTAACAAACTGCTTGTATACTGGTTTATATTCCCATTGGCAATGTTTAGAAGGGCCCATTTTAGAATACCCTCACCAACTTTTGAAATTTGCTCACTTACTTAGTAACATATATATACAAGTATCAAATTTATAGATTCAAGAACTTCATTTTATTTCTTATTTCATTTATTTACAATGAAGATAAACACTTTTCAACAGCTATTTCTACTTTTAAATCTGTCCACAGACAGCCTTTGGCAAATTATATTTTGAGCAATTATCTTTAGTTTTTAATTAGTATTGCACAAGCATTTTATTAAGGACAGTAATTCTCTACTAAACATTTATTGCAATAATTAATAAACTAGTTAAATATTTAATAAACCAAACAAAAAAAAATCAGTTTTCCTTTCTAAAGACCAAGAGAAGATTCTTCCTCCTATTATTTTACTTTCCAAATATTTTATATTCCTTGCAAGTGAAATCAAGCAAAATTTATGCCTTTTATATAATGAAGACTATCCTATTAACAAGTGCTTTTACTGTGAAAGTAATTTGCTCAAACTATGTCCATTATAAAGTTACATTTTTATAATCCAATAGACAATCAAGTTTTCTAGCCCAATAGTAAAATGTGGTCCCATAGCAGAATTAAGAGATGTTGTGACAGCTCAAAGGCAAATTACTGTGTGGGCAGGGGAGGCGTAGTGGTTCATCCCACTTTTGGAAACATTAAGTTTCCCATGTGAATGAAGAGTAATACATACAATTTAGGGCCCTGACCTACAGAAGGATAATACTCAAAGGAAGCTCACAGTTCAGAATCATCCTATTGTTTTTGGTGGAAAACCCACAGTATTTTTTTTTAATTATTTGGATTTAACAGATTATAAATCTAATTAGCTAATTAAATCAAGAACCTCTATATTTTGGAATCCCACTATTAGCTGACTACAAATAAATATTAACTCACATCTATCACTAATGACTCAGATGTTTCTTTCCAATGAATTGACCATTACATTTCCAATGTTCTGAAATGGCCAACAGACCATAGAAAGACATTTGTTTAGGCTCCTGCTTGAAACCAACAGCTTCAGCAAACTGCCAGCCTTGATTCAGGGCCAAAGGTAAAAAAGACCTTCAGTTAAGCAAACTATCACAGAGATTCCCACCACCCTTCAATCTAGCTACCAAGCTGAACACAGTAAAAAGATATGAGTAAGGCAATGTCTGGTCATTGGAAGAGATTGATTGGAACAACGAACATCATCCACGAAGGCCAAGCACCTCTGACTAGAACGAGTGGTATGGGCCTAAAATGGAGAAAACAGATCAATTAAAACAAACCCACAAAAAGAAAATGTAACCAATTATCATGAGAATACTTCATTATAACATATACGGTTCATCCTTAAAAGCTAAAAAAATTCAACATATGACGTATTCACCAAAATTATGCAAAAGGAAAAAAAATTTTAAACCTAATGTCCAAATTACATCAACACTAATCCGAAATACACATATTATGTATACTATTAAAGTGTGACATATAGCCTAATGGTTTTTCAAATTATTTTGTCTTGGAGCAAAACCCTCTTTAAAAAATTGTAATCTTACAATAGCCAAGAAATGGAAGCAACCTAAGTGCCCATCAGTAGATGAATGGATTAAGAAGATGTGGTACATATACACAATGGAATATTACGCAGCAATAAGAAAGAAACAAATCCTACCATTTGCAACAACATGGATGGAGCTAGAGGGTATTATGCTCAGTGAAATAAGCCAGGCCGAAAAAGACAAGTACCAAATGATCTCACTCATATGTGGAGTATAAGAACAAAGAAAAAAA
>JAQQAC010003639.1:6111806-6138620 GCA_029783875.1 Phataginus tricuspis | reverse complement strand
TAACAATAGAATTAACACTTATTGATGCAAAGACAAAAGGCTTGAGAAACAAATTTAAGAATAATCACTTAACTCTGCTTCCTATGAACCTTACTTCCCATCTTCTAAAACAAGATTCCTAAGCAACACAGCCTTAACACCTGTGCCTATTTGTGAACTGAAGAATTTCTGAATTCAAGAATGGAGTTCTATGGCAACACTGCAATTTGCAGATGAGCAGAGACCCAGAGAAGTTACCTATGCAGACACAGAACTGCTCAGAAGGGAACTGAGATTAGAACCCATGTCTCCAGACTTACAGGTAAGTGCACTCTTTTCAGTACACCCACTTCCAATTTAGATTTCAGAGCCAAGATTATACAACAGCATTTTGACAATTATCCTAACTTTAAAAATAAAAACTACACAAGTTACCTGTTGGGCAGCACCATCTGTGGCCAACATTCTGCGTTCCTTTAGCTGCCTATGTAGTAAGGCTTCCACTCCATAGCGCTGACGATACCGCTTAAGACATTTTAAACGCTTTAAGTTCTCTCGTTCTTTGGCCAAAAGTCCCTCTGGGCCAGTCAGAAGACTACTACCTGGAAAACAACAATTATCAAGATGTTATTTGCCAAGCATCCTGGCCATAAGATAGGCAATTTCAAAAGCAACTTCTCCTTCACTCCAGATACCAAGACAGAAATAACTCTTTTTAACTACTACCAAATCCACATGCTGCACCCACTATAGCTTGTTGGAACTGGCATAAAACTTGCCTAGAGCTTCATGTTCCACTTTCCGATTATGTAAGTAACGTCGCTTCTTCTCTTTGAGCAGATGCTGAAGTCGTTTAAACTGATCAATGTACAAGGACTGCAAACGGATTAGCTTCTCACGCATAATTAGGGCCACTTCTTCTGCTGTGTATACACCAGCATGTCTGGATTAAAACAAAATTCAGCAAAGCTTAAGAAAGCACAATAAGACCCAAGCTTAAAAGGAGAACAAGGTAGAGGTTAGACTTAAGTTTGTTATTTAACAAGCAATCAGTGCTGAGACAATCACCTTATTAAACAGGAATGTTTTCACATAACATTTTATCATTCAAGTTCTGTTATTAAAAAACAAAATGAAAATCTTCAAGAATGGACACTAAAATACGACTTCACAATATGGGGAAGGAGAGATGTTTTCTTATTTTTCCCAGTTATTTCCCAGTTAATTTATTTTAAAAAGGAGGGAATCTATGCAAAACACTCAACATCTTTATTTACCTACATTCTTACTCTATTTAGTAATTTAACACAGAAAAATCACTTACCAGTCAGTCAGGACAACTAAAAAGTGTTCAATTTACGAGCATGGACCTTAACATATTTTAAATGAAGTACAAATAACTTCACTTAAAATTGTGAGTAACAATCACAACTTTTAGCTGAAAAATAAATTCCTATACTGGAGTATACAAGGGTCCTCAAACACTGGTCAGTGCCTATTCATTGCCCTCAGCTCATTTTCTTCACAATATTCTCAAACTACAGTACCCGCTAACCCTTAATTGCCAAAGATGTACATCCACATCAACTTTATTAAGCTTTGCTTCAAACTGGAAAAAGAACTTTTAAAAAAGTTATCCTAATGATTAATGAGGTCACATAAGCAAATGAGTAAATAACAGTTTAAAGACTGTTTCCTGCCTCTGAGTTAAGATATTAACACAAATTTAAAACAGTTTCAGTTCCATTTTCTTGTGTGATCATTACAAAAACAAGAAAAAACAAGTTAGATACATATACACCTTGACTTGGCATTTTCATATTTTGACTAAGAATTATTTCCTATATATTTAACAGGCAATATACACAAATTACATACACTAATTTTAAATCCAAAAAGTATACTTTCTTTCAAAATTAGCTACTAAAGTCACTGAAATACACAGAATAAAATTATTAACCTTAGGACTGAAAGAAAGTAATCACTACCAAAAATTTTTCTTAAGTATGAACAGGGCTAATACTACCTGTAAGAGAACAGTACAATTACAAAGTACTCTGAGGTAAAAATAAGTGAACAGATATTAAAAACATGAATAAAACCAAATTACAGAAATGACAAAATCTGAGATTATCAAAAAAACTTAAAAGGTTTTAAAAATAGCTAATACCTATGGCCATCCTGCCTAAACCAATCTACAGATTCAAGGCAATCCCCATCAAACTACCTACAGCATTCTTCAATGAACTAGAGCAAATAGTTCTAAAATTCATATGGAACCAAAAAGGCCCTGAATAGCCAAAGCAATGCTAAAAAGGAAGAATAAAGCAGGGGGAATTAAGCTCCCTGACTTCAAGCTCTACTACAAAGCCACAACAATCAAGAAAATTTGGTACTGGCACAAGAACACACCCACAGACCAGTGGAACGGAATAGAGAGCCCAGATATAAACACAAGCATATATGGTCAATTAGTATACAATAAAGGAGCCATGGATATTCAATGGGGAAATGACAGCCTCTTCAACAGCTGGTGTTGGCAAAACTGGGCAGCTACATGTAAGAGAATGAAATTGGATTACTGTCTAACCCCATACACAAAAGTAAACTCAAAATGGATCAAAGACCTGAATGTAAGTCACGAAACCATAAAACTCTTAGAAAAAATATAGGCAAAAATCTCTTGGACATAAACATGAGTGACTTCTTCATGAATTTATCTCCCCGGGCAATGGAAACAAAAGCAAAAATGAATGAATGGAACTATATCAAACTAAAAAGCTTCTGTACACCAAGGATACCATCAGTAGAACAAAAAGACATCCTACAGTATGGGAGAACATATTCATAAATGACATATCCAATAAGGGGTTGACATCCAAATTATGTAAAGACCTCATGCACCTCAACAAACAAAAAGCAAATAAGCCAATTAAAAAATGGGCAGAGGAGCTGAACAGACACTTCTGCAAAGAAGAAATTCAGATGGCCAACAGGCACATGAAAAGATACTCCACATCACTAGTCATCAGAGAAATGCAAATTAAAACCACAATGAGCTATCACCTTACACCAGTTAGGATGGCCGCCATCCAAAAGACAAACAACAAATGTTGGCGAGGATGTAGAGAAAGGAGAACCCTCCTACACTGCTAGTGGGAATGTAAATTAGTACAACCATTGTGGCAGTATGGAGGTTCCTCAAAAAACACAAAATAGAAATACCATTTGACCCTGGAATCCCACTCCTTGGAATTTACCCAAAGAATACACATTCTCAGATTCAAAAAGACACCTGCACTCCTATGTTTATCACAGCACTATTTACAATAGCCAAGAAATGGAAGCAACCTAAGTGTCCATCAGTAGATGAATGGATAAAAAAGATGTGGTACATATACACAATGGAATATTATTCAGTCATAAGAAGAAAACAAATCCTTCCATTTGCAACAACATGGATGGAGCTAGAGGGTATTATGCTCAGTGAAATAAGCCAGGCACAGAAAGACAGGATCAAATGATTTCACTCATTTGTGGAGTATAAGAACAAAGAAAAAAAAAACTGAAGGAACAAAACAGCAGCAGACTCACAGAACCCAAGAATGGACTAACAGTTACCAAAGGGAGGGACTGGGGAAGAGGGGTGGGAAGGGAGGGATAAGGGAGAAAAAAGGGCTATTACAGGAGAGGCCTCTGGGAAGATGGCGGCGTGAGCAGGGCGAAGGAAATCTCCTCCAAAACCATACATATTTGTGAAAATACAACAAATACAACTATTCCTAAAAAAGAGACCAGAAGATACAGTACAACAGCCAGGCTACAGCTACACCTGCGAGAACTGAGCACTTCACGAAGCAGGTAAGATACAAAGCCGCAACCCGGCGGGACCCAAGCACTGTCCCACCCCAGCACATCAGCGGGAGGAACAGATTCAGAGTGTGGAGGGAGTGGAAGCACAAGCCCACCAAATAACCAGCCCTGGTGATCTGAACCGGGAGCACTGAAACACATCACATGGTTTTTCAGAGATTAGAGAAACAGAAGGGTACGATGCGAGTTGGAGACTGCAAGAGCATCACCTCAGCCGACTCCCCAGGACAAAAGAAAAGTGGGCGCTTTTTTTAAAACTCCTAAAGATACAAGTGCCCAACAGAGGAAAAAATCGTCCCAGCGCACTCTCCCAGCAGGCTGTCTTGGGGAATTTTGGACCACCTGGCCAGTGGGCAGGCAAAGCAGCCGCGCAGAGACTTCCCATAGAGATCAGCAACCTGCCATTCGTTCCCCCACCCAACCAGCGCCGCAAAGGGTCCAGGGTTCCGCCACTGCTGGGGAACAGTAGAGGAGCGGCCCCGCCCACAGCAGCCTCACATAATCTACTCCTGGCTGGCGTCCAGCTAAGCGGGAAGGACCCCAGAACCCACAACAAGGGCGGGAAAGCACCAAGGGGACCAGAAGGCACCCAGTGAGACTTCAGACCCCCGCAGGGCTATAGGCTAGGCTGAGGGCGACCCCGCACACAGGCAATTCCAGGGATTATCCCAGAGACTGCCTCCTGGTGGGCGAGAAACCAGTTCAGGCCCCAGAGAAGGGCAAGGAGAAGAATAAGCAGGAAGGGACTTTGTTCTCCCAGGTGACACACAGGGCACCTACCAGCAACCACTTCTATCATGATGAAAAGACAGAGGAATATGGTACAGACAAAGATTACCCAAAGAACCCCAGAGAGGGCCTGATGGGATAGACTTACACAATCTTCCTGAAAAAGGATTCAGAATAAAAGTCATAACCATGCTGATGGATCTACAGAGAAATATGCAAGAGCTAAGGGAAGAAGTGAGGAAAGAAAATGCAGAAATCAGACAAGCGATCGACGGGTTCAAGAGCAGAATGGATGAGGTGCAAGAGACTGTTAATGGAACAGGAATACAGAGAAGCTGAGGCAGAGAGAGATAAAAGGATCTCTAGGAATGAAAGAATATTAACAGAACTGTGTGGCCAATCCAAACGAAACAATATCCGCATTATAGGAGTACCAGAGGAAGAAGAGAGAAAAAAAGGGATAGTAAGTGTCTTTGAAGAAATAATTGCTGAAAACTTCCCCATTCTGGGGAAGGAAATAGTCTCGCAGTCCACGGAAGCCCACAGATCTCCCAACACAAGGGACCCAAGGAAGACAACACCAAGACACAAAATAATTAAAATGGCAAAGATGAAAAATAAGGACAGAGTATTAAAGGCAGCTAGAGAGAGAAAAAGATCACCTACAAAGGAAAACCCATCAGACTATCATCAGACTTCTCCACAGAAACCTTACAGGCCAGAAAAGAATGGCATGATATATTTACTGTAATGAAACAGAGGGGCCTTGAGCCAAGAATACTATATCCAGCACGATTATCATTTAAATTTGAGGAAGGGATTAAACAATTCCCAGACAAGCAAAAGTTGAGGGAATTTGCCTCCCACAGACCATCTATACAGGATATCTTAAAGGGACTGCTCTAGATGGAAGCACTCCTAAGGCTAAAAAGATGTCACCAGAGAAAATAAAATCACAGCAAAAAAAGCAGACCACCCAAATACTAACTAAAGGCAAAAAGTAAAATCAACTATCCACAAAAACAGTCAAAGAAAATGTAAAAGAGTACAGAATAAAACACCTAATATACAAAGAACGGAGGAGGAAGAAGAAGAGAGAGAAATAAAGAATCAGCAGACTTGTGTTTCTAATAGCTTAACAAGAGAGTTAAGTTAGACTGTTAGATAGTAAAGAAGCTACTCTTGAACCTTTGGTAACCACGAATAAAAGCCAGCAATGGCAGTAAGTACATACCTATCAATAATCACCCTAAATATAAATGGACTGAATGCACCAATCAAAAGACACAGAGTAATAGAATGGATAAAAAAGCAAGACCCATCTATATGCTGTTTACAAGAGACTCACCTCAAACTCAAAGATATACATAAACTAAAGGTGAAGGGATGGAAAAAGATATTTCACGCAAACAAAAAGGAGAAAGAAGCAGGTGTTGCAGTACTTGTATTGGACAAAATAGCCTTCAAAATAAAGAAAGTAGCAAGAGATACAGAAGGACATTATAAAATGGTAAAGGGGTCAGTCCAACAAAAGAATATAACCATTATAAACATATATGCACCCAACACAGGAGCACCGACATATGTGAAACAAATACTAACAGAATTAAAGGAGGAAACAGAAAGCAATGCATTCATTTTAGGAGACTTCAACACACCACTCACTCCAAAGGACAGATCAACCACACAGAAAATAAGTACAAGCACAGAGCCACTGAACAACACACTAGAACAGATGGACCTAACAGACATCTATAGAACTCTACACCCAAAAGCAACAGGATACACATTCTTCTCAAGTGCACATGGAACATTTTCCAGAAGAGACCACATACTAGGCCACAAAAAGAACCTCAGTAAATTCAAAAAGATTGAAATTCTAACAACCAGTTTCTCAGATCACAAAGGTATAAAACTAGAAATAAATTGTACAAAGAAAACAAAAAGACTCACAAATACACTGAGGCTTAATAACATGCTCCTAAATAATCAATGGGCCAACGACCAAATTAAAACAGAGATCAAACAATATATGGAGACAAATGACAACAACAACACAAAGCCGCAACTTCCGTGGGACACAGCAAAGGCAGTTCTAAGAGGAAAGTATATTGCAATTCAGGCCTATTTAAAGAAGGAAGAACAATCCCAAATGAATAGTCTAAAGACACAATTACTGAAATTGGAAAAAGAAGAACAAATGAGGCCTAAAGTCACCACAAGGAGGAACATAATAAAGAGAATAAATAAATAAAATTGAGAAGAATAAAATAGAAAAATCAATGAAACCAAGAGCCAGTTTTTTTAAAAAATAAACAAAATAGATAAACCCCTAGCCAGATTTATTAAGAGAAAAAGAGAATCTACACATAAACAGAATCAGAAATGAGAAAGGAAAAATCACGACGGACACCACAGAAATACAAAGAATTATAAGAGAATACTATGAAAATCTATATGCTAACAAGCTGGAAAACCTAGAAGAAATGGACAACTTCTTAGAAAAATAAAACTTTCCAAGACTGACCAAGCAAGAAACAGAAAACCTAAACAGACCAATTACCAGCAACAAACTGCAATCGGTAATCTAAAAACTACCTAAGAACAAAACCCGCAGGCCACATGGATTCTCCTCTGAATTCTACCAGACATACAGAGAGAAATAATATGCATTCTCCTTAAAGTTTTCCAAAAAACAGAAGAGGAGAGAATACTTCCAAACTCATCCTATGAAGCCACCATCATTCTAATACCAAAACCAGGTAAAAAAGAAAATTACAGACCAATATCCCTGATGAACCCAGATGCAAAAATACTCAACAAAATATTAGCAAACCGAATTCAAAAATACATCAAGAAGATCATACACCATGATCAAGTGGGATTCATCACAGGGATGTAAGGATGGTAGAGCATCCGAAAATCCATCAACATCATCCACCACATCAACAAAAAGAACAAAAACCACATGATCATCTCCATAGATGCTGAAAAAGCATTTGACAAAATTCAACATCCATTCATGATAAAAACTCTCAACAAAATGGGTAGAGAGGGCAAGTAACTCAACATAATAAACGTCATATATGACAAACCCACAGCCAACATTATACTTAACAGCAAGAAGCTGAAAGCTTTTCTTTTAAGACCAGGAACAAGACAAGGATGCCCACTCTCCCCACTTTTATTCAGCATAGTTCTGGAGGTCCTAGCCATGGCAATCAGACAACACAAAGAAATAAAAGGCATCCAGATTGGTAAAGAAGAAGTCAAATTGTCACTATTTGCAGATGACATGATATTGTACATAAAAAAACCCTAAAGACCCCACTCCAAAACTACTATAACTAATATCTGAATTCAGCAAAGTTGCAGGATACAAAATTAACACACAGAAATCTGTTGCTTTCCTATACACTAACAATGAGCTAACAGAAAGAGAAATCAGGAAACAATTCCATTCACAATTGCATTAAAAAGAACAAAATACCTCGGAATAAACCTAATGAAGGAAGTGAAAGACCTATACCCTGAAAACTACAAGACACTCCTAAGAGAAATTAAAGAGGACACTAACAAATGGAAATTCATCCCATGCTGTTGGCTAGGAAGAATAAATATTGTCAAAATGGCTATACTACCTAAAGCAATCTACAGATTCAATGCAATCCCTATCACAATACCAACAGCATTCTTCATTGAACTGGAACAAATAGTTCTAAAATTCATATGGAACCACAAAAGACCCCGGATAGCCAAAGCAATCCTGAGAAGGAAGAATAAAACAGGAGTATCTCGCTTCCCAACTTCAAGCTCTACTACAAAGCTACAGTAATCAAGACAATTTGGTATTGGCACAAGAACAGACCTACAGACCAGTGGAACAGAATAGAAAACCCAAACATTAAGCCAAACATATACGGTCAATTAATATATGATAAAGAAGCCTTGGATACAATGGGGAAATGACAGCCTTTTCAGCAGCTGGTGTTGGAAAAACTGGACAGCTGTATGTAAGAGAATGAAACTGGACTACTGTCTAACCCCATACACACAAGTCAACTCAAAATGGATCAAAGACCTGAATATAAGTCATGAAACCATAAAACTCTTAGGAAAAAACATAGGCAAAAATCTCTTGGACATAAACATGAGCAACTTCTTCATGAACATATCTCCCCGGGCAAGGGAAACAAAAGCAAAAATGAACAAGTGGGACTATATCAAGCTGAAAAGCTTCTGTACAGCAAAGGACACCAGCAGTAGAACAAAAAGACATCCTACAGTATGGGAGAATATATTCGTAAATGACATATCCAATAAGGGGTTGACATCCAAAATATATAAAGAACTCACGCACCTCAACAAACAAAAAGCTAATAATCCAATTAAGAAATGGGCAGAGGAACTGAACAGACACTTCTCCAAAGAAGAAACTCAGATGGCCAACAGGCACATGAAAAGATGCTCCACATTGCTAATCATTAGAGAAATGCAAATTAAAACCACAATGAGATTATCATCTCACAGCAGTGAAGATGGCCAACATCCAAAACACAAACAACAACAAATGTTGGCAAGGATGTGGAGAAAAGGGAACCCTCCTACACTGCTGGTGGGAATGCAAATTTAGTTCAACCATTGTGTAACGCAGTATGGAGGTTCCTCAAAAAACTCAAAATAGAAATACCATTTGACCCAGGAATTCCACTCCTAGGAATTTACCCTAAGAATGCAGCAGCCCAGTTTGAAAAAGATGTATGCACCCCTATGTTTATCACAGCACTATTTACAATAGCCAAGAAATGGAAGCAACCTAAGTGTCCATCAGTAGATGAATGGATAAAGAAGATGTGGTACATATACACAATGGAACATTATTCAGCCATAAGAAGAAAACAAATCCTACTATTTGCAACAACGTGGATGGAGCTAGAGGGTATTATGCTCAGTGAAATAAGCCAAGCAGAAAAAGATAAGTATCAAATGATTTCACTGATATGTGGAGCATAAGAGCAAAGAAAAAAACTGAAAGAAAAAATCAGCAGCAGACTCACAGAACCCAAGAATGGACTAACAGTCACCAAAGGGAAAGGGACTGGGGAGGATGGATGGAAGGGAGGGACAAGGGGGAAAAGGGGGCATTACGATTAGCAGACATAATGTTGGGGGGGGGCACAGGGATGGCTGTACAACTCAGAGAAGACAAGTAGTGATTCTATAGCATCTCACTTCGCTGATGGACAGTGACTGTAATGGGTAAGTGGGGGGGACCTGAAGAAGTGGGGAGTTTAGTAAACATAATGTTGCACATGTAACTGTAGATTAATGATACCACAATAAGTTTTAAAAGGGCTATTACAATTAGCACACATAATGTAGTGGGGGTGGGGGTGGTGTGGGGGGATACGGGGAAGGCAGTATAACAGAGAAGACAAGTAGTGATTCTATAACATCCTATTACACTGATGGACAGTGAGTGCAATGGGGTATGTGGTGGGGACTTGATAATAGGGGGAGTCTAGTAACCATAATGTTGCTCATGTAATTATATATTAATAATAGCAAAATTTTTTTTTTAATTCATCTTCAAAAAATAGGGATTCACCTTATCTCTAATAAAGGGCATTCTCCCAAATTTATTTTAATTAACAATGATGAAGACTCGATGACCTGAGATGACCTTTACCAAAACAAGTTCTGCATGCTTATAGAGGAAATAGGATAAAACTTATTTTTAAAAAGGGAAAGGTCTAACAATTACTCTTAAGCTAAAGCTCCACTACTGTTGGATATTATTGTAAATGAGCTTTTAAATATAACTTTTTACAAAGCAATTAAGTAAATTAGGTAAAACTGAAAGAGGTCATCCATATACACCTACAAGGGGAGAAAAACCATGCCAACTGTTAATTCTAGGTAGGATAAAATCTCTAATGGCACAGGCATCATCATAAACAATACCAAAAGCACCTTTTTTGAAATAAGCAAGTGAAAATATATGCTATAAATTGTCAATGATTCGAAAAGTAGCCCTAGTGACAACGAAAGCACTGGCACCAGATATTAAAATTCTTAAAGAATTTTATTAAAGTTTTAACTATAGCCAAGACAGTAATTTGCATCCCTAAACATGCATGAATTTTAGTTGGCCTAAATTTTTTTGAATAATCTCATTAGAGGAATTAAAACCTTATATTTAGTTGCTTAATAGTGGAACAAATTTGGGGCTTTGTTTTCCCCTTTGAATGTTCCTTTTAGAAGAAACTGACATAAGTACCTAAGTCCCTTTGACGTTTATACTTCTTGTAAAAAACTGCTATTTTGGTTTATATAGTAGTCACTTATAAATAAGATTGGCATGAATATGTTCCCTAGAAACTGACCACTCTAGATTACTGCTGACTAAATCAAGTTTCTGAATTTTCAAAGATGAGTGTACACCACACCAAAGGATGTGGACTATAGAATATACATCTCTTTAAGCAGCAAGTCTGGCATTTCCAGAAGCACAATGGAGGGAAAAAAAAGAAAATTATGCTTGGTATAAAGTTATTACTGTGATAGAATCCTGGTAGGAAAAAAACATTCCCTTTCAAACTACTTAGACAGACTTTCCAAATAAGTACTTCCTGTATAGCTGACTACACTGAGATTACTCAAGGGAAATAGATGAAATTATTCTACTCAGAAAATGTAACCCTAAATAACTTCTTATAAATCTCAGAACTCAAGGTAATGCAAAAAATGTTATTCTAACAGTTTAAGGCCAACACAGTCAAGTCTAGAAATTCATAAGCCCTCCCCCTTTTTACAACATTTCTAAAATGTCAGTGGGAACTGTTAAGAGACAGTAGTCAGAAAGGAGGGGAAAGAAAACACTAAACTCAAACCATGAGACAGAAATATGAGACACTGGATGGGCAATGTTTTTGTTTCTACAACTAAGGTGTTTATGAGCTAACTGAAGAACAGAACCTTAGTTAAGATATAATTAGGCTGATTACTCACTTCTGGGTTTCTCAGTTTCCCTTTCTTAGGCACAAAACCAAAGGGAATTCTGGAATACCTTTTTATTTTTCTTTAAAATAAAACCCCATAAACTGTAACTTTGCCCAAAAAAAAAGTAATAAATCAAATACAATCACTTTATTACTCCTGAGGTTTAAACCAAGAACTCATTCACATCAACTTTCTTCTCTAACTGTTCTAAGTATTTCTCAACCCACCTCCCACTATGTGCCAGAAATATCCTATTCCTATTTTTCCCCTGTACTCTCTCATGTATAGAATTTGATGTCCAAAAATTTTCCCAAATTACAAGACTTCTAAAAAAAATCAAATCCTGACTTGCTGCAAGATGGTAGTGTGCTGTGACACTTTAATATACAGAAGCTATAATTACTCACAAGTATCTATCTTCAACCCTCAAGTTATTATCTATTAGCAGCATGCTACTATACATCACATTCTAACTACATAAAATATGTAAAAACCTTATGTGGAGTTACAACTTACTTCAGGGGATCTTCTTGATCACTGTCTATGCTATCAGCTTCACTGTCAGGGTCACCTCGCCATGTCTGATCCACAGTAATGGGTTCCTGCTCCCCATCACTCCAGCTGTCTTCATCTGAGACGAGGAAGGGAGAGTAGCCATTAAGACTTCCCACCTCTGTAACTCCACCACACAAAAGTAGATTACTTAACATATCAACCCAAACCTTAAAATTCAAAAATACTTAGTAAAAAGGCACTGGCAAATAACATCGGCTTAAAAAAAATACATCCCAGGTAAAATTACTTATGAGTTAACCACGGTCTCAGAGGCCAACTCAAAATTATCCTTGTTTCCTGAAATAACATTACATAACAAAGATTTATAAGCATAAAAACAGCAATGAATGAAGTAGTCATAAACTCAGGAAAGTAAACCTAAGCGAATACTACTTCAAACTGAAAAGAACTGGTGAACAACAAAGCAATCCTGGAATTCTCACCAAGTTGCCAATGAATTAACAAAAATATAGTCGTATCAAGTATCATATATGTTCAAGGCACTGTGCTAAAACCAAAGTAAGTTTTTTCTTAACTTTCTTCCTCCTAAGATCCTTACCCAGAATTCGGCTGGCTTCACTGCGGCTACTTTCTGTAGTCTGAGATCCCAGCTCTGTCTTAGCATATGAGCTCAGCTGGCACAAGAGTGTTTCACCCACAGGCCCTGGACTGGTCTTCTTCATTTGAGCATGAAGTGCCAGAGCATTCCTACGGGCATGTTCAGCACAGAAGGACACCCTAAAGAGACAAAATACTAACATTTAATACTCAGATTCCTCCTTAAAAGAGTTCAATGACTTTCACAATCACCGACCTTTAAATCACAAATTAAAATGACTATTGCCTTCATTTACAAATTAAAAAGGCTAGTGAGGCAGAGTAATCTAATAGGAGTGAGGGCAACTCATTTGGCATTACAGAAGGGAAATGCAGGTAGCATACTCTAGTGCTCTATCCATCAAACAAAACATTCCAACTATAAAAATGATTATATCATCTTACAATAAATCAGAGAGATCCATTTTCATCTTTCAAAAATAGTTCTGGAAGGCAACTCTACATTTTACATACCTATCAATCCACTGTAGGTAATAAGATGTGAATCACAATTTTAAATCCAAAAGATATATGCAGAGCCAAGGTATGTTCCTGCATACTTTGGCTTGTAAGATAAAAGCTATATAAAGCCTTTCCCAGAAAAATATACATATATGCAATTTTGCATATTAACAAAATTTCAGGGATGGCCAAAAGAACCATGGACCCCAGGGGTTAAGAATAATCTAGAATATCCCTTTATTTTACAGATAAGGGAAAAGTTCCAAAGAGATTCACTGAGTGGCCCAACTGGAAATGGTCTCCTCCCAGTTTCCACCATTTTTAATGTTAATGGATAAAGCCGTAAAACCAATTTCACAAGCAGATTCCCAAAAACCGCAGCTGTTACGCCCAAGCCCACGTCATACCAATTCCCCCGTCGCTCTCCAAGTACAAACAAAACAGATATCTGTACGTATATACCCATCTTTCTTCTCAGGCTTCGGGGCAGCACTGGGACATCTTTTGCCATTCTTCGTCGATATATAACTACACTGTTTGAAGGGTGCATTCTTGTCCTCAAGGATATGCTTAATGCAAAACTCCTGCCCCTCCAGACGAGGTTGCGAGCATGGGCGATGAGTGAATGAACAAGACAGAGGCTCCTGAGACCTGGGCACTGGGGTGATTCTCCCCCGACTGGTCGGCAAGACGTGAATCCGAATCCTGTTCATACCAAAACCTGTAGGGTCACACAAAAGATGAAAACCCTTACCTTTCCTGAAAATTCCTGCTCCACAGTATTTGGGCGAACCGCGGGTATTTTCTAAAATACTGGCGGGGAAGACACGCTCCCCTCCGCCCAGGTCTCCCCAGGCCTCAGGCGATCTGCCTCACCTCCACGCCCGCCACCACCTTGCCACCACGTTGAAAGTATCTCAAGCCACCGCACGGCGGCGGCACGAGGGGGAAGCGCCAGCGCCGGCCCCACGCGGCCGCAACCACGCCGCCGTCCGCGCCCAGCCTCCGCCTTCCCGCACGCCGCCTTTGTCCCGGCCCGCCTCAGAGCGCACGAATGGGCCCTGCCTGGCCTCCGCGGCCCGTACAAGCGCCATTTTGTCCTCAGGCTGCGAGCACCGGAGACTATGGCTCCTGAGAGCCTATAGAAAGAAAACGTCCCCCAGGCTGATTGAGGCACACGAGCATTTCTGAGAGGGCATGCGGGACGAAGCAGCAGCGTAAATTCAAATGCGAAAGAGCAGATACTGCCTCCATCTTACCTCACCCACCGCACCACTTCAACCGCCAGCCGTGCCAGCAGCTTCTAACTCGGCCCCGCTCCTTTCCGGGCTCCCAACTGCTGATTGGCTACGGTGCTGTGTCACCATTGGCCGAGGCCAGCTACCTATCATGCCTGGGAGGGCGGGGCGCTGAGAAGATGCGCGGCTTGGGTGGGTGAGACGACCTGTCAGTCAGTCAGCAACTCCGCCCCGGAGAGTGAGAAGGGTGGGTACTCTGGCTTCCAGACCCAATCGCCGGTGTACCGTTTTCATGCCGCTTTAGACAGCTCTGTCTGTGGTCATAGGCTGCTATTACCTCACCAGCCCTACACAGCGGGTAAAAAATCAGACATAGAGGCCAAAGGATCACTGTACATTTGATTCTTTAGTTTTCTTTTGCGAGCAGTTCATTTGCTGAAACATTTTTTGAGTATTTACTAAGCCTTAGAAATTACATTTAATTTTCAGAGCAATCCTAAGAGGTAGAGGCTATTATCTATCTTCATTTTACGCACAAAATAACTGACGACCAGAATGGGCGAGTATCTAGTATGGAGGAAGACCCAGCGCTCATCCTTTATCCCTTACTGCTTCTCATACAGTAAAGAACAGTGGACGGAGAATAAGGAAATAGGAGTTCTGGTTTAGGCCCTGATTCTCCAAAATTCCATGTTAAATAATGCAGGTATATAGAAATGGCAGGCACAATCCCAATTTTATCATCCTTTAAGTAATTTTTAATTAAAAGTTTCTCTCTTCTTTCATCTCCACCACTCCTAGAAATGAACCAACACTTTCTCCCCATGACATTTCTGGATGTTTTTTGCATCCCAACCTTCCCAAGCTCTCTTACCTGCTGTTAATATCTTTCTCCACTACCAGTGAGTAGGTAAGCATGATTCACAGCAGAAGTGAGCGTAGACTCCACAATGCTCAAGAACAGTAGTTAGTTTAGGCACAAAAAAGGATTAAAACAAAAATGGGGGTTTGGGTGGGCAGGAGAGGTGTCTTTCCAGAGATTAGTGCAGCCCTGGAAGGCCTTTCCTGAAATTCATTCATTAAGCAAATATTTATTGAACACGTAAATCCCAGGCACTGGGAATATCTGAGAACAAGACAGATAACCCTCTCTTTTGGAGTAAACATTCTGAAGCAGTTTGGGATTATGGATGCAATACGAACATAATATCAATAGCAACTATGATTTATATGCATAAGCAAACACTCCAACCTTAAGCAGGGGCACAAAGAAAACATTTATTATAAACACCCTATCACTCAAACATTAAATTCCAACTCAAAATATGGGAATTAGAACGTGCAACCAAGTGTGGTAATACCAAGAAGGAACATTAAAAGTATAGCTTTATTATTAATAATTCAATTTCTTAACCTGATAAAATTACTTAATATTAAAATTATAGTGAACAATGGAGAGGCATTAAGGACTAGATAGGGATGCAACAAAGATTTTCTTTCACTAGAGGGTCTACTGAAGGTCTTAGTTGAAAAAAAAAATCCTCCTGCTAAGCCCAAGATTAAAAAATTACTATTTAGAGCCACCTCCTTCTAAATGGGGAAGGGGGAGATATTATTAAAGGGTCAAGATTTTGCCAAAATCTTTGTGCTATTTAATAGAGTAGTTAGCTGTTTTCAACCCACTGAATACTTTGCTAACTATTAATAGGTTGAAGTGGACCTGAAGCTGTAATGAGGTAAGGAAAGATGAATTCTTGTAAGAGAATTTTTGAGAATTTGGAGTTTTGCGGGCTATTCTAGAGAAAAGGGGGAGTGACGAGAAAGAGAATGAATGTCAAACTCCTAATCTTCCAGCAGTTATCCTCATCTCAGTATGACAACTCCATCTTTCCAGTGAGGCCAAATACCAGGAATCATCCTTGACTTCTCTTCCAACCTTCCAACCTACTGGCTCCAACTTAAAGATGCATAACTCTCACTTAGAGCACTTCTAACCTAATCCAAGCTACTCTCCTCTTTTACCTTAATCACTGTGAATGCCTCCTTACCCTTGACCCCTACAATTCATTTTCAATACAGCAGCCCAAATGAACACTGAAACTTAAGCTACATCACATCTCAAATTTTTCAGTGGTGCCCCATTTCACTGTCTTTACAATGGTTTAAAAGGCCTTACAGTGTATCTAGCCTTCCATTGCCTCTCTAACCCCATTTACTACTCTCCCCTCTTCATCTCCTACTGGCTACACTGACCGCCTCACTGTTTCTCAAACATGCCAGCATGTTCTCACCCTAGAACCTATCCAGTTGTTTCCTGCAATGATCTCACCCCAACTCTTCCCATAGCCTACTCTCTCAAACCTCTTCCAGGTCTTTGCTGAATTATAATTTCATGAGGTCTTCCTCCCTAGCCATCTTATTTCCAATTTCAAAAACTCTTACTTACATACACACACACACATACCCACCCTCCCTAGCCTTCCTTCCCTGCAAAAAGTACATTTTTTTAAGTATTTATCAAATATACTGTTTGTTTCCCCTACAACTAGAATGTAAGCTCCACAAGGGCAGGATGCTTGTACTGTCTATTGTCATATTCTCATCAGTACTCTTTAGTATGTAATACTTGGTAGGCACAATTTTCTAGTGAAGGAATAAATGAAAGGCAGGGAAGTTCCTGAAACTGCTTTTCAGAAAAGGAGTATCTAGTATTCAGCTTTGTCTTATTTTCTTTCATCACTGTGGTTTTTTTGGAATCTGATGGTTCTGAATGTTATGTGAAATAAGAAAAGGGGTTGGATTCCACAATGCAAAAAGGTAGTGCACGCACACACACACATAAGGGTAGCATGTGTGACAATCTGTAAGACAAATTAATTCAGAAGTAGGCCCCAGAGCTAGAGATTACAGTAAATACAAGCCTCTAGGGCAATCCAAGTAAGTCATAGGAGGGGCTTCAAATTTTCTAGAGCATTGAAATTGGTAAAGATCAAGCCAATCTTACTAACTGTCAGAAGCATCAGGGAGACAATGATGTAAGCATTGATCATAAGTTGAAGCCTGGCTCTTTATCAGTTTAACAAACACTTTAACTGGGGATCCAGTTGTACACAACTTTTACATTGATTTATACCTCATCTATTCCCAAAGATGACACAATTGATATTAACTCTTAACAAAGGCAAATCACTAAATTCCATCATTTTGTAGTATCATCCATTCCCACACTCATTTACTGCTTTTCTTTCCCATTCAAACCAAACCAGAATTCCTAAATGTCAGCAACTTCCACAAATTTCAAGAGAGGTACAGCAAAAATATTAAATTATCTTATTTTAGAAAATGGAAGGAATGAACAGAATTATCTTTTTTTCACAAGTATGTATCATTCTGTTAAATTTATCTTTTTTCCCTTTGGAGCTTTTTAACTGTAGCTACTACTAACTTTGTGTTATAGTTTTGGAGCATTTTAGCATAAAAATTCTTTTCCTTTCAATGTGTAATTTACAAGATTTGCCTTGTGTGTATGGTTTTATATCCCAGAAAAAGGTTGAGTATTCACTATGAGTTTTTTCAGGCACCACCAAGAATGCGATTTTTTTCTTCCAAATGTGCTGCTATATCTATACCAACATTTCAGATTTTTCAAAGAGCCAAGGATATAATTATGAACCATGTTAATGGTGCTTACTAGATAAGCAGTACGTGTTGCTATCATCTACTAGAGCTGTATTTTGTGTATCCCAGTTACTCTTTCAGGAATCCACGTAACAATACAGAATGAGGGTTTTTTTTCCCTCTGAAAAACACATCACCTCTATACTGTCTATAGTATACACTATAAATACTATTTTTCCCATCATTCTCTGTACTAATCAGGTTCACAGTGATAATCAAATCTCAGGGCATTCCAATCAACTCCATTTCCCCAGGTTCTTGTATAATAACAAAGTACATACTGCTACCAAAACTAAAACAAAAATAATATCAATAAAATGACAGTTAAAGACTAATTTGAAGACTCAGTACACAATCAGATGAGTGTTTTATATCATTAACATTTATTGATGGGATGGATAAATACAGATTGAGAAACATACTTGACAGCAAGATATCAAACTGATAGCCAGACTATAAAATGTATACAACATCCTTTTTTAAATTAAAAAAAATTTTTTTTTGGAATTTTTACAAAGAGCCCTTACTGTAATGGTCACTTACATCCTACCACTCACTAGAGATCCCAGGGGTAGCATCCAGAACTGAGGTGTCCCAAGGAGGACAGAAGCAACAGCAGAATAAAATGCTGAGAAAGAGCTCTTAAGAGTAATACAAAGAAAATGCAAATATTACCACAAAATTGTACCTGAGTAACATAGATTGGTAAGGTGTTTTACTTTTTTTTCTTCTTCTTCTTTGCTCTTTGGTCTAATAAGAAAAGAGTTTTAGGTGTGTGAAGTAGGATGAGGGAAAAATCAGTTTCAAATCCAGAATCACAGGTTAACACTAAGTTAGGCTACTGCATTCTTTTCCCTGGGTGTTTAACCCAGCCAGCACTTCTATCTTATAACCAATTCCAATGTGATCAACCACTCAGTTTGGTCCTCAGCTTTTGGCTAACTAGTTCCTGACAACCTGATGGAGACATAACTTTCTCTGGCTTCAATTAGCATGCTGTCAAGCATCCCTCTCCATGTTTAACATGGCAACAGAAAACCCAAGAGTCTTTCTCTCCTTTTCATTCAACCATGAATACACACTCATAAAGGGGGAGTAGACACATATTTTTGGTAAACATTCAGTTTCTTTCCTTCCCTTTTCCAAGGCCAAGTTCATATTTTAAAACTTCAGAAACATTAAAATGGAAAGACCTTCCATTTAAAAAATAATTCTCATTCCAGACCACTCCATCTGGTTGGATTACAATACCATACTTGTTTCAAACTCACATCTACAGAAGAATAAAAAGACAAAATAAAACCTGACAGTGTGATACAACATGAACGTTTCTTAAACCATCAGGAGCAAACACTCAGTTGGGTGTTAACAAACAACAACACAAGAAATCTGGGGAAGTATCAAAGATACTGAAAGCTTAGTGGGGCTGTGGAGGGCTTATTTCTCACTATGTGAAGGGTTGCATAGACTGCTTAAATTCTCCCAAACCCAAGAGAATAATATTTGTATCCCAACTTCCAAGATGTTCTGGGATCTCCCTTTTCCTAATATTCATTAGAAAATAATTCATCAGCAAATAATCCTTTTCAAAAATTAACCAGTTCCCAAGTCCCACTGTTCCTGTGTTTCTGTAGAAAACACAGTATGTTGAAAATCCAACCATACCAGGATAAGACTCCTCTAATTGCCTTTGTCCAGATGCAAAGTTTGAAGGGTATGCATTTTCAATACAGGGAATTAGTTAGCAGAGGCTTAAGGACATTCAGCACTGATGTTACCATGATTTATTTCTATATCCTAATCCATTGCTGCTTCCAACTGGAGATTTACATTTTTTCTATCAACACTGGTGAAGCCAACAACACAGAACTATGAAAAAGGATATATTAAATCAAACACTAAAATCACTTTTTAAACAAGAGGAAGCTGGGGTCTCAGATATGGAAACACAGATTCATGAGTGAGAAAACTAGACTAATTCCTAAGCACTTTCTAAATCCAAAAAGCATAATTGATTCTTCAGAAGACCAATATGGCTTTTAGATTAATGCTTCACTAGAGTTTGGCTAACAGTAACACAGGCATCTGACTAAAAGGCCCAAGGACAATCCACAGGTATTTTTTTTACCAACATGAGGGGCAAGCAAAGTTTTAGGAATACGATTTATAGAACTTGAGGCTCTAGGCAGGCCTGCTTACCACCATGTATCATTGATAGTCTAGGTTTAAAAGTCGGGGGGGGGCGGGAAGCCATGTTTAGTAGACTAACTTTGGCTGTATAAATCCCCATTTCTCACCCTCTGAAGGTGTGAGGGTAGAGAAGACACAAAGTTTAGCAACCATACAACCCTTAGAAGCCTAAATTTATGGAATTTGGACTTAACAGCCATGCTAGCTAACAGGTACATCTACTAGCCCAAAGACAATGCAGCAACTTCAGAGAGAGCCCAGAGGAGGTTTATAGACATGCATAAGTCTAAAAGCAGACACTGCAGGTAACTTAAAACAGCATCAGGAGGCCTTAATATAGAAAAGTCCCTAAGTGGACCTATATCAGCAATGATGTACTAGTGCAAAGGCCAGACTGTGCAGCATAATGCAGCTCTTCAGCTTTAGTAAACACTTTTTTCTAGTTTACTCCTGACAAAGTTCTAAGCAACCAACTACAGACTGCCATGGAGAACTGCTATGAGGCCAAGTGGCTATGTATGTGAGAGTGCATATCGTTAGAAAATAGACATTTGGTGAGAAAAACTGAAAGCTGGAAAAGACATTTTCATCATCAAATCAGTGATCATCAATGCTGCAAAGATACAGATGCAAACTAAACCTTTTGGGAAGTTCAGGAAGGAAAGGCGACTCCAACAAACAGAATCTAGATAATTAGAAAGCCTAAATTTAGTAAACACATCTACCAATTACCGAGAACAACACAGAAAATATCAAGGAGGAGGAAAATGCCATCTATAAAAATGAAGTGACATTCCAAGTCCAGAGTATTACAGGTCAGCAAAGAGCTCATTTACACAGCAATGGCAAGTATTCCAGACAGTTCAAATAAGCAGAGACACAGGATGATAATTCACCTTAAGGTTTACTGTACAAATTCCTTCTCATATTAGGCTAATGCACCATCAATTCCAGCTGCCTTAGTTTTTCCCCAACCTCTTCCTGGGAAGCAGCACCAAAACTCCTATCTTCCTATGACTTCCAATGAAAAAAATTCATCTTCTCTACAAAGAGTATTTGGTGTGAAGGAAGGTGCATTAAAAACTAGAAGACAAATTCAATTTGCATCATCTTTTCCACACCAAAAAATGCCATGAAGACCAAGACTATTACACCAAATGATCTGTGGCTTGATGGCATTTTTAGTTAAGACAACTTAGCTTAGAATTCTTTCTAGGCCCTTGGAAGATTTCCTTCCTCAACAAACTGTTCACTCCTAAAATTTGGGATAATCAAACATCCCTAAGAATAGGACTCCTGATTGGTATTTTTTAAAGGCTCTTAGATCTCTCCTGAAAATCCTTTGCCTAGAAGCTAAAGCTCCCAAAGGTGGACAATCTGAACATTAATGGTATCTGTGGGCTCAGCCTGCTCACCCTCATGACACCAGTACTGTTAAATTCACAAGCTCCAATCTCTGAAGTCATATGGGCTGCAAAAATTGAGGCTGCAGCTGTTTCCCTTTTTACACAGATAAAAAACAAGTCTTACATTATAATGTAATTTAAAATATAATGTCCTAAAAATTCCCAATCATAATTCCATTGTTTTCAGTATCCTCTAGCTCCATGGCTTCTCCCAGAACAATTCTCATATAGTCTGGGCTTTCATAGAAACTGCTCTCACTTGAACACTCCCAAAGCCCAACTTGAAAAAGACACACCCAATTCTGTAGGACAGAAGCTGGCTTTGCTCTCCGATCCTCCTTCCTCATCCCCACCTTTGAAAAAGGGTAAAGGTTAAAAAAGAAGTTTTTATAATGGCATCCAGAGTCAGGCCACTGGCTGCACTTGCCCCAACTATAATTTAGAAGGCTACCACTCAATTACAACATAAAGACCAGGGAAAATACATGTAAAATATGTGCCTCTTCCTTCATGTTCTAAAGCCCACACCGTGTTCTCTCTAGTAGACTGCTGGGAAGAGAACGGTGAGGGACAGGGTGGGAGCATGATTTTTACACACACTTAAAAACACACAAACCCACACTCACATACATACTTAAAGGTCTCAACACTTCAAGTGGCCAGAGCCCATCTCAGAATTCATGGCCGAAAGCCAAACACCCCATTCCCCTTGCACATCCCCCCCACCCTGAATCCCACCCCCCAGAAGTCATTGTTATGTATCTCATACACACAGCAATATCCTTATCCCCTCCCCAATTATATATAAAAACTAAACAGATAACTTACTTTCTTTAAATTATTTTTTAAAAGACTCTCTTAAAAGATTTTGATGTTTAAATACTTCCTCTCTTCTGATATATTAAACACCAAAAGGATCCACAACTGTTTGATAAAACAAACCCTCCATATTTCAGTCCTGGCAAGAAGAGGGAAGTTACCAATTCTAATCAACCTAATTAGGAGGTGGAGAGGCCAAGAATAGAGAAAGTATTCTTAATCCTTCACAGCTTCAACACATTCTCACCTCTCGTATTACCAGTAAAAACTATAATAAAATAGTTACATTTCTGAGGCAGTAGATATAATAACCAAGCCCCTTTACCACCCTCCCACCTACATCTCAGTATTTATTCCCTAGTCCAAAAAGGGTGATGTATTTCATAAGGAAGTAATTTTCTTAGTCCAGAATCAGTAGTTAAAAAAAAAGTATGTGTTTTCAAAGAAGTTTTTTCCTCTTCTTTTTCTTTTTTTACTTAGGAAGGGGTGGAAGTGGTGGAGGAGGTTCTGATGGTAGAGGTGGTAGTCGGGGTTTGTCTGTATTACCAGATCTGGAGGACATTCCACCAGCCCGTGGATTCAGATATTCACCATAGGAATGAACAAATTCAAATGTAGGGGGCGGAGTGGGCTGAACCCCCTGGGCACTGAGAAGGGAGTGAAGCATATTCACAGTATCTTGATAGTCTATTGTCTGGGTTGTACTGTGACCATTGGCCCCAGTGGGCCCTTTATCCAGTTTCATATGAGGAACTCGAGTTTTACAGGTGGGCTGTGAAAAAGAAAGGCCACTTGTGTCTGAGCTATGCCCAGGCAACTGGGCCACTGTAGGAAGGGGAGGGAAGGAGAAATTTATGGAAGAGGATTTAGTACTCTTGGCAATCTTGGCTGGATGATCAAACACTGCCCCTCCAGTCTCTTCAGGGGGGGCCCCTTTTACGAGTAGAACTGTTAGAGAAAGAACTAGACCAGCTATATGTTTTGTGTGCTAAGGTGCTTGTCTGGCTACTATGTTTTGGATCACCTGGATGTTTGTTCCCAGTACCAGTAGGAAGCTGTGGGTGAGAGTGCTTGTGCGGGTAGTGATTGTGTTGATGATGATGATGATTAGATGGGTGAGTCTTGTGCTTTTCTTTGTGCTCTTGGCTCTTTGTGACACTGTCATCTATAGCACTGAGCTTGTCATCTACAGCATGGACTTTAATGTGCATTTTTATCTCCTCTGGTTTTGAAGGGGCAGCTTTATCTCCACCTGCCACTGGGATTCTCATTTTGAGAGCTGCTTTGTCAGCCTTTTCCAGAAAAGGCCGCTCAGGGTTTTCTGAGCCCTCTATGGGCATTTTCAGAATGACTGAAGAATGGCTATCATGGTGAGACAGGAGACTCTGGGCAGCATATGCATACTGTGACTTCACATTGGCCTCCATGTTCTCCAGTTGCTTCTTCTGGGCAGCCAACTCTTCCGCATGCTTTGCACGGTATTCTTTCAGTGACACTTTAGCTGATGGCACACTCTTACTATTCTGCTTCTGGGGAATAAATGCATTTGAACCGTCCTGTTGCAAGGAATGATCAACTCCTGTAAGTGCTAAATTCTCACTAGTCCGATGACCCTGAGCAGGTTCTAGTTTAAAAGGAGGTTGGGAAGACAGCCAGCGCTCACTCGGCAACAATTCCACACTGCTTAAGCTGCTGGATGACTCTTCAGCAGCAGGAAGGGAAGGCACTGCACTTGTAGAAGCAGTTGACATGCTCATTAAACCTGCAATAGTTGTATCTGAAGAGCTCTGAGAAATCATATTGAGGATTGTCTGCTCCGAAGTGTTTTCATCTGCTCCTTGGTCATCTGCTTTTGTTTTCTGGGCAGCCTGGCACGCCTAGAATGAAGCAAATGACATCTCTTCACTTCAGGTAATTTATTAAATGGAAAAAACACTGAAATGAGGAGACTGATGGCTGTGACCCTGGAATTTTTGGATAGTCCGTAAGCAGGAAGCTACTCAAACATGAGATCGATAATTACAGAAGAAGTAATATTTTACTCTTCAACCAAGAATCACAAACAAGATCTGAGAGAGATCTGCATTCCCTTGCTCACTGCAGCATTATTCACAACAGCCAAGATACAGATGCAACCCAAGTATCCACTGACAGACAAACGGGTAAAGAAAATGTATATATATCCAATGCAAAATTATTTAGCCTTAAAACAGAAGGAAGAGGATTCTGGGAAGATGGTGGAGTAGGAAGTACAAGGAATCCCTCTCCCCACCTAGACAACTTCACTGGCAGAATCTCTCTGAGGTAACTATTCTCAAACTCTGGAGTCTGGTTAAGGCCTGACACTTCCAGGGTAAGCTCTGGGCAGTAAATTAGGGTTAATTTCTGTCAATTTCACCTCAACAAAGTAGTAACTACCCATCTCCCACCACCAGTCATGTAGCAAGCAGCGGTGCACCTGTTCCTAGAATAGCTTACATGCACCTTAGGGCAGCCAGGGCCAGCAAAAAGGACTCTACCAAATATCGGGGCTCTGTGCTCTAATCCCTGATTGTGGCTTCTGATCACAGAGGTAGAGACAAAGAAGCAGGCATCCACTATTGCTGCATCTCCGCCTGTTGATGCAAGCCCCACCCCTTCTGGATGAACTGACTTCCAGAGTTTAAAAGCCAGCATGCTTTCTTCCCCCACTTCTTTTCTTTGCTTTTTCCCCTTTTAAGAGCCAGACATTAAAGAGTAGAACATTCAAAAGCAACTGCATATATAGGGAAAATTAGGAAGTGACCACACATGTGCTAGGAAAGACTCAGAAAAGACCTTAAGCTTATACCTCAGGCTGATCCTCAAAATAGAGACAGACTACAACAATCAAGTACTTCCCCCAAAATAACCAAAAACACTAACAAAAACAGCAAACCCTGGGGAAGGAAGAGATTCTGATTTCTAGAGTTACTGTATTTATATATTCAAATACCCAGTGTTCAATAAAAAAAATCCAAGGCATATAAAGAACAGGGAAGTAGGGCCCATTCAAAGGTAAAAAAAAATACTGAAACTGACCCTGAAAAAGACCTGATGGCAGATGTACTACAGAAAAACTTCAACATAACTCCCTTAAAGATACTCAAAAAACTAAAGGAAGGTGTGAAGAAAGTCGAGAAAATGATCTATGAACAAAATGGAAATCAGTGAGGATGCAGAAAACCTAAAAAGAAGCCAAAAAGAATTTCTGTAGCTGAAAAGTACAGTAACTAAAATTAAAAAATTTACTGGATATTCAAAGGCAGATTTGAGCAGGCAGAAGGAAGCATCAGACAACTTGAAGATAGGACAATGAAAGTATCAAGTCTCAGGAACAGAACGAAAGAAGCTGAAGCAAGTAAACAGAGTCTAAGGGACCAATGGGACACACTCAAATGGACCACCATATGCAAAACACGGGTTCCAGAAAGAGGAGCAAGCAAGAGAGAGAGAGAGTATACAAAGAAATAATGGCTGAAGAATTCCCAAATTTGATGAAAGATAAGAACAAAACATTCAAGAAACTCAACGAACTCCAAGATAAACTCAGACATGAAACATTATAATCAAACTTTCAAAAGCCAAAGAGAGAGAATCTTGAAATCAGCATGCGAGACGTGAATCCTCAGGTACAAGGTACCTCAATAAAATCATGAGCAAATTTCTCATCAGAAACTTTGGAGGCCAGAAGATCGTGGACCAAATATTCCAAGTGTTAAATGAAAAATACTGTCAACCGGTATTAACACTGTCAACTAGAATCCTGTATCTAACAAAAATGTCGACCAAAAATGAGGAAGAAATTAAGACATTTCCAGATAAAAGATGAGGGAGTTCATGACCACTAGACCAGCCCTAGAAGAATGCTAGGGTCCTGTGAAATGAAAGGAGATTTGACAGTAACTTGAAGCCACATGGAGAAATAAAGATCTCAAAAAAGGTAAATAACAATGGTTTGTAACTGCACTTTTTGTTTTCAACGTGATTTAAAAGAGTAATGTATTTTAAGGAAAAAAACAAAAGCTAGTATTACTATAACTTTGGTTTGTAACTCAAATCCTACTTTCTATATAACTTAAAACCTTAATGCATTTAAAAGGATTATTAGTTTATGTTTGGGGGCACATATTATATAAAGACATAATTTTGTGACAGCAACAACCAAAAGGGGTAAGGACACAACTATAAAGGAATGAGGTTTTATAAGTTATTGAAATTATGATCAAGTGGGATTCATCCCAGGGATGCAAGGATGGTACAACATT
>JAQQAC010003639.1:6099517-6111406 GCA_029783875.1 Phataginus tricuspis | reverse complement strand
TAGGGTGGGGGGACACGGGGGGGACTGTACAGCTCAGAGAAGACAAGCAGTGATTCTCATCTCACTACGCTGATGGACAGTGACTGTGGTGGGGTTGGTGGGGGGACCTGGTGAAGGGGGGAGTTCAATCATCACGGTATTGCTCATGTAATTGTAGGTTAATGATACTAAAATAAAATAAATTATTAAAAAAAAAAAAAAAAAAACCACAATGAGATATCACCTCACACCAGTGAGGATGGCCAACATCCAAAACACAAACAACACCAAATGTTGGCGAGGATGTGGAGAGAGGGGAACCCTCCTACATTGCTGGTGGGAATGCAAATTAGTTCAACCATTGTGGAAAGCAGTATGGAGCTTCCTCAAAAAACTCAAAATAGAAATACCATTTGACCCAGGAATCCCACTCCTAGGAATTTACCCCAAGAATGCAGCAGCCCAGTTTGAGAAAGACAGATGCACCCCTATGTTTATTGCAGCACTATTTACAATAGCCAAGAAATGGAAGCAACCTAAGTGTCCATCAGTAGATGAATGGATTAAGAAGATGTGGTACATATACACAATGGAATATTACGCAGCAATAAGAAAAAAACAAATCCTACCATTTGCAACAACATGGATGGAGCTGGAGGGTATTATGCTCAGTGAAATAAGCCAGGCCGAAAAAGACAAGTACCAAATGATCTCACTCATATATGGAGTATAAGAACAAAGAAGAAAAAAAAAATGAAGGAACAAAACAGCAGCAGACTCACAGAACCCACGAATGGACTAACAGTTACCAAAGGGAAAGGGACTGGGGAGATGGGTGGGAAGGGAGGGATAAGAGGGTAAAAGGGGCATTACGATTGGCAGACATAGGGTGGGGGGGCACGGGGGGGACTGTACAGCTCAGAGAAGACAAGTAGTGATTCTCATCTCACTACACTGATGGACAGTGACTGTAATAGGGTTGGTGGGGGGGACCTGATGAAGGGGGTAGTTTAATCATCACAATATTGCTCATGTAATTGTAGGTTAATGATACTAAAATAAAATAAATTGTTATAAAAAAAAAAAAAGCAGGTAGTGTCTTATAGGTAGGTCATGGGGAAGACAGTATAGCATGGAGAAGACAAGTAATGACTCTGTAGCATCTTATTACGCTTATGAATAGTGACTACAATGAGGTGTAGGGGAGGATTTGATACTATGGGTGAATGTTGAAACGACAATGTTGCTCATGTGAAACCTTCATAAGACTGTTCATCAATGATACCTTAAAAAAAAAAAAAAACAGGTAATGCCAAAGACATATGATACCAACTCTAACTTTGTAATTCTCTTTCCTCTACCAGAAACTAACACTCTGTGACTCAGGTTAGTCACATTTTTTCCCAGTCTCCACAAAGAAAACACTCAACTCGTGTTGCTAAACAAATGACTATTATCACAAGAGTTGCACAACACAAAACCAATCCTGCTACAGCTATTAATTTCTGGGCCAATAACAAAGCTATGAAGTTCAAGTCCTGATTCCTGCATAATTTTAAAAAGGGAAATTCCAAACCTAGGGTACATACCAATTCTGGAATACTATGAATACTATGTGGTCAAAAGAAAATGGTTTTATTCCACAAGATGACAGTAATAACTCTTACCGTCCAATTCCGAATTCGTTTGTGTCTGTTGGGGGTTTTCTCCAGAATTTGTAGAAATTCATGTGTCAGTTCTACAAATGAAACAGAACATTTAAGAAAAATTCAGAGTGGCAGAAGTAATGAAACAAGAATAGCCTCAATAAGAACAAAGAAAAAACTGAAGGAACAAAACAGCAGCAGACTCACAGAACCCAAGAATGGACTAACAGTTACCAAAGGGAAAGGGACTGGGGAGGATGGGTGGGAAGGGAGGGATAAGGGGAATAAGGGGCATTACAATTAGCACACATAACGTGGCGGGGGGAGCACGGGGAAGGCAGTAGCACAGAGAAGACAAGTAGAGACTCTATAGCACCTTACTACACTGATGGACAGTGACTGTAATGGGGTATGTAGTGGGGATTTGTTAAAGGGGGGAATCTAGTAATCACAATGTTGCTCATGTAATTGTATATTAATGATATCAAAATAAGAAAAAAATTTTTTAAAAAGAATAGCCTCAACTACTTTCATCTGAAGTCACTTTTGGCCAGCTTTGTGACAGATCAAAAGCAAGTGTTTTTCAAAGTCCCTTACTCTAAAACTTACCATCTAAAAGTTCCAAGGTCACAGTGGCATCAACATACTCCCACCAGTGCTTCCCATCAGTTGAGACTGGGATCTCCCAGTTGGACCACTTGCAAGCCAGATGAATGCAAACACAGGCCACCACAGGAGGTGTGTACTGCAGGCTAAATGTGGTCAAATGCAGGCTGTAATCAGAGGGAAGGAAACAAGAGAGTGTCAGAAGCTATCAATTCTGAACCCAAAGTTAAAATTCTCCATTGTTTTAAAAGGGAATGAAAAAAAAGTTAAAAAAAAAGAAACACTAGAGAGCAAGAAGGGTGAAGAAATATCCACTGCTCTCTCAGATCCAGCACTCTTTGTAATTTTCATTAACCACCTGAGCAGGTAACAATATTTCCAAATTTTCTGACTACACACCACTCATTCCACACACTGATAAACAAAAAAACCAAAAGATATAAAAAAAACAAACAAAACAGACTGTGTGCTCCATTTATTTTTTATTATCCTAAAAGTAAGCTCAGAAATTAAGGAAAATTGTAAGATTTTTGGTGTGTGTAGTCCCTAAATCAAATACTTCAGAAAATCCCCTTAAAATTATTTTGTCTCTTGCCAATCATGGTTCTGGTCTACTTAAAATAATGAATGAATAGACAATCACTCTCTCAAGTGGGAATATGTATGACAAATGCTGTATTTCAAAATCAGGCTATAAAAATGAACTTCTAAGCCCTAACAGTCATTAGGAGTATTTTTGGTTTCCATGAACAACCAATAAATTGGAGATGTGAATGAGTAACTCATTTGGTAATACAAATACATAATAAAAAAATTTTTTAAAGGGAAGAAGTATTACAACTCCTTCACACATATGTATGCCCACTTATCTGGGAGTAGGGGAAGAAAAAGGAGTCTTTTAAATAATATAATTATTGCTGAATCCTCCAAATTAAATTTTCAGTCACTGTCAAGGAACCCCAAGTTTACCCAAACTTTCAGAATTATGCTCTTGGATATTTGAAAGCAAAATAATACATGCAGAATTAAGTATGCTATCAAACAATAATCACATCATCTTAGCAAATTAAAAAGCACCATAGAAATTTAAGGTACAACATGAAAATTGTGCAGAAAAATCAATATTCACCAGAGAGTTGTCTCTAACACATTGTGTTAAAGTTCCATGTCTGAGTCTTGGGTTATAGTTTACTAAGTGCCAGACCTAACATCTTTTCATATACCTATCAAAAAGTAACAAGTCCAACCCACCATAAACTCCTATCCCAAAAATAGAAGGGAAAAATATTAAAATATAAACCTGTTGGTTGCCATGAAGTAAGAAGTCTGTGCCAAGTCCTTGCTTGCTAAAAAAAAAAGGGGGGGGAGTAATTATTTCCATTCATTCTCACAATTATTTAGTGAACACTTATTATTTGCAAAGTAAAGAATATACTGAATGAGAGACCACCTGATGTTTATATTCTACCAAAGGAGACAGATTATAATTTAATTATAATATTAATAATTATGCTGCTTCCAGACTTAGGGACTCAAGATTTCTTCTGCACACCAAGTACCTGGGGTACTTATTTAAAATGCAACTCCTGGACAACATCCCTAGAGTTTGACTCAGAATGTTTGGAGGACACAAGCATTTTTAACAGATAATCCAAAAATCCCGTTACAAGGGTTCACTGAGAAATACTGAACTGGGGAATGATCTAATTTGGAGGCCAAGATCAGAGCCCAGGAGACCTTGACATATTTGGGAAAAGTGACTTGTGCTTTAAAAAAAAAGACAGGGGCCGCCCTTCGCCCGCCGCCCCGTGGAGACCAGAGTGAGGCATCACATTAAATTACACATGAACAGAGATTCAAGATAGCAGCATGAGAGGTGAGACAGAGAATTCCTCCCAAAACCACATATAGTGTGAAAATAGAGTTAATACAACTAGCTCTAAAACAGCAACAGGAAATAAGGCTGCACCAGACTGCATACAGACCTCACGAACAGAGCAGACCTCATGAAACAGGGTAACATACCAAAGCCTTGATCTGGCGGGACTGGAGCCCTTCCCCCACCCCAGCTCACAGGCAGGAGGAAGAGTAACAGAGCAGGGAGGGGGTGGAAGCCTAGAACTGCTGAACATCCAGCCCTGGAGGTCAGCTTTGGACCACAGACCTACATTGTGTGGTGCTCTGGGGTTGGGGAGATGGGACACTCAGAGAGCTTGAAAGACTGAGATTCTGGCCATTTATGAAGGACAGGGATCCACATCTGGCCCCTCTGGGACAAAGTAAAGGCAGGAAGTCTGAGAGGCTTCCTAGCAGCGAAAGGGCTGCAGAAGGGGCGATTTTGTACAGAGCTTCCAATGGAGGAGAAGGGATAGGTGGACAAAGTTGTCTGGGCGCACTCTGCCCAGCAGGTTGGGAACTATGAGGAGCTTCAGGTGCCCCATCCCCCTGGATGACTACTCACCTACAAGGCACCCCACTGTGACACGGAGCCTGCTGCACCTTCCTCCTGGCATGCCTGCACCTACTCGCAAACTGGCAGTCACTGCGCTGGTGTCAGGCCAGCTGGAGGCCCCGCCTATAACAGCTAGAGAAGCCAAGCACAGAGGCTTACACCTGTGTGCTCGGCCCACTGGCTCTGATACTGGAGACAGGCACTACAGCCAGGAATCAGGAAACAGTGCTTTCCTGCCCAAAGGCACCAGTACCGCTCCCCTACGAACCCAACCTCACTCTGGGGCTGAGCAGCTCGAGAGACTAGAGCTTCTGGGCACTAGAAGGCACCACATAAAATAATAAAATGTCAAAGGAACCTAGTTCAGACCAAAATATCACAAACCCCAGAAAAAGGACAAAATGAAGCTGAACCCACCAATCTTCCTGAAAGAGAATTTAAAATACAAATCATAACCATGCTCATGGAGGTACAGAAAAATATTCAAGAACTCATGGACAAATTTAAGATGGAGATTCAAACATTAAGAAATTCCATATCTGAAATGAAACATACAATGGAGGGATTTAAAAGCAGATTAGATGTAGTAGAAGAGATGATAAATGGGATAGAAATTAGAGAAGAGGAATACAAAGAACCTGAAGCACAGAGAGAAAAGAGAATCTCTAAGAATGGAAGAATATTGAGAGAACTGTGTGACCAATCCAAACGGAACAATATCCACATTATAGGGAGAAGAGAGAGAAAAAGGGATAGAAAGTGTTATCATCAGAAGGAGAAGAGAGAGAAAAAGGGATAGAAAGTGTTATTGAGGAGGTAATTGGTGAAAACTTCCCCAATCTGGGGAAGGAGATAGTCTCTCAAGCCATGGAGGTGCACAGATCTCTCAACACAAGGGACTCAAGGAAGATAACATCAAGACATACAATAATTAAAATGGCAAAGATCAAGGATAAAGACAGACTTTTAAAAGCAGCTAGAGAGAGAAAAAAGATCACATACAAAGGAAAACCCATCAAGCTATCTTCAGATTTCTCAACAGAAACCTTACAGGCCAGAAGGAAATGGAATGATATATTTAATGCAATGAAGCAGAAGGGCCGCGAACAAAGAATACTCTATCCAGTAAGGTTATCACTTAAATTTGAAGGAGGGATTGAACAATTTTCAGATAAGCAAAAGCTGAGAGAATTTACCTCCCACAAACCACCACTACACTGCATTTTGGAGGTACTGCTATAGATGGAAGTATTCCTAAGGCTACATAGATGTCACCAGGGGAAATAAAACCACAGCAAAGTAGAACAATTAGTTACTAAGCAGACACAAAATCAAATCAACTACCCCCAAAGCCAATCAAGGGATAGACAAAGAGTACAGAATATGATACCTAACATATAAAGAATGGAAGAGGAAAAAAAAAAAGAACCTTTAGGTTCTGTTTGTAATAGCATATGAAGTGAGTTAAATTAGACTGTTAGACAGTAAGGGAATTACCCTTGAACCTTTGGTAACCATGAATCTAAAGCCTGCAATGGCAATAAGTACATACCTATCGACAATCACCCTACATGTAAACGGTCTGAATGCACCAACCAAAAGACACAGAGTCACTGAATGCATAAAAAAACAAGGCCCATCTATATGCTTCCTACAAGAGACTCACTTCAAACCCAAAGACATACACAGATTGAAAGTGAAGGGATGGAAAAAGATATTTCATGCAACTAGTAGGGAGAAAAAAGCAGGAGTTGCAGTACTTGTATCAGACAAAACAGACTTCAAAACAAAGAAAGTAACACAAGACAAAGAAGGACATTACATAATAAAAAAGGGGTCAGTCTAACAAGAGGATATAACTATTTCAAGTATCTATGCACCCAACACAGGATCACCTACATATGTGAAACAAATACTAACAAAATTAAAGGAGGAAATAGAATACAATGCATTCATTTTAGGGGACTTCAACACACCACTCACTCCAAAGGACAGATCAACCAGACAGAAAATAACTAATGACACAGAGGCACTGAACAACACACTAGAACAGATGGACCTAACAGACATCTACAGAACACTTCATCCAAAAGCAACAGGATACACGCTCTTCTCAAGTGCACATGGAACATTTTCAAGAATAGATCATGTACTAGACCACAAAAAGAGCCTCAGTAAATTCAAAAAGATTGAAATTGTAGCAACCAGCTTCTCAGATCACAAAGGTATGAAACTAGAAATAAATTACAAAAAGAAAACGAAAAAGCCCACAAACGCACGGAGGCTTAATAACATGCTCCTAAATAATCAATAGATCAATGACCAAATAAAAACAGATATCAAGGAATATATGGAGACAAAGACAACAATACTTCAACACCGCAAAATCTATGGGACGCAGCGAAGGCCATGCTAAGAGGGAAGTATATTGCAATACAGGCCTACCTCAGGAAAGAAGAACAATCCCAAATGAACAGTCTAAACTCACAATTAATGAATCTAGAAAAGGAAGAACAAATGAGGCCAAAAGTCAGTAGAAGGAGGGACATAATAATGATTAGAGCAGAAATAAATAAAATTGAGAAGAATGAAACAACAGAAAGAATCAATGAAAGCAAGAGCTGGTTCCTTGAGAAAATAAATAAAATAAACTCCTAACCAGACTTATCAAGAAAAAAAGAGTCTCTACACACATAAACAGAATAAAAAATGAGAAAGGAAATATCACTACGGATACCACAGAAATACAAAAATTATGAGAAAATACTATGAAAAATTATATGGTAACAAACTGGATAACCTAGAAGAAATGGACAACTTTCCAAAAAAATACAATGACCCAGGAAGAAACAGAAAATCTGAATACACCAATTACCAGCAAGGAAATTGAACTGGTAATCAAAAAACTACCTAAGAACAAAACTCCTGGACCAGATGGTTTCACTGCTGAATTTTATCAAACATTCGGTGAAGACCTAATACCCATCCTTGTCAAAGTTTTCCAAAAAGTAGAAGAGGGAATACTCCGAAACTCTTCTACGAGGCCAAAAACACTCTTAATACCAAAAATAGGCAAAGACTATAAAAAAAGAAAATTACAGACCAATATATCTGATGAACATAGATGCAAAAATACTCAACAAAATATTAGCAAACCGAATTCAGAAATACATCAAGAAGATCATCCATCAAGTGGGATTCATCCCAGGGATGCAAGGATGGTACAACATTTGATAATCCATCAACATTATCCACCACATCAACAAAAAGAAGAACAAAAACCACATGATCATCTCTATAGATGCTGAAAAAACATTTGACAAAATTCAACATCCATTCATGATAAAAACTCTCAACAAAATGGGTAGAGAGGGCAAGTAACTCAACATAATAAACGTCATATATGACAAACCCACAGCCAACATTATACTTAACAGCAAGAAGCTGAAAGCTTTTCTTTTAAGACCAGGAACAAGACAAGGATGCCCACTCTCCCCACTTTTATTCAGCATAGTTCTGGAGGTCCTAGCCATGGCAATCAGACAACACAAAGAAATAAAAGGCATCCAAATTGGTAAGGAAAAAGTCAAACTGTCCCTGTTTGCAGATGACATGATATTGTACATAAAAAACCCTAAAAAATCTACTCCAAAACTACTAAATCTAAAATCTGAATTCAGCAAAGTTCCGGGATACAAAATTAGTACACAGAAATCTGTTGCATTCCTATACACTAACTATGGACTAGCAGAAAGAGATTGTCAGGAAAACAATTCCATTCACAATTGCATCAAAAAGAATAAAATACCTAGGAATAAACCTAACCAAGGAAGTGAAAGACCTATACTCTGAAAACTACAAGACACTCATGAGAGAAATTAAAGAGGTCACTAACAAATGGAAATTCATCCCATGCTCTTGGCTAGGAATAATTAATATTGTCAAAATGGCCATACTGCCTAAAGCAATCTACAGATTCAATGCAATCCCTATCAAAATACCAAAAGCATTCTTCAATTAACTAGAGAAAATAGTTCTAAAATTCATATGGAACCACAAAAGACCCCAAATAGCCAAAGTAACCCTGAGAAGGAAGAATAAAGTGGGCGGAATTATGCTCCCTGACTTCAAGCTCTACTACAAAGCCACAGTAATCAAGACAATTTGGTACTGGCACAAGAACAGACCCATAAACCAATGGAACAGACTAGAGAGCCCAGAAATAAACCCAAGCATACATGGTCAATTAGTATACGATAAAGGAGCCATGGATATATAATGGGCAAATGACAGCCTCTTCAACACCTGGTGTTGGCAAAACTGGGCAGCTACATGTAAGAGAATGAAACTGAATTATTGTCTAACCCCATCCACAAAAGTAAACTCAAAATGGATCAAAGACCTGAATGTAAGTCATGAAACCATAAAACTCTTAGAAGAAAACATAGGCAAAACTCTCTTGGATATAAACATGAGCAACTTCTTCATGAGCACATCTCCCCAGGCAAGGGAAACAAAAGCAAAAATGAACAAGTGGGACTATATCAAACTAAAAAACTTCTGTACAGCAAAGGACACCATCAATAGAACAAAAGGACATCCTACAGTATGGGAGAATACATTCATAAATGACATATCCGATAAGGGGTTGACATCCAAATTATATAAAGAACTCATGCACCTCAACAAAGAAAAGGCATATAAGCCAATTAAAAAATGGGCAGAGGAGGTGAACACACACTTCTCCAAAGAATAAATTCAGATGGCCAACAGGCACATGAAAGATGCTCCACATCCCTAATCATCAGAGAAATGCAAATTAAAAACACAATGAGATACCACCTTACACCTGTTAGGATGGCCACCATCCAAAAGACAAACAACAACAAATGTTGGCAAGGATGTGGAGAAAGGGGAATTCTCCTACACTGCAGGTGGGAATGTAAAAATAGTTCAACCATTGTGGAAAGCAGTATGGAGGTTCCTCAAAAAACTCAAAATAGAAATACCATTTGACCCAGGAATTCCACTCCTAGGAATTTACCCTAAGAATGCAGCAGCCCAGTCTAAAAAAGACATATGCACCCCTATGTTTATCGCAGCACTATTTACAATAGCCAAGAAATGGAAGTGTCCATCCATAGATGAATGGATAAAGATGTGGTACATATACACAATGGAATACTATTCAGCCATTAGAAGAAAACAAATCCTACCATTTGCAACAACATGGAGAGATCTACAGGGTATTATGCTCAGTGAAATGAGCCAGGCGGAGAAAGACAAGCATCAAATGATTTCACTCATCTGTGGAGTATAAGAACAAAGCAAAAACTGAAGGAACAAAACAGCAGCAGACTCAAAGAACCCAAGAATGGACTAACAGTTACCAAAGGGAAGGGAAGGGACTGGGGAGGATGGGTGGGAAGGGAGTGATAAGGAGGAAAAAGGGGCATCACAATTAGCATGTATAATGTAAGGGGGGTGTGCGGACAGGGTGAAGGCAGTATAAGAGAGAAGACAAGTAGTGACTCTATAGCATCTTACTATGCTGATGGACAGTGACTGTAATGGGGTATGTGGTGGGGACTTGATTGGGGGAGTCTAATAACCATAATGTTGTTCATGTAATTGTACATTAATGATAGCAAATTTTTTATTAATTTTTTTAAAGAAAAAGACAACTTTTTAATTGAGTAGGCTTTGATTTAAACCCTATATCATCAAATAACAAATTATTTACTGTATTACAATGAAAAATAATCACATTCCTCCTTCAAAAAATCCTGCTCTCCGTGACAAAGCAAATCTTAATTTTCCTTAGAACTTAGTCTTTTCAATATCACCATATACCTATCTTATTTAACCCTATCCTCCTCATTCAATGTAAACCTTTTAATGCTTTCAAAATATAAAGAACTTGGGAAAACTTTGGGAATTTTCAGATGAAACACACATTAGCAAAATATAAAGTAAGGCCAATTATCAGTTTGGTCTACAAAAGTATAAAAGGCAGTTAAATACACAATGGTAGCTAGATATTCTTGATACTACTATTTAAATATAGGAACAGTTTTCATGCAAATTTATCTACTAAGGTAAAATTAGAATAAAAGAAAGTCCTGCCAGGGGATTGTCAATCATGGAAATAAGTTCAAATAAATTCTAGATTATTCTCTCGATCACCCATTCCAAAGACATCCTTAAAAATGCTACATTTGCACCCAACACAGTAGCGTCAGCATATGTGAAACAAATACTAACAGAAGTGAATGACGAAATAGACAGCAATGCAATTATTTTAGGAGACTTTAACACACCACTCACTCCAAAGGATAGATCAACCAGCCAGAGGATAAGTAAAGACACAGAGGCACTGAACAACACACTAGAACAGATGGACCTAACAGATATCTACAGAACTCTGCACCCAAAAGCAGCAGGACACACATTCTTCTCAAGTGCACCTGGAACATTTTCCAGAATAGACCACATACTAGGCCACAAAAAGAACCTCAGTAAATTCAAAAATATTGAAATCCTACCAACCAACTTCTCAGATCACAAACGTATAAAACTAGAAATAAATTTCAGAAAGAAATCAAAAAGGCTCACAAATACATGGAGACTTAACAACATTCTCCTAATGTATCAATGGGTTAACGACCAAATCAAAACAGAAATCAAAGAATATATGGAGACTAATGACAACAACAACACAAAGCCACAACTTCTGTGGGACGCAGCGAAGGCAGTTCTAACAGGAAAGTATACTGCAATCCAGGCCTATTTAAAGAAGGAAGAACATTCCCAAATGAACAGTCTAAAGACACAATTATTGAAATTGGAAAAAGAAGAACAAATGAGGCCCAAAGTCACCAGAAGGAGAGACATAAAAAAGATCAGAGAAGAAATAAATAAAATTGAGAAGAATAAAACAATAGAAAAAATCAATGAAACCAAAAGCTGGTTCTTTGAAAAAATAAACAAAATAGATAAAACCCTAGCCAGACTCATTAAGAGAAAAAGAGAATCCACACACATAAACAGAATCAGAAATGAGAAAGGAAAAATAACGACGGACCCCACAGAAATACAAAGAATTATAAGAGAATATTACGAGCATCTATATGCTAACAAGCTCCAAAACCTAGAAGAAATGGACAACTTCTTAGAAAAATACAGCCTTCCAAGACTCACCAAGCA
>JAQQAC010003639.1:5999801-6099017 GCA_029783875.1 Phataginus tricuspis | reverse complement strand
GACAGCTACATGTAAGAGAATGAAACTGGACTACTGTCTAACCCCATACACAAAGGTAAACTCAAGGTGGATCAAAGACCTGAATGTAAGTCATGAAACCATAAAACTCTTAGAAAAAAACATAGGCAAAAATCTCTTGGACATAAACATGACCGACTTCTTCATGAACATTTTCCCCCGGGCAAGGGAAACAAAAGCAAAAATGAACAAATGGGACTATATCAAGTTGAAAAGCTTCTGTACAGCAAAGGACACCATCAGTAAAACAAAAAGACATCCTACAATATGGGAAAATATATTCATAAATGATGTATCTGATAAGGGGTTGACATCCAAAATATACTAAGAACTCATGCACCTTAACAAACAAAAAGCAAATAATCCAATTAAGAAATGGGCAGAGGACATGAATAGACACTTCTCTAAAGAAGAAATTCAGATGTCCAACAGGCACATGAAAAGATGCTCCACATCGCTAATCATCAGAGAAATGCAGATTAAAACCACAATGAGATATCACCTCACACCAGTGAGGATGGCCAACATCCAAAACACAAACAACACCAAATGTTGGCGAGGATGTGGAGAGAGGGGAACCCTCCTACATTGCTGGTGGGAATGCAAATTAGTTCAACCATTGTGGAAAGCAGTATGGAGGTTCCTCAAAAAACTCAAAATAGAAATACCATTTGACCCAGGAATCCCACTCCTAGGAATTTACCCTAAGAACGCAGCAGCCCAGTTTCAAAAAGACAGATGCACCCCTATGTTTATTGCAGCACTATTTACAATAGCCAAGAAATGGAAGCAACCTAAGTGTCTAGTAGATGAATGGATTAAGATGTGGTACATATACACAATGGAATATTATTCAGCCATAAGAAGAAAACAAATCCTACCACTTGCAACAACATGAATGGAGTTAGAAGGTATTATGCTCAGTGAAATATGCCAAGCCGAAAAAGACAAGTATCAAATGATTTCACTTGTATGTGGAGTATAAGAACAAAGAAAAAAACTGAAGGGACAAAACAGCAGCAGACTCACAGAACCTAAGAAAGGACTAATAGTTACCAAAGGGAAAGGGACTGGGGAAGAAGGGCGGGAAGGGAGGGATAAGAGGGTAAAAGGGGCATTACGATTAGCAGACATAAGGTGGGGGGGCACGGGGAGGGCTGTACAACTCAAGAGAAGACAAGTAGTGATTCTCATCTCACTACGCTGATGGACAGTGACTGTAATAGGGTTGGTGGGGGGGATCTGAGGAAGGGAGTAGTCTAATTACCATAATATTGCTCATGTAATTGTAGGTTAATGAGACCAAAATAAATTGTTAAAAAAAAAAAAAAGCTACATTTATGATTTGGTGACTTTTCAAAATGTGCCCCCAGCTTTGACAAACATCCTCAAGATGTTCTCTTTAACAAGAGAGCACCTAAAAACATTAATTACAAGAACCAACAGGAAACCCACTCATTCTGATTTAAGCCAAGTAGGCCTTTCAATTTAACTTTTGACCAAAGCGGGTATGTTATATATTTTTCCACCTTAAATCACAGCCTAAATATAAAGAACTTGGGAAAACTTAAAAGTAAAACATAAAGTAGCCTCTAAATGATAAAACAATTTAAGACAGCCATCTCAAGTTGGGATTTCTTACCTCGAACAAGTTGAGTACACTTCACCACATGTGTATGTGGGTGATCAATTGTTAGGTCAAAGCCTAAAAAAAAAAGTAACTGATTAAAAAGCTAGAGATACTTGAGACATTTTATACTTCTTTTCTCTGAGTCATCATTAAAGGCCTCCCTCATTTTCCTCTCCCAAAATTGCTGTTCAAAGACTAAAAGAGTCACAACAAAGTATACAGTATGCTCTTCTCTAAGACACATTACTTCCAAAGCTGCTTCCATTTTGAGCTAGAAGATACCACTAAGATAAAAAAGCTCCTGCAGTCTCAAGACCCCAGAAGAACCAACAATCTCTATCACAAAATTCTAGGTACAATAGAATTTAAGATTAGAAGAAGCAGTCACTCTAGTGGTAACTTTTAAAGCCTGATCTTGAGAAAACATTTTAAAACTTAAGTCTTTTCTTACCTTAGTTTTGTTTCTTTCCATCATCTTAATTACAATAGGTACTGATAATTTTATCCAACCCCAAATGGTCTTTACTAAGATGACTTGAGGAAGAATAGTGTATCAATAAAAGTTTTTTAAGCTTCTCTTTTTTGCATATGTAAATAAAATTTTTACATACAAGAAATTCAATTAAGATATTTGTATGATGCTAATTATTCTGAAAGTATGACTCCTGCAAATTAGATTTTACTGGTTTCTACATTAAAATATTAATAAAAATTTATTCTACCAGAAAGACATCATTGTCCCCAAAATATGGTTACCTTGAAGATAATATAAAGTAGAAAGTTAATTAGCAGAACTTAATTTCAGAGAAACTTTGAAGAACTCTCTGTGTGTATGCAATAAAATAGAGCTGTACCAGTAACTTTCCAACTTAAAACATGAAAATCTCCCCTACCTAGAGAAGAGAAAAATTATAGCCCAAAAGAAATTTAAAAAAAAAAACTTCCTTTTCCATATTTGCTAAGCTTTTAAAGGCAGTCTCTCTGATAAAAAAGATAATAAAACATCATCAGGGTTGCCAATCAACCACTATAGCTTTTATTCTCCCACCTCCACTCTACTGTTCTAAATACTGACTTCCAATTTTAAAAACAAATGCTGTTATAAAATATAATGACAAACTGGTCATAAAAATCCCTGGAGGAAAAAATTTTAGTTTCTGCCATTATTTATCAGAAGTTAAAAATCGCAAAACCTTAAAAGCAAATCATGAACTTTAGAATGAAAAAAAAAAAAACTATTAATAAAGTGCAATTTCAAAGGTCAGTTACAAGTGCCTTCTTTTTGTGGTATAGGCCAGGGTTAAACTCTAAGATCTACAACCTCCATAATTTGCAAAAACCTTCACAAAAAATTTTCTTCCTGTTTCCTATTTTGCAAATTTTAAAGTCATATTATATTACATACTTTTTTTTAGTGTTTTAAAGGAAAATAATCTTACCTAAAGTCTGTAGAATTATACTTTCTATTATCGCTAGATCTTGAACTTGTTGCAGGTAAGCCTGCAAATGAGAAGACAGATACACAATATATAAAATGTATACAAGTCTAACAATCCCTCCCAGGGAAACCAAAGCAACAAAAGGCAGGGATAGAGGAGGTGGAATAAGAACTGAATAGAATTCTTATCACTAGGTAGTACAAATTTTCCTTTTAAAAGAAAAAAATCAAAAAAAAAGTGGTATACTGAGAAATAACGCTTTATTCATAAACGGCTACAGAAAAAGCACCAGAGATGTGGTTCATTTTCAGACTAACATTTTAGGTTTTGAAGTCATGTGATGTAGACACAAAAAAATTAAAAATACATTTTTTCAACATCATCAAAATACATTTGCAACACTGTAAGCAATCACAAATTTTTGAGTCCTGGTAAATCTTCCTCTTTGGGGTAATGCAAGATTTCTAAAAATTAATAAAAGAGTTCAAAGGAAAAGGGAATCAACAAAAAAAAAACTCTCAGATTTATACCTACCAATACTGTAGCCTCTATCTACACATGGCTATTGAGTGCTTGAAATGTAGCTACTCTAAACTGAAATGTGCTGTGAGTGTAGAATACACACTGGACTTGGAAGATTTAGTTTAAAAAAAAAAGGATGACAATGTAAACTACATCATTAATAATGTTTTAATATTGGTTATATGCCAAGATGACAATATTTGGGGCTAACCAAAATATATTATTACATAAAATATATTAAAATTAATTTCACTTTTTTTACATGAAGGTTTCAAATTAAGTTTAATGAAAAGTTTAAAATTTTAAACTACACATATGACTCCTATTATATTTCTACCAGACAACACTGGTCAAGAAGTCTAGAAGAGTAAGACTTGGGTCAAAAGTTAAGAGATCTATGTTTCGGTTAACTTTCTACTTAACTTTATGGTCTCAAATAAATTTAATAAGGAATTAAACTCTGCTAGTTCTCCTTTGGCATGAAATGAAGAAAATCTCTTCTCCTAATTCCCTACCTCATAAGGAATTAAGACTCAGATGAGAAGTTATGTAAATATACTTTACAGAAGAAAAAAAGTGAGGATAACTTTTTGTTTTACTGTTAAAATAAAACTTTATTTGGTCAGTTCTATGGACCTATGCCATTTACTAGTTAAAACTTAAATAAAAGTTCAGAGCAATAACTCTTTTCAACAAGAGACATTGATATAGAGAAAATGAAGACATGACAATGCAAAGCAATTCACATAATTAGGGGCTAATATCAAAATAAATATCCTCCCCCCAAAATAAACTTTGTCCAACCAATATGTTTAGAACACAAAATTACATTTATCTATTTGATAAATAAATATTTACATAATTCATGCATCCATTGTAAGAGACCTAAATAAGCTAGTAACAGAAATACTTAATTTTTTTCTCCAAGCAATAACAAATGTCAAACCTCTCAGTTTCTCACAGCTCATCACTCCCCTATCACTGACTTCCAAAGCCAAAAGAGTTTCTCTTCTTTAATAAAGTCAAAGAAGGATGGAAGGAAAAAAAGCTATGTGTACATGCACAGGATAAAGGTCTGGAAGAATATATACCGGAACCATAATCAGAAGTGTCCTCCTAAGAGGAGGGGAGATGAGCTTCAAGTTTTACTTTAAATGATTCTTAAGTGTTTGGATTCTTTTATAATGAAAATATGTAACTTTTGTAATTTCTTAAAAAGTTAAAGAAAAAAATGACTGGGCTCATTTCTTAAAAGAATCCACAACAAAATTTATCCATAAGAATGTTCTTCATAATATTAACAGTGAAAAGTTGGAAATTATCTTTATAGATGATTAAAATATATTTATGTGCATAGTGAAATAGTATCTCAACATTTAAAGAAAGTGGAGAATTAACAAGATGGGAAAATACTTGGGATATAGTAAGTGGAAAAAGATACAAAATATATACATATGTAGCTAGTCACAGAAAAGCAGGTGGAAATAATAATGGTTGGTTCACTTATATATCATCTGTGGTACAAATATATCTAAGTGGTGTATTTTGTTTTTCTGCATTTTTCAATTTTATTATAATAAAAACAATTAGCTTTTGCCATAAAATTTCTATGATGCTTTTCTTAAAGAAAAACAAACACTAAAAGTTTAACAGCTCCCATTCAGCCTTTAGTAAATCAAAGTTACAAAACTAAGTTATGATATAAATAAAAAAAGAAAAACAGATATGTATAATTAATCCCCTACCTCACTCCTAGGATCAGGAAGTGATTCCTGCGGATGGAGACAAGTATGTGCTACCTTGATGACGTTTTCCAATTTTTTTGGCTGTTCTTCTACTTTAGCAGCTAGAAATAAGGCTGCTGGAGCCACAGACTGGATAAAAAGAAAATAAATCATATTTATTATTTATTTCTAGATCAATTTTATTTAAATAAGAACTAAGTCTCAAACCAAGTTCTTTGCCTCAACTTTATCACCTCTTGCTTATGCTTTTTCCGCTATTTAAAACGGTCTCCCCTCCTATCCATTAATCCACATCCACTTCCAAAAAACAATCCTTCAACAAACTGTCAATGAAAGCTCTTTATGCAAGAAGCTACTAGATGTAAATAGTCAGCTTTCTATTTGAGATTCCTTAAGTTTGTATCATAGCACTTTCTATATATATATATATTTTATTTTATTATTTTTTTTTTTTAGAGTAAATTGAAAGTAGATTAGTGGTTGCCAAGGGCTGGGAGAAGATGAGAATAGGAGTGACTAGTAATACATGAGAAGTTTCTTTCTGGGGTGATATAAGTTAATTACATTCAAAATTATAAATCTAATTCTGGAATTAGATCATGGTAATGGTTGCACAACTTTGTAAATATACTAAAAACCAGTTAAATACACAACTTTGAAAGGATGAATTTTACTGTATATGAATTATCTCAATTATAAATAGGGGGGCACAAATCTTTAAAAGAGGAATTCAAAATACAGTATTACTATATTCAAGGGCTTTTACATAGAAAGCACTGGAGTGGGGAGGGCTCAAACCAGTACACAGGTAGACAACAAACTCAGTCACTGAACAATGTAAGAAATTAGACAATATGACATAAATGTAGCTGGTGCTGATCTGGGAAACTTCAGAACTTCTGAATCTTAGTAAGAATATTTCAATGGATCAAGATGGAAAAGGCAAGAGCCAGGAGTAAAAGAAATGCAGTAATTTCGCAGAATTTAAATATCTACTTCACTTTACTGAGTAGAACTGACAAGCATTTTAATACTTATCTGTTTCTCTGCTGTTACCTTTTATACTTTGCTAGAACAGATGTTAAATCTCCACAAATTCAATCACAGTAACAATTCTCTTCCTTCATATTTGTTGCAGCTGTATATGGAGCTATATACATTTCTACACCTTAGGATAAGTGAAGCAGAACTAGAGGAAAATGGGTATGAACAAAGTGTGTGGAATCGGGGCACGAAACACATTTTGAACACTACATTAAGTAGTTCAGTGACACAGATAACAGGGTGTAGGAAATAAAAAAAATTTTAACAAGAGAGTGACACTAAAATTTTACGAAAGGAATTTAGTTTAAGAAACATTTAAAAAGATGAACCCAGTGGTAGGCAGAACTAAAGTGAAGAAAGGATGGGACACATTAAAAGTTAATTTTTTTTCAAGAAAAGAATTTAATAATCCAGACATTAGGTAATCAAAGTTTAAAGTAAGCACTAGCAGTAGAAATAAAGGAAAAAAAGAAACAGAATCACTTTAGAAAACTAATAAATCAGGGGCTTCACTAAATACATGTGTATGTATTTGCACCCAGAGAAAAAATTCTAATGGGATATACACTCTAAAATGTTAATAGCATTATCTCTGAAGAATGAAATACAGGGAAGTCATTATTTTCTCCTTTATTCTGTTTTCTTTTAATTTTATGATGACAGTATATACTGATGGGGAGAGGAAAAACAGTAACACTATAAAAATTAACAGGACTTTGTAACTGATTGGTCAAAGGGGGAAAGGAAAAGAACAGCTCAAAGATAATACCAAGATTTTAAGCCTACAATTTTGCCTTCAGGGGCTAAAAATGTATTTGAAAGAAGCTAACTAAAATATGGCATATAAACAATAGCTAACAAGGCAAGATAGTATCTCAATTGAGAGATTGCAAGAGATAAATTTCACTCTAATTTGTGTGTGGTCAACCATACAACTACCAAGGACTCACCTACCAAGCAGGCTTATCAAACATTTTCCCATCAAAGGCAGTTTCTAAGAGGAATTTTTTTTTTAATTAAGGTATTATTGATGAACAATCTTATGAAGGTTTCACATGAGCAACACTGTGGTTTCAACATTCACCTATATTATCAAGTCCTTCCTCCACCATCCCATTTCAATCATTGTCCATCAGCATGGTAAGATGCTATAGAGTCATTACTTGTCTAAGAGGAATTCTTATACCAGGTGAGAGTATAAGATTTTCTCCATTTTAAAAGAACAACAATACCAATAATTGTAAATTCATTTAAATCCTATTAACTCTGTGAGGTAAGCATTATTGACTCCAAAGATGAGAAAACTGAGGGCTATGATAACTTGCCCAAAGCCACAGAGCTAGTAAGCAGTGCAGCAAGGATCCAAATCTAGACACATCTGACTCTACATCGTCTTAACCAGTAAGCCTCGTAAAAGTTAACTAATGATAGTAAAATACACCAAATCAAATTTGTTAGCTATTAAAATACAACACCTGTATTTTGAAATATACCAAGATGCTCCCCACTTTTACATTGCACTTGAAAACATTTCAACAGTGTATAAAGAAATTCAATTAATGAGGGTGAATTTCTTCTCAAAAAAGAGAGTAAATACCAGAACTTAAGTGAAAATAAACCAGTCATTTAATCCTGTCCACTAAAGATACAAAATTTCATTCAAAAGGCAAGTTCTCTAACTTTCAGGTGTTGGAAATATACTTGATCTGAGTGGTGTTTACATACAGTTGACTTGAACACAGGTCTGAACTGTACAGGTCTGAACTGTACAGGTCTACTCTTGCTTTTTTTTTTCAATAAATATATTGGAAAAATGGAGATTTGCAACAATTTGAATAATGTAACAATTGTCTCTATAGCTTACTTTACTATAAGAATACAGTATTAATACACATAACATACAATATACATATTAATACACATAACAAAATGTGTTTACTGTTCATGCTATTGGTAAAGCTTCTGATTAACAGTAGGCTATTAGTAAATTTTCTGGGAGTCACAAGTTACACACAGATATTCAACTACATAGGGGTCAGCACCTCAACCCCTGCATTGTTCAAGGGTCAACTGTATATAATAATGCAAAAAATAATCAAGTTGCACACTTCAGATTTTTGTTGCTTTACTGTATGTTATACCTCAATAAAAACCTTTTAAAATTAAAAAAATGGCAAGAGCTCTAAGTAAGCTTCAAAACATTATAAACAAAGAAATACAACAAAATGAGAAAAGTACCCCAACACATGACACATGGCTCTAAAATATAAAGAGCTCATATAAATGAGAAAATCAGAATAAAGCAGAGGCAAAGAGAATCAACAGAATCAATTTTCAAGTCAATTCTTCAATTTTATGAGAACAATGACCAATAAGCACAGAAGCTCAACTTCCCTAATTGAAGAAATGTAAATTAAGAAAATAACTTGGGACTCTCTTGTTTACCACTGTATCCCTGGTGCTTGACAAGTAGTTAGAAATTATTATTTCCTGAAGTAATGAGTATTTGTTATTGGTGAGGAGGCAGAAAAATGGATCCTCTCCTACAATGCTGGAAACAATGTATATTGATACAGTTTTTCAGTAGGGCAAATTGACACAACAAAATAAATTTTAATGCATATTCTTAAGACAACATCAATTTTATCTACAGGAATTTATGTTAGAATCATCATATAGTCAGAATGGTGCATTATAAATGTACCAGACTATTTTATGTAGCATTATTTATAATATAATAAACTAGAAACAACCCAAATACCCAACAATAGGAGCTGGTAACTACATTATGGTAACCACACAAAGAAATATTTATATGATCACTTAAAATAAAGTAAAACCAATATGACAAAATGTCCAGTACATACTGTTATGTGATAAAGGCAAGTTGTATAGTAGTAGTACAATAAGGGATTTTTTTTTTAATAGAAATACATAAATGCTAGTTTATGCACAGAAAAATGTCTGGGACACTATATGCCAAAAACTCATCAATGATTATCTCTGGAGGGTGGGATTACAGAGGAGCTTTCACTTCCTATATATATTTCTGTATTGTTTTAATTTTTACCATGAGCATTTATGGCCTTTGTATTAAGAGAAAACACAAAACATGCATATGAGCTTGACAGGACATACATCAACACCGCAACAATGTACTGAGTCCTCTCAAATCTAAATTTGGATTAATGACAGCTAAACTCTTTGAATGAAGATATTAAAAGGGTAATGTTTTTGATCTGTTCATTCTAGAATGTGCCTAAAATCAATTTTCAAAAGAGGATCAACAACAACAAACATAAAGAGTCACCGGTTTTTGGAAAAGGTCATGTCTTCCAAGAGGATATCTCCATACTGGAGAACTACCAGATCATTCATTCATACATTCAAGTTTACTCAAAGTGCTTTGGAGGATACACAGAAAAGTGAATCTCTATCCTTGCTAAGCTTAACACACAGGTAATAAGGAAAGATGTAATTTAAAATGTAAAAGTAGGGAAAGTACGTACACACACACACACACACACACACACACAGTGGATAAATTGGTTTGACAAGTATTTCATCCTGGATTTCAAATTTTTAACACAACAAAAGGAAATAAATGTAGAAAACTTTCAGAATTGGCAAGACAGCTTGCAACCAGAGGTAGGGCATAGCTTGAGGCAGAGGGTTTATGGGTAAAAGAAAGCCAAACTGACTGTATAATCAGCAAAAATCGGGAATACTTAATCCACAAATCCAAAGGGTTTCCTGTGCAGTTACTCCCAATACTGAGTCTGCCAACATCTTATAAGAGTAATATCTAGCTTCACAGATTCTCTTCCCATAGGATTAAAAAAGGAGCACAAAACCCATCATGCTAAGGATAAACCTTAAACACTTCCTCAGAACAACCTTTAATAAAAAAGAAATATTTGACTCACAAATCCACATGAAGTATTTATCAAGTTTACCTCTACCACCTTGTGATTCAATTAAACAAATATAATCTTACTTCAACTGAGATATCACTATGCACTTGCTTCCAAGTCACTTACAATGTTAAATAGGACCATTTCAGGTAGCAAAACTGAAAATAGCACTATTTACAATTGTGTCCAGAAAAAAAAAATCCCTTTATTACTATTGTTTTATTTTTCCTGTCTTAAATGTCATCCGCCAGTCATCACATAACATACCTTCCCTTTCCTCTCCAACCAGACACTGACTGGAATTTTACCCAATTTTAGAAAATCTAAATAACTTACATTCACTCATTTCTCTATGACCATATTATTTACCACTTCAAAAATTACATTTAAATTAAGCTTAGTTGCTCCCAACCCAAAAATGTTAAGTTTAAATGTTCAATAGTTCATTTCTTTATTAGAGAATCCACCTACTCTAAGATACACTAAGTCTACCAAACAACTGCTAGACACTGGATTCATAACAGCAGTGTGACACATAATGAAAGCAGTCAACCCTAAATTCTAAACCTCAAATTTCAGTTCAGCAGCAAAGATCAGCCACAAAAGAAATATGAAGTTAGAATCAACCATGAAAGAATTACACTATATAAAAAAAAACTCATACTTACATTTCGATGGAACTGTGTAAAGGACTGAATCATGTAGAATCGATGCATGTATACTATAGCAGTGTTGATAGTCAACTGTGAACTAAAAATGTTCAAGTTAAGGCCCCAAAACAAACAGGCTGTACAACTCCCAAAAATACAACCCCTACATCTTCCCAAAAGGACCATGGAGCCAAGCACAGCAGATGCTCCTAAGTGAAAATCATAGATCTCTCTCCAAATTAAGGAGCAAGTTGGCTTGCTTTCACCAATCACTAACCACCAACTGACATTAGCAAAATGCCTTACACATAACAGGTATTCAGTATAAATTTCCTGAGTTAATAAATGAGCAAGCTTCTCAGCATGTGCGGATTAAGAAGGAATAAAAACAAAACTAAGACCTAAACCTACTACTTGCCTACTGAAAATCCTGCAAAGGTGATCCATTAGCTCAGTATTATCTCTTCACATGATTTACAACCCTTTTCCTTATTTGGCCCCTAGGTATTTCTTCACTATCACCTCACCTTCTAAGCTCCAGCAATTAACTTTTTGGTTGCACTTCACTCACAACCAAGCCATCTCCCCTGGGACCAGAAATACCATGAAATGATTTGACATTCACTCACTGAAAGAAAAAAATTTTAATGCCTTACTTCTAAAGACCTCAGAAGACAATGTGGGGTATTGAGATGAAGCAGTCCCAGGACCACAACAACCTTAGTAACAGTAACACATATAAAAGAAAAGAGCTAGGATGCACTGAAAAAGAATTTCTAACAAAAAGGCTTAACTGACTGGATGCTTGAGAAACAAATTGGGTATCAGCAATAATGAGGATGAGGACACCTCCTTGCAGGTCAGCACAACTTTAAGACAAACATTACAGCCAGCAACACATTTAAATGGAAGCTGCACTCAGAATAAAAATTTTCACTTCCAGACTGGAAAGAATTCTAAAATTTTACTCTGTCTACTACAAAATTAGTTATGTTTTTGACAACTTTCTGACAAACAAAAATACCTGAAGGGAAAAAAATTACTAAAATTAAAATCTAAATCACTAAAAATAAGTCAGTAAATTGCCTCATCTTTGAAATATGACGAAAACGAATAGAGTAGCACTCTGGGTAAGTTAAAACCAGTACTTCCTAAACCGTTTTTTAAAACATTACATCTGTAGTTCTACATCCCTACAAATCTATAAACTGACACCCTTCCTTCCTCTGAAATTCTATAAAACTGAAACGGTAGCTACTTTTTGAACACTTAAGCGTCAAGCACTATGGTGGGCCTAGAAATCAAACCAAGAGGTATCACCCCATTTTACAGACAAGAAAACCAAGAATTTGACAAGTTTCTTGAACAGCCAGTAAATAAGAGGAACGGATTTTGAACAAAGGTGGCGCATTACTTCTAGGCCACCCTTTATAAGATCCTCACGAACTGAATTTCTGAAAAACTCTCTTTACACACTAAGCGAAAGCAGCAGCCATCAACAGTGAAACATCCACGAAATCCCTAGGGCATAGCGGAAAAGCCGAATCTCCAAGTTATCAGTCCAGGAAATCAGAACACACCGAAAAGAACTAGGAAGAGCTGGTTTAGACACTAAACCGAGAAGGATACGAATTCCCAGCAAGGTTGGTGGCACGGGTGAACGAGCGGGAAATTAACTCTGCCTCGCTTCCCCCGCGCGAACACTGAATTTCAGCCCGCCCCGTCGTAGGCTCTCCCACTTAGACATCCAGCCCCTGCCCAACCTATCCCCGGTCCCACCCTGACACAGCCTGAGGCCTGGACGCCCGACCAGGGCGGGACTGACTCCAAGGCCGAAGGCCTAGGCCGCAAGGATACACATTAAGACGTTGCCCCATATCTTGGAGCAGATTGGCCGCCTGCTGGCGGTATGAAAGTTCTTTATCTGGGTCCAGGCCACAACGACGGGATGGGCTGTTTTCCAGCTGCTCTCGAGTAAAATACCACCGTTTGTTGTTGTTCTTCCTCTCTTCCTCCATAGTGCTTCAACCAGAAGGCAGCGGCGAAGGCTGCAAACACTTTTCAGCGTTCCCTAAACAGCGACACACATCTGCTGTGCGGGGGCAACTACGACCTGATGAACTTCCGCGACGGGTGGAAGACTAGGTTGTGTGTACACGCTTCCGACAAGCCGTGATAATTAAACGGTCTACTTCCAGAATGGACCTCGCGACAGCCTGTAGCCGAGGTAACAGCCAATAGGCGACCAGGAAAGACCTTGGGTCGAGGACGCACGCGCCAGTCATGTGATCGTTGGGGGGGTAGGGTAGGGCTAGAAGTTCTCGTTCAAAACCACGTCTTCTCGCGCGAGAACTGGGTCAAGCCTTCGCGCCCTGGGCGAGGTGGGTAAAGGAACTCTTGCGGCGGGGTGAGGCGCCCGCCCTCGCGCCGCTTGGTGGTTTCTCGGAGTACTTCGTTTGTGGAGGAAGTGGAGATACAACATGGGCAGATGAAGGACTTGACAGAGAAAGTAGGTGAGACTGTCAAAAAAAAACCTGAAAACGGTAATCTAAGAGAGTGGCCCTGCCGAATATCGTTACATAAAGCAACTAGAAGGCTCTTACGTAATGTTTAGCCATGTAAATTATTGATTTGAAAAGCCTCTTACAATATGTAGCCAAAGCCGTGAAAACATACCTTCCTTCGCCTCAGTGACTCAATTTAATGGAATAAAATTAATAACACTAATTTACTGCTTACCATGTCTCAGGCACAATACTGACTTAAATGTACTATCCGTTTATCACCACAACCTCAGGAGATAAAAGTATTTTAATCCCTGTTTTGCGGACGCGTGAATTGAAACTGCGCCTTCAGTGTGGAAAGCTCTCCCCACCGCCCTGCACATGCACATGTTTGTAAATTCCTGTCCTTAGACGATGTATCCTAGCTCCAACGCTTGATGGCTGTTTGATCCTGGGCAAGATACTTAACCGCTTTGTGCCTCTTGTATAAATATAAGTGATAACAGTTTTAGGTTGTGAGGAGAAATAAATGAAGATTTAATGAGTGAAACTCATTGGTAATATAGAAAACATTCAGTAGATCTTAGCGTTGATTACATCATATTGAAATCTATGACAAGGACAATGCCTTCTTCATTTTTGTATCCCTAGTACCTACCTACTACAGCCCTGGCCCAGTCAATAAATGTTTGTCAAATAAATGCTCACAACACCCTACAATAAAGAAACTGAGGCTCGGGGAGATTACCTGTAGTTTGCCCTACACTACAGTGCTTATTAGTGTAGATTTTAAAATCAACTCTAATTACATTGTTCATTCCATTCTAGCATACTATTCTCGCTATTCTGGAACACCCCATTTACCTTGATTAAGTTTGTATAATATTAGAATTCTTTGTCCTTTATAATATTTTGAGTTTTGTTATTTCTAGCTATAGCTGCTCCCACCCAGTAAATTCTATTCTAATTCTCAGAAGTATTTCCTTCCATTTCAGGCCCTCCTCTGCCATATATTGCCAACAGTAAGCATTAGCTCCATATTCCTCTGGAAAAATTGAGGCTTAGGAAGATTTAAATTACTTCAGGTTCTAACATTAAAGGAACTTGGGATTTCAAACTTCTTCCATCATAGACATCTTTTTTTTAATAGAATAAGCTCTTTTTCAGTTACTAGTCATGTATGTTGCCTTTTAAACAGCCAAAGTTAGTTCCCCCAGACCCCTCTTGCCTATTTCTCCAAGCTGCGTTTGTTTCTCCACTTAATCTCTTGAATTGATGACTCCATTTTGAAATTATTATGCTGGCTGAGTATGCCAGTCTCCCAAGAAAAAGCTCTGGTATCTATCAAGCTTCAGGCAATGGAGCTGCTAACCAAAGGCTTGCTACCCTGCCATACAGAAAGGGGAACCTGTGTAATCAGAAAAAGGAAATAGTCTTTGACTTAAGATGAAATATTTGAAAGTAGGTAGCAGTGATAACATAATTGCTAAACATGAGTTTTTGAGTCAGGCTTGGATTCAAATCCCGGCTATTTTTTTTTAAACCCTCTTAACCATTTTAAGTGTTCAGTAGTGTCAACTTTACTTTTTTGTTTTGCAAAACTGAAGCTCTACCCATTGAACAACTCCCCATTTACCCCTCCCCCCAACACTGACAAACCCCCATTCTATTTTCTATGAGTTTGACTACTTTAGATACCTCATATAAGTGGAATCATACAGTATTTGTCTTTCTGTGACTTATGAATTTCACTTAGTATAAAATATCAAAATTCCAAGCTATTCATTAAACTAGCTATGTGATTTTAATTGTCATGTCTGCATCCAGACAGAATACCATCTGACATATGGTAGGTGTTCAATACATGTTTATTTTCAAAATAATATTAATCTTCTACATTACCCTTGAAGAGCAATTGACAATATCTTAAACCAGAGGAATTTTCCCTTTTTTTTAAAATTTAAATAGGACTCCATTTCCTGTAAATAAGGCTACTCTTCCTATTCACTAGATTAATCTTGTTCTGGGCCTAGGATTATATCTAATGAGATTTTATATATATATATATATATATATATATATATATATATATATATATCATGATTTGATCGTACTCTGCATTGTGCTTATGAATGACATTTTTCAGTTTTGTCAATCATTACCACTTACTACTGTTAAAAGTTTATCCACAGCGTTTATATAGTCCCCAAATTAAATACAAAAAGATGGTATACTATTCATAACGATCCCCAACTCCACATTCAGTGATAATACATTGATAGCTTATAATTGGCCATGGTATGCATGGACTGGTAAATTATGAACAGCCAGCTATCCAGAAAAATAATTGTATGTGTGTGTATATGTACATAAATTTACTATAAAATTTACTGATATAAAGTATGTGTAGCATGCTGTTTATAGAAAGTAAAATATACAGTCTTCTTTATTATACATTTCTTATAACCAGCTGATTCTCACAGAATGCTTTGAGTTTTGCCAGACTCTTGAATCAAACGCCAACCTATTATTGCATTTGACAAATATAGCTTTGACTGCTGGTTGACATTTTCATGTGCAGTTATCAGTAAGATGAAAATGAAACAATGAGACTTATGTGAGAACTTCACTTATTGGTCAGTGACTTGAGCACAGTCTTTGCTGAATTGGATAACAGCTTTTGAATACTAAAAGAATATTCCAATTTTCTGTACTATTGACAATGTAATGACTAAAGACTTGATAATCCTTTTAATCTACATTATTAACATTTTCTCTATCACTTTCTTAAGTCTAAACAATCAACAAAACAAACCAAGCCTTTGTGGCATTTGCCAATTTGTGTAGTTTTAAGTTCTCTCATCACGGCCCCTTTCAAGCTACCAATGTAACATCACTAATTATGAAATTGGGAAGAGATGAACACACCATTACATTTCCTCCATACAGATACAACAGACAGGGACTTCTGGCTTCCAGTCGGACATCTTAAGAGCTAAAAAGTCATCACTCTGTTCTCAAAATAACCAAAAGGGACTGAACAAACCAAAAATCAGCCCTTCTTAGATACAGCAGAGAATTGAAGTGACGGCAAATCACCACCACAAAAACAAGAGACAGGTAAAATCACAACAGGAAGAAGAGAGAATCATGGCTTACTAGGAGCGCAAATTACCACTGGAACTAAAAACTGGTAGGTATACTTAAAAGGCAACTGACTAATTGCTTAAAACAGAACATGGACTAGATTGAGAGATTAAGAACTGAGGGCCCAGCCCTAAGGGTCCTCCACATTTTTGTGAGTTTTGCTTCCAAGAGCTCCACAGATATTAATTACTATGAAGACTGGAAAAAAATCCCCTCATCCTCCTGGCAGGGAAAAGGGAAAAAGTAACCATTTTGAAGAAACAGAGTATTCAATTCTCCTTAACCAAGGCCTGCCACAAGAGAACTATTTAACAACCTAACCAATGTGAGAGAAGGAAAATAATCAGCTCTAACCTCCTTTAGCCTTCTTGTGTCACCTAAGAGGAGGAAAACACTGAAAGAAGCACTCTGAAGGACACAGTCCAGGGATACAAACTCACTGAAAGACTGAGACTTAATAGGATTATAGAACACTTCCCTTCTACCCACTTTACTGGCACATCAGTAGGGCTCCTGTGTAACAACAGGATCACAATGAAAACTACAAATGCAGATGCTGTTTAAGAAGGAGTCTCTACGGAGACCCAAAGACAACAAAGGAGATAAAGACAAGGACATCTAAGAAAATTTTAGCCTCTGACACAGCTATAGCAAATAGGAAACATGGCTGGACTCCCAGCCGGATAAACATAAAACTTAACTTCTCTCTTGCCCAATATATAATTTCTGACTTTTTACAAAAAAATCACAAGACATGCTCAAAGGCAAAAACTTCAGACTAAAGAGACAAAGCAAGTATCAGAACCATACTCATATGGCAAAAATTTTGGAATTATCAAACTGGAAATTTAAAATAACTGGTTAATATGCTAAGGACTCCAATGGAAAAAAGTGGACAACATGCAAGAATAGGTAAGCAATGAAAGAGATGAAAACTCTAAAAAATAATCAAAAGGAAATATTAGAAATCAAAAAAACACTGTAACAGAAATAATGCCTTTCATGGGCTTATCAGTACACTGGACATGACCAAGGAAAGAATCAGTGAATTTGAAGATATGTCCATTGAAACTTTCCAACCTGAAAAGCAAAGATAAGAAAGAATGAAAACAACAGACTATCTAGATATAATAGATCTAAATAACCTCACAAACACAGATAGTAAAATGTAAAATAATAAGGAAGAGAAGAATTTTTAGGATTTACTACCTTTATTTTTAATATAATTTATTCAATTGTAAGTTTAGATTCTTAATAATTAGGTTCTGAAAACTTAGCAAGCAGCTCTCAAAAGTTGGTACAAACTGGCTCAGCACACTGTTGCTTGAAATAAAGATTCATTGGAAGTACCATATTCAGATTTACATACTGTTAAGGTTTCATTACATGCTGAACACTATGCTAAGGAAATTTATGTACATTATTTAATTCTCATAACTGTGAAATAGATAATATGGCCATTTTTTAAGTAAAAAAACTGAGGTTTAATCCATTCCAAGTCACACACCTGGAATATGGCAAAACTAAGATTTGACCCAAGTCAGTGCTCTTTCTCTCACTGCCTTCTGAAGCCTACAGTATAAATAAGACTAGGGCAAGGAAAAGGGTAACTGGCATTTGATTCCTCCATTTTCCTGAAGTTATTTGGCCCAATCCAGCTCCACTGTGAACCCATAAATCCTGTGCCTACTTAGACAAAGGAAGTGTCAGTTATAGTAATTCTTCCAGATATTACCATGGTAACCAAAAAGAAGTGTCCAGTGCTCCAGCCTGGACATTCCAGAAGAGGGCAAGGAGGAGCTGAGATGGCCTTCTTCAATTTACATCTATTAGGATATCAAAATTCCTTTCGGAACAAGAAAAGGGACACAACTGAAGAAACAAGTAAGAGGAATATAGAGTAGAGGGTTTGAAGGGCCAGTTCTTAGCCATTTCCTTTCCTACATTGGGTTAGAGCTGTGTCCCCCAAAATTAACAATTACACTTAAGTTAAAATTATGAAGTAGGGAGAGTATCCATTCAGCTTTCCTCTCCTGTCATCTAATATCCTTATTAAGACACCCAGTTTGTTCAACTGAATACATGTATTCTAATTCACTTGCTCATTTAGTAAACATTACTGAGCACCAACTATGTGCCAGGCTTTATGTTGGTATGGGTTTAGAAAGATGGACAGGACAAGGCCTCTGCCATAAAGTGGCTATCAGATGAAGGTAAGTATGTGAACAAAAAATTTGCCATATAGTATATGAAAATTAAATATGGAATGAAATGGAATCACAAGAAAGCAAGTACCTGATGCTATTGGATTTGAAATGGGAATGGGGACTCTTTAGAGAAGAACTCACGCAGGAAATACTTCCAGAAGTGAGTGTTAAAAGATAATTGGGAGGGGATCAAGATGGCGGTGTGAGCAGGGCGGTGGAAATCTCCTCCCAAAACCATATATATTTTTGAAAATACAACAAATACAACTATTCCTAAAAGTGATACCATAAGATACAGTACAACAGCCAGGCTACATCTACATCTGCGAGAACTCAGCATCTCATGAAGGGGGTAAGATACAAAGCCATGACCCATCAGGACCGGAGCACTCCCCCCACCCCACCTCACCAGCAGGAGGAAAAGAGTGAGAGCGGGGACAGAGTGGAAGCACAGGACTACTAAATAACCAGCCCTAGCATTCTGCACCGGGAGCACAGACACACATTGCATGGTGTACTGGATATTAGAGAACGGGAGGGCAGGGTCCTAGACAGAGACTGCAAATGGGTCCCCACAGCCGACTCCCCCTGGGACAAAAGACTAGTGGGTGCTTTTTTATTTAAAGTCTTAGAGGGACAAGGACTCAACAGCTGAACAAAATCGTCCCAGCACACTCAGCCCAGCAGGCGGGGAATCTTGAGGAGCTTCGGGCCCCCTAACACCCTGGCGGGTAAAGCAGCCTCAAAGCCCCTCACGGCAATAAGCAGCCTGCCATTCGTCCCCCCCTGGCCAGTGCTGCAAACGGACTGGCTGACCCGCCACAGCTGCGGAGCACCCAGAGAACAACCCTGCCCACAGCAACCACACAGAGTCTCCTCCCAGCGCACAGCTAACCAGGACAGGCAGCAGAAGTCGGAGCAAGGTCCGGAAGGCACAAAGGGGCACAGTTCTCACAAGAGAACACAGGCTGCGATCAATCCGCCACCCCCAACCCCCCCGCCCCCCGCAGTGCTCTAGGCTAGCCTGAGGGCGGCCCCGCCCATGGCAGCTCAGGAGATTATCCCACAGACTGCCTCCCCCGTTGTGCAGGTAGACTGCCCAGGCAGCAGAGAAGGGCAAGGCAACCAACAAGCAGGAAGGGACTTTGTTCTCCCAGCTGACACACATGCCACCTGCCTGCAACCACTTCTATTGCCATGAAAAGGCAGAAGAATCTGGTCCAGTCAAAAATCACTCAGACAACCCCAGAGAGAGGGCCTGGTGAGATAGATATAACCAATCTTCCTAAAGAAGAATTCAAAATAAAAGTCATAACCATGCTGATGACGTACAGAGAAATATGCAAGAGCTAAGGGATGAAGTCCAGAGGGAGATAACGGAAGTGAAACAATCAATAGAAGGGCTTAAGAGCAGACTAGACGAGGTGCAAGAGACTGTTAATGGAATAGAAATCAGAGAACAGGAATAGAGAGAAGCTAAGGCAGAGAGAGATAAAAGGATCTCTAGGAATGAAAGAATATTAAAAGAACTGTGTGACCAATCCAAACGGAACAATATTCACATTATAGGGGTTCCAGAAAAAGAAGAGAGAGAAAAAGGGATAGAAAGTGTCTTTGAGGAAATAATTGCTGAAAACTTCCCCAAGCTGGGGAAGGAAATAGTCTCACAGACCATGGAAGCCCACAGATCTCCCAACACAAGGGACCCAAGGAAGACAACACCAAGACATATAATAATTAAAATGGCAAAGATCAAAAACACGGACAGAGTACTAAAGGCAGCCAGAGAGAGAAAAAAGATTACCTACAAAGGAAAACTCATCAGGCTATCATCAGAATTCTCAACAGAAACTTTACAGGCCAGAAGAGAATAGCAATGAAACAGAAGGGCCTTGAACCAAGAACACTATATCCAGCACATTTATCATTTAAATATGAAGGAGGGATTAAACAATTTCCAGACAAGCAAAAGTTGAGGGAATTTGCCTCCCACAAACCACCTCTACAAGGTATGTTAAAGGGACTGCTCTAGATGGAAGCACTCCTAAGGCTAAATAGATGTCACCAGAGAAAATAAAATCACAACAAAGAAAGCAGGCCAACCAAATACTAACTAAAGGCAAAAAATAAAATCAACTATCCACAAAAACAGTCAAAGGAAACACAAAAGAGAACAGAATAAAACACCTAACATATGAAGAATGGAGAAGGAAGAATAAGAAGGGAAAGAAATAAAGAATCATCAGGCTGTGTTTATAATAGCTTAATAAGAGAGTTAAGTTAGATGGTTAGATAGTAAAGAGGCTACCGTTGAACCTTTGGTAACCACGAATCCAAAGCCTGCAGTGGCAATAAGTATATATCTATCAATAATCACACTAAATGTAAATGGACTGGAGGCAACAATCAAAAGACACAGAGTAATAGAATGGATAAAAAAGCAAGACCCATCTCTGTGCTGCTTACAAGACACTCACCTCAAACACAAATATATACACAAATTAAAAGAGAATGGATGGAAAAAGGTATTTCATGCAAACAATAGGGAGAAAAAAGAAGGAGTTGCAGTACTTGTATCAGACAAAATAGACTTTAAAACAAAGAAAGTAATGAAATAAAGAAGGACATTACATAATGATAAAGGGGGCAGTGGGAAGTCCAACAAGAGTATATAACCATTATAAATATATATGCACCCAACACTGGAGCACCAACATATACTAACAGTTATTTTAGTGAAACAAATACTAACAGAATTAAAGGAGGAAATAGAATACAATGCATTCATTTTAGGAGACTTCAACACACCACTCACTCCAAAGGACAGATCAACCACACGAAAACAAGTAAGGACACACACACACTGAACAACACACTAGAATAGATGAACCTAACAGACATCTACAGAACTCTATACCCAAAAGCAGCAGGATACACATTCTTCTCAAGTGCACATGGAACATTTTCCAGAATAGACCATATACTAGGCCACAAAAAGAACTTCAGTAAATTCAAAAAGATTGAAATTCTAACAACCAGTTTCTCAGATCACAAAGGTATAAAACTAGAAATAAATTGTACAAAGAAAACAAAAAGGCTCACAAACATAGGGAGACTTAACAACATTCTCCTTAATAATCAATGGATCAATGACCAAATTAAAACAGAGATTAAGCAATATATGGAGACAAATAACAACGACAGCACAAAGCCCCAACTTCTGTGGGATGCAGCAAAGGCAGTTCTAAGAGGAAAGTATATTGCAATCTAGGCCTATTTAAAGAAGGAAGAACAATCCCAAATGAATAGTCTAAAGACACAATTATTGAAATTAGAAAAAGAAGAACAAATGAGGCCCAAAGTCAGGAGAAAGAGGGACATAATAAAGATCAGAGAAGAAATAAATAAAATTGAGAAGAATAAAACAATACAAAAAACATCAATGAAACCAAGAGCTGGTTCTTTGAGAAAATAAACAAAATAGATAAACCCTAGCCACACTTATTAAGAGAAAAAGAGAATCTACACACATAAACAGAATCAGAAATGAGAAAGGAAAAATCATGACAGACCCCACAGAAATACAAATAATTATTAGACAATACTATGAAAATCTATATGCTAACAAGCTGGAAAACCTAGAAGAAATGGACAACTTCCTAGAAAAATACACCCTTCCAAGACTGACCAAGGAAGAAACAAAATCTAAACAGACCAATTACCAGCAACTAAATTGAATTGGTAATCAAAAAACTACTCAAGAACAAAACCCCCGGGCCAGATGGATTTCCCGCTGAATTTTATCAGACATATAGAGAAGACATAATACCCATTCTCCTTAAAGTTTTCCAAAAAATGGAAGAAGAGGGAATACTTACAAACTCGTTCTATGAAGCCAGCATCACTCTAATACCAAAACCAGGCAAAGACCTCACCAAAAAAGAAAATTACAGACCAATATCCCTGATGAACATAGATGCACAAATACTCAACAAAATATTAGGAAACCAAATTCAAAAATACATCAAGAAGATCATACACCATGATCAAGTGGGATTCATCGCAGGGATGAAAGGATGGTACAACATTCGAAAATCCATCAACATCATCCACCACATCAACAAAAAAAAGGACAAAAACCACATGATCATCTCCATAGATGCTGAAAAAGCATTCGACAAAATTCAACATCCATTCATGATAAAAACTCGTAACAAAATGGGTATAGAGGGCAAGTACCTCAACATAATAAAGGCCATATATGACAAACCCACAGCCAACATCATACTTAACAGCAAGAAGCTAAAAGCTTTTCACCTAAGATCAGGAACAAGACAGGGATGCCCACTCTCCCCACTGTTATTCAACATAGTACTGGAGGTCCTAGCCACGGCAATCAGACAAAACAAAGAAATACAAGGCATCCAGATTGGTAAAGAAGAAGTCAAACTGTCACTATTTGCAGATGACATGATACTGTACATAAAAAACCCTAAAGACTCCACTCCAAAACTACTAGAACTAATATCTGAATTCAGCAAAGTTGCAGGATACAAAATGAACACACAGAAATCTGTTGTTTTCCTATACACTAATGATGAGCTAGCAGAAAGAAAACAGGGAAACAGTTCCATTCACAATTGCATCAAAAAGAATAAAATACATAGGAATAAACCTAACGAAGGAAGTGAAAGACCTATACCCTGAAAACTACAAGACACTCCTGAGAGAAATTAAAGAGGACACTAACAAATGGAAATTCATCCCATGCTCTTGGCTAGGAAGAATTAATATTGTCAAAATGGCCATCCTACATAAAGCAGTCTACAGATTCAGTGCAATCCCTATCAAAATACCAACAACATTCTTCAACGAACTGTAACAAATAGTTCTAAAATTCATATGGAACTACAAAAGACCCCGAATAACCAAAGCAATCCTGAGAAGGAAGAATAAAGCAGGGGGATCTCGCTTCCCAACTTCAAGCTCTACAACAAAGGCACAGTAGTCAAGACAATTTGGTACTGGCACAAGAACAGACCCACAAACCAGTGGAACAGAATAGAGTCCAGATATTAACCCAAACATATACGGTCAATTAATATACGATAAAGGAGCCATGGATATACAATGGGGAAATGAAAGCCTCTTCAACAGCTGGTGTTGGCAAAACTGGACAGCTACGTGTAACAGAATGAAACTGGATAATTTATAACCCCATACACAAAAGTAAATTCAAAATGGATCAAAGACCTGAATGTAAGTCATGAAACCATAAAACTCTTAGAAAAAAACATAGGCAAAAATCTCTTGGACATAAACATGACCAATTTCTTCATGAACATATCTTCCTGGGCTAGGGAAACAAAAGCAAAAATGAACAAGTGGGACTATATCAAACTAAAAAGCTTCTGTACAGCAAGGGATACCATCAGTAGAACAAAAAGACATCCTACAGTATGAGAGAATATATTCATAAATGACATATCCGATAAGGGGTTGATATCCAAATTATATAAAGAGCTCACACACCTCAACAAAAAGCAAATAAGCCAATTAAAAAATGGGCAGAGGGCATTTGCAACAACATGGATGGAGCTGGAGGATATTATGCTCAGTGAAATAAGCCAGGCAGAGAAAGACAAGTGCCAAATGATTTCCCTCATTTGTGGAGTATAACAACGCAGCAAAACTGAAGGAAGAAAATAGCAGCAAACTCAGAGACTCCAAGAAGTAACTAGTGGTTACCAAAGGGGAGGAGGATGGGAGGGCGGGTGGGGAGGGTGGGAGAAGGGGATTGAGGGGTATTATGTTTAGTACACATGGTGTGGGTGATCACAGGGAAAACAGTGTAGCACAGAGAAGGCAAACAGTGAATCTGTGGCATCTTACTACACTGATGGACAGTGACTGCACTGGGGTATGGGTAGGGGCATGTTAATACGGGTAAATGTAGTAACCACATTGTTTTTTCATGTGAAACCTTCATAAGAGTGTATATCAATAATACCTTAAGAGAAAATATAAATAAATAAATAAATAAATAAATAAATAAATAAATAAATAAATAAATAAAAGGGATAAAAACAAACAAAAAGGGCAGAAAAGCTGAAAAGACACTTCTCCAAAGAAATTCAGATGGCCAACAGGCACATGAAAAGATGTTCCACATTGCTAATCATCAGAGAAATGCAAATTAAAAACACAATGAGCTACTACTTCACACCAGTAAGGATAGCCACCATCCAAAAGACAAACAACAACAAATGTTGGCGAGGATGTGGAGAAAGGGGAACCCTCCTACACTGCTGGTGGGAATGTAAATTAGTTCAACCATTGTGGAAAGCAGTATGGAGCTTCCTCAAAAAACTCAAAATAGAAATACCATTTGACCCAGGAATTCCACTCCTAGGGATTTACCCTAAGAATGCAGCAGCCCAGTTTGAAAAAGACATATGCACCCCTATGTTTATTGTGGCACTATTTACAATAGCCAAGAAATGGAAGCAACCTAAGTGTCCATCAGTAGATGAATGGATAAAGAAGATGTGGTACATGTACACAATGGAATATTATTCAACCATAAGAAGAAACAAATCCTACCATTTGCAACATGGATGGAGCTAGAGGGTATTATGCTCAGTGAAATAAACCAGGTGGAGAAAGACAAGTACCAAATGATTTCACTCATATGTGGAGTATAAGAACAAAGAAAAAAACTGAAGGAACAAAACAGCAGAGACTTACAGAACCCAAGAACGGACTAATAGTTACCAAAGGGAAAGGGACTGGGGAGGATGGGTGGGAAGGGAGGGACAAGGGAGAAAAAGGGGCATTACGATTAGCAGACATAACGTAGGGAGGGCATGGGGATGGCTGTACAACACAGAGAAGACAAGTAGTGATTCTATAGCATCTTACTATGCTGATGGACAGTGACTGTAATGGGGTATGTGGTGGGGACTTGATGGGGGGAGTCTAGTAACCATAATGTTGCACCTGTAATTGTAGATTAAGGATACTAAAATAAAAAAATTTTAGAAAGATAATTGGGGCTCACCAAGTAGCAAGAAGGGAATATCACACAGACAAAAGAATAGAGACTTGAGAAAGAGCCATGTTAAGTAAACTCCCAAGTTCTTGGGTACATAAAAAGGATAAAGCAGACAAGCACTGGGAAGCAGACCTTAAAAACTAGTTCAGGGCCAGATAATTGAGGATGCTGTTAGCCATGCTAAGCATTTAACTTTATGGGAGCCATTGAAATATTTTTAGTAGGCAGTGAGTAAATAGCAGATCTGTATTATATCAACAATGCCTAGCAGTGCCTGATACATAATAGAAGTTAAATAAATATTTGTAGGGTGAATGAATGAATAAAGGAAATTGAATGACTAAAACAGGAAGTTGGGGGAGGCTTTGCAGAAGATGTGACAATTGATTAAGGTCTTAAAAGATTGTTTGAAAGCACAGGAGTGGAAGAAAAAAGGTATTCCAGGCAGAATGGAGAACACATGTGAAGGATATTAAGTATAAGCAGTTACTGAAGCAAAAGTTGTTTTGGGTTGAGAGGAAGGGGTAACTGGAGAAGTATAAAGCACAGAATTAATATTGAGGAATCGTCTTACAGCAATAGGCTTCCTTTGGGCATTCTCTGTCCTCTTTTTAATTCCATTAAAGAAGATCTGTTTTACATATCTAGCTTTCAGGTAAGATTTGTACAAAAGGTCCCACTGAGGGACCCTAGAAATCTCTTAATAGCCCTACACCAGCCCTCCTCTGCTTGTTCCACCCCACCTGGGTCCTGGCATTATACCATGAGGCTTCTAGTGTCTCCATATAAGAAGCTCTTCACCCTTTCACAGAGAAACACACTTGCCCTAACCCACAAATTTCCCTCGTTCCTAGTTGCTGCAACCCTGCCTGCCCCTACTAGATGGGACTTCTCAAGATGGGAGAACTAAGTACCAAGCCTGGGGTTTTCTTACCAGTTAGCTACTTAAACATTAGTAAACAGGACTTTGTACTAATCCAAAAACGCCTGGGTCTCGTTCCTGATCAATTTCTTTGTAGACTAAGCAGAGCAATAGACTTCACTTCACAAAAACTAGACTCCACTATGAAATGATAGGGAAGTGTACTGATATCATCTGTTTACCCCAGTTTTTTCATCCTTATGGTGGACTGTCAGAGGCAGGAGTCTGTGCCAAACTGTTGGCCTAAATTGTAAGGTTAGAGGGAAGACTGGACATCAATTTTGCTACCCCTACTCACCTGCTAGCTTCCCCCTTCCCCCTCACTTCCTCCTCACCCTCTCGTTAACTTTGAAGATTTGGACAGAGGAGGTCCACTTACTAACTTTAATTAATCCCTAATTTTGTGGCTCAAGCAATTAATAATAACTTTAGTATATACTGTATGCTAGGCATTGTGCTGAGCATTCTACATTCCATTTAATCCTCTCAAACTCCTGTGAGCTAAGAATTACTATTCCCTTTTTACGAAAAAGGAGATTGAGATACAAAGAGGTTAGCTTTTTTATCCAGGGTCACAGTGATAGAACCAGAATTTGATTCCAAATTGTCAAACATCTATGCCTGTGCTCATTTTTAAACAGTGGGGACAAATGACAGAGGTCTTTTGCTGTGAGCAGACCACTCTACAAATGATTGATGGGCAGCCTTTCTAGGAAAATAATTAACGCCCAAACCTGAGTTCAAATGTCAGGTGGGCTTTACAGTTATTCACTGTTCCACAAAAGGTGTTCTCAAGATTGCCAGGAGCCCACCATTCACTAGAGCTGAACAGTAACTTTTTGCTCAGCTAATGGCAAGAATTACTGACTTGGAAACTTTATGGAGTCAACACCTAGTAACCTTCTCCCATAGCCCCTGGGCAACTTCCCAAGACTTACAACATTCCACAACTCCAAAGTAATGTTCTGCAACACTGGAAAGAGTAATGGCTTGGTTCCTTCTGATTTCTCTCTCTCTGTTTCATACACACATCATTGAATCATCATTATGTGATCCAGCTGTTAACATGCAGATACCAAAACAATTGTTTGATTTGTTTTCTGTGCTTTAAACTCAAATTTTACTGGAATTTTTGGTGAAAAATTTTTTAAGTAAAGTAACAACTTCTTTAGACAGGGCAGGTTTCTTATGTGGTTTGCTTTACTCATAAACATTATCTGAGTTTGCAGATCCCATAATGGAGAGTAACTTGGAGAGGCCCATTTTAAACAGTAATCAAGGAGGGAATGTTTGAGCAACACCCTGAAGAATGAGAACAGCCATGTGTAGAGTTGAGGCTACAGTGTCATTTTCTTAAGAGCAAATTTCAAAATCTGGAAGCAGTTTAAAGCCAAACTACAACAAAGCTCTTCCAACTCCCACTTTGATCACAAGCTGCTTTCACTGTATCTTAGTCAGAATCCTGTAACTCATCTCCCACTTCTGACAAGCGTTTTAATTACACACATCCTGAAATATCTGTGCACTCTGCCCATCATCCATGACCTTGTAACAAAAGGAACATTGGAACAATATTTCTGGTGCTACCACCCTTTCCACAAAGACATTCAAGCAACCTGATTACCCTTTGTCAAGTTTGGCATCAACCATGTCATTCAGACTTCCATCTATTCTTTTTGTAGTATTTCCCTGAAGCCACTTGAGCCGCCCCAGAGCTGAAGTCTGGGCCCATGTGGCCACTCTGTGGCACGTAGGCTGACTCTAGGAACTCAGTATGAGGCTGTAAAACTCCAGGGAGTTGGAGTGTTGAGCTCCAGAGAAACCTATCAAGATGAAGGTGCTTGTATTTTACTCTCCTCTTAGGACATTTAGTCTTTCTAGAATGATTAGTACCTACATCTGTGCACATACTAATACCAACCCCTCCAATGTGCATCAGATACCATCTTTTTGCCAATTCAAGGACACTACTCGAATATTTTTTGCGTACTATCACATCAGTTTTTCCATCTGTGACAATTCCTATCTACATATGTGCTTACTGTAATTTCTTCCATCTTAAAAAAAAAGTCCTACATTTCATATTTCTCTGCCACTCCAAGGAGAAAAATTCCTCAAAGGAGTTGTCTGCTCTTGCTTTCCAAATCTTCTGCCAACCTCTTGTCCCACACTAATCAGGCTCTTGCCCCCACCACTCCACTGAAACTGCTTACATCTAGTCACCAATGCTCTTATCTAGTACCATTTGCTAAATTAAACCATAAGTTCTTAGCTCTCACTTTATTTAACATATATACAGAAAAGTGCGACAGAGCTCAGATGGTTGTGAATCCCGACACAGCTAAAACTGCCTCTAATATGGTCAGCTGACAGAAATTTGGGCCTGTGGACCACCATAATGGGGAACTTGCCTCATAACTTCTGTTGTTCAGAACTCATTTGGGAAATTCACAAAGCAGGCAGGGATAGTACGTATAAAATATAGCATTTTATTTGGCTCCTAGCAAGCCCACATATATCTTGCTTACCCCAGTCTTTCTAATCCCAATTTCAACACCCATTATTTCAAGGACCCACAGTTCCTGACTCTATGCTCACCCTTAATTCCACAACCCAAAAAATCTTGCAGGACTCTGATCTGTAATCCACACTTGTCTCCACAATGATTCTCTGGCCCCACTCTCCTTCTGGCTGATTTCATCTTGTTAATACATTCATTCAAGTGGCTTGAGTCTTTTTGGTCTACCTGCACTAGCACTTCAACCTTTTCTTCATGCTGAAGCCACACTCTTAACTGGCCCTTCAGCTATGGCTTTAAAGACAACCATAAAAACGAGCCTTTTAATATCAACACTTTCATTCTTAACACTCTTACTGTAATGATATTTTTAAGTCACTCACAATTTTTCATTAAAGGAAGATAGGGTTTTTTTCCTCCTAGTAGGTGTGAGTATATTAACATTCTATTCAAAAGGGCCCACTCAAGTTTTCCTTATTTTTGTCATACTGAAAACTCATAGAGGTGAGTCAACAGATGTAACCAAATATTCTGCTAGTCTCGGCCTCTTTCCTTTCCTCTCCTCTTGATGAGGAACCAAAATAGGAAAATCAAAAAAGAAAATAGGGCATAGGGAGCATACTTTGGCCCATCCTGGACTTCAGAAACTCAGTCTTATCAGATATCCAAAGTTGTTCAGATTCAAGGGGCTAATTCATACTAAGCAAATTCAGAGTGCCTCAGTTTCCTTACCTGTCAGTGGAGATGGTAATACCTTCCTTATATATTTGTTGAAGAGATTAAATTAAATAATGTATGTGATATATCCCAAACCTAGCACATAAAACTGTACAACATAATTAGAGGTAAAGTTATAAACCATAGTACATATAGAATGTCTACCTTTCCTATGACTGGAAAATCTTTGTCCACTTCTCAAGACATACTTTCCATGATAGGGTACCTAGAAAGCAATATTTCTTTTTATTAAACTATCATTGATATACAGTCTTATAATGGTTTCCCATAAACAACACTGTTGTTTCATCATTCACCCATATTATCAAGTCCTCACCCCCCCCATTGCAGTCACTGTCTAACAGCATAATATGCTATAGAGTCATTATTTGTCTTCTCCGTGCTGTACTGCCTTCCCCATGACCTACCTATATTGTGATTGAATTATAGTGCCCCTTAGTCCCCTTCTCCCTCCCAGCCCCTCCCCTTTGGTAACCGCTAGTCCTTTCTCAGTGTCTGTGAGTCTGCTATTTTGTTCCTTCAGTTTTGTTTTGTTTTTATACTACACAAATTAGTGAAGTTATTTGGTATTTGTCTTTCTCTGCCTGGCTTACTTCACTGAGCATAATACCCTCTAGATCCATCCATGTTGTTGCAAATGGTAGGATCTCTTTTCTTTTTATGGCTGAATAGTATTCCATTGTGCATATGTACCACATCTTCTTTATCCATTCATCTATTGATGGACACTTGGGTTGCATCCATATCTTGGCTATTGAAAATAGTGCAGCAATAAACATAGGGAGGCATATGTCTTTTCAAATCAGGGATCTCGTTGGGTAAATTCCTAGGCGTGGAATTACTGGGTCAAATAGTAATGGAAAGCAGTATTTTTAACCACAAGTTTCCTTGAGAAGAAAAAACTAGTGTCTGGCTTCAAATGATATTTCATCTAAGCCATGAAAGATCAGTAACAGCTGCCCACAAAAAAAGGACTCCTAACCAGTGACCAGAACTCTCATGTCTACCAATCACCAGTGACCAGAACTCTCATGTCTACCAGTCAATAGATTCCTGCCCCTCCCATACTCACCTTTCCAGACCCTAATACTGGTGGCCCCTACAGTTTCAGCTCAACTTCCAGAGTTCATTCACCCTATGTCCTGGTCTCTTGAGTGCCTAAGCTTTCCCTTTTCTGTCCTTCCCAGGAGAACATGGCCCTCTATCTGTCCTTTCCTTTGCTGAATCTATCTCACCACTCAGATCTTCTGTCTGCTCTTAGCTTCATACTTGGACACTCCTCTTGATCCAGCAGTCTTGGTCTTGATTTCAGACAAATTCCCTCTTAACTGGCCCTTAGCTGAGACAATTCCCTTGCCTTATTATATAAAAACTCTAGGTCAAGCTAGACCTCATCACAACACAAATCTACACCCAGGATATTTCCCACTGACACAAAGCTCAGAGACCAGTCAATGGTGGGTAGCAGGAAGAGGTTATGCTTGTTCTTGTCTTGAGGCAGTTGAGACAAATGACCTCTCCCTGCTGACTGTCTACCAACTACCCTCTCGCCACAACACAACAATCTCTAAGCTCTGCACATCCAAAGGGCCTCCCTCTTCCTCCACTGCTGCCTTTATCATTCCTCTTCCCAGAAGAATTCATGAACTAGTCCTCAGAGTTGCTTTTACTTCGTTTCAGATGAATCTCTTTTAAAGAAAGGCACAAGTATTTGATAACAGCTGGGCACATCTCAGCTGTGTTCTCATTTTCTGGATCTGGTCAGAAGATATAATAGGTGGTTTTCCCCACCCTGGCTGGAATGTTCTCTACTCAACCTCCTAGGTCTCCTGACCACTCTGAGCTGCCTATTTGATGACCCACCTGTAGGAGACAGTTGGGAGATGCCATTCTTAGACGCCAGCAGAGGGCACTCTAGTTCTGGCTTTTCAAACAGGTTCATGAATTGCACAATTCAGCCAAAAGTGAACTAGCCAAAGCTCTGAGCCCCTCTGCCTTTCCAAATGGATAAACCTACTGAAGTTATAGAAGTGTATCTTGGAAACAACCCATACATCTCATGACTGCTACAGACCATCATCCCCTATGCATCTGAAACTGCAGGGGAGAAGGTACTCAGGCTCCTCAGCTACACTCTGCCAAAGCCTAGGAAATGGACACCTCCAAGGTGGGTGACTGTGTCTACTGCAGCAAATAGGCCACTTTTTTTTTTACAGGGGCTCAGCCTTTCCCCTCTGGTTTTCCCCCCTGGGACTCATTGAATCCACAGCAGAGAGGCCCACCAGGTTCCAGTCCTCTCAGCTCCCTTGATACTGGCCATAGGAAAAGATATTCCACATTTCATTGGCTCTCTGGGAGGCAGGGATCTGCCTCTGAAACAAGGTAATGATATCAAGTCCTACACCCAACTCAAGGCTGCTCCAGGGTGAGCAGACAGGTTTGACAGGACCTCCATTGACCTATACACAGGGGAGCCCATCCAGCTAGTTCTGTCAGTCCATATTTTCCCTTATCCTTGGTCTTTCCTGGAAGCCCTGACTAGATGATTTCAAGAGCCAGTTTAGTGGGGTGGTTAAGAGGATAAAGCTCTGGAGCCAAACTGCTTGGGTTAAACTCATGTCTCTGTCATAGGCTAGTTATGGGACCTTGGGGAAATTACTAAACTTCTCTGGGCCTCTGTTCTCCCATTTGTAAAATAAGATAATAATAGTACCTAAACTGAAGGAACAAAACAGCAGCAGACTCACAGAACCCAAGAACAGACTGTTACCAAAGGGAACGAGACTGGGGAAGATGGGTGGGAAGGGAGGGACAAGGGGGAAAAAGGGGCATTACAATTAGCAGATGTAATGTTGGGGGGGGGCACAGGGAGGGTTGTACAACTCAGAGAAGACAAGTAGTGATTCTGTAGCATCTCACTACGCTGATGGACAGTGACTGTAATGGGGTTGGTGGGAGGGACCTGATGAAGGGGGTAGTTTAATAACCATAATATTGCACATGTAATTGTAGATTAATGATACCAAAATAAGTTTTTTAAATAATAATAATAATAGTACCTACCTTTTATAGTTGTATAGAGCACATTCACTAAGTATTAGCTTTTTTATTATTGTTATCTCTAGAAGATCCACATAGTCCACTTCACCTCAGCAGTCTGCAGCCAGAACTTTAGCCTGTTGTCTCCTGCCCCACCTACTTTCCCTGTGCTCAGAATCCTGAACAAGTGCATGTTGAAAAAGACTTTTGGGGACACAGAGGCAAAGGAACTGCCCCCATATGTCAAATGTGCCCTAATGATTCATCTGGTTCCCTGGAATCATGCTCCTGTCCACCTCCTCCCAAAGCACTGACAATTTCCTCTATCAGTAAGTGCAAGATAGCCTTCCAAACACACTTCAGCCAGTTTCAGTTCATGTTAATGCAACAGCCAACTTCAAGGGATTAATGCCCAGAATTTTATGTCACCTCCTAGACATGGTCATTTTTTATGTCCAACACATTTTCTCTCAAACTGATCTTGTTAAAATTTCTAGTCAGGGTGATATTGCTCTGCTTGCAGTGACACCAACTTCAAGACAACTGCAAGTAACGTGTGTTAGAAATTATTACCACTCTATACTAAGCATCTGAAAATGGCAGGCAAATATCCTAACCTGGAAGTTAGAATTCTGGGAGCCACTGAGACAGACCAATTCTAAAAATTCTTCGACCTGAAAACACTGGCAAATCAGCCTCAGTTCCAACTAACAGAGGCAATGGGCAAAGTAGTGGATAACTAAGATTTTATGACCAGCCCAGTGGCCCCGGAAGCCTATAATATTAAGAAATCTGCAACATTAATTTGGATAAGTGGAGGATCCACCCAGTACTTTTGCACCACCTCAGATGTTCTTCATGGTCCATTCAAAGCATCAAATGTGGTCTTATGGCAACTCCCAATTTATGGCCCCATTCTAGAAGAAGCTGTCAGGGCCCTTCATATCTGTATACCACCCAAAACCATATGGACCATAGTTTTAACTGGGCAGATGAAGAACCTCTGTTATACTGTCTACCAACAAACTGATGGATTCATCTACATCGCCCAGCAGAGTTTGCTTATAAAAAGCCCATCACATCCCTCCACCCAGAACAGCCCTTTCACAGAAGCTGTGGCACGACTCTTCAACCCCTTACCACCTTGTACCCCAGGGGGCTGCCAAAATTTGGAAGCTTGGGGAAGCTGCAGGTTACCAAAAACTGAATCAAAGAGTGTTGCAGCTGGTGCTTGATTCAGGTAGAAGGCAGCCAAATGGATGCCTTCTGTCCAGCACACCATGGAGCATATGGTAGCCATCTCTTTGAGAAGCTGGGAACCCACTACTTGGAAACTGAAATGATAGAGAACATCATCTGACTGTACCCTTAAGAACAATCAGTCTGAGGTCTCAGAACCAGATAAGAGCTCCCACTGTCACCTGCACCTAGACCAATAATTACACACAGTCCAGGTCCCTTTGCCCACTAGAAATATGCTCTTGCTCTTTCTCCTTGTCTATATCTACTTGGCCTGGGCTTTCTACCACCCACACCTTGCCCAAAGTCAAATGACCAAACTCAAATGACACTACTTCCAGGAACTGGCCCCTCATGGCTATAACCTGTAATAAAGTACAAATTAGCCCCTTGGTTCAGTTCAGGCTTCCGGAACTCTGCTGCTTCTCCAAGTCCTCCAACTGTTGAGGAAAGGGATCCAAAGAATGGCCCACTCTGGTGGGGAATACATCAAACTAAAAAACTTCTGCACAGCAAAGGAAGCAATAAAATGAAAAGGCAGCCTATAGAATGGGAGAAAATATTTGCAAACCATATATTTGACAAAGTGTTAATATCCAAAATATATAAAGAACTCCTGTAACACAACAGCAAAAAAAAAAAGATTAAAAAATGGGCAGAAGTTCTTTCTGCATAGACATTTCTCCAAAGAAGACACACAAATGGCCAACCAGTACAATATATGAAAATATGCTCAACACCACTAATCATCAGGAAAATACATATTGAAACCACAATAAGATATCACCTCACACCTGTTAAAGTGGCTGTTACTAATAAAAGATAACAAATGTTGGCAAGAATAGAGAGAAAAAGAAACCCTTGTACAGTATAGAAATGTAAATTGATGCAACCACCATGAAAAACAGTATACAGGTTCCTCAAAAAATTAAAAATAGAACTACCATCTGCTCCAGCAATCCCATTTCTGGGTATTGGAACTGAAATTACTCTCAAAAGTGTATCTGCCCTGCCATGTTCACTGCAGCTTTATTCACAATAGTCAAGACATGGAAGCAACATGTGTCCATCAACGCATGAATGGGTAAAATACAATATATACATAAAATGGATATATGTATCCATTCAGCCTTAAAAAAGAAGTAAATCATGCCATTTGTGCATGAATGAGACTGGAGGACATTATGGTAAGTGAAATAAGCCAGATACAGAAGAACAAATACTACATGATAACACTTACATGAGGAATCTAAAATAGTCCAACTCGTGGAAGCAGAGAGTGGAATGGTAGTTATCAGGAGTGGGGGAGAAAAGGGAAACGGAGGTATTAGTCAAAGGGCACAAAGTCACAGCTACACAAGATGAGTAAGTCCTAGAGGCCTACTGCACAGCATAGAGCCTATAGTGAACAACACTGTACTGTGTACTTAAAAATAGGCAGAGGGTAGATCTTGTGTTAAATGTTCTTATCACAAAGTAACAATAAGTAAAGAGGGTGGGAGGAAATTTTTGAAGAGGATGGATATGTTTATGACACAGATTGTGGTGATGGTTCCACAGGTGTATACTTACCTCCACACTCATTAAGTCATATATAAAATATGAACAACTTTTTGTATGACAATTATACAACAAAGTTTTTTAAAAAAAAGAATATTGGAAGTCCAAAAAAGCTGTAGAGGGAACAGAACCAAGCTTGGTGGGTAGTAACCAGAAATAATGCTCAGAATCATGTCCCAGACCTTGTCAGGCATAGACACTAGTGCATTCAGTGCTGCAGGGGCACTGCTGGCATGAAGGACACCAGAGCCTGGACTCTGCTGCTAGAAACAAGATGCAGCCGGACTCCTACAACTTCCCATCAACAGAGATATAACATGGTCCCTGTTTCTTTGGAACCTCATCTTTGATTCAAACTCTGAAGCAGGTGTGTTTGATTGACATAGCCAAAACTCTTTGCCCATGCCCTAGCTGCAAGAGAGGCTGGGTAGCTTAGTGCATTCAGGCTGCTATAACAAAATACTACAGATTGGGTGGCTTAGAAACAACGGAAATTTATTTCTCATAGTTCTGGAGGCTGTGAGTCCAAGATCAGGGTGTCAGTGTGGTCAGATAAGGGCCCACTTCCAGGTTGCAGACCTCTGTTTGGAACCTCACAAGGTGGAAGGGGCAAAGGAGCTCTCTCAGTACCTCTTTTATAAGGGCACTAATTCTGTTCATGAGGGCAGAACCCTCATGACCTGATTGGTCACCTCCCAAAGACCCTACCTCCAAATGCCATCACCTTGGGCATTAGGTTTTCAACATATGAATCTGGGTGGGGGGGGGGCAATGACAACCCAGACATTCAGCCCTTAGCAGTGGGAAAGGAAAAGCTGGTCTTTTCAGACTCTATTATGGGCTACAAGTTTTGCCTCAGAGGGAATTCCCAAACTCCCATAAGAATGCTAGGTCTATACTACAGCACCCTACCCTACCTTAGCCTACACTACCTCTCCAGCCCCATTCCCTGTCACTCTCTGCTTGCCCTAGCACTAATCAGGTTCCGAGTCAATAGCAAGCTCTCTGAGACTTCACTAATGCTTCTAACACACTTGCTATTGTTGCCTGAAATGCACTCCCTGATATTATGAACTCGAACTCCTTATCCTTGAAGACTTACCTTAAACATAACTTCTATGAAACCAGTTGAAACTCTGCAAATATGCCAATCCCAGGAAAGGAGTGTCCATCCAGATAAGGGGCCTTTTTCACCTGCAGTAACCTTAAGTATTTTGTTAATATCCTGATTCCAGCAGGGGCCCTCTTAAAACCAAGGAGCAGGGGAATGTAAGGGACATCCTGTGATAGCTGGGTTCTCCCTCCCTCCCCTTTGTCACAAACATGGTGACTTGCTTCCTGAGATCCTGAGAATCAGATGTGAGTAGCTAGGAGAGATCTCTGCCATGTGCCTGGTTGACATGGAGACCAGAGACAGAAAATCAAATTGCCCCATTTGCTAAGTACTCAGAGCAAGTCTGCTCTCATTTCAGACCAGAAGGAACCGTTGCCCACTAGGCTCCCCCCGATTTTCTCAGAAGATGGGAATTACTCTGTGCACCAGAATAGCCATACAAGGTATCATGAAGCTGTACGGAAGGTGTTGTTAAAGACATGTAAGTATCTTAGAGTGGGCACCATGCTAGGGACAGAACAGGTATGTCCAAGTTCCTAAAGAATGGCTGGGATGTGGTTCTGGGGCAGGAAAAAGAAAAAACAAGAGACTGAGAAGAGGAAGGAGAAAGCGGACTTGAATGGTGGATTGACCAAGATAAAACAAAATTTGAATCATACGGGTGCAAGAGATTCAGACTTGAGTTGTAGTTCTGCCTTTTAAGTGTCTCACTTTGGGTAGTCGTTTGTCCTTTATTTTTTTATATTTTGACCCAAAATGTTTATTTTAATAATGTTGGTATAACAAAATGTATCAAAAATCATCTCAAAGGTTGACAAACTTGCTGCCCTTAAGAGTTGAGAATTTTACATATGAAAATGAGAATGTATAAATGAGCTCTTTTAGGGATAAGAAAACCAAATTAATAAATGCCCTAATTCTTTTGATCTGATTGTCTGGAAGGCAGGGACAGTGACTGGGGACAGCCAGAGGACACTTAAAAGCTACACCTCCTCCTAGCATGTTGAGGGATTTGGAAGATTCTGGCAGAAAATGTCATAGAATGGGACCTCACACCCACACTTTTGTTAAAATGGCAGTATTGACGACAAAACCCACAGAAGCAAAATCAAGGAAAATGGGAATCCACCGAATACACTTAGCTCTTAATGAAGCCTGTGCTGAGATTTCCTTTAATGCTGTCTCCCTACACCCTGAGGTGACGCTTGCCTAAATGAAATCATGGAGCTGCCATACCTGACTGGGAGGCTTGAAAGATCTTGATATTTTGGCTTCATTTTCTTCTTTTAATCCACAGCCCATTTATCCTTTATTAATCTGCTTTCTTTTCATTAAAAAAAAAAACAGCAAATGCTACTCTACTAATCTTACAGAATTGTGAGCATTGAAACAAAGACATTTGGGAAAGTACTTTGTATATTATCACACTCTGCCTGTGAGGAGTGGTAGACCCAGCCTGGCTTTAGAGTTTGACCTGCATTTAAACTCACTCCAAACCAGTTGTGCGACCTTGAGCAAGTTGCTTTAACCACTTAACCTCTCTGAACCATCTTAAAATGGGAATAATACTCTACATGGTTGTGAAAGTTAGAGAAAATGTACATTTAAAAAAGCATCTAGGACAAACTACTGACACATATGATACCCTGTAGGAATCTCCAGGAAATTATGCTATGTAAAGAAAGCCAGTCCCCAAAAGATCAGACTGTATGATGCCATTTATATAACATTCTTAAAATGACAAAATTAGAGAAATGATGAGTACATTATTGATCACCAAGTGGGGAGTGGTGCAGTGGAAGGATGTGTCTACAAATGGGTAACTCTAGGACCCTGTGGTAAAGGAACTGCTCTGTATCACTATGTTAATATCCAGATTGTAATATAGTACGACAGTTTTTCAAGATGTTACCACTGGGGGGACTGAATAGAGTACTCAGGATCTCTTTGTGTCATTTCTTACAACTGCATGTGAATCTATAATTATCTCAAAATAATGTTTAATTTAAAAGATAAAATATTTTCAGAAATTAAATATATATATATATATATATATGCATTAAGAGGAGTATCTAAGGGTACCTAAGGAATACCTAAGTTATTCCTAATAGCAAAACTTTTTAAAAGCTTATTATCAATAACAAAACAACTAAGTGAAAAATGTAACATCTACTCAATGGTATATTAGAGATTTTTTTAACTATTATAAGGACTATATAGCCAGACTATTAGGCTATAAGTTTAAAAAATATACAAATTTTATGTACTGGTATAATTAGATTTATCCAAATAATAAGTGAAAATGAAATCTAGGTAAATCTAATACTATTTCAAAATCTTGACACCTACTACATTTAAAACATGATATACACTTGACAGATGAATCTATTAGCAGTATCAAAACATGAGGTGGTATCATTGCTAAATTTCAGAGAATAACATGGAATGAGCAAAGGAAGGAATTATTTCAGAGAGGGAAGGAAATGAGAATGATTAAGCCTAGAAGAGAAAAAAAAAAGAACCAGTGGGCCCATCTTACATATTTCCCAAGTGGGCTGACCACTTGTTTTCCCACCATCTTAGCACCTGGGGAAAGCTCTTTTGGAGATGGGCTTAGTAGCAGCAGGAAGAACCAACACTGATTCAACTGGCCGTGAAGGGTGTGAGATGTTGGAATCCAAAAGTGAAGCCAGGTGTGGTGACCAGATTCCCAGGACTTCTCAGTACCTGGTCAGTGCCAGTTGCTAGACTGGGCTTGTGCTTCCCTGAGGCACAAAAGGGAGCAGAGAGCTCAAAGAAATTTCATAATCTGCCCTTCCCCCAACCATTCAGTCCCCAATCAGGTCTTCAGAGTCCCTTTGACTGATGCTCAGAACTTCAGTTTCTGGCGGTCCCACGATCCAGGAGTGCGCCCAGAGGAAACCATGCCATGGATCCGGAGCTCTCGCCATTGCCTCATTAAGAGCCCAATGACCAGGTTAGGCTTGGGGAGGTTGAGGGTGGGAGACCAAGGGAAGTACTCCCTCTCTTCAGTTAAATCCTTAGAGACTGTTTATTTCTTCAGGGACTAGAAGAGGAATTTTGGGTCTTACCAGGGAAAGCTGGCCCCAGAATCTGGGCAGTGATGGCATTCAAAGCATTTCACCTTCTGGATATATGACTTCTGAGCAGGCACAAAATAATGTCTAACATTCCTGTGGGAGTCCAGGGGTGTTTCCACCTGCTTCATTGCTCCTTCCCCTCCTCTCCAACCACCAAGTAGCCCTACTTTCCCATCACCACTACTGCCCATTGTGTCCTGAGGTAGTCTTGGGAGCTATGTTTAAGGACCTCCCACTCCAGCCATTCCAGCCTGGCCTGGCTGAATCTGAGACCCTCTCTCTGTTTTCCAGGTTTATGGATCACTCTATTCTCAGTGACAGAACCTTCAGTCTGTATTGAGCAAGATGTGTTTGCAGAAGGACGAGATGGACTGTGGAAGGAGGGCAAAGAAAGGGAAAGAGGAAGAAGGTGTCCTGGTCCTGATGGTCTACTAACGGGAGGAGGGGATGGAGAAAGCAGAATAAACAGATTGGATTGGAAGTCACCTGTGTGCACTGGAAGTGAGGAGGAGGGAAATTATTCCAGTGCCCAAACCTCTGCAAGAGTAGATGTGCAAGAGATTCTTGAAGGAGCCAGAAGTTGGTGTTTGGTTTGGAAGGGGCCAGAGCACTAGAAAGACCACCACAGGATTCTTGATCTCAGGTGTCGTAGGGGACAGAGCAACAAATCTGGGAAGACACACACTGGTCCTCATAATGCTAAAGAGCCTAGAGTAGTCATGCTCCCTGAAGACACTGTAGCTTCACCTTGGCAGGGAAAAAAGCAGAGGAAGCCCTCTGACCACAGGCAAGAGAGGTCCACAGAGCCCTGAGCAGGAGGCTGCCTCCTATACCAACCTCTGACACTTCTGACCCAACCCTGAACCCAGAACATCTGCAGAGAACAAGGAATTTTACAAAGAGTTGATTTTATTGATATTTAAATATATTAAATATTTCACTGAAATACATGGTACACCCCCCACCCTCACTCCCACAGTGGTTACATTATAAAACCAAAGTCCATGGGCCTCCCATGCACTGACTCCCCTATCAACTGGTGAGGAAGGGGACAGTGGTAGCTGGGGGAAGAGCATGGCGGGCACTGTGGTACAGGGAGCCAAGGTGTGGACAGGCCCCTCGCCCTGGCAAGAAGCAGAGACAAGTCACCTAAGACTGAGGTTTTCCACTCTGGACTCCTTATACCCTCACCCAAACCCTAGGGCTCCACACAGTCCCTTCCTATCCAAAGATATGGCTGAGGGAAGGGGAGTTGATTTTCTGTCTGGACCAAGTAGGCTTTTCCCCTCCTCCTGCCTTGGCTAATGAAATGCCTGATGGTTCACTCGGTGGATGCATTAAGATCCCCCAAGGCAGGCTGTACAAGCCAGAAATCAGGCCTCTGCAAGGAGGTAGAGTCAGAGCAGGCGTGGGAAGGGCAGAGTGCCACCTGCCCCTTCAACTCCCAACTCTCTCTCCTCTGCCTCTCTAACTGCCTCCAAGACAAAGCAGTCTTCAAGCAAAATTCAGGCTAATGCCTCTGGTTTAAATAGGTACAAACAGAGAAACCAAGGCACCAGTTAATGCAGGGCAGAGGCAAGGAGGTTGCAGGAAAAGGGGTAAAAGGCAGGCAGGGATAGGAAGGGAATCCAACCTCCTAACCCTCCAGCCAGCCCTTGGAGGCTTCACGGGGATAGGGGAGCCAGGAATGTGCTAGACTCAAGCTGAAGGCTGAGGAAGGCCCAAGTTTCAGGGTTGCCTGCCCCATCCCCTAGTACCAGTACCTGGGTGCTCAGAGGGATCCCATGCTATCCCAGTCCCAGTGCATACCGAGTCCCAGGACACCAGACAGGGATCCCAGAAAATTCCTGAGCCCAGACAGTTCAAGTGCATGGAGCACTGGGGCTGAAGCAGGTGCTTAGGCCCCTGCCCTAGGCAGGGAGACAGTCATGCTGCACACGCGGCCCCCAAATGGCACTTAGGGATTTGGCACAAAAAGGACTCCTCTCTCCAGGGCTCCTCTCTTGTTACCATGCCCCATCCCACTCCTGTGCAACCTAGGCATTTCCCTAGCCTTTGAAATGGGAAACCCTCCCTGCTTCCCAGAAGACAGAGGCCCAAAGGAGAGAGGCAACCCAGGGTGGAGAGCTGAGGAGCAGGAGCACGAGGACACACACAGGCCTGGGAAACACATACACGAAGCCAACATGCCCACACGTTACACAGACACACAGGCCCTCCCCACTGCCAGAGACTTGGGAGGACAAGCTTGGGATAAGGGTCATCTTCCTCCATGCCCTGACCCTTCTCTATCTGGCAACAGAAAGGGTAGAGATGCTCCATGCCCCACTGCCAGCAGACAGCAAGAGAGCACTGGGGCAGAGTGACCTAACTCTGACCCCTTCGGGGCCCTCAGATCAGAGTCTGGCACCACCCTGTTCCCTGGCCAACCTGCTGTTTTGGCACCTGCAGGTGACCTTCCAGCTCCTGATCTTTTAACATCCCTACACACGTGCTTGCTCTCTGATGGACATTTTCACAGTACCAGTAGGGCCAGATGCCCCTTTCCCTGGAGCCATGTGGGAACTGGGGCTAAATCTGAGCTGTTGAATGTCCCTTTGTTCCCCTTTGGGGACAGATCACGGGACAAGGATTTGGCAAATGGAAACATTCCCCTGATATATGGACAGAGCTGGTTCCCTAGAGCATCTCCCTCCCCTTCCCTGTGCAGAGAAGGGAGACCTGGCTGGGGCCGGGGGCACCCTGGACCGGTGCTGGGGGTGCAGGCACAGTGAAGGCAAGCATGGGACAGGCGCTGTCATGCCTGCGCCAGTCTTTGTACAAAATGTTCCCAGGAAAAAGGGAAAGAAAGGGCCCAGCCCTGAGTCTGCCACCCAGACAGACAAGAAAAGGTAAGCACAGCAAGCTGCCATTGTAATTTCTCAGGTCTGCTGCTGCCCTATCCCCTGCTCCCAAAAACTGGAAGGAAGGAGAGGGAACAGCCCTACCCCAATAAAAGGAGAAAGTCACTTGCATAATCCTCTTGGTATCCCCTCATTCACCAGCCTGAGGGCAGACAAACATGGTCCATGCACAGCCTGCTGAGGTGTTCCCTTTTGTGGTCACCGGGGTCTGAGCCCCCTGCCACAGTTCCACCCAGTGAGCACAGAGTCCACTCAAATGCCCACCTTGGTCCCTTTACTGAATTTGGGCCCTGCTAACTGCTGGGGCCCCCATTGAGGAAGTAGGTGGTCATCTCCCCCTTGCCCTTCACCTTGACCACCCCTCGACATTCCAGCTGGTAGCCCTTGGCAGCTAGAACCTGGTACAGGTCCGTGGTCACCTGGGGGGGGGAGGGGAGCCCACTTAGCCCAGGATCCTTCCTGCTACACTTGCAGGGACCCAGGGCTTCTCTAGTCATGCCAGCTCCCCTCCCCCAACCCCCACCCCACCAACCACAGAACATTGCCACTGTACCCGTCCTAGCTGACTGCATAGGGGCCTGCGGAAGCCCTCCAGACTCATGTCCCTCCCAGCCTCTGCTCACATCCACCTCACCTGGATTCGGTCAGGGACCCCCGTGCTGTCCATACGGCTAGAGACATTCACTGTGTTCCCCCAGATGTCATACTGCGGCTTCCGAGCCCCAATGACGCCTGCCACGACTGGGCCCATGTTCAGCCCTGGGGTGGGGACAGCAAGAAACTCAGACCAGTGGATGTTACAGGGCCAGCCCAGGGAGTCATCCTACCTCCTGGCACCTTTAGAAGGACCCAGAGAAGAAAGTGGTAAAGGGACAAGTGTCCTGGTTGCAAAGAATGGAAGATCTGGGCATGTGAGCTGAGGAGCTTCGCTGAGTCAAGACAGCCATGTTGTAACAGTCACTAATCTACTGGATGCTCCCTTAGGGCCAACCACTGTGGTCAGCATTTTCCATTATTTCATCCTCTCAACAGCCCTATAAGGTAGTTATCATTATCCCCATTTTACAGATGAGCTAACTGAAGCTTAGAGAGGTTGGGTGATTTGCTAAAGAAGTATGTGAAACAGCCAGAATTCATCCAGTCTGAGTCCAGAACACATGCTATTAACCACACCTCTCATCCACCACTTCATCTGACAGGAAGTAGGTCTTATCAGACTGGCCATGGGTAAGGGCACAGGTCCTGGAATTTAGATTAACCTGGTTTCAAATCCAAGTTCAGCCACCAACTAGCTGTTTGACCTTGGCTGAATTATTTAATCTTTCTGAGTCAGTCTCTTTATCTGTAAAAGGGGATAATAATGTGAGGATTAAAATGTGCTCAGAAATGTCTAGGAAAGTACCAAGTACACAGTTGGCCCTCAGTAAATTATCTCCGATAACATCAGATGAGATAGGAGGTAGGAGAAAGGGAAACCCTGCAGGAGTCCTGATGGGGAGACTGTAAAGCTGCCCCCAGCCCACTCCCTGGGCTCCACCCGGAAACAGCCCTGGGAAAACCTGTGGGGCAGCCAAGCCCTCACCGATCTTCATCTGGAAGTTGTTGAAGGAGTGCTCGTTGATGTGCTTCATCTGCTCCATGAGCCGCATGGCGTAGTCCGCAAGCGCAGTGATGTGGGAGCGGCCCAGCTGATCATAGGTGCTGGCGTTCAGCCCAGAGGCGGCCATGTAAGTGCTACCAATGGTCTTGATCTTCTCCAGCTGCCGGAACCGCTCCTCACTGATGATCTGAACAGCACAGGGAGACCTGGCTGTCAAGGCAAAGAGGCCAAACCCCCTGCCCCGGTGTTCATTTCTTGCCATGCCTTGGCCCTTCCCCACTTCCCTGTCTCAACACTCCCCTCCTGTAGGTGAGTAAGCCCCCTTCCTTCTGACTGCTGCTTTCAGCACAGGACTGAGGAGCCAGGAAAACAGGCCTCCTTCACTGGGCAGAACCCCAGGCCAGGACTTGAGCACACAGCTTCAGGTCGACTTCGACAGCTCACAGACTCCAGACCCACAGAAGGGATATTAGGCATCAATTATTCCAACCCTCATCTTTTGAGAAACTGAGTCCCAGAGTGAAGAAGTGACTTCCGTGGAGAACAGTGAACACCCCATTCCCGACCTGGGAAATCAGCACACTTCCTCACATTTTGCTTCCATTTTATCTATTAGAGGACCATCTTTCTTTCTTGGCCTCATGTGGCCCTGTCCACAGATTACTGCTTTCTTCAATGACACCCACCTGGTCTCTTTCCTGCCCCCTCCACAGAACCTTCCTCACATCCTCTTTTGCACCCCAACTAGCTGATCCTGCCCCACCGGGGCTGACTTCCTTGCTGCCTCAGATACCTTCATGGGCCTCTGTCCCTACCTTCACTGTCCCTATCCTCACCCCTACGCCTGACATCTCTGGGTCCCATCAAGTCTCCCTTCCTCCTCCTAGTACCATCCACCCCCTCCCATCCTGGTCTTCTTATCCAGAGTTTTCCCCACTCCCCAGGTCCCCAAGTCCCCTCACTCTCTGCCAGCATCAGCAGCCTGGACAAGTACCTCATCAAAGTCTGCGATGATCTCATTGAGCAGCCGCAGGCACTCAACGCCCTCATTGTTTGCCTCCAGCTCCACGTAGAACTCAGAGAAGTTGGCAATGGAAGCAAACATGACGGCCACGCACTCACAGGACTGATAGTAGAGCTCATCATTCCGGCGCTCCCGGGCCAGGAAGTGGGCAGCCACGTCCTTGGGCAGAATGTTATGCAGCAGCCTCCGGTTGTATGCCTGGAGCTCCTCCATCTCCTCCTTCTCCCCTGTTGCCTGTGGACACCACACCCAACACCCATTGCCCAACAATCACAAGGGGTGGTGCCAGCAGCCCACACCTGGAGATGGGCATCAGAGGGAATCACATGGAACAGGAAAGGCAAGGACAGATGAGGCCTAAAGAACAGGGGAGGGGGGCAGGGGCAAGGTGAGGCTGGGCAGAAGGGGTGCGCAGGGAGGAGGCACGGAGCCAGGGTGGGCTTGGGGTGGCCTGAGCCTTGGCCAGCTAACAAGACACACTTCTGCCTTGGCCCAGGCTCTGCAGGATCCTCCTCCTCCCCAAGAGGCCCACACAGTCACCTGCAGTTTCCAGAGGAAGTCCAGGCGAGCAGTGGATTCCACCTGCTGGGCGTGCAGATACAGCGCCAGCGCAAACACCAGCAGTATCACAGGGGTCATATATTTGAGTGCCACCCTCCCTGCAGCTGGGCTGAGGGTAAGCAGAGGCAAGCTCAGCGTCTGAAGGAGACATCTGGCAGCCCTACCCATCGCTGCCCAGAACCCTCACTCACCAGTCCAGCCCATCGAAGGTCCCATTGGATGAAGCTCTGGCAAGGAGGTACAAGAGACAAAGTCATCAGTTCCTCCTGGGTGCTGGGTGGGGACATGGGAAGGGAGGTGGACACTGCATTTACTGAGCACGTGCCATAAATCAGGCACTGGGCTAGGGGTTTTGCCTATATTAACTCATTAAAAGCAGAGGTTAAGAGCAGGTTTCACTTCTGGCTCCTCTACTTACCAGCTATGTAACCTGGAATTGCTTAATTCTCTAAGCCTGTTTCCTCATCAATAAAAGAGGGATCACATCCAAATAATGCATGCAAAAGGCTTAGCACAGTGCTGGCATGCAGTAAGCCTTCAACAAGTGTCGGTGACTACAAATCTTTACAACGACCTTGTGACCTACGTGGCAGTGCCATTTTACAGATGAGGAAATTGAGGCTCTGAGAAGTTAACTCACCTGTCTAAGGTCACACAGCCAACGAGCGGCCGAGCAGACATCAGAGGCTTTTTCTACCCAACCAAGCTATGGCCACATATCACAAGGGGTGGGGTTTTGCAGAGAAAAGGCCAGGGTGGTGTCCCAGGCAAAACCCTCAAGCAAGAGTCAGAGGTTTGGTTTCTAGCCAGGGCTCTGTCACCAAGCAGCCGGGTGACATACAGTTGGTTAAGAAAGGGGATGTGAAGACACCATGCAAATGCTAGAGGGAATTTTCTCCTCACTGTCTAGCCTAAAGGCCTGGGGATCTCCCAGGACTGGGGGCTCCTTGGAGGGACTGTTTGGGGTCATGTGCTGAGGGCTCCTCCACTGCCTCCTTCCCCCACAGGTGAGGACTGAGCACCGGCATTCCAAGGGCACAAGGGGCCTGGGCACCAGGTGGGGATGACAGGAGGCTCCTGGGCATTAACGGGACTGAGGATAAACTCACAAGCCATGGACACCAAGCAGCAGGTCATAGTTGTCAAAGATGGTGGCTGGGGGACCCAATAGCAGCAGCACCAAATAGACGAGCCCCAGGGCAAAGACCATGGCCAGCTTCCCGATGCTGCTGATGTGCAGGAAGACAGAGCTGGCCAGGAGACTCAGCAGCATGTTCCCGATGAAGTACTGGGGGTGATGGCAGAGCAATGTTGGGGGGAGGCAGCCATGGCACCCCTGTGCAGGCAGACCTGCAGTCCCCTGCCTGGCCTCAGCTCCCCTCCACAGCCTCAAACCCAAACCTCCTTCACCCGCCACAGCCAGCCCCCCACACACCCTTGCTGCTCCTAGAGTCAGGTATCCAGTGAGATCCTGGGTCCCCAGTGCCCATCACCAGCCTGGCACAGAGGAGCCAATATACTGATCAGGAGCCCCCGTCCCCGCCTGTGCCCTGCTTGGACACCTCGGGGAAGCTGCAGGTGGGTGCGGTGCCCTCACACAGGGGAGCATCCAGGCCCAGAGAGTAATTGAGCTGCTGCAGGTGGCAGGCAGTGATGACTGCCGGCGTTAAATTCAGCATCCGGGCTGCGCAGGTCCGTAAGGGGGTGTGGTTACAGGTGAACTGCAAAAGTTGGGGGAGGTATGTCAGGATGACCAAGGAAAGGAGGGATCACAAGGGCCATGCCCAGGTGCCTTAAACTCCAAAGGCTAAAGTTCTCACTGAGGAAGGACAGCAGGTGGGGAGGGCGAGGAGGAGGGGGACCTGGAAGTAACCTAACCCCCTCCTTTAGGAGAACGAGCTCCCTGAGAGCAGAAAACGTGTCTTATTCCTCTCTAACCCCAGCACCCAGAGCAGTGCTTAGCACAGAGGAGGGATGGAAGAATTTCCACTGGACTTTTACCATGTTGGCGATGGCAGAGGTGAACACAAGCAGGACCGAAAAGATGCCAACAGCGGTGCTGTGTGCCTGGGAGCGGACGATGCTGCGGGACAGGCGTTGCAGAGCCGTGGGGAAGAACTGAGGGGAGGCAGAGGCTGAGCACGGGTGGCTGTCAGGCCAACCAGGGATGGGGTCCAGTGGGGGAGGCACGGTCTTCTTCTCCCTCTCCCAGTGCGGTCCCCAGCCCGGCCCAGCCTGTGCTCCCCACCAGCCTTGGAGGGACCCCAACATACGGAGCCACAGGAGTACACGGCACAGGTCAGCACTGTGATCAGCAACAGCAGGAAGATGCTGGCATAGATTCCAAGCAGGAGGGTTGAGCTGGGGCAAAAGAGGGCCAGGAAAAACGTCACTCTGGAAGACCTGGGTGTCTGTGTCCCACTCCCCAGGTGGGCAGGGGGTAGGCTCCAGGGGCTGTGGACTTGTCTGGGTAGTTAGGAAGGGGTAGAGGGAACAGAAGCTGAGCAAGGGACAGGGCTCTCACTGTGGGAAGACTAGGAGCTGGATGAAACAGATGAGGCAGAAGACCAGCAGGGCACAGGCCACATAGGCTCCGAAGCGGGGGTCCACCTTCCTCGAGTACTGAGGGAGAGGAGGCTGGGCTGGGCAGTAGGCTCTGCCCTGCGGGAGGCAGAGCACCACCAAGCGCCTCAAGTGGGGCTGGCCCCGTTGACAGGAATCCCCAACCTGGCCCTGTGGTCATGTCCCCACTCCCCAGAAAACTCCTCAGACTTTCCCGCCAGGCCCTCCCCTCCCCCCAGACCTTGTCCTTCTGCCTTTGCACCCCCCAAACCTTCTTTTCAAGATCCTCTCTCTGGAAGGTGAGCAGAAACCGGCGCACGTGGTCTTTGCGCAGTTGGTCGATGCTGCGGGCATCAATGGCACGGCCCAGGAACTCGTCCACCTCATCCTCGGGGTTCAGGGCATCTTGGGCACCCCGGCTGAGGGCAGGGGCCATAGCTTCACCAGGTGCATGAGCATTGCCACGTGAGAAGCAACGAGGAGGGAGGGCATGGGCAGCACCCAAAGGAGGGAGTATGAGCCGAGTGTGGGGCACCCACTCCCCATGACACATCCAAGGTCCAGGAAGGAGGGGATCTTGGCAACCCACAGCCGGGTCCCAGGGTATAAGGGCCTTCTCCCTCTTCAATGACCTGACTTACTTGTCTTTGCTGGAATCATCAATGCCCTGGAGGAGGGGACAGAGTGTGCAAGTGAGGTGATGGGCAGCCCGCCCTTCACCTCTATAAGCCCTTTCCCATCCCAACACTGTGCTGAGGGCTCCTCCCCATAGCTTGGGACCCCGGCGGAATCATCCCTCCTACCCAAATACGGAAAGCCAAACATGGACATGGCAGCCACAACACAGAAGGCAGAAGAGGGAAGGAGACAAAGAGTGCTAGGAAGTGAGGCCCAGGTCCTGGTGCTGCAGGCCCTCACCATCTGGCGGAAAGCCTTAGAGTCCTTGGTCCGGGAGAAGGCGCGCTCGGGCACCCAGCGTGGCATCAGCCCTTCCATGGAGTTGGCCCGTGTCCGCTGCAGCTTAGCCAGCATGGCCTTCTCCTCTTTCTGTGAGGGCAGCAGGGGCCCAGGCTCAGAAGAGCGGCCCAAACCCTCTGCCCACTGCCCCCACATGCTCTTCTCTCTGCCTGGCCCTGCCGCACCCCACCCTGGCCTGACCCGTTTCTGGCTGGCTCCCAGGATGAGGAAGGTCTCCGTGTGCTGCTCCTTGAGGTATGCATTGCGTTCGCCGCCACGGCCTGGCTCCACCTCATAGTCCCCGTTCAGGTACTGCAGCGTGGCCCGAGTGATGTGAATGCGGCTGTGCAGGGACAGGGAGGTGAGACCTGGGCTCTCCCACCTTGCTCCCATCCCTCACCACCTGGACCCCACACTCACCCGGCCCGGCCCCCCGCCTCCATGTGGTTGGCCAGAGTCACATCATTGGACCACACATCAAACTGCCATTTCCGCAGACCGAGGACGCCGCAGTGCACACGCCCACTGTGGATGCCCACACGCATGTTCACATTCACACCCGTCACCTCGCGAACCAGCCTGGGAGGAGGCAGCTCCGGCTCAGCTCCTGGAACAGTCTTCCCCGCCCCCAGCTCAGAGCCCAGGCCCTCGACCCCCTTGGAGCCAGGAGGGCAAGGACAGACCCAGACACAGGGCACAGGACCACAGCCTTGGCTGGACGTGGGCAGAAGCTTGCATTGGGCTCAAGGACCAATATGAGAACCGTGTTTGCCGGCAAGGGCCCAGGAACATCTTGTGGAGCTGAACCAGGAAAGGAGGCATCACTGCTCTCCCCTCAGGCCTGCTGAGCTGGTGTTCTCTCCAGCCCCAGTGCCCCACCACGGCTCTCCCTACCCCATCCCGGTTGGCTGGAGTCAAGAAAAATCCATTGACCTCCCTGGCGATGGATCTCAAAGACAGACAAACAGCTAAGACTGAGGAAAAGTCCAGAGGACACATGAGAGGGGAGGAGCAGGCCAGGGCACCCTCAGTTCCAGGAAGCCTGCGAGGGGCACTGCTTACGAGATGGCCTCAATCATGTCCACCCCCATCTCCACACAGCAGTGGGCGTGGTCTGCCCGGGCCTCTGGCAGCCCTGACACACAGTAGTAGCAGTCCCCTAAGATCTTGATCCTCAGGCAGTGATTTTCCTACAGGAGAAGGAGTAGAGGGAGAGTTACCTTTACTCTCTCTTGACCAGCCGACTTACCTGGCCCACCACCCTCACTGCAGACCCCTTCTGCCCCATCCTCGCAGGCCATGCCACGAGGCTGTGCTCTCACTAAAGCCGGCCCTCCCCAAGCCTCAGCACCCTCACCGCAGCCAGCTTGTCAAACCGGGCAAAGAGCTCGTTCAGGGTCATGACCAGCTCCTGAGCGGTGCACTGCGATGCCAGGCTGGTGAAGCCTTCAATGTCCGCAAACAGGATGCTGTGGAAGATGGCAGAAGATGCAAGGGCCCTCAGAAACTCCCAGATCCCCGGACCTGTCCTGCAAGCCTCCCACTCCCAGCCTACCTGACATTGTCATGCTTCTGGATGTAGATCTTGTGGAACATCATGTCTTCTTTCTTTGTGTTGATGTCTTCTTTCATCTCCATGGCAACATGCTGGGGCAACACCGACAGCAGCAGCCGCTCCTAGGCCAGTAGTTGCAACAGGGTACCACTATTTTCTTGATCTCACGCTTTCATACCTTCTGGTCCCTCCACATCCCCAGAGCCCACCCAGACCTGTCTGGAGACCTGCGCTTCCCTGCTGGACCTCCCCAGTCAGAGCTGCAGCAACATCCATCCCAGCCCTCTCTCACCACCCCCCATTCAGCTCCTCAGATGTGCTGCCATCCACTCCCTCCCACTTGGAACAGCGCAGGAAGCCCAGTGTCCTAGGGCCTGTGTGATGCACCATTGGGGGGCCTTATTCCACAAAGTTGTACAAAGCAGCAGATCCAGTCTGCGAGTTACTTGGGGGTGAGGTCAGGGAGGCCCTAGTCACAGAGGGCAGACCCACCTGCTGCCGATTCTCATGCTGCAGGTGCAGCCGAGCCTGGATGTAACCACGGGTCTCCTGAAAGGCCTGGCGCTGAGACACCTCAGCTGGGTAGTGTGTGCAGATACCGATGACATTGGTGCAGAGGAACAGCAGCATGTTGGCACCAAGCTGCAGGAGGGTGACAGAGGTAGATGGGTGGCCACCACACACACACACACACACACACACGCACGCACGCACGCACGCACACACACACACACACACACACACACACACACACACACACCTCCCACAGGCACAACTTGCCAGGCTCTCTATAGATGCACTCCTTTGGGAAGGAAACCGGATCCTGTGCCCTGTCGCCACCCCTGCAATACATCTCCCCTGTTCTCCACAGGACGCCAGCCCCTAACCGGAGCACTCCACAGCTAGAAGTGAGATTTTTTTTGCAGCTCCTGGGAGCAAAAGCACTAACCAGGGCCAGGCAGGTCCCGGAGCTGGGCCCAGCACACTACAATTCCTGCCCCACCATGACCCAAACAAAAGGCAAATGCTGCTCCTTCTGCCTGTGGCTCTCCTTCCAGGACAATCCCTGGAAACCTGAGCACGACATCCTCCTGGGAGTGCCCAGGACAAGTCACCTCATCTCTCTAGACCTGTTTATTTGTTTGTTCATCTAGAACCTAGAGAGGGAAAAGAAGAAGCTCTCTGAAGGCCCTTCGTATCCTCACATAATTTCATATAATAATAATAACAGTAATAATTATTATTGTTATTATTACTGGAGCTAATCAGTTGGCTATCTACAGTGTGCCTGGATTCTGTAGGTGTCTTCTATATGGTAATAACTAATGGGTTCCTTACAAGTCTATGAAGTAGGGAACACTATCTCATTTTAAAGGGTAGGGGACTCAGGCATATTGAAGCTAAGTAACTTGCCCAAGATCACACAGCTGGCAGTGGCTGGTGTGGGACTTGCGTCCAGGACAGTCAGGTTGCAAAGCCTGTGTCCTGCCTTACTGCATAAAGCATCCAGGTTTCCAATATTCCCGTTCACTCCACTCACCCGGGCTCCTGAGGCTCGGCCTCAGAGCCCAGGCATGGGAGTCATCTATCCCACTGACTGGAAGAACCCTTCCTAACTGGGATGGGGTGCCGCCGCGACCAGCCACTCCCAACACTTGGCCCAGCCAGGCCCCACACCCTTGGATCCCGATCCCAGGATGTTCAGCCCCCAGTCATCAGCAGCAGAACTGACTAGAGAGCAAGTCTACATGAAGTCGGCCTCAGTGTCTCTGGAAGTGCACGGGTTAACCTGGCACTCGTGGCTCCGCCCGTGTTGGCTCTGGCAAGACTCTGGTTTGGGGAGAAGGGAGGGAAAGAGCACCAACTGGAAGCCAGGGCCCAGAACCAGAACTGCAGTCCTGCAAACCTGGGCAGGTCACTTAATCTCCAGGACCTCAGTATCATTTTTCTAAGGTAAAATGGAGGTGTGGGTCCAGAACCCCACAAGCCATGTCTAGCTCTGACCCTCTAGGATTGGCCTCCCAGTTTCCTTCCCAGGTCATCAGCTGGGGTGAAGAAAGGGGCACACTGTCTCCCTCAGGGGTTCTAAGAATAGCCCCCAGTGGGGGAGAAGGAAGGGGGGCAAACCAGGCAACTTCCCTTCCTGGCCCCAGGAGCCCAAGAGGAAAATGTGAGTCATGGTAGAGGGAAGGGGAAGGGGGACAAGAGGGACAAGAGACTGAAATAGATCTGTTCACAGACCCTTATCCAACTGTGAGAAAAAACAGATGCCAGGGCACCAGAGGAGACTCCAGGCTGGACCAGGGTCACTGGGTGAAACTGCTCAGTGGGTCTGAATGAGTGGTCGGAGGAGAATGAAGGCTCTTCCCAGCAAGTGTGGGCAGGGCTGGATCTGGGAAGGGGCTACCCAAAGACCTTAGAAAGGAGGCCACAGCCCTACCCCATCCAGTAACCCACAGGTGAACTTGGTGCAAGGAATCATTCTCACCTCAGAGTAGGGCTATGGGCAGCCCTGGCCCCAAGGACTGGCACAGGGGCAGGGGCAACTTTCTCCACCCAACCCCTCAAGAATGTGCCTGCCAAGTCCCACTGCACGAGGCTGCAGCCAGGTGCCCCTCAGGAGGTAGGAAGTTGGCACGGCCCTGACCTCCATAAGGCTGCACCTCCCCAATCAAGTCCTGGGCCTGGCTCTGGGCACCACGCCAGCTGACAGCAGGGAAGGGACACCCACCCACCTCTGGCCAATCAGAGAGGATGAGGAGTAGGGAGGCACTCCCTCCAAGCTCCTCCTTTCCCAGGAGGGCAGTGCAACTCTGAAGCCCAGTGTGATGCCTACCCTGGCAATAACTGGGGGCCCAGCAGAGGCAGAAGGACCCTGGCCCTTTAAGAGGGCTGACAGTGCTTTGTGGGCACGTGCTCCACAAACAAACGGCTATAAAGTTACTTTTAAAAAGGTACATTCTGTTCCAGAGCATGGCTGGGCGGGAAAGGGCATCATGCCAGAGCACCCAGTTTCTCACCCTGGGAGCCCCAGGCAACTTCCCTTTTGTGGGTGGGGCTGGGGGGCTACAGGCCACAAGCTCTGGCCAAGGCAGAGGCTGACGCCCGCAAACCTTGAACAAGACAGAAAACAGCACCCTCTGAATCAGGGTGCCAGCGGCGGGATCATGAGGTGTGTTGGCTGAGGGACTGTGCCTACAGCAGCCCTGGAGCATCAGCTGGGCGAGACACCGTAGTCTCTGCTCCCTGGGCAGGGTGCTGACTGAGAAGACTGACCACATCCCTATGAGAGGGGCCTCCTGGAAGACCCTTCCCTGGGCACCATCCCCTGCGGCACTCCCCGCACCTCCCCACCCCCAGGTGGGAAGCTGCCTGGTCAGGTTCTACTCCAAGCTGAGAAAGGGTGGGGCCCTAACAGCAACATCATGAGGTAGATACTATTTTTAACCCAGTTTTACGGACTGGGAAACTAAGGCTGGGAGAGGCAAGTCTGGTTGTCTGAGATCTGAGAGAGAAGGCAGGCCATTGGACAACCAGGTCCTCCTGCGGCCAAAGCCTTCATTTTTCACCCATCATGGTGCTGGCAAGCCCTACTTCACAAAGCACTCAGATCCTGAAGGCAGTGGCCAGCATGGGCAGAGAACTTCAAGGCAGAGAACTTCAAGGCAAGGCTTTGAGACCCTGACGCCCAGCAGGAGAAGGTGGGGATGAGATCGGACCCTAATACCCCTCTCTTCTACAGTCCACCCGATTCAAAAGGGGCCTTGGTCCAGCAGAGACAACTCCTCCCTGGCTAACGCCACCCAAAACCTGCTTGATCCCTCCAAATCACCACTTAGAGCTGCTTCTCAGGGATGGTACAGGGCCTGAGTTGCAGGGGTCAATTTGGGGCCAGAGATGCCAAGGCCTGCACTGGCCCACACTGCCCTCTCAGCCCTGCCCTCACCCCGGGCCAAAGATAACGCTCCCCCTCTAGCCCCACATTAGGTCTCTTCAGGCTACACTATCTCAAGGGCCTCAGGACAAAGAGCTATAGACTGTGGCCCAGGGTGACAGAGGACAGGCTTGGGTCCGGGAGCCCTTCCTGCCCTCAGCGGTGCTCTCTGCCCCAGATCCCAAATGGAGGCTGATCCCCTGAAACTTGGCCTCCCATCACTTGCCCCTCCTCCCAGATATAGCCAGACATTCCTGCACTGCTATCCACCCATGGCTCAGCCTCCCTCAAGATCAGATTTCTCATTCCCCGCCTGGTGCCCCCAATTCCTCCCTGACCACCCACCTGCTTCCAAAGGAAGGCATCCCCCCGGTTGAGTTGCCAGGCCAAGATCAGGTGCAAGGTGGAGAGGCCCAGTCCACTGAAGACAGCTGCCCGCATGCGGATGGGTAGGAGTGTGTAGGTGATGTAGACAAAGAACACAGGGCACCAGAGGCCAACAGAGGGGCTGGGGGGGTTGGCTGCCAGGGCACCCCCGACCTGCACAGCCGCAAGGATGCCCAGCACCACGTAGCTCACCACCCACATGGAGTCCTGGCGGAAGCTGTTTCGGTTACAAACCACCATGAGTGCCACGAAGAGGGCCGCGGCACAAGCCAGCAGGGCCACGTAGGCCGGCTGAGGGAGCGCAGGCGCAGCATGAAAGGCCAGAAGCACTGCTGTTAGCAGCACGAGCACCGCCATCAGCAGCGTCAGGCTGCTCTGGTTCATTTGGAAGAAGTACCGCTGGTACAGGCGCTCCAGCTTGGCCGAGCGGAACTGCTTGGATTGGAATACCCGTGCCAGACGGCGCCAGCAGGATCGCCTGCTCCTGGGTGCCACATCAGGTGCCACCTCGGCCGCCCCAACAGCCGCTATTGCCTCAGTGTCCTCAAAGCCCAGAGCCACTGCCCGCAGCCCCAGCTCCGTGCCCTTGCCCGGGCCACCTCTCCGTGTGAAGGCCTCGTCCTGCCACGGGCACCGACGGGGAGCTGCAGGGGTGGGGCTGGGTGGCTGTGCATCCCGGAGGCAGCTCATGTAGCGGGGCGTGCAGAAGCCACTGGTCCGAGGGCCACGGCGCAGACGCTTCTGCCCATTGCGTTCACCCCAGGCTGTTTTCCGTTCATCCACTTTGGGGACCAGGAGGCCACTAAACCACGACATGCTGCTAGGAAAAAGGAACGAGCTGGAATTAATACCACCACCACTGCCAGCCAACACCAGTTATGTTAGTATTAACCGAGCCCTTCCCATCGCCAAGCTGAGCGCTTCGGCCACTTCATTCTCATACACTTATGGAGAAAGACAACGGCATTCCCACTCTACAGGTGAGGAAACTGTGACAGAGGGAGGTGAAGTAATTTGCTCAAGATCAGGCAGCCACCCAGATTCTAATCTGATCTGTCTACCCCACTGAAACACGCCCCTCTCCTCTAAAAAGCCAGACTCAAGATGCCCTGTCAATGAGCAGAAGCACCCAGGGTCCAGGAGAGGGAGGGACTAGAGGGTGCGCACCCTGGTCCTGGGGACAAGCCCCACCTACACCAGCAGACTTGTCCCTGGCTTCCCAGGGGAGCCTCATCTTCGGATTTTTCAACAGAAAAAAAAAATGTAGATTTTAATGTGACATCTCCTGACTTCTTCATGTTGGCAAGTCATTCACTTTTTCAGTACCACGAGCCAAAGAAACCACATCTATGGACTGAATGCAGCCTGTGAACTGCCAGTCGGGGACCTCTGTACAAAAGAAAATCTCCACGCCCTTCCGCACCACACTCACATGCACACTACGCATGAGCTAAATTCAGCTTCTCCCACAGGTCACAGTTTAATGTGATTTCCTCAGGGAAGATGTCCGGCTCCCCCATCTGGACTCAGTCTAGTCCCCTGCTTACCCTCTGTACAGTCCTTGCAGAGTACTTACCACAGCTACTAAACTGTCCCTTGTTCAATTGTATCACCGCCCTTCTGACTATAAACTTTGTGAGGCAGGGATTCTGTCTGTTTTGCTCAGTCCTTTATCCCCAGCACCCAGTACTGAGCCCAGCTCATTGCAGGGACTCAATAACTGTATGTCAACAAGATAGAGAGCAATCAACCTCAAGGGTACTGGCGTGGAGCAGCTAAGGTGAAATAAAAAGCTAATCATAGCAGTTCTCTCTGATTCTTCCTCTTTCTCACTGCAGCCCCGTCCCATGAGGCTCGTTGCTGTTCGCCAACACTGTGCACAGGTCCGCCTGGGACCTTGGTGCCTGCTGCTCCTTCTGGCTGGAACGGGGGCACCTCTGGGTCACAGCTCAAATGTCCCCTTATCACTGAGTCTTTCCCTGACCACTCTCTGGAAATAGCAACCCCCTTTCCTGGCGCTCCCTATCACTCTTCCCAGCTTTATGCCTTATTTTTCTCCACAGCTCTTATCAGCAACTGCCATTCTATATCTTTTTCTTGTTTGTTCATTGTGTGTCTCTCCTGACTGGAATGTCAACCTCATGAGGGCAAGGACTCGGGCCTGTTTTGCTCACTGCTGTATCTGCAGAATCTAAATAAATGCTCATTGAGTGGATGATGAGTGGATGGATGGAAAAAATACACTTTGTTCTTTAAACTTTTCAAGGTCCTTTCACATGCCCAATTCCATCGGATCTTCACCAAAAACCTGTGAAGCTGCTCGTGTGGCCACCTGGGGCACAGGACCGATTTGACAAGAGAAAAAAAAAAAGGAACTGAGGTCCATGTAACTGAGGCTGGCCCCAGTTACAGAGATCATGCGTAACTACATCAGCCCTAGATCTCAGGTCTCCTAGAAGGAAGTGTCTTGAAGTAGAGTGGGAGGACTCCATGACAACCCCCACAATGTATCTGTGAGCTGAGCCAGCGCTGGAGGTGAGGATGAGGATGAGAGCTCTCTCATCTATGGATGCCTGTGTGTCCACCAGGACCACACTCCTCCATGCCCACAGGGAGTGTGCTTGAACCTTCAGACAGCAGTGCTGACATCTGTACTCACTAGGGGACACGGGGGAGAGTCCTCAGCGCTTGCCCCAGGTGGCCACAAGACCAGACACTTAACCAAGACAAGCGGCCCTCCAAGGTGACACCCAGGGGTGCACAAACCAGAAGGCAGGCTGGGGTCCTCTGCACACAGGAAGCCCCCATCCTTGGTTCGCTCTCAGCCCAGTACTCTGGGCATTCTTTCTCCTCTATCCCACAGGGCAGCATGCCCTTCAACTCCTTAACATCACCATCAGCCCCATCTGGAGGGACAGATCAGCAATCCAAGGCTCTTGGTCAGGCTGACATTTGCAAGAGGTCACCAGAGAAAGCCTGGCTTTTCAAAATACTTCATTAGAAGCATGATCTTTGGAGCAAGACCCAGGTTTCAAACCTTAATGTGATTATTTGCTAGCTATATAGCCTTGGAGAAGTTACTTAACCTCCCTGTGTCAGTTTCTTCATCTGTAAAATGGGAATGGTTAAGTTGTGAGGAAAGAATCTAACAGTACCTGTCACTTCATACACACTCGATAATTATGAGTTCTTCTCCCCACCCTACACCATTTTGAATCCAGGACTCTGCCAGTGTCCGAGAGATGGAAAGACAGGAAACTCATGAGCAAGAACACACATCTCCCCAGCCAGTCAGACGCCTGGTGCAATCAGTCCCTGTGTCCCCGGCGGTCAGTCCCCACAGCTGCTGGAGACAAAGCCCAGAGTGAGCAGGTTCCCCCCTCAATGACATTTTGCTGCAGCCTCCTCCCACTCACCAGTCCCCTGCCCTGTTCTTACTCCCTCTCCACCCCCAACACTGGCCCAGACCTCTGTTCCCAAAGGATCTCTTTCTGGCCACGTTCCCAGCCCCTGGAAGCATATCCAAGCATCTGGCTCATACCCACAGAGGAAGGGACAGCCACGGTCCAGGGGAACATATAACAGCCCCAAGAACACTGACCCCGTCAGGGGATAGCAGAGCTCTGTAATTGTCCAGCTGCAGCCATCCCGCCTGGGACTCCACTCCAGGCACTGCCTGCACTCCTGCCACCCCACACCAGACTGGAATGGCAGGGAACAGGGGAGGGCACTGTTCAAGACCACAAAACTCCCCTATATGGTCCCCAAACCTCCTCATCCAGGAACCCAGCACTGTGAGCCACAGACCACCTCCCTCTTCCCCAGAGACAGGGCCCCTGAGCCAGTGCCGCGCACGTCCTCCTCCTCCCCAGGTCATGGTCTCTTCCATCTGCTACTCCAGGCACCTCCAGCTCCCCCAGCCGGAAGCATGTCCATTCAGCCTGGAAGAAGGAGACCCTGTGCCTCCCAGACCTCAAGTCCCTCCCAAAGCCTGAGACCCAGAGTCTGAAGCAAGCCAAGGCCTGGCCCCAAGAATGGCTCTGCCTGCTCCCTCGCCCAAACGCTTTTCTGGCCTACCTCCATCCATCCTGTTTCCAGGGCCCCTCTGCCCTTGCCCTCCTTGGCAAAAGGAGGCTCCCGGGGATATAAAACAACTTCAGAAAGTTCAAGGCAGAAGGCACTGCCCAGGCAGAGTCCTTCGGTGCCAGCACCGCCCACCATGCTGGGACATGGGCCTCAATTCCAGATGTAGAGGAGCCTCCCAGGCCCCGGCTCTGCAAGTCCATCGGGGCCTTCTTGCTTCCCGAGGCCTTGGTGTCCCTGCAGGCCGAGGGCTCCCACCTCCACCTCCAACCCCCCAAATCCACCGGACCCTCCACCTCACAGGGGCACTCCGGCAAGGGGAAGGCATGGGGAGAGTCCTCACTGAGCGATTCCACCTCGGTTTGTAGTCAGGCCCCAGAGCCTGCTCTGAAGAAAGTCTGTGCCCCCAGCCCACCCCGAGGAGGGCCTGAACCCCACCCCTTTCATTCCCAAGGTTTGAGGTAAGGGGACGGGAGGGGCAGCTCTGCAGGCGAAGGGCATGCCTCCCTCTGCCCCGGCTGCCCCCACTTCCCCAGACACGCTCACACGCACCTCCGAAGTCGGAGGCTCACCCCACAGCCCCCGCACCGACCTCAGGGCAGCCCCTCCCCCAGCACATGCCTTTCGCCTGATCGAAGGAGCCAGGAACTCGCCCGGGTGGAGGGTGAGGCAGGGAGGCATGCGGCGCCGGGTGAGGGTGGGGAGCTCGGAGTCCTGGCTTCCCCGTCTCCCTGCCCTCCAGCCAGCGGCCTCAGGCTCCCCCAGACCGCACGGGGCCGACCCACCCCAGCTCCCGCGCCCCCGCCGAAAAACTCGGGGGCCGTGCGGGAGTCTTCAAGCCGCCCCGAGCCCGAGCGCCCCGCGCCGCCACTTCCCCCGACACCGGCCCGCGCGGTCTCACCTGCCGGCCGGGGTCGGCGCCTCCCCCGGGCCCCCGCCCCGCCGCCCCCGCGGGCTCCGGCCGGCCGGCCGGCCGTCCCGCGGTGCTGCTGGGTGCCCGCGCGTCCCGGCCGTCCCTCCCGCCGCCCGCAGCCCGTCCGGCCCTCGCCCCCTCCCGGGTTGTCCAGCGCAGCCGCCCTCTACCCCGGATCCAGAAGTCCCCTCCCCGCCGGCTCCCGGACTCCCCGCCTTAAAGGCACAAGCTCCTTTTGTCTGGCACCCCCTCCCCCTCCGCCTCCCCAGAAGCCGGGCCGAGCGGCCCACTCCCCTTCCCAGGAACGGGGCACGGGTCGGGGAGACCCAGGAACGGGACCCTCCCTCCGCGCACCCCCTCCTCCCCTCCGGCCGCTCCCTCCCTCAGTCCTCGGAAAACAAGTGGCTACTGTTCTGGGATCAAGACCCCGGCGGGAGGGGGCCGTCCAGCCCGCGGCCTCTGGCCCCCCATCCCCCCCGCCCCGCGCACCGCATCCTGCTGCAGTCTCCGCCCGCCCTCCCCGGGGGTCCCCCAGCGCACCCGCACGCCCGCTCGCTCTCACAGCGATCGCCCCCTCCCCGCACACGGAGGGTCAGCCTCCTTCCTGTCAGGGTCCCCAGGGGCTGAGCCGGCCCCCAGCGCCCACTCCTCACCGCCCCCTTCCTCCCGCCCCCAGCCCCCACCCTGCCATTCCCTCCCGGCCTGCTCCGGCCCTGCTCCCCCTCCCGCGGGAACTCAGTTTAATAATTAATTAAGATTTCATTCCACAAGGCGCCAGGTGTGTGTGGCCTGCTTTCCTCCTCCCCCAACCCTCTGGGGCACCCAGACCTCAGAAGTGAGACTAGGAAGGGACAGTCTCCGTGCTGCCCACTGGCCCCACTCCGTCTGGGGAGCTCGTCGCCTGCACCTGCCGGGGGAACAGACTCCCCCTCCACCTTCTACGCAAAGAGTTGTGCTTCCCCGTGGAGGTTTGGTGCATTGCTAGGTGCACATACTGAGAAATTGTTTGGGACTTTTGTTTATTTTGCACCTTTTCTCCCACAAAGCAGAGACCCAAGTTACCTGGGTGACAGGAAAATCAGGAGACAACTGCTTAACCCCTTTGACGGTTAGAAAGATGGGGGAGCCAGTGAATTCCCAGGATACCGATGAGTCTGACTTTAGAAGGAGTGCAGCTTGCCTGGCTTCCCTAGAGGTCTGGCTTAGCGGTTGCCTCCAGCAGACCTGAAGCTCTTCTTCCTTTGGCAGCCCCTTCCCCACCCATCCCACAACCTAGATATCTGAGGCTGCCCCCTCCTCAAACCCTGCCCTCCCTGCACTCCTGTCCTTCAAGACCCATGTCCTGCCCAAGCCAATCCCCACTGGATTCCTAAACCCAGGACACAGCTTGGAGGCAAGGAAGAGGGGAAGAATTAGGAGAATCCTTTCCACTACTTATCAGCCATATGTAATTGCAAACTATACGCTTTGGGTAAATCACCACTTACTCTCCTGGAGCCTCATCTATATAATGGGGATAAAACTATCTGCCTTGTCTTTCTTAAAGGATTTGAAGACCAGATAGAACAATGTTGGTTAAAATGTTTGAAAATAGGAAATGAAACTAAGAAAGGGATAGTTTATTCTGCCATATATGATTCCCAGTTGTTCAGGCCTAGCCTGTAATTTGACCTTTGGGGCTTCTTTGCCTGACTTTTTCCTTCAAGTAGCCAGTGTTCTTCGCCACTATCAAAATTTCCTCTCTGGCCTGAATCCAGTGTCTACCATATACCTCCTAGAATAACATGTTTATGGGCCATATGAGGAAAATACAAAAAACAGTTGAGAAAAAGAACTGTGTGCATTATGAAACCTTAAATTTTGGAATGAAAGGTTTTGCCTTTCATTTTACTTTGGAACGAAAAAAAAAATGGATGCCAACCAAATAAGCTGGAGAAATATGCTAGGGGTCTGGCTCTGGGCACTTGAAGTCGCACTGGCCTCCTCTGCCTTTGTGCATGGCTAGTGCGTCAGTCTGGCCTCCTGAATTCCATTTCCTGTTCCTGAAGGCCAGGACCACCATCAGCACCTTACACAGAAGATCTATTTTTAGCTCTATAAACTGGCCTTAAAAATGAGTCCAGTGTCTTATTTCATACATAGGAAATATGAACTAGTGCACGGAAAATACTCAATTATTGACCTTTAAATGTATAGGCTATTAGAGTGAGAAATGGTCTTAAAATGATCTAATTCAGCTGCTATGTTTTTAGTAATTACAATAGCAAGCACTTATGTAGCATTTACTAGGTTGCGAGTCCTTGATGTAAAATAATTCATAGCAACTACACGATGCTATTATTATCTTCATCTTGGAAAGGGGATAGATGCGACACAGAGAGGGTCAATAATGTGGTCTCTATGACAGTGGTTCTCAGACTTACTCTGAGCCCCCACAAGAAGTACTCTGAGCAGAACATGATGAAATATTAAAGTAACTAAACACATCAGTTTGTGCTATGCCAGATCTAGTAGAGTCTAGAATCATAGGCAACCAAGTCTTAGGAAAAGATTTTGGAAAAACCTTAGAATTGAGAAAATGCTACCTATTAGATTTTTTTTCTTTTAACTGGGACAAGATGGCCATTACTCAGTTTTCGTGGCAGAACACCTTGACCCAGCTTGTGGAACACCAGCCCTACTGAGGCTAGTTTGAGAACCACTACAATAAGTAAAATATTCAGAAATACTCCTTTCCTAGCCCAGGGTGGAAAGCAAACAGTAAGTCAGGGACCATTTGGAAGGTTTTAATCCTGACAAAGAGAAGAGAAAAAAGAAAAAGGCAGCTGGCATGAACTGTTTCTACTTCTTCAAGTCCACCTTGGTCTCAGTAGCCCTGGTTTTCCTAATACAGATCATGGTCACATAGTGATATATTCTCAGCCTTTCATTTTAAGGAAGAGGAAATTCCTACAAGGAGAGTGTATTATATGTAAATGCAAGTTCTATCTAGCCATAAGTATCTTGATGACACTGTAAATACCCAGGGCTGAAAACACCCTGTAATGTAACAAATGGATGGGCTTGAGTCTCCTTAACCTTCCCAGGATTGTTTGCCAAACAGCTAAGCAAGCCTCTACCTACTCCCTTTTACAAAGCAAGGATTCCTCTTACAGTGCAAATAACTATCCCTTCTCTGCCTTAAAGATCAGATTTCTGCACATTACATCTTCTGAGAGTAAGAAAGATGTGTAAAAACAACACATTCGTTCAATCCAGCATATATACCCTGTCCACCTCGCCACCCCCATGTGACTGCTGCTACCACCACCACCACCAAGACTCTTGACTTCCTCCAGGTCCCATGGTTGGAGGAGGCCTTGGCCACCACCAGTCTCACAACCACTACCACCCATGAGAATGGATGATTGACTGTAAACTTCAGAGGGATACAAATTTCCATTCTCTATTCCTTAGCCCTGCACCATTCACTCATTTATCCATTCTTTCCATAAATATTTATTGAGTGCCTACTATGGCCAGGTACTCTTCTATTAATAGGTGCTGGGGATGCAGTAATTTAACTCAGAAGACTAGCTCTCTATTCTCATGGAACCTGCCTTCTAGTGGGAGGAGACAAGAAACCAATGAACAGATGAAAGGATTATTGATGGTGATAAGTGTAATCAGAAAAGGGAATAGGTAGGAAGTGACTGGAGGAGAAACTTAGGCTGGGTTGTGGAGAATATGTCTTTCTTAGGAAGTGATGTTTACAGAGAGACGTGAATGACAAGGAGTCAGCCATGCAAAGAATCTGGGCAAAGAGCATTCCAGGCAGAGGGGACAACTAAAGCAAAACTCCTAAGGCAGTAGCAAGATTACTATTCAAGAAACAGGAAGTCAGTGAAGCTGAAACCCAGTGTGTTAGACAAAGAAAGTACAAGAGGAGGTAAGAAAGGGACATGCCCTACACATGCACTAGGTAGTGCAGAAGCTCTGGGCCAGGGTAAGGAGTCTGGATTTCATTCAAAGCCTAATGAGAATCCTTTAGAAAAATGTTAAATTTGGCAGTGGCATCATCTGATTTATAGTTTTAAAAAATCATGTTGGCTGCTGGGTAGAGAATAAACTAGGGATCAAGTGATGCAAAGGAAACCACTTAGGAAGTGATCATAGTGGTCCAGGAAGAAAAAGCAGTGGCTTAGACAAGAATGGTAATGGTGGGCTGTTGAGAAGTGGAAGGACTCAGGAATGGCCTGCCTTGGTTCCTTCTGCATGGCTTATCTGTATCAAATAATTATCAGCGACTGACAGATATTTATCGAGAGCACCTACGCTATTCCAGGCACTGTGCTAAGCACTACAAGTTATAGTCCAGACAAGAATCAAACCCACCTCCTCCTGCCCTGTTGCCATAGGAAGCTCCAGATTGGGGAAGCCACTGCCCATCCCAACCTTGCCCCTTTTTCAGAGCCAGAGGCACACCCCTCACCCCACCCCTGCCCTCTACTCCAGTGCTGAGCTGGGGTTGATGGGGTGGTGGGGAGTGTTTACAGTTGGAGAATTGATGCCATAAAAATAGAGTCCAAAGTTCTCCCAAGATCTCCAAGCAAAGACTGGGAGAGCCCAAAGCTCCAACAGTGGGAAGAGGGTGCATCCGGGCCACAGGGACAAGAGAAACCTGTTGTTGCCCACACCAATGCTTGTCCTCTTGGTCCCCAGAGCCTCAGTCAAGCCCAACCTCCTAAGCCTTCTCCAACACCCCATCCTGCGGCCCAAATAACCTCATGCCCCCTTCGTAGATTTCTGAGTCTCCTTTGCCCTCTGGTGGTGTATTCCTGACACTGCATCCCATACTTACTCTCCCTAGCTTTGCACTACTTGGTCTACAACCTTCTCCTGTGGCCACCAGCTCCCTGGGCAGTATAGGAAATTCAGAAATCCTGAAAAGAGCTGGGAATGTCATCCTATTAAGGCTAAGGGCCACATCAGTTTCTGAGAGCCTTAGAGCATGAGCTAGCCCTCCATCTATTGCCAGACTTGTCTCTATTTTCTGAGTTGAATAAACATTTAAACACCTACCATGAGCTGATTCAAGGCACCAACATGTGCGAAACTAATCCAAATTCAGATCATCAAGCACCCCACAAGAGCTTTGAGCATGGAGCTGACTATGTGAAGAAGTGTTTAGAACTCATTTTGCTGTCAGCAACAGTGCATCCAGTGACCATGGCGGGAGCCCCCAAACATGGTTCCTGCTGCCTCTTTCCCTTGTTCCTGCCTCTTTTTAAAGCTTGGTACTCTGGCCTTTCCACCGATTCCATGAGCAAGTTATTCCATACCCTTCTAATAAATGCCTTTTCTGCTCACATTAGTTGGAGTCTGTTGCTGTTTTCAGGACTAAAAAGATGACTGGAAAAAAAAAAAAGAAGATGACTGGTACTTTGGACAATTGATCAAACTTCTGTGAGCCTCAGTTTCCTACTCAGTAAAAAGGGATGATAACAATGATCTCCATATGAAGGCTGCTTTATTAAATGAGTATATTAGTTATCTATTGCTGCATACCAAATGACCACATATTTGGTGTCTTAATACAGCACATATTTATTGTCTCATATTTTCTGAAGATCAGGAATCTGGACATGACTTAGCTGGGTGCTCTGCTTTGGGCTCTTACAAAGCTGCAGTCAAGATGTGAGCCAGGGTTGCAGTCTCATCTGAGGTTCAAGTGAGGGAGAAGCCGATTCTAAACTGAGGTGATGGTTGACAGGACTCAGTTCCTGCAGACTGTTGGACTGAGAGCCTCAGTTCCTGGCCACATGGGCCTCTCCGACATGGCAGCTTGCTTCAGCAAAGCCAGCAAGGGACAGAGTCTGCCGGCAAAATGGAAGTCACAATCTCTGGTAGCCTAATCACAGAAGTACCATCCCATCACTTTTGCTGTTTTCTACAAACTAGAAGCAGGTCACTAGGCCAGTCCACATGCAAGAGAAGGAGATTACCCAAGAGCATAAACACAGAAAAGGGGATAATTTGGGGCCAGTTTTCAGTCAGCCTGCCACAGTGAGGTAGCTGTTAGTCATCATTCCAGGCTTTGTTAAAATCCTCTTTCCTCCTTGAGGGCTTTTCAAGTCCCCACTCAACGTAAATCCATCAAAATTGACCGCCCCTACAAATGGGGAAACTTGAATTGTGTTAGGAGGGATAATGTTATTTTGGTGCTCTAATAAAATGTTCTTTTTGATAGTACTACAGTATTTAGTGATAAAATATCATTATGCCTAGAATTTTCCTTAAAAATTTTTAAAGTAGTAAGGAAAGAGTCATACGGTCATTCTTACTTTGTGTCCCAATCTCCCTGGCTAAGTAGTTGCCATTTAAAAAAAAAAGTTGCTTTTCAATCCTGAGAAGGAAGAATAAATCAGGGGAGAATCTCACTTCCCAACTTCAGTCTCTACTACAAAGCAGCAGTAATCAAGACAATTTGGTACTGGCACAAGAACAGACTCATAGACCAGTGGAACAGAATAGAGAGTCCAGATGTTAACCCAAACATATATGGTCAATTAATATATGATAAAGGAGCCATGGAGGAATTTACCCTAAGAATGCGGCAGCCCAGTTTGAAAAAATCATATGCACCCCTATGTTTATCACAGCACTATTTACAATAGCCAAGAAATGGAAGTAACCTAAGTGTCCATCAGTAGATGAATGGATTAAGAAGATGTGGTACATATACACAATGGAATATTATTCAGCCATAAGAAGAAAACAAATCCTACCATTTGCAACAACATGGATGGAGCTAGAGGGTATTATGCTCAGTGAGATAAGCCAAGCTGAAAAAGACAAGTATCAAATGATTTCACTCATATGTGGAGTATAAGAACAAAGAAAAAAACTGAAGGAACAAAACAGCAGCAGACTCACAGAACCCAAGAATGGACTAACAGTTACCAAAGAGAAAGGGACTGGGGAGGATGGGTGGGAAGGGAGGGATAAAGGGAATAAGGGACATTACAATTAGCACACATAATGTAGAGGCGGGACACGGGGAAGGCAGTATAGCACAGAGAAGACAAGTAGTGACTCTATAGCATCTTATAACACTGATGGACAGTGACTATAATGGGGTATGTGGGGACTTAACAATGGGCGGAATCTAGTAACCACAATGTTGTTCATGTAATTGTATATTAATGATACAAAAAAAAGTTGCTTTTACTCTTGCCAAAAATAGTCCAGAAAGCCAGCTTTATATGTGTGTATAAGAGGTGAGAGGTACTAAAGGAATATTTAACAAATATCAAACTTCTTCATCTCATAAGCCACAGAGGGCTCCCATTTTAGGGCTGTGAATATATAGTCACAGATATATACAAATTCACTAAAATTCTTCCATGTACACTGAAAAAAAGAATAAGGAGTAGAGATGGCTGTCATTGACTTAGAGATAATGTCAATAAAAAAGTTTTCAGCATATGACATTTCCCCTTCTGTACTGTGCCTGACTCTTCAGATGAGGAAGAAAAAGGATCCCGGAAAAGCCGAGGGTAGAGCACCACCCTCAGAAGTCGGTCATGGCCTGCTTGTGACCAGCAGCTGCGCACAACAAGGGTCCTCTTTCAATCTGGTTTTGATCCAGGTGGATCTCAGCCCTTAATGCAGGACTTGGGCCCGGGGAAGAACTTCAGTCGCTGCTGGGCTTGGCTAGGACTGGATCCAAGGCTCGCGACCTCTGTGGCAGAGAGCAGGAGGCGCCCAGTCACTTCGGGCAGTCTTGGCCCTGGGGAAAAATGATAGACAACCATGGCCTTTCCCTTCTGGGCCTCTTCTCTTTGTTCTCCTCACTCCTCTTTCCAACGGTCCTCATTTATCTCCTCCCAAAATAACATCCTCCCTGATTAGGAAAACTGCCATGAATGCCACCTTAATCAAGTGATCAAATGTAACATCACCAAAATGGGACAAACCGAAATCAAATCCTCACAGTGGGATGCACTGGGAAGGACCCTTCTGTCACCTATGAAGGAAGTATTCTTACTAAAAATGTTTAAATTTAATCTAATCATAAGTAAACAAATTGAGGTATATGTCTCAAACAATTGGCCTGCTCTATTCAAAAATATCAATGCTATGGGAGAAAAAATCAGCTGGGAAACTGTTAAACTTTCAAGGAAACTAGAGTCATATGTTGCTCAATTGGATCTGATTTTTTTTTAAGTTAAGGAATATTCTTGGGACAATTGAGGAAATTTGAAGCAGACTATACTTTAGACAATATTGTAACAATGTTAAATTTCCTGAGTGTAATAATGTTCTGTGATTTTGTAGCAATGGCTCTGTTCTGGGCAAATACATGATAAAGTATTTAGGAATGAAGTTCATATCTGCAGCTTACTCTCAAATGGTTCAGCACAAACACAGGTCTACATAGCAAAGGTGGGAAAATGTTAACAACCAGTGAATCTAGTGAAAGGCATATGCATTCATTATATTATTCTTGCAACTTTAAACCTACAGAAAGTTTGTGGTTTTTTTCAAGATAAAAATCTGGGGAAATGCCAGTTTGGAGTTTGGTTGTTTTTTTGGGGTTTTTTTTTTTTGGTATTTTTAATATAAAATCACATGGGCAACATTGTAGTTACTAGATTCCCCCATTATGAAGTCCCCACCACATACCCCATTACAGTCACTGTCCATCAGCATAATAAGATGCTATAGAGTATTTGTCTTCTCTGTGCTATACTGCCTTCCCCGTGCCCCACCCCCTAGTTATGTGCTAATCGCAATGCCCCTTATTCCCCTTCTCCCTCCCTTCCCACTCACCGTCCCCCCCAGTCCCTTTCCCTTTGACAACTGTTAGTCCATTCTTGGGTTCTGTGAGTCTGCTGCTGTTTTGTTCCTGCAGTTTTTGCTTTGTTCTTATGCTCTACAGATGAGTGAAATCATCTGGTGCCAGTTCAGAGTTTTAATGTCAGCATGAAAATACTCTGAATGAGGAAAATGACAATGTACTGCAGTTCCCCTAAATTTCACATTTCCCACAGAGGTGGAGTGGGGGTAAGGGGGTTGCATTGAATATTTACTCAATAGGGATGCTGAGTGCCAAATGCCAGTAAAGCAGGAGCACTAAAAAATATTTATTTAGCAATAGGATATTTGACATTTTACCTTAAACATCAAATGTGGCATGGAAATGTTCAGAATTTTGTTAGACTTACCTTTTTTATAGTTGAATTATTTGTTGAATTGAATTGTCTTTCACTAAGTAGGGATCCTCTTGATCTTTTTTAATGCTTAGGGCATCTAATGTGCCTCCACACACACCACAGCAAACAAAGCACCCACCGAGCTGGGAGCTGGGAGGCAGGGAAACCAGGATGGCATACAAAGGGGTGGCAAAATTGTAAAAAGTCCTTTGGAATTGGGCAGCAGTTATCTGGGAGACAAGATATGCAAAGGGCCCAAGTGTGGGATCAGGGATAAAAGTAGCTGAAGTGAGAATGGGAATTTCTTACTCCAGTCTCTCCTGGACTATTTTACAGTTCATGCATTTCCATTGTTTATTTTCTTTTTGTTGTTCCTTAATACTAGGTCAAGTTTTACATTTGCTTAAAATAAATGTGACCCTCTCTCAACTATGTCAAGAGGAACCAGGACAAAGGGATTATGTCCCCAATGGGGCAGAGCTCTAAGGGGAAAGGAGAGCCAGCCAGAGCCGCCCCTTGGCCAACTGGATTTTTGTAGAAAATCTATTTGCCCCTGAACCTCCTTCTCTCTTCCCTTGATTCCTCCTGCCCTTTTCCTTCTCTGTCCCCCCCACCTCCATGTGGTGCAATGAATAGATCCGTTTGGGCTATTAAGTTAAGGAGACTTGGATTCCAATCAATTAGAATGTGACATGGACAAACCTCAAAACATATTCTTCCTTTCAACAAATATTCGTTAAATACCTACTGGGTAGCAGGTACTAGGGACACAGTGCTAAGTAAGAAGACAAACAAGCTTCCTGACCTCAGGCAACTTACGTTCTAGTCTAGGAAAGCAGATAATAAACAAGTAGAGGAATGAATAAGAAAATTGCATAGAAAGTGTACTGCAGAATCTAGCCACATATTGTATAAATCCAACTATGCAACATTCTGGAAAGGGCCAGGGAGTGGAGGAAGAGAGGGATGAATAAGCAGAGCACAGAGGATTTTTAGGGCAGTGAACCTGTTCTGTAGGATACTATAATGGTGGATACATGTCATTATGATCTGCCCAAACCCATAGAACGTGCAACACCAAGAGAGAACCTTAATGTCAACAGTGGACTTTGGGTGATGATGAGGCATCAAAATCAGACTCTGTTGATTGTAACAAACTTCCCACTCTGGTGGGGCATGTTGCCCCTAGTGGGGGAGGCTGTGCATGTGTAGGGGCAGGGGGCAGATGGGAAATCTCTGCACTTTCCACTCAACTTTGCCGTGAACTTGAAACTACTCTAAAAAATAAAATTTATTTTTTGAAAGTTGTAGACAATTAACATGTGATAAGTGCTAACTGGCAAAACCAACTTTAAACAGGGTGAAAAAGGAAGCTCGCTCGGAGGTTGTTTTCTCATCTATAAAATGGGGGTAGTATTTGCCTTGTATATGTATGAAAGCGGCCGTTAAAGATACTACTATGTATCTTCCCATGTGAAGATAAAGTGTGGCCCATCACCCGTAAGGTTTTGGTAGGCAGCTCTAAAAAGGCTCCCAGTGATCCCTGCCTTCCGATATTGATTCAAGTCCTCGGGTAATCCCCACCCTCAGAGTGTGGGCTGGACCCAGTGACTGCTTCTAAAGGCATAAAATGCCACAGAATGATGAAAAGTCACTTCCAAAATTAGGTCACAAAAAGAAGGCAAGTTCTTTTCTCCCTCTCAGATGTAAGCTGCCCTGGTGTGTGTGGCCCCAGGCAGAGGCCCACAGGACAGGAAACAGATGTACCCAGCCAACAGCCAGCAAGGACCTAAGGAGAGGCTCTTAACAAGATGTAACGACCAGATGCAATGTGTGGGTCTCGATTAGATACAGACTAGGTCATATCAGCTCCAAGAGACATTTTTGGGCCAATTAGATATATTTGAAAGATAATGAAATGGAAGGGTGGAGACTGTTGAAAGAAAAAAAAAGGTTCAAAATAGCATGTTGATTATGATCTCACTTTGCTAAAAAAAAAATCCATTTGTGTACATGTGTGTGCATAAAATAAAAATATAGCCTACTCTATAAACCAGCAATTCCCTTTCTAGGTATATATATCCAAGAGAAATGAGTTCATGTATCTACCAAAAGACATACACTCAAGAATGTTCATAGCAATTTTATTCACTTAGACAAAATTGGAATCATCCTAAAAGGTCATCAACAGGAGAATGGATAAATTATGGTATATTCTAACAAGGAAATACTAAAACAGCAAAAAAAGAGCAAATTGCTGAAAAATGCAACAAGGATGAATCTCAGAAATATAATGCTGTGGGAAAGAAGCCAGATACAAAAGAGTACACACTGTATGATCCTTTTTATATGAAGTTCAAGAACAGGCAAATCTAATCTATGGTGATAAGAACCTGAATAGCCATTACCGTGGGAGGCTGGATACTGACCACGAAGGGACATGAGGAAAACTTCTGGGGTGAGGATAATGCTGTAGACCTTGATTTGGATGTGGTTATCAGATACAGATATAAATGCAAAAATCATCTAGTTGTATATTTAATATTTGTGCATTTTATGACCATGAGTTATATCTTAATTTTTTTTAATTTAAGAAAACAAATCTAGAAGGATTACACCCAAAGTGTTCATGCATGGTGGTCATTTCTAGGTGTGGGGAATACTGTGTTTTGATTGTTTTGTCTTGTTGCTTACCTGTATTTTCTAATTTTCTACAATACATAAGTACTATTTCTGTAATAATAAAAGGTTACTTTTTAAACTGCATTCCAAATACTTGATAATATTATTCATGCTGCCTCAGGGGACAGTTAAGAAATGTACTCGCTGCATTTTTCCTGAAAGAGAGAGGGGCGAGGCCACCCATGACACAAAGGAATGAGGTAGTAATCTCAGTGGCATCTGGATACGGGGGACTTTCAGAGGAAGTCCCCAGAGCCGAGCACTTGGGAGGTCAGAGGACACCGTGTGGTGTAACGGAAAGAACCCGAGAGGCAGAATCTGAAGATCTGGGTCTGAATCCAGTTCAACCATTGACTTGATTGTGGCCTTTGAAAAGTCATTTAACCTCTCAAGAGGAAGGACTAAGGGTCAGTCACAGGACAGCAACTAAAACCCAGGGCATGACTCTGTACAGATCCTCTCCACTACATGCTGCTTCCCTGTTTAGGATATTCTCACCCCCAATCATAACAACTAACTTTTACATTGCAATTTACATTTTAGGAAACCCAAACGTACCTGGGAATTCTCACAGAACCTCTTGTGAAGCAAGCACTGTTTTCCCCCTTTAACACTGTTCTTTCCCCTTTTAAAAGGTAAGAAAACTCAATTTCTGAGATAATGTGACTTACTCACAACTAGTTAGTGGTAGAATTAGGACTTGCCCTCTGGTTCTCAAATCCTGTGTTCTTTCCACCATGCCAGATGGCCTATGTAACTGCACCCACCCTCAGCCCGTATACACAGGCTTCCAGCAGCTTCGCGGTTTTCCACTCTCAGCAAGATGTTATTTCTTGGGAAAGCACAGAGCATCTCTAAATGACCTCATGCCCTTGCTGGTGCTGACTCCAAGAAGAACCTAGACTCCTTCTGGTCCTGTGTTACCCCAGAGGCATATAGGAGTCCACACTTCCTGTCTGGGAGTCACTCACGTCAAGGGTCTTCAGTCTCACTTCCCAACCTGGCTCCAGGGTGGCTGCCAGCTCCCTTGCCCTGCTGATCCAAGATGAGGGGCCACAGCTTTTCACCAGCCATCTCCCCTCCTCCTCAGGAGGCCTCTCCCCAAGGCATGAGTTGGCACTTTCCCATCCTATCCGGGTCCTGCCTCTCCCTAACACCCCCTTCCCAGGCTCCTAGTCCTCATTCCCCTTGCAGCTGGTGAGGGAGCAGTGAGAAGCAGAGAGAGGAAATGGCGGGCCCGAGGGGCAGCAGCTGAAAGCAGCGACACTATGCTGCTCTTCAATAATTCATTCCCAGAGAGGCTGCAGGCACCATGCCCTCATTCCAAACTGGAGATCCACAACTCGGATCCTTAAACTGAGAGTGGGAGGAGTGGGGCTGGAGTAGAGGGCCCTTCTGCCATGCTCTGCATTCAAGAGGGGCTGTGATCTGGGCTGAGATCAGGGATGCAGTGAGAGACAAAGAAGCCCAGGGACTGGGGCAGAGGGGAAGGATCCAAGCACAGTGCCTCCTCCCCACTCATCCAGTTATAAGTCAGGGTCAGCCTGCTTCCCCATTGTTCTGAGCCTTCTCGAGACCCCTGGCAACCTCTTGGCAGCAGCCCCACCCTCCTAAAAGATGCCCAAGTCCCCTCTGTCCCAGATTTTTGGAAGCCCTGAGGTGCTTCAGCTATGCCCACTCGAGGAACTCTTTTCCCAAAGAGCTCCCGCCACTGAGACCTGTAATCTGAGTCAAATATCTCAGAACCCCTTCCAGGGATACCCTACCACCCACTCCTTCTTATAAACCCCAGCTTCTCCAGCTAACCTCTGATGTTTATAGAACTTGTAAACATGTAGGAGTGGAAGAAGGACTTGAACTGACCCCTTAGACAGTGCTGTGATTCAGTCCTAAAGTGTTGAGTTTGGCAAGAGTGAAGGAGAGAAGACAAGAGGAGGCAGTAGAGTCTAGGCCTGTCCTCTTCCCCAGGCCATCCTAGGGGTCCTGCTGCAAATACCCCTTTCTCCCACTGGGAGGAGCCCTAGAGTTCTGCTCATGTTCCAGCCTCTTTCCTCACTCCAATCCATTCTGTGCAATTGGAGTCACCCACCACATACCATTGATCCAGAGGGGAACTGAGATCTTAGACTAAAATGAACACCTACTATCAAGCACCTGAGCCAGACTCCTGAACAGCAAAAGAATGAGAGCCAAGGATATCAGCCCTCTCACCTTCCCTCCTTCCTAGGTACCAGAAGGAGCCTCGAATCTGCAGAGCAATCACACTGCCTGCCCAGAGTGGGCAATAGTTGCGCTTTGAAGCTATAGTCCCTCCAGAGAGCCCAGTCCCTCCAGAGAGATGTGGCATGAGAAGGAAGGTACAATCTTTGGGGCTACTGTCTCCAAGAAACCCTTCAGACACATTTATAGCAAATGCTGCATCAGGGGATGGAGCCTAAAAGCGCCTAGAGCATCAAATATCACCATGGGCCCAGAGGTGGAGCCCAGAAAAAGGAGACAGATTGCAGCAGGAGGGATTGAGGTTTGATGTTAAAGGAACTTCCCCAGAGTAGTATTTGGAGTTGGCAATGGGGAGTCCCTGTGCAAGCTACTTCCACAGAGAGTTCTCAGAAGAGACAGGGAGATCTTTTTTAGTCTCAGTAGTAAGAGATACAAAGGAAAGGACATGGTGATATTTGTACCCTGTCTCTGTGGTACACAGACTTTTAAATGCCAGGGCCACTGAGTGAAGTTGTGCAGGTTCTGGGGATTGAAATCCACCTCTAGATCAGTAGGGCAACCCCCAGGGCAGGGCTGCATCTGCACAAAGACCAGCCAGAAGGACTAGTCAAGGCACTGTCAGATATCCTGAGGTCCTGACAACCTCGGCGTCTGGAGTTCAGAGGATAGGGTGTGCTGACCCCAGGGAGAAGGAATGAAGGCTCCCTGGAAAGCCTGGGGGCCCCTGTGTTGGAGCTGAGGCCCTGAAGGGGCCAAGCAAAGGCACAGCACACTGGTGCATCCAGGCTAGAGGCCCCTCTCAGCAAGGTGCCAGATACTGTGAGGTCGGAGCCAGAGACGGACGAGGACGACCAGAGTAGTGAGGAAGAGGGTGTAGGTCTTGGACAGGACCTGAAAAGGGAAAATCTCCCACAGAGTGGAGCTGGCTAGAAGAGGACAGTTCTGGGGGCCAGGGCTCCCAGCTCTAGCTCTGAGGTTTCTACCTTCTCTTCATGGTATAAAGGAGAGAGGTATGTGGTCCAGCAGCTGGAATGAAAATGAGAAAAAGTAAAGGGTGCAGAGTTGCCCCTATACACCTCAGATTCCCTCTGATAGGAAAGAAGTCATTGATATTTCTATTTTAAAGTAAAGGTAGGGCAAGAGAGATGGTTGTAGGTTCTGGGAGAGTGGGGGGAGAAGAGAGAGGGAGGGGGAAGCCAGGGACAATTGCTTGTCTTGGCCAGCAAACCCCATCCCCCTTCTCCTTTGGAAACCTAAGCTGCCCCAAGGCCCAGAGGAGCTAGTCCATTAGCTGTGGTCAGCAGGGGTGTGTGTGTGTTGGGGGGGGTGTACCTCTCTCCCTTCAGGTCTTATTGCCAAATGAGAGGCAAAGCTTCTGCTCCCTCTATTAGAGCCATAAAACAAAACAAAATAAAAGACATAGAAACCTCTGTGCGCACACATTTTAATAACACACACACAACCTCTTTATCTCTTGAATAATTGAAGCTAAGTAACTTGGGGGAAGGTGGTGGGTAAGAGATCCTTGGACCCATTGGACTTGTCACATGGGGAGGGAAGGCGGCGTCCTCCCAAAGCACTTTCCAGGTTAAGTCCAGCCTGAGGAGGAGCTGGGGGTGAAGCGAGGAGAATGGTTTCTCCCCCAATTTAGCTCCCTCTGGAATGGGGATTAGCAGAGGGTCAGCTGAACAGCAAAGGGAGAGAAGCCTTCCAAGATCCCCAGGAGATGAGAGGATTGAGGGGAGGGGTTCTAGGAACCCCCAGGGGAGTTAAAAGAAGGGCAGAGCAGAACATGTCGGGACGCCCTCGATCTGAAAGGGAAGAGTTCTAGCTGGTACAGAGAGGAAATCAGGGACCCCAGTAATTGAGCTTCAAGGTATGTCCATCCACGCCATGGGGTCGGACGCCCCCCCTCCCCCGCGGTCCCTGGTATGGAGAAGAGTCCAGCCTAGGGGTGCTGGGTGTGTGGAGGGACCAATAAGAGGCTGATCCGCTCGGAAGGGTGCAAGGAGAGAGCTGGCTGGGGCTACACCCCTGCTCCCCCTTCCCCCGCCAGAACTTGGGCTTGTCCTGTTTGACGTGCCCGCCGAAGGGGGCGGGAGGGGGCACTGACCCGAGGAGCAGTCCCGCGACTCTGTACTCCGTGCTGCCCAGGCCAGGCCGGGGCGCCCCTGGAGACCAAGATGGAGGTAGGAGATGTCTAGGGCCCCAGAGAAGTCAAGTGTCTCAAAGGAGCTCCCGTCCCCGGGGGGTGGGATAGAGTGCAGCCCAGAGTCCCATACTAGGGGCCTGGAGATGCAACCACAGCTCCTGGAAAGGGGAGGAGAGAGGTCCGTCGTAGGCTTCGGTGGGGGTCTGGCTCCGAGCTGAGGCTCCTCTGCTCTGGCCAGGGCAGCGCCTCCTGCTGGCAGGGCCGGACCCCCAGGCGCCGGCCGCCAGACTGGACCCCGCGAGCAAGCGGCCACCAACGAGTGAGGCAAGGGGGCGCTGCAGCCGGTGGGGAAGGAGCCTCCTCGCCTCGCCTTGCCCTCTGCCTTGGCGGGCTGGGTCTAGCGGGGCCCGAACCCTGGACAGAGGAGTGACAGTAGAGACTTCCAGGCGCGGGGCGCATCCCGGCTGGGCTGAGTGCAGTTGGATCTCCCCGGAGCCATAGGATCTGGGTCTGGGGTGATGGGGCGGGGGGAACTTCGCTTCCCCGGAACCCAGAGGGGGCGCTTTGACTCTGGAGCTAGCGAGCGGCACACGAGCAGTCTTCCTTTTCGATCCTTTCCTCTGTTGAGGTCGGGGCCGAAGGCGCTGGGACCGCGCGGCGCCTGCCTTCCTCGGCGCTGCAAGACCTGCCGCGCTCGGCGCCGGGGGCCGGGAGGCAGAGGAACCTTCTGCCTAAAGCTCCGCAGCCCTGCAGCCCTGGAGCTACTCCCGCCCTTCTGCCGGCGGCGCGGGGAGCTTTCGAGTCCCTACCGTTTCTGGGGAGGGAGTTGAGAAAGAAGGGGGGGCGGTTGGAGAAGGGAGGCGAAATCTGGGAAAGGAAGAACAGTGGGGGGCACCCAGATAAACAGCGGGAACCGCAGAGAGCAGGTAGAAGAGATGGAAATGGAGAGAGCGGGGCTGAAAGGCGGCAGGAGAGGGAGAGACTGACCGACGCGGCGAGAAAGGAAGGGAGAGGGAGGAGGGAAACGGAGGAGGGCGAGGGAGGAGGGAAAGGGGGAGGGAACCCGGAGAGAGGGAAGGGAGCCGGCGGCGGAGCCGGGCAGGAGTGGGGCGAGGCCAGGCGTGCGGGCGGGAGCCAGCGTGCAGAGCGGCGGCCGGGTCGTGCTCTCGCCCCGGAGCCCCGGGCCCGGGGGAGGGGGAGAGGCCGCCAGCGCGGTCTATGTCTTTTTCTGACTCCAGTGCAACCTTCCTGCTGAATGAGGTAAATGCGAGGGCCCCCTCCCCACTCCAGGCAAGGAAGAAGGCCCATATTTGGGGGAGACTGCAGTCATGGGGAGGGAGACCAAGAAGGTGAGGTTCTGGATGGCTGGGTGGAGAGGCGGATAAGAAAGGGGGGAACGGCCAGAGCTGGCAATTTCTAAGTACCGGGACTGGGAGTGGAGGGGAGGATTTCCTGCAGAGATACAAAAGGGTCTAGATAAGAGAACGGAGAGAGGAGGGCTCTGCCAAACATCCCTGGTGCCCCTCTCTTGGTTCCCTGGGGGCAGCTAGCAGCTAAAATGTTAGGGGCTTTGGCCTCACCCAGATCTTAAAGACTGCTGGGGAAAAGGACTTTCCAGAGGTCTAGCTCCTGCCTCGGTTTCCCCATTCAGTGCTCAGGGATTGGGATCTGCCCAGCTTCCTGGAGGCACTTAGAGGAGAAGCTAAAATGTATTCTGGAAGCTCCCAAGATCTCCAGCTCCCAAACCTGGTTTCCTCCCCTTATGTCCGGCTTCCATACCTTGGGTACCTGCCAGCTGCCAGTCTAACAGCGCTCTCCTAGAAAGAGGAGGGCAGGAGGAATTCTCTCCTTGAATCATTTTTTAACCTTCAGCTCTCTCCCTTTATGCCCAGCCACAGGAAAAAAAAAAAGTGGGGAGAGGCGTTAGAGCCACATGGATACTGACAGGCACGTGTCTTGTTACAGGACAGGAAGTCATTAGGTTGGCATGAGAACTGGAGCAGGCAGGTGTGAGTGAGGTGAGACATGGAAGGGCGCATTCAGTAGCAACTCAGAGATAAGGAAAAGTGAGAGGCTCTGAAGCTCCTGCAAGACCCAGGGGATAGGCCTAGGTATGAGGAACTTGAACCCATCTCCTGGGGGTGGTTGGCATGGCAACTCATGCCTAGTGAGCAGACGTAGACACCATTGTCCCAGTTGGGGATGAAGACAACAAGGTGTGTGAAGGAAGGAGTGAGGCTGCTGATGGCAGGTTCACTGTTATCTACAGTCCCCAGGAAGCCCTGGCAGTAGGAAGGATCCCAAAAGGAGAGGCCAGGAAAGTAGATTCAAGGACAGGGAGAAAAGCAGATGCCTCAGCAGCTGTGTTCCTCATTAGAATCATCTCTCCGGAGAAGCACCTTGAGGGTTTTATTCTTTCACACCTCACACCTCCTTTTTTTGCCCTTATGGAAGGACAGAAAAAATTGAAGAGGCAGAGCATAAAAGAGGAGGATGTCAGGTGTACTGAGGAACAGAGAGGGCAAAAGAGTTAAGAAGACCTGGGAACTTCCAATCCAGAAGAATCCAATGTATTACCAACCCCCAAGTGGTGCTGGACTCAGGAGTGGGAACGGTGAAAGTGGACTGTCTCCCTAGCAGTACTTGGTCCCCTCAGCCATAGTGGTTCCAACTAAGTTGTTTGCCAAAGCCAACAGGAGGAAGATGCTGCGCAGGGCTGGACCACACTACTCACTGGAGTAGACAGACTAAAGGCGGACTAAAGATAGTCTTAAAATGAGGCTCCTCTTCCTTTTTCTTGAAAGGGAACATAAACAAGTGACATAGGTGGGAAGCCAGCTGGGTTTGGGTGGTCTTCCTGTCGCTCCCAGAGATCTCATCAAACCCTGTCAGAGTTTTTGGTTTTCTAAATCCCCTGTAGCCCAGGAAGGTAAAGAGATGAGATTCCCGACTCAGCCTCCTGGGTATGAGAAACTGGGAATGGAGGACGGAGATCAGAAGCTCTCCAAGTGTGACCCTGTCTGTCTATTTCACATCTCCGTCTGGGTTGTATGGGGAGCTGGAGGTGGTGGGGGGGCAAGTAGGGAAATCAAAATTCAAAGGAATAATTTTGCTTCGGAGATGGAAAAAAGGAAGGAGCTCAAATACGTGGATCTTTGGGGAAGTCTGCTCTGTCTCTTAACTTCAAGTCTCAGTGCTCCTTTGAAGGAGACTGGTGCAGCGTGGACCATGTGGCTCCAGCCAGGATACCCGCCACCCCAACCCCATCCTTTTGCTAAGGAGGGAATCTGTCCTTCCACTAGTGACTCTGGGGAGACCTGCCTTCCCTGCTCCCAACCCGTGTGGCCAGGACCCCATCATCTGTCCCAGCCACAATACCCCTCCCTTTAGGCTCAGCTAAAACAGTCCCTCTCTACCCCAGTTCCCACGGATGCCTTGGCACTGCCTGGCACAGTCCTTGGCAAGGAAGTGAGAAAGGGAACCCCCAGCCTGGCCAGACTAGGATTAAATCTGCCCGCGCAACAGGTGTAGGGCGGCCAAGCCCAAAACCTCCCCCTTTGCATGGGTTGTACGAGGCTCTTTTGCTGCTGGGTCACAGCACGGAGGGGCCCGAGCACCTGTTGGGGCAGGAGCTACTTTCATGGCATTGGCTTGGGGTCGCCAAACCTACTCCTTCCCAAACCATTGCGGACCGCCGGGGCCCAGACACGCCGCCCGCTCACCTGGGGCCCTTCCCCCTCCCGCCCCGCATCTTCTGTCTCCCAGTTTCCTGTCTCTCCCCGTTTCCTCCCTCTGCCTCTGTGCCTCCTTTCTCTTACTTCTGCCTCCCCGTAATTTGCGCCCTGTCCTTCCTCGGCTCGGGTCTCATCCCCTTCCCAGCCAAAGCGGCCTCCCTCCTCCACCCCAGCCCTTTGTTTCCCGGCGGAGTATTTCCTGGGTTGCCGAGCGTCTCCGTCTCCGCAGCTCTCCTCGCCCCGCCTCCTCCGAGCCTGGATCCGCCCCGCCCGCAGTCTCTCCTCCCCTTCCTCCCCGCCGCCCCTCTGCCCCGTAGGTGCCTGGGGAACCCACCTTCTCCCGAGCTCCGGCCCGCCACCCTCTCCCGGCCGGGTCTCGGGCTCCCCGGGAGGCCGGCGCCCCCGCCGCCACCCCGCCAGCTCCCGGGGAGGGGGCCAGGTGGGCGGGCACCATTGTTGTAGGAGCAGGCGCCAGATTCCTCAGCGGCGCTCGGGGTGGGACCGGCAGGGTTTGGGGGGTGGGGAGGGGGGAAAGCGGTGATGTGAGCTCCGAGCAGCTGGTCTTCGCGGCTTGCTCCCTCCTTCGCGCTCTCTCGCTCTCCGCCGCCGCCCGCAGGGCTGCGGGGCTTGGTGGCATCTCTCGGGCGCGGCCCGCTGCCCTCGCCCCTGCCTCCGGGCCGCTCCCGCCCCCGGCGCCGCTCGCTTCCCCCCACCCGGACTCCCCCATGTATGACGACTCCTACGTGCCCGGGTTTGAGGACTCGGAGGCGGTGAGTGCCCAGGGTGAGGGTGGGGGTGGGGTAGTTAGGGTGACACCTCTTCTTCCCTGGACCCTTCCCCTAGTTCAGGACTTTGAAAAACGCCTCAGTGGCGGGGCAGGGCATGTAGGGGGGCGCTGCAGAAAAGTGGGGAGATGGATTTTCCTGCCAAGGGCTCCCCAGCAGCCCAGTCCTAGACCAAGGGGCATTGGGTGTGTTCAAAGAGGGGGTAGTGTGGGGGAAAGCTCAAGCAGGGGGCTCCGAAGCCCAAGACAGACGGGTAGAGGGAGGAAGGGCTGGAGGTTGAAGGCACAGAGGTTTTAGACAGAGCACACGTAGTGTCTGGGGTTCCCACAGGAGGATTTATGGGGTCTGAGCACAACAGCTACTGGAGAAGCTAGGGCTGATGGGGAGAGGAACAGTCCAGACCTCCTGTGCCTCAAGTAAAGGACAGGTTTAGGGAGACTGGGAGAACATCAGAGAATCAGGTCCCAGCCTCCTCAGACAGAAGGATCTCCATTACCCCCTCTGGTGTCCAGTTCCTGAGCAGTGCCTTATCTCCTCGCCCTGCCTCTGGCCCAGCTTCTCTCCCAGGCTGCAAACCAGGCACCCAGCACAGGGGAACATGGATGGGCCATCTGACAGAACCCCATGCATTCCACGCCTCCTGCTGAGGCATGCTTAGAGCAGCACGCACCCTGAGCTCTTGCACAGCATGGAGGGCCTGGAGGTGAAGCCAGAGAGCTGAGGACCTGGGGATGGAGAGGAAGCTCTTTGCTCAGAGAACCAGGCAACCGATAAATATTTAATTCTCCTTTTTGCTTTTATCTCCTGACCCACTGAGACAAATCAGCTCATTAGGCAGTGATTCCCGGAGCTCAGAGAGCAGGGAGAATGCCTGGAAAGATGGGACAAGGATGGAGAGCAGCTTGTCAGGCCCTCTCTCAAACATCCTTCAAGAAGGCCTCCTTAGAAGAGAACCACTAGATGGCCTGGAGGGAGGTCCCTGGGGGGTTGGGGGGGGTGGTAGAGCACTCCAGGGTCGAAAGGTGAGTGTTTGAGTCTCCTTCCATCTCTTGCTGCCAAGCCCAGGATAGATGAATTACAGGGCTCAGAGTAAGCAGCTATGAGTCCTTTTCTGGGACTAGGCTCCTGCTGGGCCCAGTTCCCCACTGAGCCTCTGGGCTAATTACATTGCAGCTAGAGCAGATGATTTTCAAGGCTCTAGTGAACACCTCTTCCTGAGAGTTGAAGGGACATCTGGCATGGCCCCGGGTGCCAAGGTGAGCTTGAGAACCCACCTCTCTGTGGGGCTGGAGGGCCCTGGAAGTTTCTTCCCGTCCTTGGTAAGAAGGCAGGGCTGTTGCAAGGTAAAGACTGACCTGTCCACGGTGTTGGGGCAGGCTGCTTGCTAACCGTTGCTCCCTCCCCACCCTTCTGTGGTTCCTGGATCACCCTCCCCCACTTCCCTTCTCTTGCCTGGCTCCCTGCTCTCCCTGAGGCCCCCTCTGAAGCAGTGGGAGGGAGATCAGACTCTAAATAAATCCACCGGCTCATCTCCCTCCTCTCCTTCCCCCGTGCCAGGCAAGAGTGGAGCTGTAGCCTGCCCACACACTCACCAGGCAAGGGGGGCACCACCAGGGCACTGGGCCAACTCCCAGCAGCTCCAAAGTACTGAGCCTCTGGCTATTTTGGCATAAGGGGGGCAGGGGAGAGGCAATACCCCAGAGTATGTCTGGCAGGGCAGCCCTGGCCTCCCAAGGTGATACCCCAGCTTGAGAGATAGGTGAGCTCTGAGGACTTGGGGGTAATGAAGAGGGGGTTCCATTCCTAGCATACTCATTAAACCTTTAGGGGGAGATCCTGTCATTGCCAACCTAGGGTGAGAGGCCAGGTAACCCACATGCCCCAGGCAGGGACATTAAGATTACTAAACAAGGCTGAGAGCCTGGAAAGTGGAGAGTAAAGGTCAGACTCCTCTCCTGGCATAGGTCTGGGCATCTGGGCACCATCTGATGTATCCTTACCAAAGGGAGTGGTCATCTGCCTTGCCTACCGTCTCCTGGCCTGGTGGCCCCTCTTCACATCAGACAGCCGCCTCTCACAGAGGTATCTCCTGTGTCCACGACCCCTGGAAGGAGGTCTCCCCACTCTACTGACAGTGCAAATGTTCTTTCTGGTGCTCAGCAGCTCTTTATTCCACTGCCAAGCTGGCCCTTGCTTTGTTCGTAACTCTCTTGAGAACAGCAGACAGACTCTACTCCTGTAAAATGGAAGACTTTGCCCCACTTTGCTCCACATGCCTTTGGTCTACTGTAGACATTGTCTTTAGCTTAGGCTCCAGGGCCTGGACTGACATCAGTCCGACCAGCCCTCTTGTCCATGGTGAGACTGAGGCAGAGGGCAGGGCAGACAGCAGCAGGTACGTGAGTTCCTCTTCCCCAGTGAGAGGCTGCTGCCTTCTGTAGGCTGTCACGCACAGTGGGCTTGATGGGAAAGTTTCTTGGCCCGAGAACATTCTAAAAACCCTTCCCTACACACATACACATATATATTCCCACATGGACCCCTTCTCTAGGCCCCTACCTGATCTCTGCTGCCTGAACCTCAGAACTGATGGAAGGACCATTTCAGGTCTCTGATCATAAAGACGGGAAACTGAGGCAAAACAGGATTCCCTTTTCCATAGACTGAAGGCGGAAACCCAGACATCCTGACTTCTATCCTCCTGGGCTAAGGTCCAGCCTCCTTTGCTCATTTATGCACCTCCCTTCCGGCCATGAGGTGTGCTCTGCAGCTCTCCTAATGCAGCTTCATCGCCCAGAGGCCCTTCCTAGGGCAGGACTCAGAGACTGTCCTGGCTCAGGTTACCAAAGACCCCCTCCCTCCATCCCCAGAGTCCTGCTCCTGGCTGGGTTGCCTGGCACCAACATGGCCTTCCTCCAGGGCTGATATCCCCTTGGGGAAGTGGTGGGGAGAAGTAGGCCAGGTGGTAGGCGTGGCCCAGCCTCCCAGGGCCCAGGGAGATATCTTTGTGTTGCCTGCTCTGTCTGTGTCTTGGTTGCTACCCACACCTGGCCTGTTGCCCCAGCAGGTGTGAGAGGAAAGAGTGGGGGGTTGGGGAGAGTAGAGAGGAAGTAACTTCCAGAAGTTGACAGCTCTGTGTCCTTCCCTTCACCTTGGAAGGGTAGAGACTGAGAGATGAGATTTAAGGGGGCGATGGCTATATCCTGACCCTCAGGACCAGTGCCATGCCAGCCAGCATCTCCTGAATATTCCCAGCTGGCCATACTCCTGCCAGGCATTTTGAAGGGATAACATCCAGGCTGCTTTGCATGCTGATGTGAACAAGAGGGCAGGGTCTCCTGGATTGAAAATCATCTCCAATATATCATTTCAGTACATCTCCCTTCCCTCTGTCTCTGAGGACATGGTAGAGGGGAGACCAGGAAGGAAGGAGGGAAATGAATGCTCTAATCAAAGCTGCAGTAGGAATAGGCTGGGAGGGGGGGCAGGTCTTAGCTCATGGGCATCGGGCCGCTCTCTTGCAGCCCCAATGGCACTGGAGCCCTTCTCAGACAGATAGGAGGGACTGGTGGGGCCCAGCCACCCCTGTGGACACTGAGAAGCTGGAGTTGGGGGAGGCAGTGCTGTAGAGTTCAGAGAGTGCCTCTATCCTGCCCTCCACACCTGAGCCCAGGGGTCACAGACTCCCCCTCTGCCAGGGTTCAGCTGACTCATATACCAGCCGCCCATCTCTGGACTCAGACGTCTCCCTGGAGGAGGACCGGGAGAGTGCCCGGCGCGAAGTGGAGAGTCAGGCTCAGCAACAGCTTGAAAGGGCCAAGGTATGGTCTTGCAGGCTGGAGGCAGGCCAAGCCAGTCCTGGGGGCAACCTGCGCTAGGTCCTAAATCTCTAGGGGTTAGTGAGCAGAAGTATGTGGATGTGAAAGAACGAGTGTGAGATGAGCGGATGACGGGGGCTCCAGTGTCTGCTGCTGGGCCGCTGGAACCGGAAGGGGTGCTCTGAGGCTCCCCTCAGTGGCACCAATGACCAAATTCTCCAGCACAAACCTGTGGCATTTGCTGTGAGGACCAATGTCAGCTACTGCGGTGTCCTGGACGAAGAGTGCCCAGCCCAGGGCTCTGGAGTCAACTTTGAGGCCAAAGATTTTCTGCACATTAAAGAGGTGACCAGCCCCCTCCCCAGACCCACCAAACGGGAACTACTTAATTTCCCTTCTCTTGCCCCAGTTCCCATGCCTTTTACTTCAGTCCTCAATCTATAAACAATTCCCCAACCTCTTCATTTCTCATCTGTTATTAACACACATCCACATACCCCTCATAGCCAAACCCAATCCCCAGGGTCTCTATCCTTTTGACTCCTGGCTTAGGCCTCTTAGTCTCCTTATGTGTAAAGTGAGCAATTAGATAAACTGCCTCTTAGGTCCCCATGATGGCTGTGACGCCTCACGCTGAAATCTTGGGGGTTTACACCTGGCTGCCCCTCCCTCTGGCGCCTTCTCCTCCTCCCTCCCCAGCAGCTCTGAAGGCTTCCCCACTGAGGGGCCGACGCCCTGACCGCCTCCTCTCACCCCCCTCCCTGCTCCACCCCACCTCTAGAAGTACAGCAACGACTGGTGGATCGGGCGGCTAGTGAAGGAGGGCGGGGACATTGCCTTCATCCCCAGCCCCCAGCGCCTGGAGAGCATCCGGCTCAAACAGGAGCAGAAGGCCAGGTGAGCGGCAGGGCTGCGACTAAACTAACGCAGGCCTAAAGCTGTGCATTTACCGGGGGACACATCCCTACACCTGCACTCACACCCAACTATACCGCACAGATCCAGAAGTGTACACACTAATGCACATCATGTGAATGCCTCCCTCACTAGCTGAACTGTAAGACACATACACAATAGTTAAGTAATGTGTAGAACATACACACACAGAGATATTTATTGAACATCCCTTTCTGCTCTCAGGAGATCTGGGAACCCCTCCAGCCTGAGTGACATTGGCAACCGACGCTCCCCTCCTCCATCTCTAGGTAGCCTCCCCGCAACCCACCTGTCTTGGGTAGGTGGGTAACTCAGACATGGGGAAGGGAGATCCCCCCAGGTGAACTGTGTGGGAAAGGGTTGGTGGAGGGATCAAAAGAGCTGGGAGAAGCCCATTATCTCCCCTGGGGAAGGGAATTCCATGCCCCCCAGGGCCTTTTCCCCCTTTACCAACTTTAATCTTTTATTTCCTTTTCCAAAAAGCCAAGCAGAAGCAAAAGCAGGTGAGTCAAGGAAGGGACCCCAGCTGGGGGCTCATGGCTTATGGCTGTGGGGACAGGTTTCCGGGCAGTCACTGCTGGAGGGGCAGGAGGACAGAGGGGAGGGGCCCAGAACTTCTGAATCTGCCCCACACCAGGCAGGCATCAGGCAGGCCCCAGGCCACCACTGCCTGTGTGTCTGTTCTACAGGCGGAACATGTCCCCCCGTATGATGTGGTGCCCTCCATGCGGCCTGTGGTGCTGGTGGGACCCTCTCTGAAAGGTTATGAGGTGAGAGGAGGTCCCTGACCCCAAAGTCACCTCTACCAGGCCTGCCTCAGGAAGGCCCAGGGGACAGTGGGAAGGTCTGTGTGTGGAGGGGGTTGCATCCAGGGCTATGCCAAGGATGCTGCCCCTCCCCAAGAGGGCCCTAAGCTCTGTGCCTTCCCCCACCCCTCTCACTCAGGTCACAGACATGATGCAGAAGGCTCTCTTCGACTTCCTCAAACATAGGTTTGATGGCAGGTAAGCTCCTCTGACCTTGGGTGGCATGAGAACCAGAGAGAAGATCATTGTCTCCTTCCAGATGCCTGTAGCAAGGCTTCTCTAAAGGGAAAGTAGTGGGACCTGGGGAAGGAGGACCCTAGGGTTTAAAATTCAGGTGAGCTGCGACTCTCCTCCCACCCCCCACCCCAGGATCTCCATCACCCGTGTCACAGCCGACCTCTCACTGGCAAAGCGATCCGTGCTCAACAATCCTGGCAAGAGGACCATCATTGAGCGTTCCTCGGCCCGCTCCAGCATTGGTGAGATGTCCCTACGTCCTGCTTCTCTGCCCACCCAGGCGTCAGTGAGAACCTCCCGCCCACCTTTCTCTTCCCCAGAGCCTTGCCTTCCTGCCCAACTCCTTCTCTGCCTGCCCCAGGATTGGCAAGAGCCCACCCGTCTCTTCAGTTCCCTGTTCCTCTGCCTGCCCAGGCCTTGATGAATACCCTGTCCCTCCAATTCCTCCCCGTCCGCCATTCGGGAGCCCCACTGGAGGAAAGTGGGTGAGCTGCTGGTGAGTATTGCGGCTCACTAGCTCCCTCCATAGCTGAAGTGCAGAGTGAAATCGAGCGCATATTCGAGCTGGCCAAATCCCTGCAGCTGGTAGTGTTGGATGCTGACACCATCAACCACCCAGCACAGCTGGCCAAGACCTCACTGGCCCCCATCATCGTCTTTGTCAAAGTGTCCTCTCCGAAGGTAAGATGGCAGCGGTGATGCAGGAGGCCCCTGGGGCTGCCCTCCTAGAACACAGTGCAGCTCTCCTTGGTCCCTGCTCAAGGGCTTGAGTGCCCTGTCCCTCCTTCCCCTTAACACCATGCTGAGTCATTCTGGCCTGCTGCTGATGCTGTATCACAAGTTGGGCAATGCCCAGTTCCTTCTAGGCCCAACTCCGCCCAGGGCCCCCAGAAACTCCAGGCCTAGCTCCACCCCTTCCCCTCAGGTACTCCAGCGCCTCATCCGCTCCCGGGGGAAGTCACAGATGAAGCACCTGACGGTACAGATGATGGCATATGATAAGCTGGTCCAGTGCCCACCGGTGAGTGCCTGCGTCAGCTACTTCTGTGCCCACTCTTGCTCTTCCAGGGCTGGGGGAGTAATGGAGATGGGTGGGGGCTGCTGCTGAGAGAAGCCAACATTCCCTCTTCCCCTTCCCTCCCCAGGAGTCATTCGATGTGATTCTGGATGAGAACCAGCTGGAGGATGCCTGTGAGCACCTGGCTGAGTACCTGGAGGTTTATTGGCGGGCCACCCACCACCCAGCCCCTGGCCCTGGCCTTCTGGGCCCTCCCAGTGCCATTCCTGGCCTTCAGGTAACCATTTCCAGCGGGTACAGATGTTCAGGCTAAGCCAGCCAAAGCACTGCCCCCTCCCAGCCCACAGGATTGTCCCTGGCCTCCACTTTGAAGGCCAAAGGGCTGGGGAACTGAGCTGTGCTGTGCAGAGCTGGGGCAGAAGGGTGAAGGAACTTGATGGGTAGTCAGACGTTCCCTTTCTAGGGCTCAAAAGAAACAGTCTCCGAACCTTTCTCCCAGTCTGTCTTGGAGGAAGAAGAGCCTGAATTGTGCGGGAGTCAACAGCAGCTCCCACTTCCCGTGCCTGAAGTGGGAGAATGCCCCAGTGTGCTTCTCCTTCCTTGCACCATCTCCAGTTCCCAGGAACTGAGAGTGCAGGTGGGAGGAGGTGGGGTCCTGCACTGCCTCACTGAGTTGTTCTGCCCCCAGAACCAGCAGCTGCTGGGGGAGCGTGGTGAGGAGCACTCGCCCCTCGAACGGGACAGCTTGATGCCCTCAGATGAGGCCAGCGAGAGCTCCCGCCAAGCCTGGACAGGATCTTCACAGCGTAGCTCCCGCCACCTGGACGAGGACTATGCAGATGCCTACCAGGACCTGTACCAGCCTCATCGCCAACACACCTCGGGGCTGCCCAGTGCCAACGGGCATGACCCCCAAGACCGGCTCCTAGCCCAGGACTCGGAGCACAACCACAATGACCGGAACTGGCAGCGCAACCGGCCTTGGCCCAAGGATAGCTACTGATAGCCTCCTGCTGCCCTCCCCTGGCAGGCACAGGCATGGCTAGCTGGGCACCCCCTCCAGGCAGGCTGGAGTTAGACTGGCATTGGGCTGGGATAGGCTCAGCCCCCAAAAACCCCTGCCCAGCCCCAGCTCCAGGGCTGCCTGTGCTCCCAAGGTTCTGGGAGAAGCAGGGGGCCCCCTCACCCCCTGGGCACAGTGACCTCCCCCCAGGCTCCCGTTCCAGGTACTAGCTGTGTATGCTGCACCCCTGGCTCCTTTCTGTCCTCCTGCACAAGAAGCTGCCCCACTGGGCAGTGCCCTCAGGCCAGAATCCCCTTAGCAGGGGCCTTCCCACCAGACTCAGGGAAGGGATGCCCCATCAAAGTGACAAGAGAGTAGGGGTGTGGGCAGGATGGCATAAGGAAAAAGCAAGGTCTCTGAGTAGGCACAAGTCCTAACAGTCAAGAGACTCAAGGGTTGGGTTTTGGGGTCCAAGGGCCTCCACTCACCTCACTGCCACACATTAGAAGTAAGACAAAGCCCAACAGGTGGCACTCCCTCCCATCAGCTGGGGTGGGGCATCCACAGACTGGGCTGGAGCAGCAGGCAGGATAGGCTGGGGCCAAAGGCCTCACAGCTGAAGTTCTTAAGTGAAGGACTCTCCTCACTTGCCAGGTAGTTAAGATCTGACAGGACCAGGGACCAGGAACATGGTCAGGCCCAATGGCAGACAAGCCAACTGGGCTTGGAGTTTGGGAAGGGAGGGTACATATAGTGGAGAATGTATGGAACAGTTTGGGGGCCTCCTTGCCCCTCATCCTTTTGCTCTTGCATCCCATCATTTCTGTTCTTGGCCCTCATGCCTCCTGGGGGATATGGGCTCCAGACTTTATTCCCTGACTTATAGCTGCTGCTTGTAAAGTTTGGGTTAGATGGGGAGAGATAGGACACAATGGGCAGACCCCAGAGGCCCTGTCTACCCACTAGCCTTGCCTTACGGCTCTAGTATGTGATCTATAGAGCATGTTACACAAGAACTTGTCCCACCTGTCATCACTAATAAACACATGCACAGTCCCTCGCGCTCCTGTTCTATGTCTGCTGGCTCAGGTAGCCAGGTTCCTCATTGCATGGTCCAAGTCTGGAGGAGGTAAAGAAATACCCTGGTCTCTCTCTCACCACAGACCCACTGAGTGGGAGGGGGAAAAGGAGAGCCAGGGCAGGCACTACACTCCCAGGGACCCCTCAGCCATCCCATCATGACCAGGGCCTGGAGGGAAACATCGAGCAGCATAGAAAAGACTTGTTCTGGGAGGTGGGAAAGAAGAAGCTGAGTCACAGCCATACACGGTCCCTGCCTCAGGGCAAAAGGGCCCAGAAAGTAGTTGCAAACTTTAACTCCATGTACTTGCCCAGCTCTTTGAAGGGTAAGGAAGAACACGTGAATACAAGTGGTATTGGGGTGGGTGGCAAGCCGTGCAGCCCTCTCCCCACGGCCTAACTCAGCTGGCCCAGTTCATCACTCCGCTCCGGTGCCTCTGGTGCCCATCTCCACCCCTCCTATGAGCAGAGGGCTTGGCAATTAGGGAGCCACAGGCAAAGGTACTAAAGACTGGGGGGGGGGGGCAGACACACTGCAACAGGTGGGGGTGGTTACAACTGCTTTCCTATTTCACCCTGTTCAAAGCTCCCAAAGAGGGTGTCCAGGCCAGAGCTGTAAGTTAAATGAGGCTGGAGCAGGTGAGTGCAAAGGCATTGTGACCCTGCTGACAATGGCTTTTCTATCTTCGCTCAAGTGCCCCCTATAGATTTAATTAGACTATCAGCTAAGACCCTAGGCTCTTCGCTGGGTATGGTTTTCTTTCATCTCCCAAGTCAACCTACCATGCCGTCTTCTGTGGAACCAGAGAGAACCTGAGTTTAGCTAGTACTAGATACCACTTTACTATTCATGTATTTATTCCCAGAACATACAAACTCATCTTCTCAGAGAATAGAAAACAGAAATTTCGCTCAGTGATTTTAAGATGGACACAGCCAGCTCACCATGTACCCACTCTACCAAAAAACTCCCTGGGTGAGGGATGCCTAGAGTGCACAGCACCCCGTGGCACAGGGGCCATGCACAGCTCTAAACAAGGCTCTCAACTTGTTTTATAATCCAAAAGGGCAAAGAGCTGTCAAAATGAAGTAAGAGTCCAAGGTCCATAATCCTCACAGTGCTGGATCCCCCAGGTCATCTAGGGCAACGACGCTGTGGCAGCTTCCACAGTTGAGGCTGTCCCGAAGCCAGCAGCCACGTTTTTGTTCAACTGGCTGCCCGATAACTGACAAGAGCTAATGGCCCAACGCAATCCCAAAGCCTGCCAGAGGGGCAGAGCGGAGCCAAAATCTGTGGCAACTTGTTCTCCCTGCCTCCTACAGCAGCCTCCTCTCCTTTTGCAGCCCCACACTCAGGCCTTCTAGCCTGAGCATCCGGGCCAGGGAGGCTGACCGTTTCCTAAGGCCCCACAAGCATGAGGACCTGAAAGGACAGATGAGGGTCCTGTGGGAAGAATGCCATGTCAGGCAAAGATGGTCTCTTCCCGGCGCTTCTTGGTGAGGATAGTGCCTGGCTTGTGCTGGGCATCCGGGTGGTTGGCTAGCTCTGGGGGACAGGTGGACACGGGGCTCTCCAGGATGGCTTGCTTCAGCTCGTAGAACACAGCAGAGTCCTCTTTGGTGAGGAAGGTGATGGCCACACCACTCTTGCCTGCCCGACCCGTGCGGCCAATGCGGTGGATGTAATCTGGGGAGGGGAGAAATGTCACTCGGCACCAGGCCAGATGCCATGGTGAGCAGTGCCTGCGGCCTTCACTTCTAAAGACATCACCTTCCCACCTCACCTCCGAGGGCAGTAAACAGTGCCCTCGACCCACTACCGCTACTCATGGGGTCACCCTACCACACTAAGACTGCCAGTGGCCCGGCTCGTGTGCTCCACACCTTGAAATAGAGAGCAATCCCAGGTGATGGGACAAAAACCCACGTGAGATGAAACACAGGAGCTCCTCCCAGTAGGACAAGCAGGGCTAGACCGGAGCGGCAAGATGGCAGCAACCACCTCCTCAGAGGGGCACCCCGACTTCAAGAGACAAGGGGTCTCCTTTTATCTGGATTGGTGCTATACTTACCTTCGATGTTTTTGGCCATATCATAGTTGACAACCATAGACACATCTTGGATGTCAATACCACGACCTGCAACATCTGTAGCCACCAAAATATCCTTGGCCCCAGCCTTGAGGTTGGACAGTGCAAACTCTCGCTGCTCCTGGCCTTTTCCACCGTGCAGTGTACACGCATTGTACTGTTGGAAGAATGGGGAGGTAAAGAAAAAGCAATGGGATCATGGGAAGACATAGAGGTCAAGATGGACAGGGACAGACAGGGAGGGTTCCAGAAAGCAGCAGGGCAGGAGAAGGGGAAAGAGGCAGGAGAAGGAGTGTAACTGAAAATAAGCAGAAACCAGGTGAGCTGCAGGCAGAGCTGGGAGACGGTGGTGTAGTGTGGCAGCGAGAAGCAGGGTAAGGTCAAAGGTAAAGAATCAGGGGTGAGACATGGAGCCAGAGAGATGAGAAGCAGTCAAAGAGAGGAGGGTGAGAGATGAGGGTGGAAAGCAGGACGAACAAGTTTAAGTGTTGAGTGGAGAGGACAAATCTTCCCCTCAACACGAGTATCAGGAGTAAAGGACATGGATCACCATCTCCCTCCTGACCACACCATCTCCTCTCCCAAACATACACAAACACACTGACTCACTATTGCACACTCCCAGATGCTGCCAGGACGTGTGTCTCAAAAGCTCTCCTGGCCCCAGCCCACTTGGAGGAAGATGCAAGGCAGCTCTGGCCAGCATTGCCAGAATGGACAGCGTGTTGTGGCCCCTGACCCAGCCCTCCCTATCCCCACCAAACCATCCTTTTCCCCCTGGTCCCAACATGTTGAATACTGGAGAGGTTAAATTAGTTGAAAATTGAAAGCAGGAACTTAGGGGGCCTGTCTAGAAAGTACCCCAGAGACCAGACTTTGCTCTCCCCTGCCAGACACACCCCCATCTTTTCCAGGGATTTGGCCAAAACATCACAGCCCTTCTTCTGGTTGACAAAAATGATGATGGGTGGATCAAAGCCTTGCTCCAAGATTGCCAGCAGCTTTTTCCTGGGGAGAAGAGAAAGAAGAAAAAAATGAGATGCATACTATCTCCTACTCCAAGTGAAATGCCCAACCCTGATCTAGGAACCGCAATCCCAAGATCCTCAATGCCCATGTATCCAGGACAAGGAAACACAAGTACTTCAACAGGGCTGCACCATCACCCTCCAGCCATCACTCGCACTGATAAAGCCCCTTCTCGATCCCACTTCCCCTGCCTCAGCTGCCCCCCATACCTCTTCTCTGACTCTGACATGAGGAAGACCTTCTGTTCCACACGTTCATGGGGCTTGCCTGCAGAGCCAATGTACACCACCGCAGGTCGCCGAAGATAGCTCCGAGCCAGGCGCTCCACAGCTGGGGGCATGGTGGCCGTGAACATGACTGTCTATGAAAACAGGAAGCTCAGCCCTGCGCCCAGGCAGATGTAGTCATGAATCCCACCACCACCACAGGCAGCAGAGCCCAGGCTAGAGTCTGAAATGAGCCGTGGTGCATGCTTTGACAGAAATCGCCTTACAAGTGCTGCCCTTTGCCTTCCCACTTCTTTTTTCAGTATCTGTTCATCAAAGTACTTTACATCTTATGATGAAGAGGAAGGGCTGGGAGCTTTGCTAGCACCTACAGTGGGCAGGAGCATGATTCTTTGGCATCCTGTCTCCAGGGCTAAGCTAAATGGCTACACTGCTAGGACTGCCTGAGGGCTGTACCTGGTAAGCCCCACCATCCTGGTAACAGGGGCGCTGGGCCCACCTAGAACAAGAAGGGCCCTGGAGCAGGTTTGGCAATCGGCCCCACTTAGCAGCAGCCTTACTTGGCGGTACTTATGTTTTCCTGACTCAAAGTTGGCCAACATCTTCTCAGGATCCTCAGCCTCGTCCGTGTCTGGCTTCTGGTTGCTGACAGGCATGTGTTCCAGGATCTTTTGGACGTCTGGCTCAAAGCCCATATCAATCATCCTATCTGCCTCATCCAGAACCACATAGGTACAGCGGCTTAGCACCAGGTAGCGGTTCTCCAGCACATCAATCAGACGTCCTGGGGTAGCAATCACAATCTGGGGGGTACAGTGGAATCATATGCAGACCCAGCAGGTACCCTTTTCTTCTCCCTCCTGTGAACTCTCCACCCACTTGGGCAACAGCCCTCCAATGCTGAGGAACTTGGACCCCAACCTCCAATTCTGTTTGGCAGTGAAGGTTCCTGAGAGCGGGCATGAAATCACTGCTTGATACTTAGGACTTTTTCAGGAATAAATGGGGTGTCTGAGTAAGGTCCAGGGGTTAGACAGAGGATGCAAAGTCAGAAGGAACTTTCTTAGATGGAAGACAGAGTAAAGGACACTGTGGAGGGGCTGTATAAGGGGATTATACTAAGAAGTCTCCCCAAAACAGTCAATTCCTACAGCAGACTTCTTATAAAAAGCTCTCCTCCCTTGTCATGAGAAAACAGAGTCAATGACACGGTCCTGCAGAATGATTAAGAGTGCAGGCTTTGGATATGAATCTCAGCTCTGCTCACTGCTGGCTATGACTTCAGGCAAGTTATTAACCTGAGCCTCAGTTTCACCTGTCAAATCAAGTTACTACTATCCATTCTCATGTGGTTGTTGTGAGAATTAAGTGTTGTGCATAGTACAATCCACAGTACATTAAGTTCTTAATAAAAAATAGCACATATATATATGTATATATAAACCAGCCCTTTTCTTAATTTTACTGTACATCTATGGCAGAAACTGGAAACAGAGACCCCCAACAGCCTTCCCAAACGATGGGCTGGCTGTTGGCGAGGTGAACAAACCTCACAACCCATGCGCAGCCTGAAGCCCTGGTCTTCTCTGGAGATGCCACCAATGACGGCCACAGTGCGGATGCCCAGCGGCTTCCCAAACTTGATGGTCTCTTCCTCAATCTGCTGAGCCAACTCACGAGTGGGGGCCAGGATGATGGCATAAGGGCCCTGGTCTGACTCTTCAATCCTGTGGTAAATAGGTCACCCCACAATTTCATGACCTTTGGTTCCCATCCAATTACAAACAGGAATAAGACAAAGTTACTTTTAAGGACAGCCATGGGAATGGGGAGGGTGGTGGTAAAAGTATGCAATGCTAGCTTTTAAAAATCAGAGACTCCAAGATAGCCAGGTTCTCTAGGGAGTAGCTCTTGCCAACAATAAAATCACACATCTTTGATATCATGGTCCAATTATTCCTTAATTTCTGACCCAGACTAAAGAAGGGAGCTTCTGATTACAGACTTAAAAAGAAAACCAGGGAATTCTGGGAAGATGGCGACATGAACCGGGTGGCAGAAATCTCCTCCCAACATTATATTTTTCCACAAAAACACAGCAAATACAACTATTCCTAAAAGAGAAACCAGAATACACAGGAAAGTGCACAGCGTGCAGCTACACCTGAGAGGACTCAGTACCCCGCAAGGCGGTCATAAAGAGCTCAGCTGATATATGTGGCAACTACCAGCAACCAGTTCTATAGCCATGAAAAGACAGAGGAATATGGTACAGACAAAGCTTCAGACCCAGACAACCCCAGAGAAGGAACCTGAAGGGATGGACATGCACAGTCTTCCTGAAAAAGAATTCAGAATAAAAGTCATAACCATGCTGACAGATCTACAGAGAAATGTGCAAGAGCTGAGGGAGGAAGTGAGGGAAGTGGAAAGACTATGCAGAAATCAGACAAGCCATCGAGGGCTTAACAGCAGACTGGATGAGGTGCAAGAGACTATCCATGAAATACAAAACAGAGAACAGGAATACAAAGAAGCTGAGGCAGAGAGAGATAAAAGGATCTCTAGGAATGAAAGAATATTAAGAGAACTGTGTGACCAATCCAAACGGAGCAATATTCGCATTATAGGAGTACCAGAGGAAGAAGAGAGAGAAAAAGGGATAGAAAGTGCCTTTGAAGAAATAATTGCTGAAAACTTTCCCATGTTGGGGAAGGAAATAGTCTCGCAGTCCACGGAAGCCCACAGATCTCCCAACACAGGGGACCCAAGGAAGACAACACCAAGACACATAATAATTAAGATGGCAAAGGTCAAAGATAAAGACAGAGTATTAAAGGCAGCTAGAGAGAGGAAAAAGATCACCTACAAAGGAAAACCCATCAGACTGTCATCAGACTTCTCAACAGAAACCTTACAGGCCAGAAGAGAATGGCATGATATATTTAATGTAATGAAACAGAAGGGCCTCGAACCAAGAATATTGCATCCAGCACGATTATCATTTAAATATGACACAGGGATTGAACAATTTCCAGACAAACGAAAGTTGAGAGAGTTTGCCTCCCATAAACCACCACTACAGGATATCTTAAACGGACTGCTCTAGAGGGAAGCACCCCTAAGGCTAAAAAGATGTCACCAGAGAAAATAAAATCATAGCAAAGAAGGCAGACCATCGAAATACTAACTAAAGGCAAAGAATAAAATACCTAATATATAAAGAAAGGAGGAGGAAGAATAGGAAGGGAGAGATAAAGAAACATCAGACGGGTTCACAATAACTTAACAAGAAAGTTAAGTTAGATTCTTAGATAGTAAAGAAGCAACCCTTGAACCTTTGGTAACCACGAATCTAAAGCCAGCAAAGGCAATAAGTACATATCTATCGATAATCACCCTAAATGTAAATGGACTGAATGCACCAATCAAAAGACACAGAGTAACAGAGTGGATAAAAAAGCAAGACCCATCTATATGCTGCTTACAAGAGACTCACCTCAAACCCAAAGATATATACAGACTAAAAGTGAAGGGATGGAAAAAGATATTTCATGCAAACAACAAAGAGAAAAAAGCAGGTGTTGCAGTACTTGTATCAGACAAAATAGACTTCAAATCGAAGAAAGTAGCAAGAGATAAAGAAGGACATTACATAATGATAAAGGGGTCAGTCCAACAAGAAGATATAACCATTATAAATATATATGCACCCAACACAGGAGCACCAGCATATGTGAAACAAATACTAACAGAATTGAAGGAGGAAATAGACAGCAATGCATTCATTTTAAGAGACTTCAACACACCACTCACTCCAAAGGACAGATCAACCAGACAGAAAATGAGTAAAGACACAGAGGCACTGAACAACACACTAGAACAGATGGACCTAACAGATATCTACAGAACTCTGCACCCAAAAGCAGCAGGATACACATTCTTCTCAAGTGCACATGGAACTTTTTCCAGAATAGACCACATACTAGGCCACAAAAACAACCTCAGTAAATTCAAAAATATTGAAATCCTACCAACCAACTTCTCAGATCACAAAGGTATAAAACTAGAAATAAATTTCAGAAAGAAATCAAAAAGGCTCACAAATACATGGAGACTTAACAACATTCTCCTAATCAATCAGTGGGTTAACGATCAAATCAAAACAGAAATCAAAGAATATATGAAGATTAATGACAACAACAACATAAAGCCACAACTTCTGTGGGACGCAGCAAAGGCAGTTCTAAGAGGAAAATATATTGCAATCCAAGCCTATTTAAAGAAGGAAGAACATTCCCAAATGAACAGTGTAAAGACACAATTACTGAAATTGGAAAAAGAAGAACAAATGACGCCCAAAGTCACCAGAAGGAGGGACATAATAAAGATCAGAGAAGAAATAGATAAAATTGAGAAGAATAAAACAATAGAAAAAATCAATGAAACCAAAAGCTGGTTCTTTGAAAAAATAAACATAATAGATAAACCCCTAGCCAGACTCATTAAGAGAAAAAGAGAATCTACACACACAAACAGAATCAGAAATGAGAAAGGAAAAATAATGACAGACACCACAGAAATACAAAGAATTATAAGAAAATATTATGAGCATCTATATGCTAGGGCTGCAAAACAGAAGAAATGGACAACTTCTTAGAAAAATACAACCTTCCAAGACTGACCAAGCAAGAAACAGAAAAACTAAACAGACCAATCACCAGCAACGAAATTGAATCAGTAATCAAAAAACTACCCAAGAACAAAACCCCCGGACCTGATGGATTCACCTCTGAATTCTACCAGACATATAGAGAAGAAATAACACCCATTCTCCTTAAAGTTTTCCAAAAAATAGAAGAGGAGGGAATACTTCCAAACTCTTTCTATGAAGCCAGCATCACTCTAATACCAAAACCGGGCAAAGACCTCACCAAAAAAGAAAATTACAGACCAATATCCCTGATGAACGTAGATGCAAAAATACTCAACAAAATATTAGCAAACCGAATTCAAAAATACATCAAGAGGATCATACACCATGATTAAGTGGGATTCATCCCAGGGATGCAAGGATGGGACAACATTCGAAAATCCATTAACATCATCCATCACATCAATAAAAAGAACAAAAACCACATGATCATCTCCATAGATGCTGAAAAAGCATTTGACAAAATTCAGCATCCATTTTTGATTAAAACTCTCAACAGAATGGGTATAGATGGCAAGTACCTCAACATCATAAAGGCTATATATGACAAACCCACAGCTAACATCATACTTAATAGCGAGAAGCTGAAAGCTTTTCATCTAAGATCGGGAACAAGACAGGGGTGCCCACTCTCTCCACTGTTATTCAACATAGTACTGGAGGTCCTAGCCACGGCAATCAGACAAAACAAAGACATACAAGGCATCCAGATTGGTAAAGAAGAAGTCAAATTGTCACTATTTGCAGATGACATAATACTGTACATAAAAAAACCCTAAAGACTCCACTCCAAAACTACTAGAACTAATAACTGAATTCAGCAAAGTTGCAGGATACAAAATTAACCCACAGAAATCTGTTGCTTTCCTATACACTAATGATGAACTAACAGAAAGAGAAATCA
>JAQQAC010003639.1:5977083-5999401 GCA_029783875.1 Phataginus tricuspis | reverse complement strand
AGGGAACCCTCCTACACTGCTGGTGGGAATGCAAATTAGTTCAACCATTGTGGAAAGCAGTATGGAGGTTCCGCAAAAAACTCAAAATAGAATTACCATTTGACCCAGGAATCCCACTCCTAGGAATTTACCCTAAGAATGCAGCAGCCCAGTTTGAGAAAGACAGATGCACCCCTATGTTTATTGCAGCACTATTTACAATAGCCAAGAAATGGAAGCAACCTAAGGGTTCATCGGTAGATGAATGGATTAAGAAGATGTGGTACATATACACAACGGAATATTATTCAGCCATAAGAAGAAAACAAATTCTACCATTTGCAACAACATGGATGGAGCTAGAGGGTATTATGCTCAGTGAAATAAGCCAAGCCGAAAAACACAAGTATCAAATAATTTCACTCATATGTGGAGTATAAGAACAAAGAAAAAAACTGAAGGAACTAAACAGCAGCAGACTCACAGAACCCAAGAACGGACTAATAGTTACCAAAGGGAAAGGGACTGGGGAGGATGGGTAGGAAGGGAGGGACAAGGGGGAAAAAGGGGCATTACAATTAGCAGACGTAATGTTGGGGGGGGCACAGGGAGGGCTGTACAACTCAGAGAAGACAAGTAGTGATTCTATAGCATCTCACTACACTGATGGACAGTGACTGTAATGGGGTTGGTGGGGGGGACCTGATGAAGGGGGTAGTTTAATCACCATAATATTGCACATGTAATTGTAGATTAATGATACCAAAATAAATTATTAAAAAAAAAAAGGTTTAACCTCAAAAAAAAAGAAAACCAAATGCTCATTTGCCACCTTCACTTTTTCTACCCAGCCAAAAACCCACTCTAACTGGTGCCCACTGACCCCACCTGTCAATTTTGGGGAGAGTGGTGATCCAGACCAGCAGTGGGATGAGGAAGGCTGCCGTCTTGCCGCTGCCGGTCTCAGCCACACCAATGATGTCACGGTTCTGGAGCCCAATGGGAATTGCCTGACGCTGGATAGGTGTTGGTTCCTGCAGTGACCCAGAGGAAGCAATGGGTATGGCAGAATTATACTAGCTGGGCTACTGCTGACAAAGCGGGCATGCATGCTAGCACAGTGGAAGGACACCGAGCACAGTGGACAGGAATGGGGACACAAGAAGAAACACAATCACCAAAGCCAGTACTTAAGGACGGACACCATCACTTAGTGCCCTCTGGCAGAGAGGGCACCAAATAATCAAGGAAAAAAGCTCTCGGCTCACAGACTAAGCTCGTATCCCCTAGAATGCCGAAACATGTCACATCCTCTGGGCCAATCTGCCTCTCCTCACCTTGTAGCCACATTTATCAATGACCTCCAAGATGTGTGGGGGCAGAGAAGAGTCTTTCCAGGATCTGATGGGATTGGGGATCTTGCCACCTTTGGTGGTGATGCTGTAGTCCTCGCGGAAGATCCGCCAGTCCCTGTCAGTCATCTCATCTAACTTCTTCTGGGACCAATGCCGATCATCCCAGCGCTGCTTGGCTTCCTTCTTCCGAAGTTTGCGGAGTCTGGCCCTGGAGCAGGACGAGGAGTAAGCAGGCTCAGTGCCCTCCACTGCCTTCTGCAGACTCTGGACTCTGCCCAGCCACCTGTCGCCGGGACTACTCACTCCTCCTGCTCCTTCTCTTCCAGAGTCCGCCTCTTCTCCATTAGGTCTCCGTAGAAACGTGACTGCTCTCGTTTCTGCTGCTTTAGGTCAATGCCTGCAATGAAGCCTCGCCCCAACAACTGTACCTGGTGCCGTTCTTTGTACCTGGGAGTGAGACAAAGGAGGAAAAACAGAGAAGGAACTGCTCAGCAGCAGGAGAGAAGAGCAGACTGCCAGCATATGCCAGTTCGCCGTCCTGGCCAGGGTTTCCCTCACCCGCAGGGCTGGCTACTAGCTTACTAACTTCCCCTTACTTCCGTCTCTGTAGTCACCAGCACTCTCTAGGAACTGCCTGGTTTAAAAGACCCAGCACCGAGGCCCAAAGGCACTCACAGGGGGTTGTAGTCGATGGATGTATCCTCAGATGCGTCCCACTCAAAGACAAACTTGCGGTCATTGAGATGCCTTGTTCGGCGCCGCTTCTTGATGCCCCCTAGATAGCGCTCCTGACCAGGGACAGAACACAGAGCCCATCAGACACAAGGCCTGAACCTCACACACAGTCAAAACGACCAAGCGCAAGCCTTGTTTTCTGTGTGGGCAGAGTGAAGATGGAGCCCCAGCTGGCACCTTAATGGCATGCAGTTCCTTGCTCTTATCCTTCTCCTCTCGGATCTTTTGCCGTCCCTCCTCATCCTCGTTTCCGTTGGTCTCCCGCTCCATCCTCTCCCTGCGTTCCCGTCGCTCCCGTTCTTGAGGGTCTTCTGCAGGCCGAAGAAAGCAAAGCTGCAGAACAGCTAGCTCACGGGAAGGAAAAAGAGAGCATAGGGAAATCCAGGGCACCAAATGAGAAAAAAGGGGGAAGATACAAAAGATGGCACAAGGGAAATAAGACCCAACTGAAAGATATTCTTCTCAGAAACTTCACCCATTCTTCCCTTTTCTAAATTCCAGTGCAAACAGGCGTCTGGCTCTCCTGAGTGACACAACCCCATCCGACCGTTTCCTACCCTATCTGGAGCTACCCATGGCAGGAAAACGAACCCAACATTTTCCTGCCCAAGTCTTGAAACTGTTTCCTTTTCTTCCTCTCTTCTTCAAGCATCCTCTGCCGCTCCTCCACCTCCTGCTGCCTTCGCTTTAGGGCTTCAGCCTCTCGTTCTGCTTTGGAGAGGAACTTGGGCTACAAAATAGATTGAAACTGTAAACAAAAGATTCTGCGAGCAGGATATAATCACATTACTGATGGGGAGACAGCAGGGAGCCTGGAAGTATTTGCTCTAACCCCCAATACCTCAGCATGTGACTGCACTTGGACATAGAGCCCTTAAAGAGATAGTTAAAGTACAATGATTTGGAGTAGGTGGACCCTACTCCAAACTGACTGGTGTTCTTGTAAGAGAGAATTTGGATACAAAGACACCCAGGGGCATGCATGCACCAAGGGACGATCATGGAAAGATGGAGAAGACATCCATCTACAAGCCAAGGAGAGAGACCTCGGAAAAAAAACCACCCTGTTTACACTTCAGCCTCCAAAACCATGAGAAAATTAATTTTGGTTGTTTAAGTCACTCAGGCTGTGGTGTTCTGCCATTCAGCCCTAGCCAACTAATGCAGACCCCCTCCAGTTCTCACCTTGGCCTCAGCTTCTTCCTCAGCCTTTTTCTTGGCCAGAAGTTCCTCCAGGGACAATGGCTGGGCCTGAAGATAAAACACAAAGGACTTCAGTCCATAAAATCTCTCTCCCTTGAAGATCAACAAAATAGTACTCAAAGAGAAAGATGAGAAAAATCCTTCCTCTCCTTTACCTTAGGCTTCTTATCACCATGTTCATCCTCTTCATCTCTCTTCAAGTCTCTGTCTTTCCGAGATTTAAAATCTTTTCCTCGGCCAGGAGATAAACTTTAGGGGAAAAGAATAGGAAACTGTCTTACACCTGTGCTTGGATGAGTATGGACAGATGTTTTCCCGTGACTCAGTGAGACTGATGGCATGGTCCTCCATCACAGCCTGATGCTCCTTTTGCAGGCACGGTCACTCTGCCTGCTCTGAGACCTAATGATAGGCCTGTCTTGGCTTCATTCTACCTGAAATTCCTTTTCTGAGACTAATCTCTTCTGGCAAGTGGGTCTTCACTACCGACATCAAAAATATTTCCTCCAAATAGCAGCTGCACACTGGAGAAAAAAATCCTATTTAACTTTATAATACACAATAAATTTCGGTTACATGGCCACTCATGTACACCCCTCCCAGATACTGCTATATTATGTCTCCTCCTCATTTACCTTCCTGCCAGTTCCAGCAATCCTCTCCCCACACCCACAAAAGCTTAACCTACAGGTAATTTCAAACAACCCCATTGTGTTTGTTATGAGAACCCTATCCTTTGCTCTGAATTCTAACCTACACACTCAGAGCCTAATAAAACCTCTGTGTAGAAAGTTTCCAGATGAAAGAGATCAAGAGACCAGGGCATTAAGCTATCCCAACAAACATATGTTGTATATTCTGGGTAGAAAACTGAATGGTCCAGTGGAGATAGAGCAAATTTTGTAGGCTGGCAACTTTCTCAAATTTCCAAATTCTAAGAACAAGCTGACCTTCAAAGGGTTGTGCCTTCACTAACCAGTTATACTTGCTAAAGAAGATGCAGGCCTTCTAAAGCAGAGACAGCTCCGTAGTAAGTACCAATAGAACCTATGAAGAAAAACTTACTTTCCTGCAAAGCTAAACCAGCTCAGATACAAAGAGGGAGATGGGAGCACACCCCTAAAGGCCACTCCCACTCCCCCAGGTACCTGGATCGCTTCCGGTCCTTGTCCCGTCTGTGCCCGTCCTTATCCCGATCTCGGTCCTTCTTATTCCGATCACGCTCCTTATCTCGTTCTCGTTCTTTGTGCCGTCGTTCTCTGGAGACACCAAATGTAACAAATCACATGACATTTCCAGAGTATCTTGCTTCACTGCAGCCTTAAGAAGGTTCTCATTCTCTTTTCTCCCCGAAGTAGTATTTTACAAATTGGGGAATGTGTGTCTGGGGGAAGTTATGAGGGAATTCTAAGAGAGTCTCATAGATCAGAGTTATACTGCTGAGTATCAGTGACAATGCCAGGTCCTGGACTATGTGAACAGATGAACTATCTTCCTCCATCATCTGGACCTTCATCTTACAAGTTCCCTCTTAACCTTTAAGAGCTATTGGGTCACCAGGTGTGGAGACATGTATTAAAACTAATGTCCCGATACTGGAGGCATCAGAGGAATCAAGAACAAAGAGGTCTGAAATATACTCTCCCTTCCCACGTAACAGACATATGAAGTCACTTTACCTCTCCGTAGACTTGGAACGGGAACGAGAGCGAGAACGGCTGCCTCCACGGCGCCTATCCCTAGACCGATGCCGCTTCCTGTCTTTTGATGGGGAGGCCTTCCGGTCCCGGTCTCTGTCCCGTTCTCTGTCAGGAGTCCGAGATCGCTTCCTTTCTTCCTTTGAAGGTGATGTGTCACGGTCCTTCTTGTCAGCCAGTTCTCCTGCCATCTGTCATGGATAAAAGGGGTACTTACTATGTCCTAAGTACTGCTCTAAACTGTTTACAGATAATCTACTTACCCTCATGACAACTTAGTGAGGTAGATATTCTGGACGCCTACCTCATAGATGAGGAAACTGAAGCTCAGGGCTCTAAATTAACTTGCCTGATCTTACTATGCTGATGGACAGAGACTGTAATGGGGTATGTGGTAGGGACTTGACAAGGGGGGGAATCTAGTAACCACAATGTTGCTCATGTGATTGTATATTAATGATATCATAATAAAAACAAACAAATAAATAAATAATAAAAAAAATAAAGTAACTTGCCTGTGGACTCATAGTTGTCCAGGTGGTCTGGCTCCAGAGGCCCACTTGCATTCATTTATACTATACTGTCTCTCTGCAATTCCTTTTTGTACATACTTATTTCCAAACGTATACAATGAATATGCCTTATTTTATATAAAATATATGCCTTATAGTTGTATATAAAATATAAATTTTATAAATTATAATTCCTTATTTTTATAATTAGGAGTATTTTAAGAAATGTTAGTGAATGAATAGTGTACTGGCTTCTTCTAGAAACATCTGTATTGTTTATCTCAGGAGTCTATTAGATCCACCAACCCTCTAGGATCAGTCACCACAAAAACATCTAAGAGAGACAAGTTCTCTTGAGCTCATAAAGACAGTTCAAAAGAGAAAAAAGTTTAACTTTGAGATATGGGATTATAATCAGCACCCTGAAGAAAACCAAAATTTAAATGGAGAAACAAACTCACTTTTACTCAGATTAAGAGACAGGTTCGTATAGTTATGCAATGGGAAAAACCTGGAGAAGGGAACACAGGAATTCCATGCCTTCTTTTTTCCCCAACTTTTGTGGATCTATAATTATTTCAGACTAAAAAAGAAAGGAAGAAAGGAGGTACCAAAAATTAAAGGTCACAGACATTCTGACTGACCTTCCCTACTCAGATTTTCACAGCTTGATCATTACCCAGTCCCATGAAGTTTGAGCAGGAATTTGTTCTGTTCTCCTCCTGCCTGGGGGACACTGAACACCATGCCACACTGTCAGCTGTCCTTCAAACTATAAAATCCTCTTCAGCCAGGAGCTAAACTGACAGCAAGTCTGAATCTGTCTCTACCCTACTGCCACCATCCCTAAGACTTGGGATACATTTCTGAGAACTTATTTTATCCCCAAATGGTTCAGTTAGAACACCGGTTCCCTAAGCTTTAGCTTACAATCCCCTTTCCCATGTAATTTCTTGCCATATATCTTTAAGAGAGAATGCACAAAGAAGAGAAAAGGAAAATGAATAAGAAGCACTTTTAAAAGGTGGAGACAATCCATTTTATCTTACAACTGACTGAAAAACAAATGAATGTTCTATATCAGTACATCATGTATATCACATGTAAATTATACTTATGTCTCTTCCACTTATAGCCCTAAAAAAAAAAATCCAGAAGTAAGATTATCTTTCTCTATAAAGCATCCTGGACATCATTCATACTCTCAACAACTATTCATTGAGCACCTGGTAAGGTCCAGAAACTGTTCTACATATTGGAGATGTAGCAGTAAACAAAACAAAGTCTCTGATATTTTAACACTTAAACTCCAGTGACACAGACAACAGGCAGAAAGATACAATTTCAAATAGTAATGGGCATTGCTGATGAGAATAAAACGGTAATATGATGATAAAGGGCTCAGCAAAGAATTTTTTAGGTGACATGTAACCTGAGACTTAAATGATGGGAAAGAGAGAACCTGAAAAGATCAAGGAAAAGAACTTATTGTGTAGAAGGGCAGCAAGTATTATGACACTGGGGCAGGAAGTAGCTTAGCATGTTTGCCAATTAAACAGACTTATGTGGCTGAGTAGCAGTGACCCAGGATGATGACTGATTCAAGATGAGTTCAGGGAGATAGGCAGGAGGCAGATCATGAAATGTGTTCTAAGCCAGGGTAAATCAACTTGGATTTTAATCTAACTGCAATGGGAAACTCAGATGGATATTACACAGAAAGTGATATCTAATTCTACATTTTTAAAGAATTTGGTGACTTGCAAGAAAATATAGAGTAGGAAGGCAAGAGTCAAAACAGAGCCACTAAGAATGCTATTACAGTGGTCTAGGCAAGAGATGACAATGGCTTGTTCTCGTAAGGTGGCAATGGAGATGGAAAGAAGTAGACAGTTACAAGTTATACTTTGGAGGCACAGCTGATAGGACTTACTGATCAAGGGAAAAAGGGAAGAGGGGTCACAAAGATAGTTCCTAAATTTATGGTTTGACCAACCTAATGGTTCATGGTGCCATTAGTGACTGGAGAGACCTGGGGAAGGAACATATTTAGGAGGAAGTCAAAAGTTTCTGTCAGTCAGAAAACCAAGTGGAAATTCCTGGAAGGCAGTTGAAAAGGCAAGTTAGAACTCAGGAGAGCCTGGAAACAAAAATTTGAGTCATCAATACACAGGTGGCTTTTATTTTATTTTTCCAGGGGAAAGTACACTACCCCACTACCACAAATTATGCAGTTGAGTTTCCTACATTTGGGGAAATCACAGGGGTCAGCACATCCGGAGTGCAGTGGATAAGTCTTTCCCTAGGAAAACCACCCTCGTGGTACCTCCCCTGCCAGGTAAGTATCACAGATGACTTTTAAAGCCATGAGACACGAAATAATATTACCTATGTAGGTAGTATAATAAAGAAAATAGAAGAGGACCCAGGACTGAGTTCTGAAACACTATAAATTTAGAGGTCAGGCATTGGGAAAGCCAGAGGAAAAGACAATAAAGAAGCTAAAGCCAGTGAGAAGAAAGAGGGAAAAAAAGTAAAGTATGGCATTACAAAAGCCAAAAAAAATGTGTTTTCAAGGAGGGAGTGGTTAATTGTGTCAAGTGGAGAATGATGAGGAGTTAGGGCAGTGACCCTTGCATTTGGGAAAATTGAGATGACTAGTGATTTTGACAAGAGATGTTTGGATGGCATGGAGAGAGTAGAAGCCTGAGTGGAGTCGAGTTTAGAAGAGAATCAGAGCTGAAAATACGAAGACGGTAAATAAAGGCAAATTATAGGTTATACTTATCACAAGGGCCAGATAACCAGGCCCAGCCTGGCCACTGCTTCCCAGCAGCCTTCCTTGCAAACCTCCAGATTTTTGAGTTCCTCAGTTCTTGTTGCACAGGGGCAGATTCTTTTTTTAATTAAACTATTATTTATCAAGCATTCACTATATGCGAGGCACCGTGCTAGGCACTGTGTGAGTTACAAAAGGAAACAGGAAAGAACCTGTCCTGGGAAAGCTTACAGAACATCACAGGGTATGAGGCACATACCAGGATGAAGGCTCAGATAAAGTATTACAGGAGTTCAAATAAAAAGTTTCCTTTCGTTTGTAAGAGGAGACTTGTAAAGATCTTTACAATAAGTGCCTTCTTGTAAAGATCTTTACAATAAGTGGCTTTGAGCATTTAAGTATAGGTAAAATCTGAAGACAGGTAATTGAGGGTATGGGAAAAAAAGTCATTCCCGGCAAAAGAAAGAATACAGGAGGCGCAGCGGCGGGAAAGCATGACTTGGTTCTGGGAGAAAAGCCAGAGTTCCAGTTTGGCTAAAGGAAGGAATACTCTTAACATGAAGGAATAAGGTCAGATTTGGGGTACCATAGGTGCTGTGTTCATGAGCAAAAACATTGTCCAGGTGGTCGGTACCCGCAGCAGCCAGCACTCCCCCGCTGGGGCCCGCGCCCCTTAGCTCCTGCCCGCCAGAGCTTTCCGGGCTCGTGCCCCTTCCCTGAGGCGTTCCTCTACGGCTAGTTCCGGAGGCAGCACCCACCGCCGTACCCGCACTCTCGCCCTCTCTGCAAACTCGTGTGAACCGCCTCTGTCGCCCAGAACTCACCACTCAGGGTCTGAGTCGCCCAACGCGGCCTTAACGTCGCCGAGCAGCCGCCATCTTTCCCGTTTCCTGGTCGCCGACTATCACCCCTGGCCGCGCGGCACGCTGGGAAGGCGAGTTCCTGGTGCTGGGCAGTGCAGGGCAACAACGAGGGCCTATGAACTATTCATCCCAGAATGCACAGCAAGAGCGCCGGCTTCGGGTCGCGGGGTCTGCTGGACAATGTGGTTCACCAAACATTTGAATCTACAGGACACTTTTCCGTGGCTCGGCTCACACAAGAAGGTTCGCAGCGGAGTCTTCCTAGCATATGCTGGTCTTCCCAGAAACTGCAGTAAACGACTTTCATGGCCTGTGACTTTCAACGGAGGGGTTTAACGTCCTCCTTAGATATCAATAGCACACAACTGCAACTAACAACTGCAGTAACAACAACAAATGCTTTTACCATTTATAGAAAAGCGTTTTTACAAAAACAAAAACAAAAACCTGTGAGACGGATTATTAGCCCCATTTTACAAGTGGACAAACTAAAGGTAACAGGAGTAGCCTAGTATTTAGCAATGAGGGTGGGATACTTCATTGTGGGGGACTATCCCCTGTTTAGGGATATTTCAGCAACCTGGTCCTGCAATAACAATCCAAAGTTACTGTGACAACTCAAACTGAGCTCACACAATGGATTTCAGAGGCCTCTTGGAAGGATGGTATTGCCTAGGCTGTGGCACTTGTTTTCTCAACATTCTGGATAGGACCCTAGCTTCCTCATTTTCTTGCCCTTTGGAATCTGGTCAGTTGTTGGGCTATTTTCATATTTTTTGCTTTTCTTCTTCCTAGTCCCTCCTCTTCAGTCCTCCACTGAGATTTTTTTACCCCAAATTGTATATTCACTTTTTCTTTGGTCTTATGGTTCATAATTCACACACACACACACACACACACACACACACACACACACACTTCTCTAAAAAGCAAACAAATGAACAAACCAAAAACATAACTTTTTGGATGGTTTAGATATATGCCAGGAAGTGTCTAATGCCTCCTTCCTTCCCATTTTCCCATCATAAGCGTTTTGTTTTCAATCCCACATGGCAGTAGGTCTGGCTTTTCTCACTGAATATGTGTTCAGTTCTCCTCAAGCAGAGTCTCAGGATAGACCAAAAAAATCCTAAAGCCCTGAGCATTGTGCACAACAGTCCAAAGTAACCCTGGGAGAAGCACACTTCTGCCCTTAGAACTCTGCAGCCTTTGCCTGCCCACTTCTACCCCAGAGAGAGAACGGAAGGGAAAGGATGTCTGAGATGTCCTAGGTGTAACTAAACCAGTGAACACTAGAGGGCTCTCCACTCACAGAACAGAACCCCAGCTAACAAGCAGACAAAAGATGTAGACTTCAGAGCTGCAGCTATTTACTGAGAATATTAAGTGCCCAACTCATGCTGGACACTTACCCTACATTGCTTATTTTACTTAATTCTCATAAAAGTATGAGACGGGTATTACCTCCATTTCACTGATTAATTATGTCTTCAAGGCCACATAGTTAAAAGAATAAACCAGGATTCAACTGCAGGTTCATTTAATTTCAGAGTCCATGCTCTTTCCCCATTTCCCGGCTACCATTCTTCACCTTCTTTAAAGATGAGTAAATTGAGACCCAGAAAGCTTGTCCAAGTTCATAGTTCTAGAGTTCCCCCAGTAGTTGTGCACACCTGTCTCATGACGTATGTTAAGACACTGAGTTTAAAGGGTGCTTGCATGGTTTGTCCTAACCTGCTAGTTCACCCACACATCTTGGGAGATGGAAAAAAGAGGGACTACTTTCTAGTAAAGACCTATATGGGTACAACCTGGCTAGCAGTAAGGGGCCCATGGAACTGTAATTAACATTGAGACTCCATTACTTCAATCCTGACTCCACTACTTACTAGCAATATGATCTAGGGCAAGTTATATGGCATCTCTGGCTTATCTATTTCTTCATTTATAAAATAGGGGTAATAATCTGACATGGTTTCAAATGACAAGATAGCACAGCAGTGAAAAGTGTGTGTTATGAAGCCAGGTTGCCTGGATTTGTATCCAGGCTCTATCACTTTCTAGCCATGTGACCTTGGGCACATTAACTAATTTCTCTGAACCTCAGTTTCCTCATCTGTAAAGTAGGTAGTACCCCATGGTGTTATCACAGGAGTAAAATATAAAGAACTCATAATCTTCCCTGGCCCGTAGTAAACATATAATAAATGTTAGCTATTATCATTCATGAGGTTAAGTGGGATAATGTAGGTAACACTGTCAGCACAGTGCTGAGCAAACAGTTAAATGCTCAATACACAGCAACTTTTTGCTTCCAGCACACTGTGAAACCTGGAAAGAGCTGTATGTCACTGAAGAGAAGAGATGATAAGGCCCCTGAACTGCCATCAAGAGGCAGTGGAGTTGGAAGGACAAGAAAGCAGAAGACATCACCTCTCCTTGAACTCAGAGACCAGAACTGCAGGAACCTTCCCCCAACCTTGGCTTTAGTCTGTTCCCCTTCTGAAGAGGTTAAGATCTCAGCAGTATGTATCCTCTACTGATGATTTTGCAGAACCTCGTCTCTCTCTTCTAGACTCTCTAGGGAAATGGTTCTTAACCAGAAGTGATTTTGTCCCACAGGACATTTAGCAGCATCTGGAAATGTTTTTGGTTGTGACAACTAAGAGGTGCTACTGACATCTAACACAGAGAAGCCAAGGATGCTGTTAAACACCTTCAATGCATAAGGCAGCCCCCACAGCAGTGGGTTACCTAGTCCAAAATGTCGCTTGTTCCAAGGTTGAGAAACCCTGCTCTAGGGCTGAGACCTTCACTGGCTTCACAGGACTGGGCAGGGTTGGGCTGGGGTGGCATGTAGGGGAGAGGGAGGAGATCCTTGTTGGAGGTACCAGGGAACAGAGGAGGCAGTCTCTCTGCACCTACAGAAAGGGCCCCAGGACAGCTATTTCCTCCTTATCAAAGACCAAAGGAAATAGAGAAAGAAACAAAGAAAACAGAGCCAACTTCTTTACATGTGTTATATTTTTCATTAATAAATAGTTTTTCTTCTTTAAACACAGAACATGTAACAGATTGAAACATTCCCCCCTCCCCCCGAATTCCAAAGACAAGAGTCTATAAAACAAATACCAGCTGTGCTGCCCTAAGGGCAGAGGAAGTCTGGTGACCCCCACCCAGCCCTGCCCCCTGCAGCACCCCCACCCTCACACCGCAAGAGAAGGGGGTCTGGGGCTTCTCCCTTGGACCCTGGGGACTCCGGCGAGAAGCATGTGAATGTGTGACATCACCTCTCCATGAGGCGCGGGCTATGCAAAGATGAGGTTTCCTTCTCATTGGCCCTGGCCAGCTCCTGCCCTTCTGATTTCAAGTATGAAGCACCTGGGCTCAGCTCCCAAGGGAGCTTCCCCTTGGCTTCCCCACTGCCCACTCCTCTGTGGCCTCCTCAGAGGGGAAGGGAAGGGCTCAGGGACTCCTCCCGTCCCCTGACCCACATGGAAGCGCTGTGTGGAAGAGGCATGATGCTGAAGGTGAGGCTCCCGTAGGCCCCTAAGCCCATGAGGCCAGCATGTCCCCCACACCCCCACACCTTTCCTTCCTCTGGAGCAGGGGGCACCAGGGCAGCTGCCCCACCACAACCTAGTGCCTGGCTTGGGGTGTGATGGTTCGCTCAGTGTCAGGTCCTCAAGCCGGGCCTGGCTCTTTCCTCGCCCCATTCCTGTCTCCTTCCAAGCCCTCGCCATGGCCGTCTGAAAAACTCATGTCCAGTGTCCTAAATTGTCTCAGCCTCCCTCTCCCCATGCTTCTGCAACCCAAGGGAGGAAGTGGGAGGTTGTCTCCCCTCTCCAACCCCCACTTCACATAATGGAACAGCTTTTGGCCTTTTCCTTCTTGAAGGTAGAAGAGATGAGTTCGGAACGACTTGGGAGGTGGAGCAGTCGCTTGGAGAGGCTTCGGACCGGGCTCTTTGGGGGCACTTGGCTGGGCTTGTTCAGACACAGCATGGACGCCGTCCGGAAGATGCTGTGGATGCTCTTTTCTGAGGTGAAAGCCGAGCCTTCCAGGTAGATTTCTGCACCCAGCTGCTTGGCTATTGCACAGCCCTGTGCGGGACAGGGTGGGAACAGGAGGTCATCAATGCAGTGGTCCCCAGTGGCTCTGGAGCACTGCTTTCTATGGTTAATGGTTACTCCCCAGGGCTACTCCAAGTGGGACCCAATTCCCAATCTCCCACCACCACCCTCTGCTGATTATCTTCTGAAGGTGAAGCTTGACTGCACCTTAGAATCACCTGGAACACTTTTAAAACCGTATTGATACCAGACCAAATGAGAATTTCTGGGGTAGGGCCTAGGCATTAGTATTTTTAAGAGCTCCCCAGATGATTCTAATGTGAAACACTAGTTTAAAATAAATAATCCTTATACTCCCATGTGCATAAGAAATTACCCAGGGATTTCATTAAAAATGCAATTCCCATATCTGTCTCCTGGAGTGCCTCTAGTGATCTGGAGTCAGGAATTCTGAAAAGCACCTCCAGTGATTCTAATGCAGGTGGTCCAGAAAAAGCAATCTGAGAAACACTGGTGCGCACAGGAATGGCTCATCTGCCAACCTCTAGCATAAATTGGGGTAAATAGGTTCACCACCTCTATCCAGGTGACTAGCTTCCTAATTATCAGTGGCCCCCAGAATACCAATTCTCACTTGCCGTGATGACAGAGGTTTCAGCAAGGGCCACCTTTCAAGTCCTCTGCTGAAGCCTTCCTCACACTACCCCCCAACACACACATGCACACCCACACACACAGGCACACACCTGCTCATAGGAGATGGGAGCCTGTTGCTGGTGGGACAGCTCCAGCAGAGTGCTCAGGTCTGTTCGCAGGTCTGTCTTACAGCCAATAAGCAAAACACGGGTGCTGGGACAATAATCTAGGATTTCAGTCCTCCACTGAAGAGCCATGGCAAGATGAAAGGAATGGGGAAGGAGGAAGGAAGGAGAGTCAAGAGCTGACAGATACCTGGAGAAGCCCCGTTGGCAACATCACACACACCATCCAGCTATCACTCTGAACAGCCCTGCCCTCCCTCTGAATCAGTATCACCACCACACACAGCAGCATCATTACATCATCTGCCTGTCCGTGAGGACTTTGGGGCCACAGGAGTGTGACACAAGAGCCTGTCCCCTCATTCAACAGCCCAGCCGCCAGAGAAAGCACATGGGCCAGTCTCCTCCCCATTCTCTGCTGAACATATGGGGTATGGATCTGCCTCCTGAACCAAGTCAAAGGGCTTCATAACTCCAGAAAGCCAGGAGGAAGCCAACCTGTCTCTTCTCAAGGGAAGGAGATAATCCCAGAGTCTGCTGGGAAACTAGGATTGTTCCACAAGGTATCCTGGGACTCCTCAGTACAGGCAGATCTTGCCACCCAGCCCAAGGCATCTCCCACCAGCAGTTCTGCTCAAGCTTTCCTGGCTTGCCCCATCCCAGTGGGCCTGGGATCAAGGTCTATAGAAGCTACTTCCAAAAGTCCCCATCCCTGACCTTCAACCATAACACTAAAAGGTTCTCTGACTCTCAATCCTTCACTTCCTGAGTTTTCTTGCTGGGCCAGAGAAGTATAAGATAGTGGCAAAGGCAGGAGGCAGGCGGCAGGAGAACTGGGTTCTAGTCCCAGAGCTGCAGCCAATGGTGTGGCCTCGAGCAAATCTCTCCCTTCCTGGGCCTCAGTTTCTTCCTGTTGCGCAAGAAGACATTAGATGACAACGTCTCCAAAACTCCTTTTGTTCTCAAGCTGAACTACAGATTGTAGAGTTTATCCAGACTTACCTTCTTGAGTGCACTGTCCACTGTCTCTGGACGGCTGATATCAAAACATAGTAATACTGCATCTGAATCACTGTAGCAGAGTGGACGGACATTGTCATAATAGGGAGATCCTGGTATCAGGGAGAAAGAGCCGATTGTGAGGCATGGCATATTCTCTCACCTATATGCCTAAGCCCAAAGGGCCCTGGGAATACCATTCTTGGTCCCTTAGGTTAGCTGGCCCCACCCATCTTCCAGGAGAATGTGCTATAGCCTGGAAGCTTGGGACCTGACCAGAGGCAGTGCAAGAATATCATCTTCCTCAGCCCTAAACAATGGAAAGGAGGCAAAATAAATGGGGGCGAGTAGAGCACAGTTGGGACCTGTCTGGTCTCCTTCAGTGGCCTTAATTTAAGGCCTACCAGTTTTGGGGCCCAGAGGAAGCTGCTCCCATCCCTGAGGAGAGCCTGGGCTTATTTTCAAGGTCTTTTCTAGAGTCTGTCTGCTGTCCAACCTCTACTCCTGGGCCTCCCCAGTGAAGAAACAAACCTGCCTATTATATAACCGGCTGCCCTGCTTCTTTGCCATGGGGTCAGAACTCTAGGAGGCTGGCAGGGGAGGGAGAACACCAAGGATTCGTTGTTCTCCCCACTCCTCCTCCACCCAAAAAGCTGCAGCCCCTACCCCCAAGATCGCAGGGAGGCAGTCTCAAAGACAGCAGCACTAGGAGCTGAAGACTTAGAGGCTCGACTGGTAAGGGTCCTTCACTGGGACGGGGGAAGGCAGTGCAGCCCCAGGTGGTCCAATGTGAGATAATGCTAGGAGCTGAGCCTGCCCTTGTCCATCCCAGGGAAGGAACAGTAGCAGATTTGGAACCCAGACAATCCGTGCTCAGAATAGCAAGCAGCCCCTCTCCCTGCACCACAATCACCATGGAAACTGGGGGGAAATCCAAGCTTGGTGGGGGGTTTGTTAAAAAAAAAAAGGAGTAAAGGGGCGTTGGGCTATCTGCTCCTCCAGCAGTCCGCCCCTCTCCCCTCTCTGAGGCGGGGTCTCAGCACAGGGCACTCAGCAAAAGAAGCCCTGCAGCGGGGGAGGGGAGGGGCAGAGAGTGGAGAGGAGCAGAGGGGAGGGCCTCCCTCTGACTCCAAGCCATCCCCTCCCCTAGAAGCAGCAAGTGAAGAATGGGAACAGGATCGACCCTGGCCCCACGTTAGATAGCCCCATCCCACACACCCCTGCCACGTCCTCCTTCCTTGTGGGTACCTAATTGAAAGAGAGTTTGAGGATGACTGATAGCCTGCACCCTTTCGGAAACTGGGGGGTGGGGATGCGACATGGGGAAGAGACCACCTTGCTGATTTTCCATTATTAGGATTGGGATTCAAGGGCTGCATTCTGACTGTGGAAGGGAATGAGAAGGGGGTGTTTGGGGACAGTGGTAGTAAAAAAGAGATAGCTGCAGCAAGATTCCGGGAAGACTGAGAAGTGAGCAGGGTACAGCAGACAAAAACCACACATCATGCAGCTAAGCTGCATTCCAGTCTGATCCAGCTAGCACAGCACAGCCCAGGATAACCGGAACCCTGCCTCCCAACCTTTGGAACTGCACCAGAGGAAGGCATACCAGGTTGAGAAATTTTTGTTTGGCTTTGTTTTGGGGGGGAGGGAACGAGGGGAAGTCTCATTTTCTGTTTATCCATCCCCTACCCCCAATCTTTTCAGACCTCAAAATTGGAGCATGGGAACAACTGCTCTTTGGAGGAGAAAGGTGGCATATTTATTATGTGTAACAGGAAACCCCTAGTGATTTATAGTCCCTCTTTAAACTCAGCCTGAATATGCATTTTTAGAGGAATTAGATTGTATTTTCTTTCTCCCATTCCTGGTTTTTAGTCCTTAATTATGACTCTTGAGCCCAGTCTATTAAAAAAGGACTGGAGTAAAAGATATAACAAGAGGGGGTCAGAATCAAAGCAAGAACAGCCTAGCACTGAGGGTTTGGGGTTGAAAGCTGGAAAAAATATTGCTTTGTACATTCCAGAAAGAAAAAGCATCTTCTACCTCGGCCCAGTATGGGAAAAAATGGTCAAAACCTACAGCTCCCGCTATACATAAGGTGACCATGCCCCATATGAGGCCATCTCCCCACCCCCCAAAACATCGATGATGCATCACTTCACCGCTGAGCCGCAGCGTATGACGAGCGGAGCTGAGCTGCGGCAGGCAGACAGCAGCGGCCCAAGATGGAATGCAGGAGAGAAAACGGAGTCAGGAGCAAGCTTCCCCCCAAAGCAGTCTTGTCTCCCTGCCTCAACAGCAACTGCCTCCAGCAGCACCGCCTCCTGCCTCTTACTGCTCGGCTTTGCTCTGGGGCAGTGAGGGCTGTGTGCGTGTGTGCTGGGTAGCAGGGAGTGGAAGTGGAGAAGCCCTATCTAACTGTGTCCCTCTGGTATTTGCTCAGCAACCCAGTCCTCTGAAGGATGGAGCTGGACTGAAAGAAGTGAGTGGCTTCTGGGGCTCACCCACTCTGCACCCGTGGATCAGCCAGCTGAGTTGACCAAACCTCATCCCACCCCCCAACCCAGGAATTTCCAGGTTCCTTTCTTTGCTTTCCTGGCAAGCACCATATTCCTTCTCCCCATCAGAGAGGGAAACAACTTCTAAAAGACGGCGGCTGCAGTAGACCAGTGGCAGTGGGAAGGGGGCATCTGGGGCCAGCAGTCTTACCTGAGGTGTCCCAGAGACTGAGCTCCACTCTCTGTTCCTCAGTCTCCAAGCAGGCTGTGTAATTCTCAAATACAGTGGGCACATACGTCTGTGAAGAAAGAGGAACTATGCACACCCTGGACGCCTGACCCTTGTAATCCTCCCATTAGGTCAGGCTCACTACTCACACTAGTGAGACACAAAAGTGGCAGGAGGCAAGAGGCCAGAGGAGGGGATACCTGGGGCAGGAGAGACCACATGGGACAGGAGGGAGGGGAATGTAAAGGCGCAGGGACTTTGCTCCATCATAGTAAGAAATCTGAATGACTTCCAGCCAGGGACAAGCCCCCACACATCCTATATGTTCAGGAACACACAAACACACACACAGATTTCTCTTGTCTCCACATTTGCCTGTTTCCCAATTTCAGAGCCACAATCCAGTTCTAACTCTTAATCTCCCACAAGCCTCTTGGACCAGCAGGGCAGCAGAAACCTGTCTGGGGATGAGCCCCTACAACCTCTGAGAATGGGGTGAGGAGACAGGCAGGTATTATGTGGAGAAGAACCCCCAGATTCTCAGATACTCCCAAGAGTAGACTCCAGGATGAGGGATGTAGGAGGGGATTTGATCGGGGCCTATGGGTGAAGAGGTGAGGAGGAGCCAGCGGGGCGGCAGAAGTGGAACAGGTCCCAGGAGAAGCTAAGGCAGGACGGTCGTCCAGCCAGAAAGCGGCAGCGGATGGAGTGGGGATGAGGAGACAGCTCCCCTGGGCAGGTGGGAATCTACCCCCGGGTGGGCGGACGAGGAGGAACGCTGGCCAGCGGGCAGGCAGCTCACCTCGGGATAGCAGTCCTTCGCTAACACCTGTAACATCGCCGTCTTCCCACACTGCACGTCCCCCACCAGAACGAGCTTACATCTGGCCACGACTGGCTGCGGGGGGCGTCTCTCCTTCATGGCTGAAGCCTCCGCGGAACTTGGACTCGGATTCAGAGGAAAGGATTGCGCCAGGTGCGTCTCAGCGTACAAGCTCAGCCGAATTCCCTGACTCCCTCCAAATGAAAAGGAGGCCGGCACAGCCACCTTATATCGCCATGGATGAGCCAATCACAAGAGGAGGCGGACTCTGTTAAGGCCAATCCCTGAGGTGGGATCCCCAACAGCAGCCAATGGTAGGAGGATCTGAGTCAGCGCCCTCTTCCTCCCTTCTCTTTCTCTTAAAGCTGCACTGTTGCTTCCTCCGAAAGGGGATTCCCACGCTGATTTGCATTCGTATTAGGGACGGGGGAGGCGATGTGAAGCAAAATTTAATGGTCTTGACTACCCACAAAAGAGTGTCAAAAACAACAAACTGGCCATGAACTCAGGAAATGAGTTCACGCCGGAATTGTCTCCAGAAGAGCAGTATCTGCTAAACTACAGACAGGTGGCATGGGGGGACCGGGGTGGGGGTGGGGGGTGGCCTCAAAAATCTCTGACTTCTTTGTTCCATCTAATTCTCATCCAAACCACTCTGGCTCCCCCTTCCAGAAGCTCCTGCTGTACCCCTTTATCATCTGCTCTAACACCCAAGCCTCTACCTCAGGAGTCACCTTCACCCCAAAAAAATAAGTAAATAAAAAAGCCTTCTCACCTCATCTGGAAAAAAAAACACAGCTCATGACCCAGAGGTGGGCTGAGAGAAAGGAACGAGGGAGTCTGCCAGGTGGGGATGAGAGAGAGGAGAAGAACAAAGCAAACAAAGTCACTGTCTGTTTGGCCGGACAACCTCTCACCCGGTGCCTGGCAGAAGCTGCTTAGGGGTGTTTGTTCTGCTACCTGGGCTCAGCTTCCTGGATGAATCAGACACAGGTCCAGTTCCAGGTTGACACCTATTGATGCCAACGCACCATGTACGTCACCTGATTAAAGTCCAGGCTGGAAGACTGGGCCTGGGACCGTGGGATTAGAGAGCTGGAGGGCAATCTAAAGTTAAGATGAGCCACATAACTGCCTACCAGCCCTGCCCCTCAGAGCCCTTGCTTAAGGAGCCTCTCCAATAGACAGACCCATTGGATATACACAGCTTGGATAGTCCACAGATCACTCAGGAACCAAGACAGTCCAAATAAGCCCTCCTGGGGTCCAGGGACTGAATTAAGGCTGATCTTGGGCAGAAATGAGAGCACCCCAGAATTTATCTTTAGGTCCCTTCACCTTGCCAAGCCCAGCTTCTCCAGAGCACGCTCTGGGTCTTGTTCCATCAGCGCTTTACGCTAATTCACTGTTGTTGCTGCTCCACCCAGGGATATTTTCCCTGTTATAGAGGACATTTAAAAGTCTTCCCCAAACCTAAAGAAGCAGATCGTTAAGATGTCTCTGGTATTTCCCATGCCCACTATAGACAGGAGAATGGAGGGTGTTTTGAGAATGTAGCCTAGCCCCTATGATCTCCCATCAAATCCTGTGACATCCAAGTCCATGTTACTTGGCTCAGGACTCAGCTGAGAGGGCTAAGGTCTGCACTGTCCTCTACCTACTTCTGGATCAGGAACCACCTAAGGGAACCTCTGCAGTAGAGAGCTATCCAGGTGCTATCATCAGCTGGTTATGCTCCTCTCCCAGGCTCTCTGGAAGTTTCTTCCTCCCCTGCCGTCTCCCAGGCCTCATCCTCAGCCCTCAGATAATGTTCTGTCTGTAGAATTTGTCCTCCTTTCTTAGCAACCTGACAGCCTCTCTGAGCTGCCCATAAGTATGGTTTCGGAAAGTTCCAGGAACAGCTGTAAGATCAGACTGCCTCAACTTCCTCTGTTCCCACCCTCTTCTGGACTCAGTTCTGGAGGCATCAGTGAGGTGCCTGTACATCCCCTTAACCCTTAACCAGCTTCCTTCCAATGGCAGCCCCAAAGGCTTTACTCCTCTCTCTCCCCCATGTTCTCTACCAGCCTCCCCTTCTGCACACACCCACCACCAGCCACTCCAAAAAAAAACATTGAAAATAAGTAAAAATTGTTCCCTCTATGCAAATAACTTCCTCCAGCTTCTCACAAGATTGCCATTCCTGAGCCCCTCTGAGATAGAAATTCTCGGAGTTGGTGCTAAAACAGATTCTCCCCTGGGTAGCTGCCTTTCAGGGTAGGGCAGCAGAAAGGCTGAGCTCTGAGATGGAGCCGCCCCTTATGCTGATCATCAAGATGTGCCTCCAGTGATACTCTGTGGGTCACGTGTTTATGAGCTGTAATGGGAAAAGCTGCGTGTATGTGTGTGAGGTCAGAAGGCATCTCAGCAACACGAAAAGAGGATGGAGCCAAAGCTCAGCAGGTCTGGGTGTGAGCCCTCGCTCTGCCTTTAACAGGATGGGTGCATTTGGGGAAGTCATTTCCCTCTCTGGGTCCCTGTTTCCTTAAATGCACTATGAGAGGTTGGACTAGAGAAGTAGTTTTAGCCTTTCTCTTTTAAAACAATTAGACTACCTTCCCCTCTCCCCCCATTTGTTTAAACCTCTTTCAAGTCTTTATTTAAAAGTCCATAGACAGAGTAGTGAATTTACAAGATGGGCCTTTCCTACCAAGACCAGAAAAGTTTAAAACAAAGTTAAACTTGAAAACCTTGAAGATCGTATGTTGTGTGATTCCATTTGTGTGAAATGTCCAGAATAGGCAAGTCCAAAGAGACAGAAAGTAGAGGAGTGGTTGCCAGGGCTGCAGGGGTTGAGGAAAGTGGACTGGGGGCTTCTTTTTGGGGTGATGAAAATCTTCCAAGTTCGTTTGTGATACTGGTTGTAACAATTCTGTGAATATACTAATAACCACTGCACAGTACAGTTTTGAACTGGTGAATTGTATGGTATGTGAGCTATATCTTCATAGCTGTTACTTTAAAAAATAAAGTTATAATTCCAAATCTTTATATAGTCACCTGTAACTTATTTTTTTTAAAGCTTTTTATGTTTGTGGAAATGTTTGAACATTTAAAAAGGTAGAAAGAATAATACAATGAGCCCTTATGTACCTATCAGCCAGCTTCCACAATTATCAACATAATTTGTCTATACCCAGTTTTCCTCCACTACACCTCCTGTACTGGATGATTTTAAAACAAATTTTAGGTATTGTATCATTTAATCTATAGATATTTCAGTATTCATCTCTAAAAGTAAAGGACTCTTTGTGAACATAACCACAATACCATTATCACAACTAAAAGAAATAGCTCCTTAATATCCCCAAACATCCAATGTTCCGATTTTCCTAGTTGTGTCATACACTGATTTATTCAAATCAGAATCTCAACAAGGTCCTCACACTGAATTTGTTGATGTGGCTCTTAAGTGTCTTTTATTTCATAGTTTCCACCTCCCTTTTTTTTTCTTACAATTTGCTGAAGAAACCAGGTTGTTTATTCTACAGCGGCTTCCATAGTCTGGATTTGGCTGATTTCATCTCCATGGTATTGTTTACACGTTGTAAACTCCTTTACAAATTAAATCTTAGCAGAATCCCCAAACACAAAAGATGACAATTAAAACTGCTCTGGTTGAATCAGAATGAGGGAATTTGGAGTGGGGCTCATTCAGCCTCCTCTCCCCAGCGGGGGTACCTCCAAGGAACGCACTTTAAAAACCACTAGATTGGATATCAAGTGTGTGTGTGTGTGTGTGTGTGTGTGTGTGTGTGTGTGTGTGTGTG
>JAQQAC010003639.1:5847344-5977073 GCA_029783875.1 Phataginus tricuspis | reverse complement strand
GTGTGTGTGTGTGTGTGTGTGTGTGTGTGTGTGTGTGTGTGTGTGTGTACCACACATTCAAAGCTCAGGGCTGCCCTACCTTTTTTTGTCTTTGATTACACTGATAAGTTTCTTATCTGGGACAGTGATGCAATACACAAAGCTGTTCATGATGATAGCAAATTCAAATTCACCCCGACTCTCACCACAGAGTACACAAGCCAAGTGCTCTCTCTTCCTAGGGACCCTTACAGAAAGCTCCCAGCCCCCTGCCACCTATGGTCCCCAGGAATCTGGCAGGGCAAGACCCATTCTCAAGTTCCTTAATATGACTCAGGTGCTCCGCTCCTCCTTCTTAAACCATACCTTCTCGTGACATCAGGGATCCCTGACCCCTGATGCTTGGGGAAGACCTGAACTTGCCTGGGCGTTTTTAACTGGAGCAGCCACTACAGAGATAACCAAGTTTTCAAGGCTCAGTCCTTGACTTTAGGGAGTTTACAGCTATATATGTTTGTGGAAATATATAAGGGGTGAGAAATCAAGAGCCCTGTGGGTAATTTATTAAAACCGAGCTCAGTAAGAGTGCTGAGGAGGGAGGGGTCAGGTCCGGATAGGTGCTGTGGAAGGCTTTGGAAGAGGGTGGTTTCACCTCGCCTAGATTCTGTTATAAGCTGGGTAAGGGAGGAGTACGGACGCAGGAAGATGTTACATGCCCCAGAACTGAAGGATCAATCTAGTCTTCTGGCAGGGTGGAGGGTGGGGCAGTTTGCCTGAGGAAAGGAAATCCGATGCTAAAATAGCATACCATAAACTATCATAAAATGCACTTCGAATCCAAAATATAGGAGTTTGTAGTTTAAAAAAACCCACGGACTAGTATGTTGTTCTGTCAATGTCCTCTAGCTAAAGACCACCAACAAATACTTTCAGCTGAACAAAAGAGGGTTATGGACTCATTTCAGCAAGGAGGATGCCCACAGTGGTGGAGCCTGGAGCCTCCAGGAAAAGGACGTTAGAAAGGACTGGGTTTTACATTTGCTGATCTGGGGAAAGGTCAAGGAAGCGAGGCTTGGCTCTGGGTCGGGTGCTGTCAGAAAGCTGGGGAATTCTACATTTGAGTTTCTCAATAAATCTTATTAGAAGGTGGGAGGAATGAAACAGGGCAAGAGATGTGATTGTTAAAGAAGCTGCAGCCACTCACTCTATTAGCTAAGAGAGGGAGATGTTTGGTCATTTTTGTGGCTTGGATAATGTTCTTGTTTTTGTCTAAGTTTGGATGTGACTACAGAGAGGTCTTGTTCTTGAGCTATCATGGTCATAGAGTGGCCTTGCTTGATGTTGGTATTCTGTGAAATTGTTTATGTTCCACAGGAGAAAACCAGAGCCTAGGTATGTTTGCCAGGCCCATTCCTGGGGCTTTTCGCCTTCTCGTGCTCTTTGTCTGCTCCTCTTCCTGGAAGCTGGGGTTGTTATGTGAGCCTGAGAGGAGAAGAAGAAACACAAGGGAAAAGGAATCTTTTCCAGGAAAGCTTCTGAAGGAAGTAGCACTGACTTATGATATAAAACAAGAATAGGATGCTGAGAGGTGGGCCAGGGTATAGGGAATGTTCTAGGGGAAAGGGATGGCTTAGAAGCAAAAGATGGAGGCCTGGGAAGAGGATGAGAAAATTCATGTGTATGTGTGTGAGTAAAGGTGAATATAGGAGGAGAAAAGACAACAAAAACAAAAGCAAAAAAAACTACGTGGCCTGGACTAAGAATTAGGAAGAAAGCATGGGGCTGGCTAAGCATGGGGCAGGAGGGGATATAGAGGGATGCAGTAAAGACGGTGGTCCTGAAGAAACCTGTGTTCTGCCTGGTTCAGGCTACGCAGAGGGTGGGAGTGGAGGAACAGAGGAGCAGGAGGTAGCCCCAGGGGCATCCACAGAAGCATCTGGAGTACAGGTGACTGGCAAGGCCACAGCATGGAGGCCTTCCTGCCAGGGCACTTGCTGGGTGAGTGGTAGGGAGGCCTCATGTCAGGGGGAATTCTAAGGGAGGAAAGGACCTCAGGAAGCTGGGAAATGAAGTGGCCCCTGAGCCAGACCTGCTCCCTCTCCCGTTGCCCAAGGCCAGCCGCCTCCTCAACCTCCCGCCTCTCATCACCCTCTCTCGTCCTCCTGCTCCCCGTTCATTGCAGCCCCCCTGGGGAGCTTGGTGCCTCTACTCTCCTGGCCCCTCTGGGAGGTTTTTCTTGATCTGGCAAACATGGACAATTCTCTCCTTTTTGCCCCCAAATTTCTTGCCTGCAAAAGTGAGCCAAACCTGTTTCGGTGGGAAAATGACTATAAGGAGATGCTTCTCTGTTTCTAAATAGCTAGATTGAAAACAAAACAAGAAACTACACAGATCATGGCCACCCTTTGCTTGAGTCTTCCTACAAGGGTAGATCTACTTTGAATAAAATCCAATTTCTTATCCTGCCTCATAGGGCCATACATAACTTGCCCTGTCTGACTGACCTCATGTCCCGTGTTCTTCTCTCCTACAGTGCTTCTGCCATGTTGAACCTTGTTTCCATTCCTCCAAGAATGGCTTCCAAACTTTTCTGTTCACAAGTCAGAAATACATGTTACAACACAACCCAAACCATACACACATTCACACTTTACATACATATATACGCACATATACACACATATACAGCACACACATATATATATTTATACTGTAATTAAAGTTTCCTGAAACATTTACCTGTACTAAGTACAATGTACTCTGATTAAACTCAGGGCCTTTTCATTGCCTTCCCTCTGCCAGGAATGCCCTTCTCCTTGATTGTCCCAACTGGCACCTTTGTATGCTTAGATCTCAGGTTTAGTGTCAGCTGTCCAGAGAGGTCATCTAGACTAAAATAGCCACCTGATCATTCTCTTTCACGTTCTCTGACATTTGTTACTAGGATATTTTTCTAGTTTATGTGTTTTCTTTACCTAAGTTTTTGTTGATTGTCTTTCTCCTCCCCTATGATGAGATAGATTCCGCAGAGGCAGGGCCTTCTCAGTATTATTTCCTGCCCCAGGGCCTAGCGCAGCACCTGGCATAGTGCCAAGAGCACAGCAGGTGCTCAGCAAATGCTCTTAGATGAACTGAAGGAGTAACCCTAATCAAGATTCCTTCTCCCTTCGGGCCCCAGCATCCTCATCTACAAACTACAAGGTTGGACTGGTCCTCAGGGAGCCCTTCGGCTCTACCTACAGCCAGTTTTCCAGAACACACAGAAGATGCGCTCCAGACAGCCTGAGTCCAGCGGCAGGCAGGACAGAGAGGGTCAGGCAATCTCCTGTATGGTGAAGGAGGGCAAATACTGAGGAAGGGCCTTGCTTCCAGGCTGATGAAGGCCAAGGGCATAAAGCCAGGCACAGAGCAAATAATGGAAAGGCGGAACTGGAGCCAGACAGACAGACATAAAGAGCCCAGCCATGTTGCTTGCTTCCTGTGTGCTGTGCTCTGCTTGCACTGTCTCCCTCAATCCCCAGTCCTCCGAGGGTAGAAGAGGTGGCACTGAATGTCGTTAGCACCCCAGCTCGGGAGTCAGCTGGATCAGATTCAAGCCCTGATTCCAACTTCCAGAGGCAGCACAGGCTGAGAGCCAGGCCCAGGCCACATGCCTAGGTTTGAATCCTGGCCCTCGCAGTTACTAGTTGCATGAGCTTGGGAACATTTCTCAACCTCTCCCTGAGCTGTTTTATGTCTCAAACAGGGATCGTATTCATCACATTACCTCATGTTATTTTTTCCAGCACTTCCTGGGGATTGTGAATCTTAAGCAAACTGGGAGTCTCCACTCAGCCTGCCTCCCACCTGACCCCATGGGGCTCCTGGCTTCCGGGAAGGCATACTTGTTCTTTAAAAGCCTTGGCTCTGCATTCAGCTGAGGTGTGTGTCCAGGGCCCAGCACTTACTAACTTGTGACCTTAGACAAGCCACAACCTCTGTGAGCCTCAGCTTCCTCAACAAGGGCTTTACATTTCCTGAGCCAGGCTCCCAGCCGCAGCTTGGACATTCCTCTGAAGGGCAACCTCAGCCTCTCCAACCCCTCCTCTTCCCTGAGGGGGAGAAGACATAGTTGCCACAGAAAGCCCTGAACTCTGTCCTTATTAACAATCTGTTAATATTAAACTCTGTTCTTATTATTATTCCATCCAAATCCCTTTCTCTTACTCTCCCAAATCTAATTCTCAGGCCTCCCTGTCTCACCTCGTCTTCTGACTGTGGCTGCGGGACGAACGGAGTTGACAGGAAAGAGAGCTGAGGAGTAACCCTGTGTCCTGGAGCAGCCTCGGGCCCAGGGAATAGCAGCTCCGTTACCAAAGCCTTCGCCCTGTTCGGGCACTGCGCTTAGCGCTCTCCTGGCTTTATTTCACTTAAACCTCTCTACAACTCTCTTAGGTAAATATTTGTTTATTGATTATGAAGCCTAAACATAACTGGTGGGGTGCAGGGTCCTCGGTTCACCTGACTCCTGGCGACTCTTGGAATCCGGATGCTACTACGGTGGGGCCCCCAAGGACCACAGGGAGAGGGTCGCCTCTACTGCAGGAAGGTAAACAATGTCACAGTAGGGGAAGTTTCCAGGAAGGAGACAAGATAAAAATATAAACAGGGTAAATGACCCGAGACACATACAGTTCAGAATTGTGGTACAATCTTCATTCATCCGTGCTGAGGGGCTTGGAGAGGCAGAGGATGTGAGGTGGGTGGGATAAGTCTGGGAATTTTCTACAGAAGGTAAAAGGGGGGGGGCGAGGTTGAAGACCTGCCAGGGGAAAGAAGTGCCCCCACCCTCATGCCTGTGAAGAGCCACAAGGTCAGAGAGATGCTAGTGCATGAACTGTGTTTGTTTTTCCCAAAGTCTAAAAATATAATGAAAAGGAAATACACACACAAAGTAACCTAACCAGGAATGGGGAAAAGCGGTCACAGCAAGAGCTGAGAAATCTGAGGCAGGAATTTCAGGAACTAGGAGAACTCAGTGACAGGAGCTTGGAAATTCCACCCCGTAACGAGGTTCGTGAAAACTGCCAGCTTCCGATCAGAGTCTGCAGGACTTTCCAGCAGCCTGGGTGGGGCAGAGAGGGGCTGAGGAGGGCGGAGGTGAATGCCTCCCACTGAGAGGGCAAACCTGCCACCTTGAGGGGGTGTGGGTACTGGAAAGAGGAGGTGGGGTTCCTCCATTTAGCCCTCACTCATAGCAATAAAAACCATAACAACCCCTTACTGGGTGTTCACCAGATACCAATAATCTTGTGACGTAGGTACTATTATTCCCATTTTACAGATGAGGACTCAGAGGCACAGAGAGATTAAGCAATTTTCCTAAGATCTCACAGTTGGCAAATGGCAGAGCTGGGGACCTTTTTGAGATCCAGATAATTTTTGAGGATCTGCTTAAAGCTATGTGCCCAGAACCCAGGAAAAAGCTTATGAGGAACTTATATACCACATTTTACATTTAATTTCAGGAGGTTCATAAAGCCTCTAACCCCATTCCATGATAAAGCAATTGGATAAGTAGAGCCAGTGTTGAATTATCTTCCACCTCATCTCCACCCGAATAGCCCAGTAAACAAATCAACAGAGTGTATGGGGCAGGGGGTTACTTATAACAATTGCGTGCCACCCCCGGAAACCCCTTGGGGTTTGCCCTAGCTGGCTTGAGAGGTCTCCCCAGTCTGCTCTGATGTGAGGTGGGGATGAGGTGGCAGGTGGGAGGGGGTGGGCTGGGAAAGCTATAATGGGCTCTGCAGAGAAGCCAGATTGCACTCTACTGGAGGACAATGCTTTTCCCTCACCACCTCAGGGATCCTTTTCGGTTAGAGATTTGGAATGGGCAACTAGCAGAGAGGAAGGCCTCCTCCCTTAATTAAATGCCCAGGGGTTGCTATGGAAACCAGAGCTTCCAAATCCTGGCCAGACAATGGGGAGAGGAGCTGCCTGCAGCCTAGACAAGTGAAGCTTCAGGGGCCTCGTTGGGGACTGGAATAGGGGCCAGAGGGTGAGAAAAAGGGGGTGCCAACGAGAAGCCCAGCCTCCTCTCTCTCCGGGACTGTGGGAAGAGGCCTCTCAGAACCAAGGGGTTTGCCCGAGACAGCAGGGCGATGGTCCTGGAAAGGGGAGGGCGTGGGGGTGGGGCAGCTGGAGCCAAGCACGGCCCAGAACTGAACACCTCCTTTGTTCCCAGAGGAGAAAGCCAGCCAAGTTGGTAAACAAAGGGAAGAGGCCAGAGGGCAGACAGTTAAGTGATAAGGCCTGGGACTGCAAAGAGCTGAATATTGGAGCCCAAGAGAGGGAGGCGCATCTCCTGAGTCCCACCGACAGGCAGAACGTTTGCCTACATTGTCATCCAGACACACACCGCCACCAGAGCCACACAGGAGCCAGACAGACACACACCTCTACAGAAACAATGTGCACAGAAGCACTGGCCTTTGAGGACACACAAACCCCTACTCCTTTGTCCCCCTAACTCCCCTCTGGAGCCCCGTTTTCATCATCAGCCTCAGGCACGTCTCTTCAGGGAAGGTAGAGGACAGTCCTCTGTAACCAGCTCGGGTTCCTGCTAAACGTTGGGCTCAGGGGCTGCAGCAGGTCGCCGATGCTGTTACCTCATGTGGAGGGCAAAGACCCCCATTTTGAAAACATTACAATATGACCATTTATCAACACTCGTGAACCAGGCACTGTACTGAAGGCAATATACACAACCTCTCTTTAATGCTCCCTCAAAATCTCTGAAGTAAAAATGACTGTTTTCTTTTCTTAGAGAAACCTGAGGGGAAGTTAAATAAAGCTAGCAAGTCTCACAGCCCGTACAGGGCAGAAATGGGATTTGAACCCAGGTTTCTCTGGCTCAAAAGCCTGTGTGCCTTACCGCTTTCCCCACTTTTGTTTCAAAAACCTCTTGGAAACATTTCTGAGCAAGCCCACTCTGTTCTCAACCCTTTACCCTCCCACTCAGTGTTACCTAAATACTTCTATAGAAGCAGTTCCCAACTTGTAAGCTGGTTATCTAAGGGTTTATATATAAGGGTTTATATATAACTTGGCTGCTTGGAACCCAATAACATTTTTTCCCAGAGAAAAGGTATTTAGAGGGTCCCGAAAGGCCACCTGACTCAGAATGCAGCTGACAACGGCACATGTGGTTCAGGACTAGCCGGGGATCCCAACCATCACTAACAATATTGTTTCCTGGAGAAATGTATCCCTAGCTACAGCAGTGAGAACGAAACAGCTTTCTTTTCTCCCTTTCCCCTCCCTGTCCTCTTTCATCCTGTTGGACTTGTTTTCCAGTTGCTGGAGTGACTAGGGGGATGGTAATATTTAATAAATCAGGCTACAGATCTGAGTGCCAACCCAAGTGGATGTTTCTTTAGAAAGGGGTTAGAGAAGAGTTAAGAAGCTAAGCCTTCTGAAGTTGAAAGACCATTAAGAAGGCACAGAGGACTGAGGGCAGAGGGAGCAAGCATGGCTGTCTGCAACTGTTTAAAGGACTCTCTTGATTGCACATAGCTAAATATAGGGCTAAACTAGGACCAAGAAGTAAAAGAGAGTCAGATTTTTCTTTGATAAGGAAGAACTTTCTCTATTAAATCTCTTCAAAAGTGGAATGGGCCTGTTCATGAAGTAGTGAGTTCTTTGCCATTGGGAGTATTCAAGGAGGTAAATAACTGCCTATGGGCCATATGATAGAGGAAAAGAAGCACTGGACTGTAATCCCTCTAGATTCATATACTCATTGAGCAAAATATTAGGGAGTATCTGTAAGTGCCCAGCATTGTACCAGGGATGAGGTTCGGAGAATAAGATGGGGTCTTTGCCCTCAGGGAGTTTACAGTCTAATGAGAGAGATAGGCATTATATGAATAAAACAACTGAATCTATAATCTATATTATGATGTAGGTTGTAAAAGAAGGTAATAGGATACTACCATGAGAGAACACCAGAAGGGATCTAATTCAGAGATTGGCTCTAAGAGGGCCTCTCTGAAGAAGCCATAGTGAAGCTGAGATCTGAAGGATGAGTGGGGTCCAACTTGGGGAAAAGTGGGGTATGTGTGTTGCATGTATGTATGTGGGTGGGAGAGTGTTCAGGGCAGAGACAATGGCAAGTAAAAAGGCCCTGGGGCTAGAAAATTGTGAGTAAGGGGACACTGGGAAGAGATGACATTAACAAGGGAGTTTCCATTTTACCCAGTTCCTTGATCTCACTCTTAACTAGTCGCCCCTCCCTCTCCAGTCCTAGATTCCTAGTCCGTGGTGCCTGGCAGCTTCCGCAGTTGCAAGGCCTTACCATTCCCCATGGCTTCTCGCACGTAGCAGACGCGGCTTGTATTTTATCAGTCCTAGTAGGTGGAATGGTAGAATTCTCATCTGTCTTGCATGGGAGGCCCAGGTTCAGTTCTTAACCCAGGAAACTGCCTTTCCTCTTGAGAGGTAGCTGAGTTTAGTGGTGAAGAGCACAGACTCTAGAGCCAGCCTGGCTAGGTTCAGAGTGGCTCTGTCACTTACTTGCTGTCTGATCTGCCCAAGTTACTTAACTATTCTCTGCCTCGGTTTCCCCATGTGTAAAATGAGGGTGCTGATCATGCCTATCTGCTAGGAGTGTTTTGAGTTAAATTTCAGGGTTTAGGACATTGCCTGGCATGTAGTAAGCACTATGTGAGTGTTTAAGTAAAGTAAATCACTGGCAATAAATCACTGCCACGTCTGCTCACCTGCCTCAGCTCATGCTCTCCCAGGTCTACGTCTAGGCCTACAGCAAGGAGCCTTGGGCCAAACCTACTGTTCTCTCTCCTCACCCGTGTCTCTAGCAAGGCTGCCCCTGGCTGCAACCACAGTCCTTAGAGAAGTAGGCAGAGCTGAGCTTGCTCCAGCCCGGCCCTCCTCACCCCCAGAATAAAAGATGTTCCTACTGGTAGGCTGCAGTCAGATCCAGGTGCACTCGTGTTTCCTCCCCCCTCTTCCCCTTCCAGCTGTTTTTCAGAGACTGAGGGTATTCTGGATACACTGAATGGATCACTGAGCCACATTTCCTGGGCCCTGGGCCTGACCCTAAGACTGAGGTTAGAACTCCACTCTGTACTCATTCCTGGTTGGAACTTACACTTCAACATGGTCACCACCACCTTTCTTGTCCGTGACCTTGAGGGCAGTGACTGTCTCCCCGTCGTTCCCTGTTGTACTCCAGGGCCTACACTAGCAGTTGGCTCTCAAGCCTCATTTTTCTCCAGTCCTACTCCTTCCTCAGGTCTCAGCTTACCTGTCACTTCCTCCAGGAAGCCTTCCAGAAGGCCCCTGGTCTAGGTAGGCAGGTCTCCCAGTACTTGGATTTCTCCACTGTCTTTAAGTGTCTCTTAGCTGTGACTCCCACCAGCTTGCCAAGCTTACGCAGGGAAGGGATCATGTTTATCTAATTTGCCAGTATCTTCAGTCCCCAGCACAAGGTCCATAACAGACCGGGAGTTTATACCCGAGGGCCCATGGCTTCATGAAGTCGCCAAAATAATACAAAAATGTTTATAGATTTTTAATGTAGTCTTTCTGGGAGACAGTCTGTATTTTTGTATCATAATCTCAAAGGATATATAACACCCCTCTCCACACACACACACACACAAAGGGTTAAGAATCACTGTAGGCATTCCGTAAACATTTGTTTTTGATTGGATGCATCCATCTGTGAATATAATCATTGACACTCGATAAACGGTTTCTGAATGGATGACCACGCCTCCTCTGCAGCGTTAGGGTGTTGTTAATGTTTTCAATGGATCAAGAAAAACCTCAGCAGAAACCTTTGCCACTTGAGTCCTTAATTCTGTGGCCCTAAATACCCCTCTCTCCAGGGGGGCCCACAACGTAAGACCAAAGTTTCAGAGACTCACAGCCCCTACCAGAGCCTAACTTGTGTCCTGAAATCCCCCTACTGCGCCTTTGCAGCTTCTCAGCTGAAAATAAGCCTGGCGAGCGCAGGGGCGGCGGGAGCAGAGGAAGGAGTCCTTCAAAGCTTTGAACGAGGGAGACTCTGTCCCCTACTGGCTGCCCTGCTTCGGTTCGGGGCCCAGCCGAGAGCCTGGAGGCTCAAAGGACGAGCTCAGAGCAGCGAAGAGGAAGGCAAGGGGCGGCCCCCTAGGGCAGCCTTTCCCGTCAAGGTAACGCTTCGTCCACCAACCATGCAGGGGTAGTAGCTTCTGCTTTGGCGCCCCACCGATTCCCTTCCCGGGGCTCCTATCTTCTACTCCGAAATTAGGAGTTTAGGGAGGGCAGGGGGCGCAGAGGGGGTGGAGGGTCTTCGGGAGTTCAAGAGAGGTCCAGTCACTCAGACGCGGGTTTCTCATGGATCGGTCTCTTGGAGCCTGGCCACTGCCGACACCTTCGGATCCTGAGCCAATTCTCTGCATCGCCTACACTTGGTGTGCGGTGTGCCAGCCCCCCCACATCACCATGGAAACAACAGCCTCTGCCTCCATCCCGGAGCTGATTTGTGAAGCTATGAGAAGAATCTAGATTGGGGAAGGGGTGGGGGTGTGGGGCGGGGGCAAAAGAGAAGAGACGTCCGGGCGGGGGAGGGATTGCTTCTTAAGGGTTATTGGAATACCTTGCCCCTGTGAGGAGAGGCGGCTTTCTTGACAGGCGGTAAATGCTGTCTTCTCGGGGGCCCCTGGTCAGTCCCAACTACCCAAGCCCTCTCCACACAGCCTTAAGTGACTTACTTAACCCCTCTAAGCATCACTTTTCTCATCTGTCAGGGTAAAATAAAAATAATAGCAGCACTTACTTCACAGGCTTATTCCAAGAACCCAATGAGGTAATGCACATACAGCCCTTAATATAGTGGTTGGTTTATAGTGAGGGCTCGAAAAGGTATTATTGTGCATGCTTATATATCTGTATTTATTACTTGGGTCTCCTTAGCTAAATAAACTGCCAACCCTTCAATAATAATATCTGGATACTTCACAATTTTCGAAGTGCTTTTACACACATTCTCTCATTTGTCCCACCCCAGTCCTGAAAAACAGAGAAATGATTACTCTCCCCACTTGGCAGAAAAAGTTTCAGATTCGGAATTTAAGCTTGTTCAAAGGCTCAGCGCTAACCTGGTATTAAAACCCAGCCGCCTATAATGCCTGGGTTCATTTGCCCTATTCACTCATCTCCCTTCTGTTTGTCCCTGGGCCCAACACAGTGCCACAGACGGTCAATGTCTCATTGTTTGCTGACAGTGATCCCGGAGCACAAGTCTCAGGGAGGAGCTAATCCTTCCTGGGTCTGGCCATGAAGGAAACAGAAAACTTGTAATCAAATCTGTAAGTAAAAACATTCCCCCAAAAGGGGAGTGACTGCTAATGGTTTGTGGTTTCTTTTGGTGGGAGGTGGAAAGGTCCTAAAATTGACTGTGGTAATGGTTGCACAACTCTGTGAATGTACAGAAAACCACCAAATCAAACATTTTAAGTGGGTGATTTGTATGGTATGTGAATTATATCTCAATAAAGCTTTTATCTGAAAAATTTCCACAATCACATACCAGGCCTAGATGTGGCACCCAGTGAATTCCACCAAACATTCAAGGAAGAAATAATGTCAATTGGACACAAGTTCTTCCAAATAATAAAAAGAAAGGCTGTTCTCCCCAGTTCACTTTATTAGGTTAGCATTACCTTGATACCAAACCTGATAAGGACATTACAAAAAAGGAAGTTATACTCATGATGTAGGATTTTGCATCTTATAAAAACAAAATCCTTATTTGCTTATACTATAAGCAAATTGTATCTAGCCATACATAAAAAGGGTAGTATATCATGACTATGTTCACCTTAGTCAAAAAATGAAGTTATTTTAACATTTGAAAATCAATGGAATACACTATATGAACTAAACATGTAAGAACAAGATCAAATGACTTTGTCCACGTACATGGATATTTGATTTATAACAAAGGGGGAAGTTTGGAACAACAGGTGCAGAAAAGTGGTAAAATTCAATATCCATTCATGATTTAAAACAATCAAACCTAATAAACTAAAGAATAAGTGAGAATTTTTTAAATCTGATAAAGAATAAACAAAATCCCCATAAGCAAACATCACACTTAGCAGTAAAATGTTGAACTCATTCCCTTTGAGATCAGTAAAAAAATGCCCCTATCATTTTTCTATTAAATTTTGTTTAACATTTCCTAGAGGTGGTAACCATTCAGGAAGTCAAGAAAGGAATAAAATATTTGAGACAAAGAAGAAGTAAACTTGTTGTTGTTTACAGGTGATATAATTGTGATACAGAAAACTAAGAGAAATCTACACATAAGCTATAAAAAGTGAGTTTAGCAATATTGCTGAATGTAAGATCGATTTTCAAAAATTAGCACTTTATATAAATTAATGTCAGCACTAAACAGAAAAAGTAAATTTTAAGAGATACCATTTACATCTGCAAAAAAATCAAATATCTAAAAATAATTCTAACAAAATATGCTTAGGACCTCTTATAGGAAAACTACATGACAATATTAAGACAAATTAAAGAAGAGCCCAATAAATAGAAGGGTATATCATGTTCATCATTTGGAAGACTTGATAATGTAAAGATGGCAGTTCTCCCCAAACTTGTCTAGAGATTCACTGCAATCCCTCATAAAATTCCAACAGGGTTTTTAATGGAAACTGACAAGCTGATTTATTGATGTATGTAAAAACTCAAAAGGCCAAGAGTAACCAAGACACTCTTCAAGAAAAGTAAGATGTGAACTCTTGGTTGAGCATACATCAGGACTTATAACAAGGTTATAATGATTAGGACAGTATGGTTTGGTACAGGAATAAAGAAACAAGCCAATCAGACAGAATTCAGAACTGAAACACAAACCCACAAGTAGATGGACACTTTATTTATGACAAAGGGGGCAATGCAAAGCAGTGAGGAGATATCCCCAAGGCACATAGAAAGTTATAATATACAAAAATCAACTCCAGGTGAATTTTAGATATAAATGTAAAAGACAGAACAATTCAGTCTCTAGAAAATAAGGTAGGAGCCCATCTTTATGACCTTAGGATAGGGAAAGACTTCCCAAACAGTATACAAAAACAAACAGTAAGCATCAAGAAAAATGGATACATTTGATGATTTTAATTTTTAAATATATTCTGTTGGTTAAAAACAAGCAAAACATCATTAAAAAGGTGAAAAGACAAAGGTTGAATATTATGGCATGTGAATTAAATTTTTCAGAAAAGAAAGTGAAAAGTTAAGCCACAAGCTGGGAAGAAATTTTTTTGAACACGTATACTGATAAAGGACTTATATCCAGAATCTAAAATGAACTACTAAAAATCACTAAGAGAAGGACATACAACCTAATATAAAAATGAGCAAGAAGTTTGAAGAGATGCACCACAAAAGAGGATGTCCAAATGGCAAATAAACTTTGGAAAGGGGTTTGACTTCATTAACATCAAGAAAATACACACTCACCAGACACACTCCAATTAAAAAGACTGAAAATATCAAGCACTCAGAAGGTTATGGAACAATAAGAATTCTTTTACACTGCTGGTGGGGTGTAAATTGACACAACCACTTTGGAAAACAGCTCAGTCTATTCCGATAGTTTAATATCTGCATACTCTGGGAACCAGTACATGTACACGTCCTAGAAGTGCGTGCACCTGTGGCCCCAAGGAGTATGTCCAAGAATACCACTGCCATGATAGCTCTCAACTGGAAACAACCCAGATGACCACTGACGATAGAAGTACTATACAAGTAATACATGCTTATGATTTTATTTATATATAGTTCAAATAAAAGTAATACCAAACTACAGTGTGTTGACTACAGATCTCGAGACTTCTTAGCCTCCATAATCATGGAAGCCAATTCCTTCTAATAAGTAAATCTATCTATCTATCTAATCTCTTACTGGTTCTGTTTCTCTGGAGAACTTTACTAATACGTATTCTGGTTGGTACTGGGAGTGGTTCTAAACAAAATTTTAAAGATGAGTTTTCTGAATTGGTTCTCTAATCTGATTAGATATAAAGTTGCTAATGACTGCTATTTCCAGTAGTAAAGAGAGCAGTGATGGCCCATGGCATGATCTGGCAATAGAGATATACAAAATATCACCACTGGGTACTCCTAATCAACCACTTGTAAGAAACAAGGATCTGGGAGATTGTGTATAATGATACTTTCTAATATTTTTGGCAAAGTAACAAAAATAATGAATTAGCTGATTGCTCCTACTGTTACTGGATGAAGTAAGGAAAGAATAAAAGAGCATAGAGATTCAAATGCCCAATTCAAGTGCCAAAAAAAATGACCTGAAATCTTCTATGTGTGCTCGCAAAGACACCCTTATTACCTGTAGCTGCAGGGCTGAGATGGCTGAAAATTAAACCCAGAATCTCATCCTGCTGAATTATAAAGCAATGGTATTTCAGCGTCACAGGGTGTTTACTGTTAAATGGAGGTCATTGACTGGGAAGGAATTAGGATCTTGAAAGGTGGAATGGGTATGTGCAGGAAGACCCTTATAAGGGTAACATTGACCCTCTAAATTCCAATGAGCCTTCTTTGCCAGTGGAAGAGGCCTCCCCACCCCCAGTAGTACTGGCCTCCCTACCACTGATATAAGGGAATCAACCTGTCTGAGGAAATCATAATGGCCTCCCCTGAGGCAGCTGCCATGCAAGACACTGCTGATTCTCCTCAGGATACATTCCCACCACCCCTCTTTGCTTTAGACCTATAACTCGGCTCAAGTCCCAGCAGGCCCTAAAAGTGAGGTGGAAAGGTGACCCACGAGGAGGTGTATGACACTCCAAAAACACTACTTGAGTTTTCCCATTTATGCACACAGAAATCCAGAGAACATGTGTGGAAATGGGTACTAAGAGTATGGGATAATGGTGGAAGGAAAATAATGTTAGATCAGACCAAATTTATTGATATGGGCTCATTAAGTGGGGATTCTGCATTTAATGTTGCAGCTCTGGGAGTTAGAAAGTGTTCTAAGAGTTTGGTTTTCTTGGTTGAAACATGGGCCAAAATGTGACCCATGGTGAGCAAGCTGGAAACGCTGGACGTGCCTTGGTTTAAAGCATAGGAAGGCATTCAAAGGCTTAGGAAAACTGGAATCTTAGGGTGGATTTGTCATTTAAGATCTACTCACACACTGGGAAGGTCCAGAAGACATACCTTTCATGACTATGAGAAAAAAATTTTGTGAGAGGGGCTTCAGTACCCTTGAAGAGCTCTGTGATTGCTCTTCTCTGTAGGCCAAACTTTACCATGGGAACTACAGTCGCTGAATTGGGGAACCTAAACGCAGTGGGAGTGATTGGCTACCAGGGTTGCAGGGGTCAAGTGGTGGCAACTCAGCTAACCAGAGGCATGGTGGGAATGGTTACTACCATAATGGACAGCAGAATCAAGGCAGAAATCGCAACAGTCTGCCTTACAAAAACCTACAGCATTGTCTAATTGTGGTGGGCCTGGAACACTTTCTTATCAAGAGATAAAGAGCCCACACAGCCTGTGCTGTACTTATAACCCTGCGTGGGAATATCCCTCTGTGCTTCATGCTCAATGTGTAATTTTTTGTTTTGCTTAAGTTTGTGCATCAAACAGCCCTCAGGTATGCCTCCAGATTTTTCAGACTCCGTGCGGGAAGTGAAGGGGTCTTTCTACTGTGACACCGGGGGTCCTTGTAGGTCATCTGCCATGCATGGACTTCCAGGAGACACCCACTGACCACAGAGGAACAACACCCACTATTGAAACTGATCTTGGCTTGTCCCTTCTGTCTTAGAGTAAACCATTATTTCATACAGTACTTGACTGTGTTGTGTCTTCCTTGTCAACTCTGATACTGAGATGCAATGGGCAGAAGTGTTTGGACTTTGATTCCTGGTGTCTGCCGCTGTGCTGATCCTTGCTATCTTCCAGGTAGTTGGAATCCAACTTTGACCTTGGTAACTAGTACATGAATTCTTCTTGACATCTTTCCCTTCCAAAAGATATCACACTTGTCCATTACATTGATGACATTATGCTGATTGGATCCCATGAGCAAGAAGTGGCAACTACTCTGAACTTACTGGGAAGACATTTGTATGTCAGAGAGTAGTATATCAATCTGACCAAAGTTCAGAGGCCTTTCAGCTCAGTGAATTTCTAGGGGTCCATTGGTGTGAGGCATGTTGAGATATTCCTTCTAAGGCAAAGGATAAGTTGTTGCATCTGGCCCCTTGTACAACTGAAAAACAGGCATAACACCTTATTGGGCCTCTTTGGATTTGGGAGGCAACATATTCCTCATTTGAGTGTATTACTCTGGCCCACTTACCGAGTGACCTGAAAAGCTTCTAGTTTTGAGTGTGGCATAGAAAAGAGAAGGCTCTGCAACAGATCAGGGTGCTGTACACGCTGCTCTGTCACTTAGGTTCATGATCCAGCAGATCCAGCGGTGCTTGAAGTGTCAGTGACCAATGAGGATGCTATTTGGAGCCTTTGGCAGGCCGTTATGGGTGAAATCACAGCACTGGCTCTCAGGATTTGGGAGCAAAGGCGTGCCATCCTCTGCAGATAACTACTCTTTTGACATAGCTCTTGACCTGCTACTGGGCCTTAATAGACACTAAAGGCTCAACAAGGGGCCACCAAGCTACTGTGGGACCTGAGCTCTTCCTCATGAGCTGGGTGTTATCTGACCCACCAAGCCATAAAGTTAGGCATGCAAAGCAGTACTCCATCATCATTTGAAATTGGAATGTGTGAGTCTGCACCTGAGTAGGCCCTGAAGGCCTAAGCAAGTTAAATGAAGTGGCCCAAACGCCCAAGTTCCCCACAGCCTTCTCTCTCTCAGCCTGCACCTCCGGCCTCAGGGGGACTTCTCTACAATCAGTTGACAGAGGAAAAGACTTAGGCCTAGATGATTCTGAAAAATATGCAGGCACCACCCAAATGTGGACAGCTGTAGCACTACAGCGCCTTTCTGGAGCATCTATGAAGGATTGTAGTGAAGGGAAATATTCCCAGTAGGCAGACTTTTGAGCAGTGCACCTGGTTTTTCACTTTTCTTGGAAGGAAAAATGGCCAGACATGTGACCATATACTGATTCCTTGGCTGTGCCCAGGTTTGGCTGGATGAGGTGCGACTTACAAGGAACATGGTTAAAAAATTAGCGACAAGGAAATTTGGGGAAGAAGTATGTGGAGAGACCTCTCTTAATGGGCAAAAAAAGCAAAGATATTTGTGTGCCGTGTGAATGCTCACAAAAAGTGTTCTCAGAGGAGGATTTTAATAATCAAATAGATAGGATGACCCATTCCTTGATACCAGTCAGTCACCTTCCCAGCCGCTTCTGTCACCATCCAACAGGGCTCATGAACAAAGTGACCATGGCGGCAGGAAAAGGGATTGTTCATGGGCTCAGCCACGTGGACTTCTACTCCCCAAGGCCAGCCTGGCCATGGAAATCACTGAGTTCCCAGTCTTCCAGCAGCAGAGACCACCACTGTGTCTCTGACATAGCACCATTCCTCTGGACGACCAGGTTGATGACAGTGGACCATTTCCATCATGGAAGGGGCACTGTTTTGTTCTTACAGGAATAAACATTTATTCTGGATGCAGACTTGCCTTCTCTGTATGCAATGCTTCTTGCGAAAAATACCATCCATAGACTTACAGAATGTCTTATCGACTGTCATAGTATTTCACACAGCATTACTTTTAATCAAGGAAGTCTCTTCACAGCAAATGAAGTCTGGCAATGGAACCATGCTCATGTAATTCACTGGTATCACCATGTACCCTACCATCCTGAAGCAGCTGGTTTGACAGAATGGTGGAATGGCCTTTTGAAGACTCAGTCACAGTGCCAGCTAGGTGACAGTACCTTGCAGAGCTGGGGTGAGTTTCTCCAGAAGGCTGTATATGCTCTGAACCAGTGTCCAGTATATGGTACTGTTTCTCCCATAGCCTGGATTCATATGTCCAGGAATCAAAGGATGGAAATGTCACCATTATCCTTATGACCCACTAGTAAAATTTTTACCCCCTGTTCCTGCAACCTTATACTCTGCTGGCCTAGAAGTCCTAGCTCCCACCACATGACACACAATGATCCATTGAACTGGAAGTTAAGACTGTCACCCAGCCACTTAGGGCTCCTCATGCCTCTGAATCAACAGGCAAAAAGGGGAGTTACCATGTTAGCTGGGGTGATTGATATTAACTACCAAGGGGAAATTGGACCACTGCTCCACATGGAGATAAAGAAGAGAATGTATTGGGTATAGGAGATCCCTAAGGATGTCTCTTAGTATTACCATACACGATTAGGTCAATGGAAAACTACTACAACCCAATCCAGGCAACACTACTAATGGCTTAGATCCTTCAGGAATGAGAGTTTGAGTCACCCCACCAGGTAAAGAACCATGACCAGCTGAAGTGTTTACTGAAGGCAAAGAGAATACAGAATGGATAGTGGAAGAAGGTAATTCTAAATTGCCAGCTACATCCACATAGCCAGTTACAGAAATGTAATTTCTGTAATTCAAAACTATAATTTTCATGATAGTTCCTATTGTTTTATGAATGTTGTGTGTATAAAAATAAAATATCTTTGTTTTCTTCCCTCTTATTTCCTTATCATGTAACATAAGCTGTATTGACTTTATGTCATAGTATTTAAGTATTATGACCTTGTTATTGTCTTTATTTGGAGACTGAGAGTGCTTTAAGAAGATGTAAATTAATAAGAGCTGGATTTGTGATGGTTAATTTTGTGTCAGCTTGATTGCCACAGGTATCCAGACATTTGGTCAAACATTATTCTGGGTATGTCTGTGAAAGTGTTTCTGGATGACATTAACACTTGAATTGGTAGAATGAATGAAGCAGATTGCCCTCTTTAATGTGGGCGAGCCTCATCCAATCAGTTGAAGGTCTGCATAGAAGAAAAGTACTGAGTAAGAGGGAGTTCCTTCTGCCTGACTGCTTGAGTTGGAACATTGGTCTTTTCTGGACTTTGGGCTCAGACTGAAACATCAGATGTGTATATATATATTGTTTCTGTCTCTGGAGAACTAATACATTATATTTAACATTTAAATACATGCATTATACCTCATTTAAAACAATTTTATTGAGGCACATTTTTGCATATCATATAATTCACCCTTTTCAAGTGTACAATTCAATGATTTTTTTAAATCAAATTCATCAAGTTGTCCAGCATAACTCAGTTTTAGAACATTTCATCAACCCAATATGATGTGTCATGCACATTTAATATTAATCTTCCTTCTCCCTCCCCCAGGCAATTGGTAGTCTATTTCCTCATTTTATAGCTTTACCTTTGCTGGATAGATCATATAAATGGAATCTTACAATATGTGGTCTCTTGTCTATGGTTTCTTCCACCGAGCATGTTTGTTAGGTTCATTCACATTGTAGCATGCGTCTGCAGTTTAATCCCTCTTGTTGTTGAATAGTATTCCACGGTATGGAAAGAGCATATTTTGTCTACTTGCTCACATGTTGATGGGCATTTAGGTTGTATTCAATTGGGCTATTATTAGTAATGCTGCTAAGACCATTCCTGTGCAAGTCTGTGTGGATACATCTCCATTTTTCTTAGACTGACATCTAATAGTGAAATTGCTGGTAAATTTATGTTTAACATTTTAAGAAACTGCCAACCTGTTTTCCAAAGTGACTGCACTATTTTACATTCCCATCGGCAATTTATAAGGGTTCCCATTTTTCCATACTCTTTCTAAAAGTTATCTGTATTCTTAAATATGGGTGTTCTCTGAAAAACGAATCCCCCAAAAAGGTTTTAAACGTTTCAGTGAGGTTAGGGTTTGGGGAGGTAAAACGACTCCGTTAAAAAGTGACTGCGGTCCTCCAGCCGGCAGAGGGCGCTCCAAGCCAGGACTTCCTTGCCTTTCAAGGAGAGAGTTTAGCCAGATCCTCGTTGCTAGGAGACGGAGATGCGTCTTTCGGCTGGAGATCCAAACTCCCTGCTATTCCAGGCTCTCTCTTACCTGAAGACTGAGATCTAAAGTCCCACTACCGTCCAGGCGCAGTTCCAGAAGGCCCCATTTTGGGGACGTTTTCCTCCTTTCCCCTCTACAGCCGGCGGAGGCAGTCCGAGGATACTCGCCCAGATACAGTCTCCTACCCAGCTATGCCCAAGAAAGGGAAAAAGGCCAAGACGCCCCTCTCCGATGAGGAGCAGCTGCTTTTGTTTCAGCAGAAGTTGCTGGCAGAGGAGGAGATGGCCAAAAAGAAAGAGAGGCTCCTGAGCCAGTTCTTGAAGGTAATGGCTTTCTGCATTACTCCCTGCCCAACCCACTCACCCCTGCGGCCTTGACCCTGTCACTCTGGCAGCCTCATTTTCATGCGGGCCTTCCTTCCTCTGGAAATCATGAGGCCCGGATATACTTAGATTTTGAGTTACGCTGTTTGGGGGGAGGGGCAGCTCTCTGTGAAGCATGGAAGGGGGCAGGTGGTATGGAGTCACAACTGAGCCTCATAACTGGGACAGTAGATGGTATCAGCTGCCCAAGCTGTCTGAAATTCTAACGTTCTCCCTGGAGATGGGTCACAAACAACATCCTGCTCTATCGCCTTCTCTCTGAAGGAAATTCTCACCCTTGCCCTCCCTAAAACGCCTTTGGGCTGTTGCCTGTCTTACATCAGACCCTCCCAAAACAAGAACAGGAACTCCCTGGTGTCAGCCATCAAGAGCTTTGGTCCTGCAGAAAAGATAAAGGGCACAGTGTTAAGCTGACAAACTGTGATCTTGTTTGTTATACTGTATCAGGACTTTTGGTCCTGACCTCCTGGGGTGTATTTATTCCTTCCCATAGGATAAGCTGGCCAAGGAGGAGCACAGCAGTGCTCTGAACCTTAATAAGATTAACACACAATGGAGAACTGTCCTTAGGGAGGTCAAGACCAGAGAGCTTCGTAAGGACATTGAGGTCCTCAGCCAAACATTTGAACGAGTGGTGGACTGCAAGGACAGTGTCATCAAGGTAGGCCTTCTATCCAAGGAAACCCTTCAATATGGCTGCCTTGATCTCATCTCTTAGTAGAATGGGCCTAGTTTTTTTTTGTTGTTGTTGTTAAAGAATTGCTAGTAGTATTCTTGTAATTTTTTTAATCTTTGCTGAATACATTGTATTTCTCCTTTCTCATGCCTTATTGTGTATAGTTTTGCTCTTTCACTTAATCAGTATTTAATTGTTTTCAAAGAACCGATTTATTTATGTATGTATTCTTTGTCGTATTTTTGTTTTGTTTCATTGGTTTTAGCATTTAGGTTTTTTTAATCCTAGTGTTACAGAAATTTTGTTCATTTCCTGATTTCTTAAAATGAAGACTGAGTTCCTATTTTTTTTCTTATTTAATAATAAATTTATTTAAAGGCAAATATTTCCTTCTACATTCAGCTTTCAAATGCCTCATAAGTTTTGGGGTTAAGTATCCTTTTCATTGCTTAATAGTTTATAACTTATCTTTGATGTACTCTTTGATCCAAAGGTTATCTACAAGTGTGTTTCTTAATTTGTTATGTTCTTAATTTCTTTATATGTATTCCCTTAATTTTTATTGGAGTATGATTAGAGAAAGCAGGTAATATCTCTGTTTTGTTAATTTGTTAATTTTTCTTTCTGGGAAAGTACATGATAGATATAAATGTACAAGGACATACAAACAAAATGAATAGTGTCTTATAGAGGAATACATATAAGAGTCTACATAGCAATTTAATCAAGTTAATTTACTTAGTTTCCCTAGAACTGTTCAATTCTAAGAGGGATATAATTCTTTCACTAAATATCATGTTTTTTCAATCATGCATTTGTGGGGTTTTTTGCTTCTTTTTATTGAAGTATAGTGGTATACAATCTTATGTTGGTTTCAAATACACAACCCAGTGGTTCAACAGTTAACTGTATTATTAAATCCTCACCCCTTCTAGTGTGGTTACTATCTGTCACCACAGAAAGATGTTATACAGTCATTGGCTATATTCTCCATGCTGTACTACTATCCCTGTGACCAACTTATATTATGACTGAAAATTTTTGTGCCCTTTTATCCCCCTCACCCTCCCCACCCCCACCCCCATGGTAACCACTAGTCACTTCTCAGTGTCTATGTCTATGAGTCTACTGCTGTTTTGTTCATTCTGTTTTGCTTTGTTTTTATATTCCACAAGTAAGTGAAATCATATGGCATTTGTCTTTCTCCGCCTGGCTTACCTGACTGAGCACAACACCCTCCAGATCCATCCACATTGCCACAAATGGAAGAATGTCCCCCCACCACTACGACTGAACAATATTCCATTGTGTGTATGTACCACATCCTCTCCATCCACTCATCTACCAATAGACACTATGTTTCTTCCATATCTTGGCCATTGTAAAAAACGTGGCAGTAAACACAGGGGTGAACACATCTCTTTGAATCAGGGATTCTGTTTTCTTTGGGTACATTCCCAGAAGTGGAATTAGTGGGTTGAATGGCACCTCCATTCTCGCCCTTTGAGGACCCTCCACACTGCCCTCCACAGTAGCTGCACCAATCCACATTCCCACCAAAGCAGGAGGGCTCCCACCTCTCCACCATTTCCTGTCTCCTGGATAGCAGCCAATCCAACTGGCATGAGGTGATATACCATTGTGGCCCTGACCTGCACCTTCCTTATGATACAGAGCACCCCCACATGTGCCCGTTGGCCACCTGTATTTCCTCCTTGGAGAAATGTCCGCCCAGATCCTCCACCCATTTTTTAATTGGGTTATTTGGCTTTTTGGTGTTGAGATGTATGAGCTCTCTACATGCTCCAGATATTACCCCCCCATCAGATAAACTGTTTATGAATATATTCTCCCGTACTTCAGGCTGCCCCTATCTTCACTCTGCCAATGGTGTCCTCCACTGTACAGAAGCCCTTCAATCTGATGTACTCCCACCTGTTCATCCCTGACTTTGTTTCCCTTGCTTGAGGAGATGTATCCAGGAAAAAATTGATCATACTTACATCCAAGAGATTTTTGCCTATGTTTTCTTGTAAGAGTTTCATGGCCTCGTGCCTTATATTCAGGTCCTTGATCCATTCTGAGTTTACCTCCATGCATGGAGTTAGATAGTAATCCAGCTTCACCCTTCAATACATAGCTGTCCAGTCCTCCCAACACCAGTCATCAAAGAGGCCGTCTTCTCCCCATTGTACATCCATGGCTCCCCTATTGTATATTAATTGACCACATATGCATGGGTCTATATCCAGGCTCTCCATTCTCTTGCACCACACTATTTTGATTACTGCATCCCTGCAGTGTGGCCCAAAGTCAGGGAAAATAATGCCCCCACCCTGCTCTTCTCTCTCAGGATTGCCTTGGTATTTGGCATCTCCCACAGCTCCATATGAACCCCAGGATTATTTGTTCCAGTTCACCACAAAATGCTGCTGGTGCCCTGATAGGGATTGTACAGAGTCTTCAAGTTGCCCTGGGCAGGATGGCCACTTTGACAATACTAATCTTCCCATCCATGAACATCCATGAAATAGATTTCTATTTATTTGTGTCTTCAACCTCCCTCATGAGTGTCCCACAATTCTCAGAGTTCCCTCACGTCCCTGGCTAGGTTCACTCCCAGGCATTTTACTCTCCTTGATGCAACTGCAAATGGAATCACCTTCCCAATTTCCCCCTCTGCCAGCTCATTGCTAGTATACAAGAAGGCAACAGACGTCTGCACACTAATTTTATATCTCGCAACTTCGCTGAATCCAGTCATTAGTTCTAACAGTCTCTTGGTGGAGTACCCAGGGCCTTCTATGTATCATGTAATCTGCAAATACTGACAGTTTAACTTCTTCCTTACCAATCTGGATGCCTTTTATTTATCTGTCTTGTCTGATTGCCATGGCTAGGACCTCCATCCAGTACTATGTTGAATAAAAGTGGTGAGAGTGGACATCCTTGTCTGCTCCTGATCTTTAAGGAAAAGCTTTCAGCTTTTATCCATTAAGTATGATATTAGCTGTGGGTTTCTCATATATGGCCTTTATTATGTTGAGGTACATGCCCTCTATACCCATTTTGTTGAGAGTTTTTATCATGAAGGGATGTTGAGTTTTGTCAAATGTTTTTTCAACATCTATTGAGATGATCATGTGGTTTTATCCTTCTTTTTGTTAATGTGGTATATGATATGGATGGTCTTATGAATATTATACCATCCTTGCATCCATGGAATAAATTCCACTTGTTCATGATGGATGACCCTTTTGATGTATTTTTGAATTCAGTTTGCTAATATTTTGTTGAGGATTTTTGCATGTATGTTCATCAGGGATATTAGTCTATAATTTTCTTTTTTTGTAGTGACTTTGCCTGGTTTTGGTATTAGAGTGATGTTGGCCTCATAGAATGAGTTTGGAAATACTCCCTCCTCTTCTACTTCTTGGAATACTTTAAGAAGGATGGGCATTAGCTCTTCTTTAAATGTTTGGTAGAATTCAGATGTGAAACTATCTGTTCCTGGACTTTGTTGGGAGTTTTTGATTACCAATTCAATCTTATTGTTGGTAATTGGTTTGTTCAAATTTTCTGTTTCTTTCTGGGTCAGTCTTGGAAGGTTGTATTTTTTTAAGAAGTTGTCCATTTCTTCCAGGTTGTTCAGTTTGTTAGCATGTAATTTTTCATAGTTTTCTCTAATAATTCTTTGTTCTGTGGTATCTGTTGTGACTATTCCTTCTTTGTTTCTGATTTTGTTTATTTCTGTACAGTTTTTTCTTGATAAGTCTGGCTAGGGGTTTATTTATTTTGTTATTTTCTCAAAGAACCAGCTCTTGGTTTCATTGATTTTTTTCTATTGTTTTATTCTTCTCTATATTATTTATTTCTGCTGTGATCTTTATGATGTCCCTCCTTCTAACTTTGAGTTTCATTTGTTCTTCTTTTTCTAGTTTCTTTCATTGTGATTTTAGACTGTTTATTTGGGATTGTTCTTGTTTCTTGAGGTAGGCCTGTATTGCTATGTACTTCCTTCTTAGTACCACTTTTGCAGCGTCCCACAAATATTGGACTGTTGTATTTTTGTTTTCATTTTTCTCCATGTATTGCTTGATTTCTGTTTTAATTTGTTCATTGATCCTTTGATTATTTTGAAGCACATTGTTTGGCCTCCATGTGTTTATAGGCTTTTTTGGTTTTCTTTGTGTAATTTATTTCTAGCTTCATACCATTGTGGTCTGAGAAAATGCTTGATATAATTTCAATCTTTTCTAATTTATTGATGCCCTTTTTGTGGCTTAGTAAGTGATTTATCAGGGAGAATGTTCCATGTACACTTGATAAAAATGTGTATCCTGCTGCTTTTGGGTGGAATGTTCTGTAGATATCTGTTAGGTCCACCTCATCTAATGTATTCTTCATTGGCTCTGTTTCCTTGTTTATTTTCTGTCTGGTTGATCTATTGATGTGAGTAGTGTGTTAAAGTCTCCTAATATCCTAATATGAACGAGTTGCATTCTATTTCTCCCTTTAATTCTGTTAGTATTTGTTTCACATATATAGGTGCTCCAGTGTTGGGTGCATAGATATTTATAATGGTTATATCCTCTTGTTGGATTGACCCCTTTATCATTATGCTCTTGTTATTTTATGGTTTTCTTTAGTATTATGATCGGATTCCTCTTTTAATTTTTTGTGTATCTATTATAGGCTTTAGGTTTGTGGTTACAATAAGGTTCAAGGATAGCTTCCTGACTACATAACAGTCTATTAAGTTGATATTGCTCTTTTTCAAACAGTCTAAAAATATTTTTTTTCTTATTTCTCCTACACACTTTATGTATTAGATGTCATAATCTGCACTTTTTGTGTATCCCTTGACTGATTTTATGTATAGTTGTTTTTACCACTTCTGTTTTAATTTCATACTTCTTAGTAATTAACTGGTCTACTAACTTTACTGTGGGTTTATTTTCACTAGTGAAAACTATTTAGCATTAGGAACATTTCCATCTATAGCAGTCTCTTTAACATATCCTGTAATGCTGTTAATTGTTATAAATTTCTTGAGCCTTCATTTATATGGGAATTGTTTAATCCCTGCTTCAAATTTGAATAAGTTTGCTAGGTAAAGGAGTCTTGGTTGAAGGTTCTTCTGTTTCAATACATTAAATATTTGAAAAAGGAAGTAACCATGTCAATTGGCTTAAAGATAGAGGCGTGAGAAGTGAGACAGAAACCTCCTCCCAAAACCACATATAATATGAAAATATAGCAAATACAACTAATCCTGAAAGAGCAACAGGTAAGAAGACTGCAACAGACTGCCTGCATATGGGGAAAAGAGAAGACCTCATGGAAAAGAGTAAAGAAGCAAAGCTGTGATCCGGAGGGACCCAAGCCTTTCCCCTACCCCACCTCACCAGCAGGAGGAAGACAAATGGACAGGGGAGGGGGTGGAGGCCTAGGACTACTGAACACCCAGCCCTGGATATTTGCTCTGGGAACATGAACCTAAATTACATGGTGCTCTGGAGATTAGTGGGGTTGGAAAATTGAGACAGGCAGAATACTCAGGGAGACTGAGATTCCAGTCACTTGTAGAGAAGAGATACCCACAACAGGCCACTCTGGGACAAAAGAAAGGCAGGCACTCTGAGAGACCTCCCAAAAGTGAGAGGGCTGCTGAAAGGGCAAGGACTGCACATAGCTTGCTGCTCAGGAGAACGGACAGGTGGACGAAATCATCCCAGAACACAGCCCAGCAGGTTGGGAACTTTTGGGAGCTTCAGGGCTCCATACCACTGGCTGGCCACGCAGCTCCAAAGACCCCCACCACGATATGCAGCCTGCCACTCCGTCCTCCCAGCCGGCACTGGCTCGCAAACCTGCTGCCCCAGCCATTGTGCTAGGCCAGCCAGAGGGCAACCCCACCTACAGCAGTTACAGAGGCATAGCATAGAGGCTCCTCCCTGCAGAATTGGCCCACTGGCCCTGGCAGTGGAGGCAGGCACTGCAGCTGGGAAGCAGGAAAGAGCTCTTTCCTCCTGGCAGGCACCAGCATTGCTCATCTGTGACCCCCGCCATCGTTCCAGGGGCTGAGCACCTCCAAAAAGTAGAGCTTCTGGGCACTAGTGCGTGCCACCTACAAATATGAAGCGTCAAAAGAACCTGGTTCAACCCAAAAATCCCACAAACACCAGAAAGAGGGCCAAGTGAAACTGAACTCACCAATCTTCCTGAAAGAGATTTGAAAATAAAAATCATAAATATGCTAATGGACCTACAGGAAAATATTAAAAACCTCAGGGAGGAATTCAAGAAAGAAATAGAAACTTTGAAAAATACAGTATCCAAAATGAAACATACAATGGAGGGATTTAAAAGCAGATTAGATGAAGTAGAGATGATAAATGAAATAGGAATTAGAGAACAAGAATACAAAGAATCCGAAGCACATAGAGAAAAAAGGATCTCTATGAATGAAAGAATTTTGAGACAACTGTGTGACCAATCCAAATGGAACAACATTCACATTATAAGTGTACCAGAAGACGAAGAGACAGAAAAGGGTTAGAAAGTGTCTTTGAGGAGGTAATTGCTGAAAACTTCCCCAAGCTGGGGAAGGCAATAGCCTCTCAGGCCATGGAGGTGCATAGATCTCCCAACACAACAGAACCAAGCCAGAGAACACCAAGACATATAATAATTGAAATGGCAAAGATCATGGATAAGGACAGAGTATTAAAAGCAGCCAGAGAAAGAAAAAAAGTCACAAAACAAAGGAAAACCTAACAGGCTATCATCAGACCTCTCAACAGAAACATTGCAGGCCAGAAGGGAGTGGCATGACCTATTTCATGCAACGAAACACAAGGGCTTCGAACCAAGAATACTCTACCGAGCAAGGTTATCATTTAAATTTGAAGGAAAAATTAAACAATTTCCAGATAAGCAAAAGTTGAAAGAATTTACCTCCCATAAACCATCTCTACAGTATATTTTGGAGGGACTGCTATAGATGGAAGTGTTCCTAAGGCTAAATAGCTATCACCAGAGAAAATGAAACCACAGCAAAGAAATTAATTACTAAGCAACTGCAACATTAAATCAACTATCCCCAAAGTCAGTCAAGAGATAGACAAAGAGTACAGAATATGATACCTAATATATAAAGAATGGAGGAGGAAAAAAGAGAAGGGGAAAAAAAAAACCTTTAGATTGTGTTTGCAATAGTATACTAAGTGAGTTAAGTTAGACTGTTAGACAGTAAAGAAGTTACCCTTGAACCTTTGGTAACCATGAATCTAAAGCCTGCAATGGCAATAAGTACATACCTATTGATAACCACCCTAAATGTAAATGGTCTGAATGCACCAATCAAAAGACATAGAGTCACTGAATGTATAAAAAAACAAGACTGATCTTTATGTTGCCTACAAGAGACTCACTTCAAACCCAAAGACATACACAGACTAAAAGTGAAGGGATGGAAAAAGATATTTCATGCAACTAATAAGGAGAAAAAAGCAGGAGTTGCAGTACTTGTATCAGACAAGATAGACTTCAAAACAAAGAAAGTAACAAGAGACAAAGAAGGACATTACATAATGACAAAGGGGTCAGTCCAACAGGAGGATATAACTATTATAAATATCTGTGCACCCAACACAGGAGCACCTGCATATGTGAAACAAATACTAACAGAATTAAAGGGGGAAATAGAATGCAATGCATTTATTTTAGGAGACTTCAACACACCACTCACTCCAAAGGACAGATCAACCATACAGAAAATAAGGAGACAGAGGTACTGAACAACACATTAGAACAGATGAACCTAACAGACAATCTAAAGACCACTCCACCCAAAAGGAGCAAGATATACATTCTTCTCAAGTGCACATGGAACGTTTTCAAGAATAAATTATATACTAGACCACAAAAGGGCCTCAGTAAATTCAGAAGGATTGAAACTGTACCAACCAGCTTTTCAGATCACAAAGGTATGAAACTAGAAATAAATTATGCAAAGAAAACAAAAAAGCCCACAAACATATGGAGGCTTAACAACATGCTCCTAAAAATCAATGGATCAATGACCAAATAAAATTGAGATCAAGCAATATATGGAGACAAGTGAAAATAACTCAACACTGCAAAATCTGTGGGACATGGCAAAGGCCATGCTAAGAGGGAAATATATTGCAATACAGGCTTACCTCAGGAAAGAACAATCCCAAATGAACATTCTAAACTTACAATTAAGAAACTAGAAAAAGAAGAACAAATGAGGCCCAAAGTCAGTAGAAGGGGGGACATTATGAAGATCAAAGCAGAACTAAATAAAATCAAGAAGAATAAAACAATAGAAAGCATCAATGAAACCAGGAGCTGGTTCTTTGAGAAAATAAACAAAATAGATAAACCCCTAGCCAGACTTAATCAAGAAAAAAAAAGAATCTACACACATAAACAGAATCAGAAATCAGAAAGGAAAAATCACTATGGACACTATAGTAATACAAAGAATTATTAGAGTACACTTTGAAAAATTATGTGCTAACAAATTGGATAACCTAGAAGAAATGGACAACTTTCTAGAAAACTACAACCTTTCAAGACCTATCCAGGAAGAAACAGAAAATCTGAACAGACCAATTACCAGCAATAAAATTGAATTGGTAATCAAAAAACTACCTAAGAACAAAACTCCTGGATGAGATTACTTCACTGCTGAATTTTATCAAACGTTTAGTGAAGACCAAATACCCAACCTCCTTAAAGTTTTCCAAAAAGTAGAAGAGGAGGGAATACTTCCAAACTCATTCTATGAGGTGAGTATCACTCTAATACCAAAACCAGGCAAAGACATAACAAAAAAGAAAATTACAGACCAATATCCCTGATGAACATAGATGCAAAAATACTCAACAAAATATTAGCAAACTTAATTCAAAAATACATCAAAAAGATCATCCATTATGATCAAGTAGGATTTATTCCAGGGGTGCAAGGATGGTACAACATTAGAAAATCCATCAACATCATCCACCATATCAACAAAAAGAAGGACAAAAACCACATGATCATCTCCATAGATGCTGAAAAGCATTCGACAAAATCCAACATCCATTCTTGATAAAAACTCTCAACAAAATGTATATAGAGGGCAAGTACCTCAACATAATAAAGGCCACCTATGACAAACCCAGAGCCAACATCATACTTAACAGCAAAAAGCTGAAAGCTTTTCCTTTAAGATTGTGAACAAGACAAGAATGCCCACTCTCCCCACTTTTATTCAACATAGTACTGGAGGTCTTAGCCACAGCAATCAGACAACACAAAGAAATGAAAAGCATCCAGATTGCTAAGGAAGAAGTTAAACTGTCACTCTTTGCAGATGACATGATATTGTACATAAAAAACCCTAAAGACTCCACCCCAAAACTACTAGAACTAATAACTGAATTCAGCAAAGTTGCAGGATACAAAATTAATACACAGAAATCTGTTGCATACCTATATACTAACGATGAACTAGCAGAAAGAGAAATCAGGAAAACAATGCCATTCACAATTGCATCAAAAAGAATAAAATACCTAGGAATAAACCTAACTAAGGAGGTGAAAGACCTATACCCTGAAAACTACAAGACACTCTTAAGAGAAATTAAAGAGGACACTAACAAATGGAAATTCATCCCATGCTCTTGGCTAGGAAGAATTAATATTGTCAAAATCGCCATCCTACCTAAAGCAATCTACACATTCAATGCAATCCCTATCAAAATACCAACAGCATTCTTCAACAAACTGGAACAAATAGATCTAAAATTCATATGGAACCACAAAAGACCCCAAATAGCCAAAGCAATCCTGAGGAGGAAGAATAAAGCTGGGGGGATTATACTCCCCGACTTCAAACTCTACTACAAAGCCACAGTAATCAAGACAATTTGGTACTGGCACAAGAACAGACCCATAGATCAATGGAAACAGAATAGAGAGGCCAGGTATAAACCTAAGCATATATAGTCAATTAATATATGATAAAGAAGCCATAGATATGCAATGGGGAAATGACAGCCTCTTCAACAGTTGGTGTTGACAAAACTGGACAGCTACATGTAAGAGAATAAAATGGGATTATTGTCTAACTCCATACACAAAAGTAAACTCAAAATGGATCAAAGACCTGAATGTAAGTCGTGAAACATAAAACTCTTAGAAGAAAACATAGACAAAAATTTCTTGAATATGAACATGAGCAACTTTTTTCTGAACATATCTCCCCGGGCAAGGGAAACAAAAGCAAAAATGAACAAGTAGGACTATATCAAACTAAACAGCTTCTGTACAGCAAAGGACACCATCAATAGAACAAAAAGGCATCCTACAGTATGGGAGAATATATTTGTAAATGACATATCTGACAAGGGGTTAACATCCAAAATATATTAAGAACTCACATGCCTCAGCACCCAAAAAGCAAATAATCCAATTAAAAAATGGGCAGAGGAGCTGAACAGACACTTCTCCAAAGAAGAAATTCAGATGGCTAACAGGCACATGAAAAGATGCTCCACATCACTAATTATCAGGGAAATGCAAATCAAAACCATAATGAGATATCACCTCACACCAGTTAGGATGGCCAGCATCCAAAAGACAAGGAACAACAAATGCTGGCGAGGATGCAGAGAAAGGGGACCCCTCCTACACTGCTGGTGAGAATGTAAATTAGTTCAACCATTGTGGAAAGCAATACAGATGTTTCTCAAAAAGCTAAAAATAGAAATACCATTTGACCCAGGAATTCCACTCCTAGGAATCTACCCAAAGAAAACAAGATCCCAGATTCAAAAAGACACATGCACCCCTATGTTTCTTGCAGCACTATTTACAATAACCAAGAAATGGAAGCAACCTAAGTGTCCATCAGTAGATGAATGGATAAAGAAGACGTGGTACATATACACAATGGAATATTGTTCAGCCATAAGAAGAAAACAAATCCTACCATTTGCAACAACATGGATGGAGCTAGAGGGTAGTATGCTCAGTGAGATAAGCCAGGTGGGGAAAGACAAGTACCAAATTATTTCACTCATTTGTGGAGTATAACAAAGCAAAACTGAAGGAACAAAATAGCAGCAGACTCACAGACTCCAAGAAGTTACCAAAGGGGAGAAGTGGGGATGGGTGGGTGGGGAGGGAGGTAGAAGGCTATTGAAGGGCATTATGATTAGCACACATGGTATGGGGGGTGTCACAGGGAAGACAAGTAGTGACTCTGTGGCATCTTACACTGATGTACAGTGACTGCAATTGGGTGTGGAGGGGACTTGATAATATGGGTGAATGTACTTATCACAATATTGCTCATGTGAAACCTTCATAAGAGTGTATATCAATGAAACCTTAATAAAAAAAAAGAGAAAAAGAAAAAGGAAGCAGCCAAGGTTCTCTGACCAGAATGAATGAATAAATAAATAAATAAATAATTCTCTTAATGAGTCTGGCTAGGGGTTTATCTATTTTGTTTATTTTTTCAAAGAACCAGCTCTTGGTTTCATTGATTTTTTTCTATTGTTTTATTCTTCTCAATTTTATTTATTTCTTCTCTGATCTTTATTATATCCCTCCTTCTGGTGACTTTGGGCCTCATTTGTTCTTCTTTTTCCAGTTTCAGTAATTGTGTCTTTAGACTGTTCATTTGGGAATGTTCTTCCTTCTTTAAATAGGCCTGGATTGCAATATACTTTCCTGTTAGAACTGCCTTTGCTGCGTCCCACAGAAGTTGTGGCTTTATGTTGTTATTGTCATTAGTCTCCATATATTCTTTGATTTCTGTTTTGATTTGGTCGTTAACCCATTGATTAATTAGGAGAATGTTGTTAAGTCTCCATGTATTTGTGAGCCTTTTTGATTTCTCTCTAAAATTTATTTCTAGTTTTATACCTTTCTGGTCTGAGAAGTTGGTTGGTAGGATTTCAATATTTTTTAATTTACTGAGGTTGTTTTTGTGGCCTAGTATGTGGTCTATTCTGGAAAAAGTTCCATGTGCACTTGAGAAGAATGTGTATCCTGTTGCCTTTGGGTGCAGAGTTCTGTAGAGATCTGTTAGGTCCATCTGTTCTAGTGTGTTGTTCAGTGCCTCTGTGTCTTTACTTATTCTCTGTCTGGTTGATCTGTCCTTTGGAGTGAGTGGTGTGTTGAAGTCTCCTAAAATGAATGTATTGCTGTCTATTTCCTCCTTCAATTCTGTTAGTATTTGTTTCACATATGCTGGTGCTCCTGTGTTGGGTGCATATATATTTATAATGGTTATATCTTCTTGTTGGACTGACCCCTTTATCATTATGTAATGTCCTTCTTTATCTCTTGCTACTTTCTTCGTTTTGAAGTCTATTTTGTCTGATACAAGTACTGCAACACCTGCTTTTTTCTCTTTGTTGTTTGCATGAAATATCTTTTTCCATCTCTTCACTTTTAGTATGTGTATATCTTTGGGTTTGAGGTGAGTCTCTTGTAAGCAGCATATAGATGGGTCTTGCTTTTTTATCCACACTGTTACTCTGTGTCTTTTGATTGGTGCATTCAGTCCATTTACATTTAGGGTGATTATCGATAGATATGTACTTATTGCCATTGCTGGCTTTAGATTTGTGGTTACCAAAGGTTCAAGGGTTGCTTCTTTACTATCTAAGAATCTAACTTAACTTTCTTGTTAAGTTATTGTGAACACCATCTGATGTTTCTTTATCTCTCCCTTCCTATTCTTCCTCCTCCTTTCTTTATATATTAGGTGTTTTATTCTTTGCCTTTAGTTAGTATTTGAATGGTCTGCTTTCTTTGCTATGATTTTATTTTCTCTGGTGACATCTTTTTAGCCTCAGGGGTCCTTCCCTCTAGAGCAGTCTGTTTAAGATATCCTGTAGTGGTGGTTTATGAGAGGCAAACTCTCTCAACTTTCGTTTGTCTGGAAATTGTTTAATCCCTGTGTCATATTTAAATGATAATCGTGCTGGATCCAATATTCTTGGTTCGAGGCCCTTCTGTTTCATTACGTTAAATATATCATGCCATTCTCTTCTGGCCTGTAAGGTTTCTGTTGAGAAGTCTGATGACAGTCTGATGGGTTTTCCTTTGTAGGTGATCTTTTTTCTCTCTCTAGCTGCCTTTAATACTCTGTCTTTATCTTTGACCTTTGCCATCTTAATTATTATGTGTCTTGGTGTTGTCTTCCTTGGGTCCCTTGTGTTGGGAGATCTGTGGGCTTCCGTGGACTGCGAGACTATTTCCTTCCCCAGCGTGGGAAAGTTTTCAGCAATTATTTCTTCAAAGACATTTTCTATCCCTTTTTCTCTCTCTTCTTCCTCTGGTACTCCTATAATGCGAATATTGTTCAATTTGGATTGGTCACACAGTTCTCTTAATATTCTTTCATTCCTAGAGATCCTTTTATCTCTCTCTGCCTCAACTTCTCTGTATTTCTGTTCTCTGATTTCTATTCCATTAACAGTCTCTTGCACCTCATCCAGCCTGCTGTTAAGCCCATCGATGGCTTGTCTGATTTCTGCATAGTCTTTCCTCACTTCCCTCACTTCCTCTCTCAGCTCTTGCACATTTCTCTGTAGATCCGTCGGCATGGTTATGACTTTTATTCTGAATTCTTTTTCAGGAAGACTGTGCATGTCCATCCCTTCAGGTTCCCTCTCTGGGGTTGTCTGGGTCTGAAGCTTTGTCTGTACCATATTCCTCTGTCTTTTCATGGCTATAGAAATGGTTGCTGGTAGTTGCCACATATATCAGTTGGGCTCTTTATGACTGCCTCGCGGGGTGCCGAATCCTCTCAGGTGTAGCTGCATGCTGTGCGCTTTCCTGTGTATTCTGTTCTCTCTTTTAGGAGTAGTTGTATTTGCTGTGTTTTTGTGGATAAATATAATGTTGGGAGGAGATTTCTGCTGCTCTGTTCACGTCGCCATCCTAAATATATATATATTTCATGCCAGTCCCTTCTGGCCTGTAAAGTTTCTTCTGAGAAGCATGCTGATAACCTGATGGGATTTCCCTTATTAGCAGTCTTTTTTCTTTTCTGACTACTTTCAGTACACTCTCCTTATCGTTATTCTTTGTCATTTTAATTATTATATGTCTTGTTGTTGTCTTCCTGGGGTTCCTTTAGTTAGTGGCTTTGTGTACTTCCAGGACCTTCCTAGATTGGGGAGGTTTTCAACAATTATTTCCTCAAAGAGACTTTCTATTATTTTGTCTCTATCTTCTCCATCTGGTACCCCTATTTTGTGAATATTTTTTTGTTTGGATTGGTCACACAGCTCTCTTAGCATTCTTTTGTTCCTAGAGATCCTTCTTTCTCTCTGCTCCTCACCTTCGTTGTGTTCCTATTCTCTAATTTCCATCTCATTGATTGTCTCCTCTACTTACAGCAGTCTATTATTCATTCCCTCCATTGTATATTTCATTTCAGTTACTGTATCCTTCAGCTCTGAGTGGATCTTTTTCAGCTCTTGTATCTCTTTGTTGAAGTCCTCCCTGAGATCTTCAAGGCTTTTCTGCAGATCAGTGAGCATATTTATGACTTTTACTTTGAAATCTTTATCAAGAAAATTGGTGACCTCCATTTCATTTAGTCCTCTTTCTGGTGTCTTATCCTGCAGTTTTGTTTGGAACATATTCCTCTGCCTCCTCATTTTGTCAGGGTTTCTGTGTTTCTTCCTTTGTATTAGATGGATCTGCTATGCTTTCTGGTCTAGAGAATAATGATTTTATGAAGGTGTCCTGTGGTGTCCAGAAGCTCAAGACTCTTTACTGTCCAGTTCTCCTTTGTGGTGGAGCCCCAGATGCTGTTGATGGGCAATGGGTGGGGCTGCCTTTCTTTCTGTCTGCTGGCAGTGGTTTATCTCAGTCTGCTGAGACCAGCAGTTTTCCTCAGTTTGCCCTTTGTGATCAGAACAGTGGCTTCTACTTAGTTCATTGTAGGTGAGGCTGTCCTCTGCCGGCCCTGAAGCCATGGTGGGTCTACAGGGTTAAGGCCAACACCAGTTTCCAGGAGGCCAGGCCAGCTGGGGTGGTGAGTAGTGCAGTAATGGGCTTGTCTGCCCACAGGGAGGAAGGAGCACTTTGATCTGGCTTCTGCAAGCACTTCCTCAGTTGGGATGAGATAGGGCCGAGAAAGCCGGGGGAGCCTCCGTCTGCCTGCTGGGCAGCAAAGTCCTACACTGGGCCAAGTGACCTGGCATGCCTGTGGTATGCAATGAAGCGCCTCAGGGCTGAGCTGCAGTAAGGGAGATGAAGCATCTGGGGTTCCTGAGAGTGCCCAGCCCACTGGGCCAAGGGAGGGCTGGACAAGTATTACCCACCTGATCTTTCTCCTGTGGCGAGAGCTCCATCCAACCCTTGCTCCTCTAGAACCCTTCCTGCTGCTGGCAAGTCTCAAACTGCTGCCTCTGCTTTGGGTCTCAGCAGGACTGGTGAAGTATGCTTGTGCTCCACAAGCAGCTGGAGTCTCAGCCTGCCACAGTGTTCCAATGTCCCTGGTGTCGAGCTCCACTAAGCACCTGAACCCAATGCAATGCAGACTCGTGCTCCCATAGCAGATCTCCAGGGCCAGGTGTGCAGAGTTCCTGGGCTCTGTTCCTCCCCTGCCTGTGGGCTGGGATAGGGGAAGGGTTGAGGTCCCTCTCAATCGTGGCTCTGCCAACTTACCCTTTTCTGTGTGGTCTTCTCTTCTTCCCCAGGTATAGGTGGTCTGTTCTGCAGTCTTCAGGTCATTTTCAGGGTGTGTTTGTGGGAGGAGGTTTCTGCCTTGCCTTCCTACTCTACCATCTTTTTTACCCATCCTTATCCAGAATGGGCCTAGTTTTAGTTTATTAGTTTATTAATCAAGCTTAAAGCCCTCACAAAACACAGAAGTGATGAAACCAGGCTATTGGTAATAACAGTTTTCACTGAAATGAAAAATAGAATATTGGGCTGTCACCTCTCCCCCTTCCTTAGAGTAGTCATTCTCCGTCGTGTGCAGGAAAGCACCTCAAACGAGTATTACACAATATTAGAGTTGTAAGACACAGTAAACATCTGACTTGAACTTAGTCCCACCCCTTCATTTCAAAGTGAGAAGACCCAGTTCCAGAGAGGGGAACTGGCTTGCCCAAGGTCACTTAGCTAGTCAGTGAGAGAGCTGGGACAAGAGCACGAGTTTGATTCCCACTCCAGTGCTTCATTAAACCAAATTCTGTTTTGACTGTGATCCAACTTCAGGAGCTGTGGCTGAGGTTGAAAGCAGCTCTTTATCTCTCAGTAACTGAATCAGCCATCCTTATGCTCTTGTAAGGTTCTTGAGTTCATACCATCTTTTTTTCCAAGGGATTTTGCTGTATTCCTTCACTCATCCTATTTTTAACTTCTGTTTACTGACTCTTCCTTAGTCTTTACCATCTTAAAACCAAACAAGAAAAAAAACTCACAATAACAGTAAAATATATATTGTCAACCTGGCATAACCCCCTCTAGAAAACACACCTCTCTCCTTCACAGCCTAAACCCCTAGGGAAAAAAATTCAGACGTTGGGCAACTATCATGTAATACATATTAAGAGTCCCCCAGATTTGCAGGAACCATTATACATTAGAGTTTCTCACCCACTAGTTATACCTTATGGCTTTTTAAGTGACTTCCTAAGACTCTTATTGGGAGTTACCAAATACTTGCGTAGAAGGGAACCAGCAGTGTTCATTTAGGGATGCTGAGCAGTAGCCAGGCTCACCTTTGAGCCAATTAGCTTCTTCTTACATAATAGCTTTGCACTTAAATGATTTCAGTCCCTGCCTTAGGTAAATCACACACTGCTAATATTATGCACCTTCATAGTTATTCCTGAATAACCAAAACTACACAATAAATGTGCAAATATTAGTTATCCTCACTTGCTCTCTCTACTCCCTCACTTCCCATTTATCCTGCACCCCACAACATGTGATTTCCACCCTTCTCTAAGAAACTACTCTTATAAAGACCACGAGGCCTGAATTATGGATACTTTTCATTTAGTCTTCATCTGACCTGACTTTTGTATGGTGCTGACACCCCTGATCATGCCCTCCTTCCTGAAACTCCCCTTTGCTTTCCATGACATCATTCTTTGATGGCTTTTCTCCAGCCTCTGGGGTATGTACATCCAGTCCCCTTTGTGAGGTTATCTTCCTCTCTTCATCCCCTGAGCTTAACATTTCCCAGATTTCTGAGTCTGACCATCTCACTCCTTAACCAGGTATCTAGGGCCTAGATAATCTTACGCATTAAGAGTACTTACCCTGGCTTTAAATACTACTTATACATTGATGACTCCCAGGTCTATAAACTGCCAGATCTATAATCCAGCTTGGACTTTTGTCTTGAATTCCAAATCTTATATTCAGGATTCCTAGATACCTTTTCTTGCTGTTGTACTGTCCTCATGAGCTGCCCCTTCCCCAGCCAGCCCCATTCCTCATCTTCCACAATCTGGTTTTCCTTTTATTCTCTGTTTGGGTGGCTAGTGCCATTCAGCAAATCATCCGACCAAGAAACCTGGGAATCATCCTAGGTTCTGCCTCCATCCCTCATCTCTGTTACTAAGTCTTGTATAGATCTTCTGCTCTCCTTCCCCACTGTCCTGCTGTAGTTGAGACCTGGGCATTATCTCTCCCAGAGACTACTGCAATAGTAGTCTCCTATCTTCCAGCCTTTATACCCAACCACCCCCAGATGACTGTTGATACAACTGTCAGGATTAGCTTTCTGAAACAAAAGTCTGATCCTGTTACTCCACTGCTTAAATGTCCTTTGTGGCTCCCCTCTTCCACAGGATAAAATCCAAACTCCATATAAAGCACATCAAAGCCCTTCATGATCTGGCTTCTACCTTTAGCCTTCACACAGCCAGCCTTTGCTGTGCCTTTGCACATGCTGTTGCCTCTGTCCAGAATTCTTTTCATCATCTCCCCAGTCTTTCTGGAAAACTCTCACTCCTTTAAGACTGATACAAATGACATCTCTCTTGCGAGGCCTTCCCCAGTGCTCTGAATCCTCAGTGTCCAGCACAGTGCTGGTGCATAGCAGGTCTAGTAAACATTTGTTGACTGAGTGAATAGGCCCCTATTTCCCAAGATCCTTTTCTGTAGCACACATGTAAGGTAAAAGCTAGCTCTGTGTAGACGTCGTGGTAGTTTACAGTGAGTAGACGCAAGGTGCCTGGATCTTGTGGGCATTCAGTAAATGCTCTTTTGTTGTATTTGCTTTCATTTGTTTTAGTTTTCTGAATAGTAATACATTCACATTATTCAAAATTCAAAAGATAAGAAAGTTATATAGAGAAAAATTCCCCACACCAGTGCTTTCCAGCCACCCAATGCTCCTCCCAAAAATGTTAGTTTCATGAGGAAACCTTTTTTAACACAAGTGGTAATATTCCATACTGTTCTAGCCCTTGCCTTTTTCACGTAATATATCCTGTGGGTTATTCCACATTAGCCCATGAACAGCTTCTCATTTTATTTCGTTATAACTACATAATATGCAGAATCATAGTTCAGTGTCTTACTCTGTCCTCTGTATTATCTGTATCTTGGTAATTGGACCTAGAAACTTGAAGGTGCTGTGTTCTTCCATCGGGAGGCACACAATGTCTAGTCACTTCTCTTTTTTTTTTATGTTAACGGCTGTTGATTACCCACTAATCCACTGGGGTTGCAAAATGTAGATTTCCTAATAGCTTCATTCCTCTTTTCATTTATTAGTTTGAAAACTTCTATAAAGAGAGACTTTCTGTCATTTACCATTCAGTTACCCAGAGGTATAGTTTATATAAGAAAGGCAGGATAAATGCTTGATTCTTTTTCCTTTATACACCAGTTTAAAAAAAAAAAGAAGTGACTATCTGGCATACTCCGATAGTAACTGATTTTTTTTTAAGTATCCTTATGAACTCAAAATCACACATATTTGATATTTTTCAGTTCATTGCAGTTTTTATCCTTATTAATGCTCACACTGTCCGTTTTTTGCCAGTGGAAGTGTTCCAGTTATCTACTGCTACATCACAACCACCCCTAAATGGGTGACTTAAAACAACAGTTTATTATCTCTCATGGTTCTGTAAGTTGACTTAGCTCATTAGAGGGGCCCTTGCTTGGGATCTCTCATACCATTGGTCAAATGTCAGTGGGGCTGAGTTGTACAAAGGCTTGACTGGTCTGAATGTCTAAGTTGGCTAGTAGTGGCTTGTCAGTTGGGAGCTTAGCTGGGCTATTGACTGGAATGCTTGCACAGTCCTCTCCACATGCACTAGACTTCTTACAACTTGACAACCGGGTTCCTAGAGGGAGCATCCCAAGAATAAGCATTCCAAGGGGCAGGAAGCAAAAGCTGCCAGACCATGTAAGGACTGTGCCTGGAACTGGCACAGTGTCATTTCCACCATTTTCTGATGATCCAAGTAGTCACAGGGTCTTCCCAAATTCAAGGAGATGGAAGAAGAGAGTACCTCTTGATGGAGGAGTGGCAGGGTCATACTGAAGAAGCTTGTAGTATGAGAGATGTCGTGCCCATGTAATCTGCTACCGTGAACCACTTCTATTGGTTCCTAAGTTCTTTTGACATGACCCTATTGGTCTTTGATAGCTTATTGGCCATCTTGTAAACCAGGATACCCTAGATTCAACTTGTTTTATTTTCTGCCTCAGACTTCAAAGCAGCCATTTCTCCAAGAATCCCTGGTTCCTTTTAAGAGTAGCCCCATCACTGTAAATTGTTCGTTGTCCTTAGGACACTGGCTAGTCACATGGAGCTCCCTGACATCATGCTTACTTTACATTCAAAAGTAGGAGGACCAGCACTCCTAGAGCTAACGAATTGGTATTAGAAGCTAGGGGAAAATGCCATCCAGCTATCCAGTGAGTACCTTTTTATTTTCTAACACAGATGCCATTCAGCCAAAATGGTAACTGTTTTCCACCCAGTCTTTAGCCAAGGACCTGTCAGAAGCCGAGCAGCAGCATGCCCATGCCCTGTGCAGCCACTTGCACAACATTGACCAGCTCTTGGCCCTGCAGAGGTGCCGGCTCAGCCTCCTAGAGGAAAGTTACAACATGGAGCTGGAGGCCCTAACCAAGGAGTTTGAGACAGAAAGGTATGGGGGCCTAAGATATGGGGGATTGAGTCCAGGGGAGCATCCTGTCAAGGAGCTGCCTGTAAGCAGGTAGCCACACCTGGCTATGACATCACCCCCAACAGAGGAGATCCTGTGTTCCTTCAAAACTAACCTAGGTTTAAGCCTGTGGCCTTCGCCTCCCTTTGCCCATGCCAGGTCCCCAGCTGTCACCCTCACCCCCACTTTCAAATATCCAAAGCCAACCCATCTGGCAGGGGACTGGGATTGGAGGGGGACTTCTCACTGTAATCTTTTGTGCTTTTTGATTTTTATATCAATGACTATACTACTTATTCAAATATCAAAATAATTTTATTCATTTTTTCTGCCCCTAAAAAGGACAGAGCCCTTCCTACCTCTGGTATCCTTCAGTACCCAGGAATTTGTACTATTCAGTTTTATTATATACTGCTTTAAGCTGCCATTATTGGTCCTTATGCTTTATCCCTCAGAATAGGGACAGTGTCTTATCTCCTATAGGAAGACAATTATTGACCAGCATGAAAAAGAGATACACTACCTACAAGATGTTTTCATGGCCATGGAGCAGAATTATATAGATTCTGAGTATGAAAGCAAGCTGGAGTTCCAGGGCATGTGGGATGACCTCAAAAACAAGGTATGGGGGGAGAGTTAATGGGCAAGAGCTGGGAGAGAAGTGGGAGAAAAATGCTGAAGGCGTCTAAAGCTAGGAGAGATCCCTGAACCAAAACAATAAAATGCCTGTTGCCACTGTAGGTTCTCCTACTGCTTTTTGTAGTTTTGTGAAAATTAGACAGGAAGGAGAACCATTCTGAAATGTCAACAAAATGCATTTTAGAGTTAAAAGGTACCAAGGAGATCATCTGGCTTCACCCCATGACTTGCAGGTGAAAAAACTAAGGCCCAAAGAGGTAACATGACCTGCCAAAGTCTTGCTGCTGGGCTGCAGTGGGGCCCGGAGAATCAGAGTGCTTCCCACCATCCTGGAGGTTGCAAACTTAGCCTACAGACCTGGGTTTGGGCATGGGGTTCTTTGTCTTAATTTTGCCCTACAGTGTTTTGTAAAAGTTATTAATAATCTTCCTACATTTAAAAATTGGGAGATTTCACAAAAAATCCAAAATTTCCACTTCCCTTGAAAAAAGATCTGGCAGCACTGGGCCACGTTCCAAATGAGGACATTCACATGGAGCTGATTAGATGGACCACCCCTCACCCCCGACCCCCAAGGAGCATTTCCTCTTTGGTTCGCCACAGGTCCCATTTAGCCCACAGCACTCAATTATATCATCTGCCTGGTGTCTATAGGCATTTTCCTTGGGGACCTCTGCTTTCTACCAGACTACAAACAGTTCAGAGGGTGAGGTTGCTGGTAGAAGTGAAAGGGCACTACTGATTAGTAATTCCAAGCACTGGCTATGTTGGGGCCACTTCCTAGAATTTAGAAGAGAAGCACTTTTTAAGACTGCAACTGGAGAATACAATAGAAGATCTGTGGAGACGGCTCCAGGATGCACTCAAGAGTTACACCGATACCACAGAGGATCAGATGGTTGCCTTCGAGACCCTGAAGGCGAAAGATGAGAGGAGCTCCAAAGAGATTGAAGCACAGATGAAAAAAATACAGAGACTACAGGTCAGTGCAGCCAACTGGAAACCCTGCTTTTACTGCTCCTTTCTTCCGTTTCTCTTCCCCCAGTTTCCACTGGGCCCCATCATTGGTTCGGGAAAGATGATCTGCTTGGATCTCAGTCCCCAAATAGTTCTTTTATCTCTCTCACTGAAGACTCTCAGCCTGTCAAATGTTTCCTCTAATCTACTCTGTTCCTCCAGGATTCCATAACTATTTTAAAAGGCAAGATCATGGTGCACAGCCGTGAGAGTGAAGAGCAGAACCAGTACATTCGTGATGACAAGGAGTTGGTCCTTGTACAACTGCGTAAACTGAAGGCCCAAAGGACTCAGGCCCGGGGAATATCACAGGAGAACTTAGTCAAACTCACCCTGGAAAGTAATGCCACCCTCAAGGCCCTGAGAAAGATTGTCGATAAGGTAACAAAGGGCAGAAGGCAGTCAGAACAAAATTGAAGCCCCTGGCTCCCTGTGCGTGAAAGGGGCTTGAGAGGTAGAAGAGGGCTTCCTGCTGCTTCCTGCCTGCATGGACACTCAGAATACATTTGTTAGTACATGTTCCTCCCTTCTCACATTTTCAATGAATTCACAACAAATAAATTTTATGCAAGTATAAATACTTGGAATAGTGTTTGGCATATAGTAAGCACTCGGTGTAGGATGTACTTACTAGTCTTATCTTACATATGGATGAGTAGCTTCCCTGGGTTCAAGCAGGGGAACCAACTCCACTATTTCCCTCTTTCCTAATAAAAGGTCTCTTCCTGCTTCCAACAGGGTGAAAAGATCCTTAAACTTGCTGAAATTTGTAGGAAATTTGAAACAGAGGAAGAAAAAGTGTTGCCCTTTTATTCATCAGGATTGACTCCCAAGGAGCAAGGGGAGATAGAGGAAATTAAGCCAGAGGAGCTCACTGAGGAGCTGGCAAAGGTAAAGTGCCTGGGGCCCAGAGGCTATCACTCAAGGTTGGGGAGGAGGGGGCACTGGGCTGCATTTGCTGATGGGCCCAGCACATACCTTCTCCCTTTAACTCAACTCCCAGGTCATAGCAAACTACACAGGGATGGAGAATTTCTGGAAAAGGTACAACAAAGTGAAACTGGAGCAACTGAGCCTCCAACACAGACGTGCCCAGTTGTTAGAAATCAATGGGAAGTTGCGGGAGATGCTCAAGCAGTACTTAGATGGCATCTCAGTGAGTGATGAGGTGCTGAGCCAGCTCAACCCACTCTTCATCATCAATCACCGGAGCAACTTACCCCAGCCCTTGTTCACACATCCAGCCCAGCCAGGCGACAAACAACCTCCAACCACTTACAACATCATTGAAGCAGCCCACGTGATCTCCCACATCCTGTGACACAAGGAGAAAATCTCTTCTCAACCCCAGAGAATTTTTTGAGAGACCTGAGGATTTTGCTATTAAAAATTTCCATGAAGTGGTGGGCTCCTTCTATCTTTGCCATATTGGACAGAGCAGTCTGCTTTGAGGATACTAGGAATACAGCAGCCCTAGGGAGTGGAGCGAATAGCTAGGCAACTCTCAGGAGACTTACTGCTCGATGAAGCATTGCTGCTCAGTCAGGGCACCATGGGAGCCAAAATCCATTCAGGATCTAGAGATCCTGTGGGAAGATTCAAGAACAGGTCCTTGGGGTAAGTTAGGACAAGAAGAGGCCAGGGGAAGAGGTGACCCGAAGCCTCCAACCACCCCCATGCCAGGCCAGAGCCAAAGGCTTAGAATGCCTTTTCCCCAGCCCTCATCCCTCTTACAGAAGTAGCCTCAGAAAGTATCAGGTGAAGAATGCAAAGAGGTTTTTTTCAAACTATTATTTATTTCTTTTTGCTCTTGTTTCGTTTCTCTTCCTTGAGCTTCTTTTTGGAGACTTTAGGTCTGCTGGCCTTTTTGTACAGATGATACCCAATGAGGCCCAGAAGGGCTGGCACCATGGCCATGCCTACCAGAGGCAAAATGCCCTTCACCAGTTTCTGCCAGTAGTTGGCTCGGATCAGTGCAATCAGCTCCACGTCGAACTGTAGCACTGCATCCGCTGGAGGCAGAGAGGAGGTAAGGGTTAGAATCCCTGTGCACTGTATTCAGGCCTCAGGATCTGAATGAAAACAGGGAGGGGAGGCCACACCAGAGCAACAAGTGTGAAGCTGGCAGGATTTAAATGTGTCGAGTTCCCTTGAACAGAGGCAGAGAAGGGTTATAAGCAGAATTTGGTGGTAGTCATGTTTTCCCCAAATATACAAGTGTAGCCTGTGGTCAGTGACAGATATTTGGCAGCAACGGGAAAACTCTCTGTGGGTCTGAAATGTACAGGCTGTCCTCCATTTATACATGAGAAACTCTGTACTAACTCTGTACTCCATTTCCAAACAGCCACATGGATAGAATCTTTGCAAGGCTGAAATCAACTAGATTTAAACTTTTATAATTCTACCAACCAATTAGCACACTCAATGTGATTGTTAGAAAAGATAGGTGTTTCAATGCAAGAGCTGGAGAGGAAGAAGGATGCGGCTACCTAAGGAGCTGGAGAAATGCAAACAGAAACAGCACTGGAAATGGGGAGGTAATAGAGCTTTGGGTCAGGGTTTTTCTTTAGTCCCCCAACCCTCTTTCTGGGTCTCCCTCTGAGCTGGAGCTAGGATAAGAACTTTATCCAGGTACTCTGAAGTACAACACAATTTACCTAATAGAGCATCTGTTATAACCAAAAGCAAGAGATATGCACCTAGGGAAATCTCTCTAGTCTCAAGCCTTCAAGAACAGATATCAGCAGTGGCCTGTTAGGGTTTTTAATGTTATGGGGTGAAATTATTTTTTGTTTTATGTTGTTTTGAATTACTTGACTGTGACCATTTTTATTATCTGTTGCCTGGTGGATGCTGAAAGGAGGGATGGGGATGTGGTGAAAAGCCACACTAGCTGCACAAACAACACAGTTTGAAGTTGTAGGAAAAAGGCAGGAAAGAAGTCCAGAGTTCTGAGAGGGGAGCCACAGGCAATGAAGACCTATGTGGCTCAAGCAGGTGTCTCCTCCCTAAAAAGCTGCTGGCTGCTAGAGGGCAAGCCAGGTGGCCTTACCAAGTTATATGTCTCAAGTTCCTGTTAATGATCTGAAGAGGAAAAAAGCGGTCCTGCAGAAGGAGGCCCCAGCCACTCCTGTCCCTTTCAGCAAACTGAGTTTAGACCTTCTCATGTTCCAAAGTGTGTAGCTCCTTGTGGCTCTTAGGGACTGGGTATTTTGACTGCCTGAGAAAGAGGCCTAGTCAGATTACCTGGGATAGATGGTGGAAATCCCCGTTTTCCATAGGCCAAGTGAGAAGGAATGATTGCCCTTCGCTTCTCTCTGAGGGAAGGAATGCCAATCACAGCCAGAGGTAGGACCAGGTGGGCCAGCAGCCTTAGTCCATCTGAAGCCCCACCAGCAAAACTCTGGATATTCACAACCAAAACATTAACTTTTCCACCTGAGCACCAAACAGGTTGACCAGCAAAGGTGTCCATCCCCCCATGTCTCGACTCCTCCAATGAAATCCATAGCTATATAGGCACTGAGGCTCTGGATGCCCTCAGGGGTCCCAATGACCTGGACCTACCCAGTGTGAAGTCAGGGCCCTTTATCCCATGCCCTCCTGCCTTCTCTAGAGGTAGGGAGGGCTGGGAAAGCCTCTACCAATGCAAAGGGGAGTACCCAATCCCACCCCTGCCCAGATACTCACCCCACACACATGTCTAGAAGGCTCTGCTCCAGACCTTGAGGAAGAAGACACAGCTGTACAGGAAGCTACCTACATTCCCCAAATCCCAGGAGAGGAGGATCAAAGGCTCCCCCTTGACCCTTAGTTGAGCTCCCCATTTCTCAAATTTTTGGCTTCCAGTGGGGTATGGGGCAAGAAGAATGTTAGAAGTGGGCTCTGAACCTCAGGAGATGGCCGGTAGAGCCCTGGGGACATTTCCAAGGTAGTCTAGGGGTTGAAGAGGCCAAGAAAAGGCTTAGGTTGGGAAGAAGTGGAAGGGGAGGCACAGGTCACATACCTGGGATCACCTGCTTTTGGCCAAGTTCTATAACCAGAGGGTCTCTGGGCAGGGAAGTGTCAATAATGCGCCCATCTGCCAAGCTGCCCTGGCAGGAGAGAGGATCAAGAATGCACGTCTAGTACCTCTCCTCCCAGCAGGCACACCACACACACCTGGGCCTAGAGGCGGCCGTAACCCCCCACAGCTGCCGCCTAGCATTCCCCTCGGGGCAGAAAGGAACAGGAAGCCCCAAAGGGCTGGCAGTTCTCGGAGATGTCTCCACCCTTCACCTCTGTGCCAGGGAGGAACTGGTGGAAAAGTAAGCAGGGGAAATGGGCAGAGAGAGCAGCGCCCCTCCCCCGCGCCACGTGCCGGACGACCCCAGAGCCTGGGAGTTACTCTCGCACAGCTTGCCACGTGTCCAAGCCAAAGCTGACGTGTTTCAGCAGGGCCCCGCCCCCAGGCCCCGCCCCGGCCCCCCCAGACCCCTCACCGTGTAGTGGATGTGCAGTGTGTCTCCAAAGGCAGCGGGCTCCGCACACGGTTCGGGGGGCTCCACCTATGATCGGACTGCAGGAGTCACGGAGGCTCCTCCAAAGATCCCATTCTGGCCCCTACACCCAGTGCCCCGCAACTCGGTTCCCGCACTTCCTCTCCTTCCCGCTCCCAGTTTCGCTTAAACCCCGGTACGCTCCCGACAAGGCCCGCCCCCGCGGCCTGGGACTGTCTCCTCCTCACCAGGGTCTCCACTTGGAGGGTCCGGACGGGACTTTCGGTTTCGAACCCAGCGTCAGCCTGGCACGCCGCCCCACTGATCATCAGCAGCAGCCAACGGAGCGGCAGTAGTGAGGGGCACAGGGTCATGACTGGACGCGGGACAGGGCACCGGGCACCAGGACAGGCTGCTCGGGTGGCGGCTGCTAGGACAGCGGTCCCCTCGGCGCCCAGGCCAGACTGGACGGGATGGGGCGGGTCGCGACGCGCCAGTTCCTCCTCCTGCAGGCCTTCCTCCACCTTGTCCCCACCTCCTGGAGGGAGGAGGCCGCAGGGAGCCCTCCCTACCCGCTAAGATCCGGAGGTCGCGGATTCTAACCCATCCGTTATCGTTCTGCCGCGAATCAAGGGGCTGGGTCACATAACAGCACCCATTTATAATTTCCTGTTGTGTGCCAGGCACTTGTTTGTAATCCTCAAAACCATCCTGAAAAGTAGGCATAATTGTTTCCATTTTACAGATAAGGAACTGGGTGCTCAGGTTGAGTAGCTTGCCCAAGGCCATCTAGCTAAGGTGGTGTCAGAGACAGAATTCAAAGGCAGGACTGCCTGAGTCCAATGTGTTAGCTGTCTGCTCTTCTTAAGATACTTATCTCCTTACACCTATCCTAGCAGTGTCTGACTGGCCACACAACCCCAGCAGTTGTCAAAGGCAGCATCCCTCCCCCAGTTCCAGCCCTTCGTCTTGAATCTCAGATTATATATCCAAAAGGAGACATATATATTGGAGCCATATATCCAAAACTGAAGGACAAATCCCTGATCTTTTCCTCTGACATTACCATTTCCTTTCTCTTTTCATCAACAAACACTTGTCAAAAGGGTAGCTACATAAATCCCTTTTATGTTTAAGGACTTCAGTTTTTAAAGAGTTTTAAAATTATTTCAGGTGACCCTACCCAGTCCCCTTCTGCATGATTTAAACCATCACTGCCCACTCAAGATTTGACATCTGGATCCTACTCCCTTAAGTCATCAGGGAGCTCACAGTCACCAAATTCTTGGGTCAGTTCTTGGTTCCTTGTCCTCTTTAGCAACTCTCTGGTACATGATGCTACTAAGCTGACTGCTCTCTCAAAGCTCTAGACACAAATGCCTATTGGGTACCTCTACCTGGATGTTTGACCAACACCTCAAACCAACACATTGGATACTGGGCTCATTCCTCTTTCCCCTTCCATCCCAGCTGCAACAATCTAGACCTCCCTCCCAAGTTCCTATTTCTATTATGGTTCTGCTATCAGTATTCTCTCTCTCCCTCTCCCACATCCAACCAGTCTCCTCTGGATTCTCTCTCCACAGCCTCACCACTCTTTCTTTCCGCTTCCATGGCTACCACCCTAATGAAGCCCTCATTCTCTCTCTCTTTTGGGTTGTTTATAAAGCAGCAGCCCTCTCAGTAAGAGTGAGTTTCTGGGTGTGATGGAATGCTCTATATCTTGATAGGAATATGGGTTACATGGTGTACACATTTGCCAGAATTTACAAAACTCCATGACAAGATCTGTGCATTGCACTGCATGCAAATTATAAACTTTTAAAAAGGGAAAAATTTAAATGAACATATAGAAAGAAACAAAACTACATTTCCAGGTCTCCTTAGAGCCTGGATAAGGCCATGTGATTAAGTTCTGGCCAATTTAAGACATAAACAGAAGTGTTGGAAATCGTGTTCTGGACTGTCAGGAAAGTTCCTTAGAGTTAATTTAGCTAAGCTATGTGTCATTGTGTACTATTCTGCCTTTTCCCAATCCCCTTCCCTTCTTTTTTTCTGTTGCCTGGAACGTAGATGAGATGAATTACACTCTAGCAGCCATGTTAAACCATGAGATGACCGTGAGGATGGAAGCTATATGCTAGAAGGGTGAAGCAAAAAGAAGCCTAAATCCCTGGTAACTGTAGAGCCACCATACCAGTCCTGAACTGCCTATCACCAGAAGCCTTTTAACTGAGGTAGACATGAACTTGAATCTTGTTTAAAAAAAATAAAAAAGCTCTTCGTCCCTAGCCTGTCCCTACTTTAGCCCATTCTTACACTGAGGCTATCTGCTCACCCTCAGTCAGATCACCTGCCCACTAAAAAGCCTGCCATGGCTCCACTTTGTCCAATGAATAAAATTCAGCCTCTCTGACATGCCAGTTGAAAGCTTTCATCTAGTCCTAATCTGCCTTCCCAAATTTGGCTTTTATTCTATTAAACTGAAAGCTTTTAAACACAAGAACCTCCTCTTTGTCATTTCTATATTCTCATTGCCTAGCATCGTTTGACACTTAGACATGTGTGAACTGAACCAAATCCCCTTCCTGCTCAATAAACGTGTGAACTGAACCAAATCCCCTTCCTGCTCATGGATGGTCTAGCATCAGATGAACCTGCATCGTGTGTTTCCAGCTCTGTGCCCTGCTCATGCTCTTCCTTCACTTGTCAAGATCCCTTCAAACCAGGCTCAAATAGTGAGTCCTGATTCTCTTAAGCTTGAACTTCAGGAATACACTCCAGGACATGACTGTTTCCCTGGGCTGCAGTTATTTGTGTATGCCCCACCCCCTGCCCCCATCTCCTCTAAAAAGCCAGCTCACTGGTGGCAAGAACAAGGTTGTAATCATATCTGGAGTCCCCTAGGTACTAGCTTCACAGTACCCTCCATATTACAGATTTTAGACCAATACATTTTATTTTGAATAAATAGTATAATCTGCAATACTGAAAAACCATTAAAAAGATCTAACTATACTAACATTGAAAACCTCTAAGACAAATGTATATACCTTTAAGTTAAAAAAAAAAGCAAGAATAGATGTGATGAGCCTATTTATATTCTTATCCCTCCCCTAATGTATGTAGGTAAATATATTTTAAAAAGCAGCAAGAAGGATGCACACCAAATAGCTGAGAGTGGCTACCTAGGGAATGGCGGTAAGCATGGGGGAACAGGTTCTGCATGTTGTTCTGCATATTAATGGATCTTTTGCAATAAAAATTACTTTGGTTAAAAATATACACTTTAAAGTTAAATATTACATGAATGAAGGGAATGTGTAGGAGATGCAGAATGAGTTGTGCTAAGAGAGCTAAAGGAGACAGATGAGGGGAAAAAAAAGTCCTTGTGATTAGCAAAGCCATAGGCAGCTTTGTGGATCTTAAGGAAAGTGGTATTTTAATCAAGTGAGAAAGGGGATAAAGGCAGTTGGTCAGATATTTGGGGAAAATAAATGGACCAGTTTGGCTAAAGGGGTTTGGCCAGGAGAAAGAGGTACTTGAGAGGGAAGTAAGCATTAGCTATGAACAGCCTTGAATCGAAAGGGGAAGCTGGTGCGGGCAGTAGGGGAAGAGTTAGAGAGGGTAGTAATAGAAATGGAAAGGGCAAAACTAAGACAGTGATATCACCCACGGGGGGGCAGCACAAGCCCAGTTGGACCCAGGAGGGACGAGGGAGGAAGGAGCTTGGATCAAGTTAGGATTAATCTGAAGGACAGAGAAAAGGTGAGATGGTTCTGGGAAACATAGGGGAGTGGCCCAGCCCAGACTAAAGGCATAATTTAATCAGAGGGCCACTCCCAAGAAGGCCTCCATCCCCAAAGGTGTCTCTGTGGGCAAATAGGAGAAACTCTGCCACAGTCTCCTGGCTTCCAAGACTCATGGAGCACCCACCATGCCCAGCTTGGTTAAGGACAATAGTGTTTTATTCATTCAAGGCTAAGTGCCTATTATGTGCCAGATAGTAAGCAGGGTACTGCTTTTTAAGTGCTTTTAATATGTTTACTTTTATGATTGTTAATAAATAAAAAGCTGTGGGTCAGCATATGTAAGTCAGGATTCAAAACATAATGCCATATTTTCAAGTGTATGCCTTCTCTGGCTGCCTAGAGGTTTTCTTCTTAGGTATGGTTATGTATTCATTCATCCAAGAATGAAGTGTTACCTCCCACCCCCACTCTCTCCTATGGCTGTTTTAGCCAGGGAGGTTATCATGCCATCAATGCAAGATCTAACATAGGCAAAAACAGATTCCCCACCTTCTATTTAGGTAATAACCTAAAACCAAGAGAACACCCCTATTTCTTATACTCAGAAATCAGAAAGAAGTTAACATCCAAGTTCTTGTAGTTCAGAGCCCCAGGCTAAGTCCCCCAACCCTTAAAAGGCCTTGTACTCAATTCTGTCCTAGAATGGCTCCCCTAGATGGACGGGGTGGAGGTGGGGGATGCCAGGTGGACAAGTTGGTTCTCAAACCCCCTGCCTGGCCCAGACTGATTGTCCAGACCTCAGAGACAGCTCTCTCTGTGCCTAATTTGGAGGAAGGGTGCATGGGTAGAACTGGTTAGCTCTGGGCACATAGCCAGACTTCTGGCTCACAGGTTGTCCTCTGTTCTACCACAGTCAGCTCAGAAGCCAGATTTGCCTCTACACTATAGTCCAGATACTTTCTTCTGTAGCTCATGGTCATTGACACACATAAGCACTCACCTTCCAGCCTTGATGGTGAACGGTCCTGCCCCCAGTTCCTCATTTCCAGGCCTCCAACCACTGCCTTTGGGGGGGCACTGTTCTCTTTGCCATACTCGATGCTCAGACCTAACCCTCCCTTCCCTTTGTTCAGGAACTTGGAGCCATCCTTACCCAACCCAGCAAACAGGGCCAGGGAACCCGATCAGAATGAAAAACTTGCAGAGGAAGGAAGACATCTAGATCCTATTACTCTCCAGTGACCAGCATGATATTCTTATCCCTCCAGTTATAGGATTAGAAAACAGAGAACTGTGACTTAGGCCCTCCTACCTCCACATCCTTCAAAGCTTCTGAGTATTATTGACTGCATGCCCCCAAACCCCACTTCCTGCACCAAGCAGCATATCAAAGGGGTACGCCCCTGCACAGGCCCTCCCCAGCACTCACTACCCCACAGGGTGCACTAGGGAGATCCTGAAGGATTCCAGAACATCCTGGAAATGGGTTCCTGAGTCTCTCCCTCAATGCAGTCTTTGACGCCACTCTTAGCACAGGTCTGGAAACATAAAAAGTACTGAATAATACCTGTCAATTTTCTGCTCAGACAGTCTAGGCACTTGAACTGGAAGTGATGCAGGGAATCCCCAGAGTCTTCAGACCTTACAAGTCTGTAGTCTGAGAAACTCACACATACCCACACTCATTCTCCCTGTTACTGTCCCCATACTCTGGAGTGAAGGGGAGACAGTTTTGTCCTCCATCTCACCTGGACCAATCCAAGGGCTTCCACTGGCTTTCTCCAGGATCATTCTGGAATCTCCCTTGCCCAAGTTATCGTGAAGTGGGCCCTGGGCTCAGGTCCACTGCCAAGCCATGACTGAAGAGCAATTAATGCTCTGGGAAGATGGGGTTGCTATTTGTCCTAAGAACTGGATGATAAACTTTACCTCCCAGGTTAAGTCTCCCTGCCATCACCCCATAGCCCCATAAAAGAAGCTAGAAGGTTTAAGCAACTGCCACAAGAGGGCTCCCTCCACCTCCTTTCTGGTATCCTATTGAGGGGCAAAAGGGACTATATACAGGTCATCCTCCTCCCCAAGTTGTTCAGGGGTTAAAAGCTCCCTCCTCACGCACTGGCCTGACATCCAGCTAAAATCCTCTCCATGATCATTATTTTATGGCACGCTGCAGCTCTAGAAGGTACCTATTTATTAGTATACAAATAAAGCACTTGGGAAAGGCATTAACTTATCAGTAACCTCAGTCACCAAGCAGAACTCAAGGAGCATAGGAGGAGGAAGTCATCATCTGATTTTGAGGGGTAAGTGGGTAGGTTCAAAGTTTATCGGGTTGATAAACAGATGTCTGGTTGGAGTAGTTTAAGGGTTTCATAAGGGCAGAAGTACTGGTCCTTGAGGGTGATGGCTTATTTTAATAACAGGACAGGAGCTGAAAAGGAAAACTGGCAGCAGTAAGGTAAATGAATGCAAATGATAGACTTCACACAAGTACTTGGGACTCTCAAACTCATTATGTGCCTAAACCCTGTCCATTTCCCACAACATCAGGATGGGAAGACCTCTGTCCTCAAAGCTTAATAAAGTGGTAAGAGTACAGAAGGTCTGCCTGGTTCACCTAGACCTTATACACTAAAGAATGGGTAGTACCATCCCTTTCTTGAGCTGGAGCCAGACAGTAGTAGCCGGAGAGGAAGACAGAAGCAGTGGGAGTGGGATGGAAGGACAGAGGCTTGTCTTTTCCCTCAAGAAATTTGTGGCATCTCTGGATGACGCTTGGCATTCTGACAATGGGAAGCACAGGCCCGAAGTACAGGTGATGCAGGGCCATCAGTTGTAAGGAGGATCGAGTTCATTACACTACCCAGACCTTTACCCTTCATGCTTACTCACTGCCAAAGTCCAGAACTAGATGGCTGAGGGGACTCCAATCTATAGAGGAGGGGACCCTGTTCCAGCTAGAAGCACCTGATGCAGGGCTGAGGAGAGGTGAGAGTGGAGGCAGTGTGGAGCACTCCAAGTTCAGGACCCTCTAGCCACTGACATCCCTACTGTCTACCAACAAGTGATAAATATGGCCAAGCTCAGGGTTAAACCCTTTAGAACTAGAGGAGCAAAGCCACGGAGCCCTCATACTCTGGTGCCCTATTCCTTTCAGCTCCTCCTGGGGTGTGATGGGAAGTAGGAAGCCAAATGGAGGTGAGCCTCGGCTCCTCCACAACCTAATGCTCCCCCAGGCAGGGGAAACCTTTACCCTGCTGCTGCCAGGAGGAGCCCTTTGGAGAAAGGGACCAGAGACAGGGCTACCCCTCACCATTAAACCACTGTCCCATGACTGCCGCACATCAAGGATGAAGGCTTACTCCAAAGCTTCATAAAACAAGTTTAATTTCCAACCAGGGTCACAGTCATCGCGTATCCCACAGTTTGAGCAAGGATAGAGAAGGTGAGTTATTAAACATATACACAGCCTACATTCCGGAGGAGGAAAAAAGAAGAGAAAAACCGCTTCAGAACAGCAATTACCACTGTAACACTGCTAACAAACTTGGAGGTAGAGGGGAAGGGGGGATCCCCAGGGAGAAAAAAGGCTGGAACAAAGGAAAGTATAAAATTAAATCCACCAGAGGAGAGTCAGGGTGGGAGCGGGCAGAGGTGGAATGAAACACCCAATCCCAAAAGAGCTTTTAGGTGAATGGGAATGTGGAAAGGCCCACCCCTGCCAAGGCCCTAATAGCCAGGGATGCTACCAAAAATCACTTACTGCCCCCTGCTGGAAAGAGCCTCAAGCTGCACCAAGGCAACCTCCAGGGCTGCTTCCTAACACCCTGGGCCCTACTGGTCCCTGGAACCCCAAACCACAGGGTGCGGGTGGGCCTAAAATGAGGAAGCCCTAGGGGACTGGTATCTAACTAGCGAGGTTCAGAGAGGGAGTGAGGCAGAAGATGCAAAGTCCTCACCAACCACAAGGACACAAAGTGGGAAACCAAAGTAGGAAAGAAACAAGGAGAGGGGAGACAAACAGGCAAGAGCAGTGACTGAGTTGAGAAGGCAAAGGAAAGCATTCAGGGAGGAAGCCTCAACAGGAGCGGGGGCAAAGAAAATCTGCATGGAGGGAAGCATCTGTGGGGTCAGGGGAGTGAACACAAGTTAAAATAGAAGCCCCAGCACCCCCCGCCCCCTGCCACCACACCCACAAACACACACACTCTCTCTCTCTCTCTCTCTCTCTCACACACACACACACACACACACACACACACACACACCTAGAGAGCACTGTGGCCTGCACACACCCACTGCAACTTGGGTAACACATCACTAAGAGACTGGCACTGAGGGAGACACCCCTGGAATCTCCCTTTGAGTTCCATCTGGGGTGGGGGGTATTGATCTGACTGCTGTGGACAAAGGTGGCAGGAGCCTGGACCCCTGCACGAAGGGGTCCCTCAGCCATGCTGTGGGGGACCCTGGGCCCTGATCTTAGCAGAAAAGGTTACAGGCAGCCGTCTTGGAGCTCAGGGCGCAGCCAGCACACACAGGAGCCCACAGAAAAGCCACGGCTTCTCAAAAACCACAGAAGTCAGGACCCAGGCCAGAACCTCAGGGCCAAGCACTCCCTGTAGAGAGAGATGCAGTAGCAGCAGCTTCTGAACAACTACATCGTAATGGGGAGGCCCCTGAAGACCACAGCCTCCCACCAGCACCAGCCACTGCTTCACAGTTGCTTCCTCCACTCCAACCCCAGATCCATTTATGGGAATGGGGAAGACAGCAAGGGTAAGTTGTTGGAATGGAGGGGGAAGGGATAGCAGGATAGTCTGAGGGTCTGGAAACAGAACAGGACATTTTCATCTTTCAACACATCCTGGACTAGAGAAAAAGAGAAAACTGGAGAATAGGGGGATTGATATTGAGGTCTGCTATGTCCCCGCCACTCCCCTGCTCCCCATTAAACTATCCACCCAGCCCTGCTCAGGCCAGCAGGACCACTAGGGTGGGGAAACTTCTGATAAAGGACAGGTGAACCACCCAGCCCCCAACATCAGAAGATAAAGGGCAGGGTGCAGAGGAAAGCAGGAACAGGATTGAGCCATGCTTCATCAACTCCTAAAAACAAAAGAGGATGAAGATGGAAAACCTGAGGCCCTTCCCCCAGTGCCCTAGGGGGTCCCAAAACACACCCCATGGTCTTGCCACCACCTCTTCAAGCTCCTGAGGAACAGATCTAAGGCTGAAGGGAGGATTGGCTGAACACTCTGGGCTGATAAGACTGAGTGGGGTTCCTCTCTCCTTCCCACTAACAAGGCAGGGCAGAATGACATCTCCTTGCAAACAGTCATCTACAGATAAACATCACCCCCGGTTCTAAGCTGGGTAAAGAGAGGGGTACAAGGAAGATGGAGGTGGAAAATCCATGATCTGTCCTATCATCCAGGAAAACCTAGCTGCAGAGAAGGAAAAAACCAGTGCAAGATTGGGACAGCCTTACCTCTACCTTCTTCCCTTTATCTCACCCACATGGGAGGGGCAGATGATAGGCTACAGTGGGCAGTGTCCAGGCTCCAAGCCCTGAGCTGCACTCCCCCCCAACCCTTCTCCCTGGCTCCCACATATACATCTCTCTATACATGTATATACACGCGCACACATGCACGCACACACAGAGAGGCCCGTGCAATTTCCAGGTAGAACAGGGAGAGAGTGGCAAAGGAAAGGAAGGCAGGGGTAGGAGAGGGGCTTGTGTGGGGGGGGAAAGGACTCAGATGCCAAGAGCACAGCAACCAGAGCCAAACGAAGCAAACGGAGAGAAAATACCCCACCCCACCTCCCAAACCCCAGAGGATGGGGGAGGGGCACCCCATGAAACCATAACAACCTTGTTTTGTTTTAAATCCAGTAAATTGGAATGATTCATCATCAAGACAGCAACTGAGGACTGGTCATGGGCAGGGGAGTGGGGGAGGCAGGGGAGGCAAGGCTCTCGTTGGGCTTGCGGACATGATACCCAGGGCCTTGGCCACACTGGCAATGGGAAGGAAAGGGTAGGGCTGGGGCAGGCAGACAACAGGTGTGCTGGGGTGGGTGGGGTGGTCAGATGGGGCTGCCTGGCTTTCACTTCTTGTTTTTGAGCTGATTGGCCAGCCAGTCCAGGCCTTCGTACAGCCCATCCCCACTGGTGGCACAGGTGGCCTGAATGTACCAGTTGCGGTGACGCAGAGAATGCAGGCCCAACTTGTCTGTGATTTCGGCAGCGTTCATCGCATTAGGCAAATCCTGGAGTATGAGGAAGACACACAAAAAGGAGCCTCAGGATCTTACAAAGGCTTCTAGAGCACCAGCTACTAAAGAGTATGTACCAGCACCCTCTCCTCCTCCGTTGCAGGAACCCAGAACAGATCCTGAGGACCTGGGGTGGGTCTAGTCATCCGAGAACCCCAGATCCAAGGGTCATTCCACTGGGGAGTTCCAAACCAAATATGGGGTTGGAAGGGCAGGGGAGAGGTGATTCAGACTGGGCAAAGAGCCAGGTCTGTCTGACCATAGGAGTGAGGGCAGTTCCACTAAAACAGACAATAGGGAAGGTGAAAGAGGGATTTGAGGTAATGTGGCTACCATACCAATCCTTGAGGATGGAAATGTTGCTAATGAAAGCTGGGTAGGAGCATGAAGAAGCCAACTACTCCTATTTCTCATACTTCCAAAATTGAGAGCATAGCTGCAGGGCTACCCATACCATGAGCCCCAAGGCCCTGGGATTGCCACAGATAGGCTGCCCTCTCGACAATCCAGAGGTGCAGAGAAGTCTCACCTGTTTGTTTGCAAAGACCAGGAGCACTGCATCCCGCAGCTCATCCTCCGCTAGCATCCTCATCAGCTCCTCCCGGGCCTCATTCACTCGCTCCCGATCGTTGCTGTCGACCACAAATATCAACCCTAGGGAGGCAGAGCATGGACTGCACAGAGACGAGAGATGAACTCCCCTCCTCCACCACCAAAAGACAGCACCCTCCAAACATTCATTCTCTTTCCTCCTTTTCTTCCACCCCTACCAGCTGTAGCAGGCCAAGGTTTGGCTGTCCATAACCAAGAAGGACAACCACACTTTCTGTTCACACCCAACAAACCCATGCCAGATCCTGGGCAATTTGTATGCCTTACCTTGGGTGTTCTGGAAGTAGTGTCTCCAGAGAGGCCGAATCTTGTCCTGGCCACCCACATCCCAAACTGTGAAGCTGATGTTCTTGTATTCCACGGTCTCCACGTTGAACCCTTTGGAAAAAACAATCAATGGCTACTTGGCCTCAAATACCAGGCCTGCAAACAATACCCAGTGTGTTTGTTTCTGTTTCCCCCAGTCATGGCCATGATCCTAATACAGGAAAGAAGGCTAAGGTTTCCTCAGACCTGTTGTTCCTTGACCTAGTAGCCTAAAAGCCAAAAAGAAAACCTGAGAACTGGAAGATGATGAGGAGAGCCAGTCAAGAGGTTCAAAACTGCCTGGGTAACATAAGTTAACTCCCCCCACTCATTCTCTCAGTCTGACTCTTCCTCCTGCAAGAAATGACTCAGCCCCACTCCCATGCCTTGGCCACCAGAGTCAGCCACAGCTAAGAAGTGGGGCCTGTGAAGCACAGTAAAGAACAAGTGAGCTATAGTCCCTCAGCCCCACATACAAACCAGCTGACGATGCTGATCTGGAGCCCCAACTACAAGGCAAACGTTCTCTCTCCCACAGGCAGGTCCTAACCAGGATTAGGGCCACCGAGGACCTGCCCTGAAGCAATTCCAGGCCTCTGGCAGGAACATCAAAGCCCTTCACCTACTTTCCAAACAACACAGAGAACAAACCAGCTCCATGCCTGAGGGCAACCACTGAGTGCCAGGCTGCGGAAGTTCCCCAATCAGAGAGGGCCAGGGTAGGTGGGACAAACGGTAGCCCCAGCACCTGCTGGTAAGCTAAATAACCACACTTCTCTGATCTCCACAGACTGCATAGACTTGCCTGGTGGCCAGGTGGGGGATCTAGGAATAGGCCCCGGCCTGGCTCAGCTTCTGGCTGCTGGCATGAAAGCCTACATCCAAGCTGAGCCCTTACCAATGGTGGGGATGGTGGTGACGATCTCCCCCAGTTTCAGCTTATACAGGATGGTGGTCTTCCCTGCGGCATCCAGACCCACCATCAAGATGCGCATCTCCTTCTTCCCAATTAGGCTCTTGAGAAGGTTTCCAAAGATATTCCCCATGATCACAGCAGCCGCTTTCTGAGGACAGGAGGCCCAAATGGGGGCAGCGGCAGTCCAGTTTTGGCCTGGTCCCTGGTATGGAGGACCTGATCCTAGGCAAAGAAATGTAAACTCATTATCACCACCTGCTTATCAGGATTTCATGTAAATGGGATTCGTCAAAGTCAGGCAGCAGCGCATTAATGACGAACCAAGAGCCTGAGAGGACTATGAAGATCAAGTCTCATTCAGACACATCCTAAGCCTTTGGGAGAGACAAAGCACTGAGCACTCAGGAGCCCTGCTCTGCCAGTAATTTACCCGTGTGACTCTGGACAAGTTATTTCACCTCTTCATATCTGCACCTGTAAATAGGGGGCTTGGACTAGATGGTTTTTCAAGTCCCTTTGGTTCTGACATTCTATACTACATCCAAGGCATTGCAAGATCATTAATGCCCCTCCCTCCCCCCACTTACCCTGAGACTTCTGGAAAGGGTGGGAGAGGAGGGAGTGGAATGAGGAGCGGCTCTTTGTGACTCCCAACAAGGTTCAGGCTTGCCAGGTTCCCAAGGTTTATGCTCCCTGCTCTAATCAAAAAACTGTTTCTTCCCTTCCTGTATTTCTGCAATTCTACCTTCCTTCTACATACCAAAGCTAATGTGGAAGAAATAAGAAAGCAGCATTACTAAAAGGGGCTGAGTCTCTACCACTCTAAAATGCTGGTAGCTGCACAAATTGTCCCCTGTTCACACCACAGTGCAGTGAGTGCTGGGAGGCGGGGTGAGAAGCCACACCCCTCATTCCTCAGTCAGATAAATCTAGGCTCACCATGACCCATGCACCCATCCTCGGACTGCTGCTCCCCATGGTCACTGCAACAAGGCAGTCATGTCATTTCCTGCTTCTTCCCCATCCGCCTCGGTGTATTCTCCACATAGCCAGACTGACTGAGAACGAAAATCAGGTCATGTTACTCCTCTGCTCCTCTCCTGGCCTGTATCTCCCTTTCAGTAAAACCCCAGCTGTGCCATGGCCTACAAGGTCCTGCGCAATCTGTACTCCCCCTGCTTCTCTCATCAGGCCTCCCATGACTCTCCCTTGTGCTTACTCCATGTCAATTACCCTGTACTTTCCTGCCTCAGAGCTTCGACTTGATATTCACACTGCCTGGAACGCTCCTCTCCCAGATAACCTTCATGGAGTACTCCCTCACTTCCCTCAGGTGTCTGTTCGAATGTTGCCTTGCAAAGCAGCCTTCCATAAACACCTGTAACACACACTCTCTACCCCTTTATCCCACTTACTTTCTTCACAGGGTTTACCACCATCTGACACATTACATACCTGCTTCTTGCTGAACTGTTTTTCTCCTCCTACCATAATGTCAGCTCCATATCTATTTTGTTCACTGTTATGTTCCCAGTCCCTTGAATAGTGCCTGGCACACAGTAGTTGAACAACTTAACTAACTCCCAGGGTCTCTACAGACCTCACTGGCAGCTCATGCAAATTGGCAGCTTATGCCTGGTACATGGTAGGCATGTAACAAATACCTGCTGAACGAATGAAGGGGACAGTAAGAGCCACTGTGAAGGGACAAAATGCCTCTCTGCCCACCCCATCACTGCCTCAACAGATGGAATCACAGATTCATTCAGTCCCTCTCTTCTTCCCTCCCTTCTCTATGGCACAGGACAGCCACAGAAATGCCTTTTTGAAACAACAAAGAAATGGGGATTCAGAATCACCCGTGCCAGCCAGTTCTCTGTGCCCGCGGGAGACATGCGTCAGCAGGCAGCTTATTCAGCAATCACCATATGCCAGCTGCTGGCATTCTCTATAGAGTCTGGGAACCAGAGAGACACACACACACCCCAAAGCCAGCAGGCTAAGGAACAGGTCAAGACAGAGTGCACCCAAACCCAAGAATGTGAAAGATGGATGGGGAGGAATCCTATTTACAAGCTAAAGCATGGGGATTTGGTGGGAGTTTAGTTGCTTTTTCAAAAACGATTTCAGGTTTGTTTGTTTGTTTTCCTATTCTCCTCAGTTTGCAGCAAATTCCAGACTAGTACAAAGAGACAGATCAACAGCCCCTGGAGACCAAAGTACTAGTTTGTCCAAAAAGACAGAAACAACGAGTGCTTATGGAGCGTTTCATCTTCAAAGGCCTCCCCAGACATCCACTAATGAGCCAGGCGTGGTGCTCCTGGTAGGATCCCCAGAGGAGCCCTGCCCCTGACCCGGAGGGCTGCTACTCCAAGGAGAGCACCTGGCTCCACTTCAGAGCTCAGCTTCAGCCAGGTCCCCCGCCAGCCATCCTCCCTGCCCAGCCTGCCCCAACCCACCCAGGAAGACAGATTTCGGAGGATCCCTGAGGCAGGAGGGGACCCCTGCCCAGCTTATTAGACCAGATCCCTCCAACCTTTGCAATCTGTGGTAGTCAGTCTTCTGGTCCTGCCACCACCACCTCCAAAAACTGAAACCTTCCCCAAGTCTTACTAGTTTTTATCTTGTCTCCTGTTCAGGTGTCCTTTTCTTCAGCTCCAGATGATACTTTGCTTTAAAGTTTAGGTAACAGGCTTTGGCCTAGATTCTGAATTGAACTTACACCACACATTTATCTTGCTGTCCTTCATAACCGAAACTATTGCCAATTAGTAATTACCAACCATGAGTACAGCAGTGGCTGCAAAATATCCCTTCCCCCAGCACACCCATCCACCATTCTTTAGTTTGTTTCTTTGCTAAGCTATCATGCTAAAGTCTTGACTCAAACACTGATCCCAGTATTACACTTACTTCTATTTGCTGACTTGCTATAGCAAGGCCCCTGAATTATCTGAACCATTCATGTGGCACTTGCTACTGTCTGGATCTTTTATCTGTTTTTAAAGGTCTATACATTTATTGGCACCCCAATTTAACCATGTATTGTCCATGGGCAAGGAGTGTGACTTTTATCTATTTTGGATCTGTCCTCACTCCCAGTACTTAGTCCACTGTAGGAGTTCAATCAAGCACATTGGCTGATTTAACCCTAATCTTTATTTCATTTCTTCCATCCTAGCAGTGTTTGGTGTCTCTGTGTAAGGCACAGATGGTTGCTGAGGTATCCTGTCAATTTTGGACACATATCTGAAACTCATGTAATTGTCTTTTGCCATTTAATACACAATGGAGATGATGGAAAACTCATGAAATATCCAAGTAGTTCCAATGGGTTGCCTGGGGCAGCCTAGGGTCCTAAAATTAACGGACGTTCTGACTCCTCTTTAATATAATCAGGAGTTTGACTCAGATGAGCATTTCAAAGTGGATGCTGGCTTTCCTACTACGAGCCTTGGCTTCATCTGTTCCTATTACCAGATAGCATGCTGTTCCTACCACCAGAATGGTGGCAATTTTCAGCTTTGTGTCATGAACAAAAACCTTTGCTATCTAGCTCTTCTACTTTTACCATAATGCATTCCTAGGAAAGGCTCTGGGAAGCAGAATGGCAAAAAACAAACAAACAAACCCTGGATTGTTTTACTAGGTACTATATAGCTATAGTTACTCGCTTCTATCACAGATGGCACTCCTGTGTGGATAAGGCAAAATGCCAGGGTTCCATGGGCTGGTAGAAACCAGGGATCAGCAGTTAACACCAAAGGTGAACAGCTCAAGATGAAAAATGGAATACAGTAGTATCTCTGTTAACAAAGAGGGTATCTCAACGTTCTATTTTACAGTCACAAACTTTGTTATCATTGGTAAAAACAGCAATAGAAGACTTAAAAAATATGTTCCAGTAGAATATGCATGGAACACCACAGGAGTTCAGTGAAGCACATTGGCTGATGGAAGCCTCATCCCAGGATGTCCTCACTGAGGACCACTTACTGCCTCCAATCGCCCCACCCCCACCATGGAGGAGACAGGCTGCTGCTGTGACTGCTTAGCCATCGTGGCCTGTGCGTGTTCCAGCAACATGCCTGCCTCACTCTCCAGGTGCTTCTGAGAGTCACAGCTTGTCTGCCACACACACTCTCCCCACCTGACTCCTGTGATTAACGTAGGCATGTGTGCTGAGACAGCTCTGAGGGGGCTCCTGATCTCACACCACCTCCTTCTCTTCAGGCTGCATGGGTCCAGGGAAAGGAAGGCCAAAGTCTCCCAAACCCTCTGCTGCCAGGCAATTGCACTAAGAGCAACTTTGTTCCCAGATACTTTTCAAATTGAGATATCACTAATAGAGAGGCTATTTTTAGCAGTCACTGAAGTAGACCAACAAAATTTAAGGAAACAAAGCAGGGTCTGCCTGTACTTAGTTTCCTTAGTACAGCTGGCTTGTGACCTCTGTAAACTTTCTAAGTTTTTGTCTCACAAGTACTGTAATCAGCACACAAGAACTCCTATATTAATATAGCAATGACTTCTACTGGACTCAAAGATTTCCCAAAGCCAAGAAAAAGCTTCTGATGTCAGCTTCCATCCATTCATTAAACATTTATTGAGCATACTCAACTAGGGTACAGAGAGGAAAATTTTCTGCCTTCATGGCACTCAGTGGATGGAAGAAAAAGACTAGGAAACAAAGGACTACAAAGCAGCGTGAGAATACATGGGATAAGCACATAGTACTTATGGGGACAGAAAGCTAGAGAAGTTAATCAAGACGGAGAGGTAAAGGATGATTCTCAAGTCACACCAGAGCTGACTCCTGAAGTAAGAATAGGAAATAATCAGACAATAAAGAAGAGGGAATGGGGGATAGGGAACAGCGCGTGCAAGGCATGAAGACTTGAGATAGCACTTGTTATTAGGCAAGGCCAGGTGCAACTAGGACTTGGTAGTTTATTTGGATGCAGCATGGTGAGTAAAAGGATATAATGAGGCTGGAAAGATAAGCAGGGGCTAGATTATGAAGGGCTTTAAAGACCATACTGAGTAACATGGTCAGATATGTGCTTTAGAAAGACTGTTCTAACAGCACTCCAGGGAATAAATTAAATAAGGGAAAGATTAGAGGCAGAGAGATCATTTGGGAGGTATTTTAACAGAGATGAAAAGTCAAAAGTTCTCACCCAGAGGTGACAATAGAGAGGCAGACAGATTTGAAACATCAAAATAGTAGAATCTACAGGATTTAATGACTGATTACATGTAGAAAGGGTAGAAGAGTCAAAGATGATTCCCAGGTTTCTGGCCTGGGTGCTGGACAGGAAATACAAAAGGAACAGATCTGAGAGTGAAGATGCTTTTAAACCCTGATTTTAAGGTGCTATGGTCTGAAGCTCAGGAGCAAAGTCTGAGCTGGGTATTTGGGAGTCATATGCACTGATGGTTAAGGAGCCATAAGAGGAACCCAGATGACCCAGGGTTGCAGCAGTTACTGGCTGCCCTCCCTTTCTTTCTTCCCCTTCATTCTTAACAGAACCCCTAATTTGTTCAGATGTCAGCAGGAGCAATATGAGATATCCTTCCCCAGCCCTAGGGTATGAAAACTGAGCAGCCTTAGGGATGTGGGCATTCCATTTCCCTTGCCAGGGACTGAGTCATGAATGATCCTGTATTAACTCTAGCCAATAGGATGTGGAGGATGTCTGCTGGGAGCATCTGGGAAAGTTTTTCACAATCTTAAAAGGACATATGGCAATGTTGTCTTGTCCAGCCTTTGGATGTTGATGTAGGAGAATGAGATGCTGGAGAAATCCAGACCATGAAGCTACAGACAGACATAACTCTAGGATGTCAGAGCAGAAAAATGGAGAAATTTTGGGTCCTTCAATAAAACTGTCAAACTGGTGGATTAAAAAAAACAAGTGTTCTAGTCCTAGACTTGTGTGTGCATGTGGTAAAATACACATTGAATATTTTTAGCCATTTTTAAGTGTGCAGTTCAAGGACATTAAGTACATTCACATTGTGCAACCACCACCACCACCATCTCCAGAACTTTTTCATCTTCCCAAACTGAAACTCTGTACCTATTAAACATTAACCTCCATTTCCCCTACCCACCCCCCATCCCCTGGACACCACCATTCTACTTTCTGTTTCTATGAATTAGGCTATTTTAAGTACCACATGTAAGTAGAATCATACAACATAAGTACCTTTTGTGTCTGGCTTGTTGCACCTAGACCTCTTGTTATATGCTTTAATAAGTCATTGTTTAAGCCACAGGTGTGCTTTCTATTTTTGCTACTGATATAGCCTAACTGATATATCTTGGGAAAGTGTACACAGTGGGACAAGAAAAAAGGCCAAAGGGAGAAACCTGGGAGCCATCAGTGACTAAAACAGTGGGCAAAAAAGGAGGCCAGGAAAAAGAATAAGAAGCAACCAGAAGAGTAGAAAGGAAATCAAGAGAGTAAGACATCATAGATAACAATGAGAAAAGAACATTTTTAAAAAGGAAGGAGGGTCCCCCTATGTTTATCGCAGCACTGTTTACAATAGTCAAGAAATGAAAGCAACCTAAGTGTCCATGAATGGATAAAGAAGATGTGGTACATATACACAATGGAATATTATTCAGCCGTAAGAAGAAAACAAATCCTACCATTTGCAACAACATGGATGGAGCAAGAGGTATTATGCTCAGTGAAATGAGCCAGGGGGTGAAAGGCAAGTACCAAATGATTTCACTCATCTGTGGAGTATAAGAACAAAGGAAAAACTGAAGGAACAAAACAGCAGCAGACTCACAGAACCCAAGAATGGACTAATAGTTACCAAAGGGAAAGGGGCTGGGGAAGATGGGTGGGAAGGGAGGGACAAGGGGGAAAAAGGGGCATTATGATTAGCAGACATAATGTAGGGGCGGGGCACAGGGAAGGCAGTATAATACAGAGAGGACAAGTAGTGATTTTATAGCATCTTACTACGCTGATGGACAGTGACTGTAATGGGGTATGTGGTGGGGACTTGATAATAGGGGGAATCTAGTAACCATAATGTTGTTCATGTAATTGTACATTAATGATACCAAAAAAAAAGGAAGGAGGGTCAAAGACTACAGAAAGGTCAAATTAAGATAAAGCCTGAAAGATAACTATTGAACTTAGTTACTAGGTAATCTATGATAACTTGTTATAAACAAAAACATATCTAACTAAAATTAGGCTCCGCTTGACTCATTTCGCAGTGTTTGGGCTCAGGCCAGAATCATTATGCCCATTTCCTTTCTAGTCCCAGAAGACAACTCCAGTACTCCAGGGTAACCTGAGGGAGGCCACAGTATCAAGGGGGAAGGATCCTAAATTGCCCTGTCTGATAGAGATCCGAGTCCTGGAAAGGGTCCGGCTTTTCCTGTGGACAAACCTCAGCAAGCAAGTCACAGCAGGGTATCAGTTTTCAGAATACATGGCTGAGCCAGAGAAAACAGTGACCAGATGAAAACTAGACTCATCTGTTTCTTTGGAACATTCTGTGGCACTCCTCTCCAAGCAAAACTTCCAGCCTGCCATATCCTTAGAATCTGACCACCTTACAACTGCCCCAACTCCTGATACTCGATAGCTGCTCCAATGCCCACATCTATAGCTTTGGATATCCAGAACACTACACTTTCCTAATTACAAAATCACTGAAATTCCATGAATAGTCTGCTGAAGGTCCTAATAAACATTTGCCCCCAATCTGGTCTCACTGTGCACATCAAGATGGAGCTGCCAGTGAACAGAAGAAACAGGAAGCCATGATTTAGACAAGGCCACCACTGTAGAGATGCCTAAGGATACAGAAGACAGACAACTGCTTATCTTGAGGAATAAGAGCTGTCTGTAGATCCCTTAGCAACTCAAAAACACTTCTTCTCTAGGACTTACCACAGTATGTTTTATTCACATTGTCTGTTTTGCTTTCCAGTGCTGAAACTTCCTAAATAATGTGCCTTTAATGCATTACAGGTCAGCTGTACATCCCATCCAGTACATCCCATCAGTACTGGATGACCAGGTAGAGAGCTTAGGAAGGTTAGAGCCCACAGGCCAGTCAGCTCAAGTTGCAAGAAGTTATGTCTGTCTCACTGTTGTCATTTTCTGTGCATGCCATGAAGAGTTTGGCTAGTTTCACTAGACTATGAGCTCTTGCCAGCAGGGACCATGCCATATTTAGGTTTCATGTCCCAGCATTCAGCACCATGGCTAATTGTAGCTAGTGACTGACACGCTTGTTTTTGAGGACACGGTTCTACTGATGGCAGCAAAACATTCGTGAGGTGGAGGAAGACAGTATTCTATAGGTGATCTCCAATGCTCTTCCTGCATCTGACAAACTAGAGAAGTGGTTACACCATGTTTTCAGAGCTCTAGGGTTCTTTGTATGGGATTCAGGGGCTGCCTAGGGGACAGGAGGACCATATGAGAGCTCTAATTATGGACTGTCCACCACCACCAGAGCAGCTCCACTTTTATCCATTTTATGTATTAGACTTCAAATACAATTTTATATAAGGTTCGATTATTTATTAAAAAGGAAGGGAGGGCAAAACCCACTGCAAGAGAGCAAATGTTCTCCTGCATCCTAAATCATGAAGTTTAAACATTCATGTTTGACATTCCTGTGTATATGTTCAGAAAGAAAGGGTTATGTCAAGCTCTCACCAGTGATGGGAGAGCTAAAAGGTACCCTGAGATCTGCCACACCCAGACATCTCACCTTTCTTCAGGATATGGTGATAATGGCAGATCCCTGGTATCTCAAGCCCTTTTCCATATGGTACAGAAGAACCTTTGCAGAAGTCCATGACAAAGCTCTAACACCTTCATGGTGTCCCTACCTCAGTCAGTGAGTTCTTTCCCATGGCTACAACACAAAGCCTTCAAACATTTGTGGAACTCTTTCCAAATGTTTTCCATGTCTTTTCATTATCCATAAGTTTTATTAGCACTCTACCTGTATTTGCCACAGATGTTGGAAAAGGTGAACAGAATTACAGATATCACAACTCTGGACCTTAATACAGTACATTCCGAAACATACTCAGAGGCAGACATTTAAAGGAGATATGACTAAATGAAAAGAGTGGCCCAGGAAATACTGGATGCTGGAAGATTGACTGAGACCTAAAATGGGAGCCAGGAATCTAAACCCTTGACCTAGGTCAATCAGGGTGTCCTTCTATAGAAGAGTCAACCATTGCCTCAGAGTCATGCTGACTTTTCTAACATGAACACTATTTTTGAGCCCCACAGCTGCACCCCGCATCCAAGTTGATGTTTCAGGGCCCCTGCCTTGCTCCAGCTTAACCTCCCACTCAGGCAGCAGGAGGTGCCTCTGTGACGCTCATGCTGAAAAAAAAGACTTCACTGCTCATAAGCCTACGACCAATACAGAAAGTCATGGTAACGATCATCCCTCTACAAAGGCAGCAAGATGTTCTTTTGTAAACCTCTCCTGTAAGGCATCCCTGAGTGCTCATATTATTATTACTATGATGATGATGAGGAGGATTAATAACATTTACTGGGTGCTTACTATATGCTCTGTATAATACTAAGTGCTTTACATGCATTATTTCATTTAATTCTCATGTCAACGCCATGAAGTAGGTATTATCATCAAATTCTTTACAAATAAGGAAAATGGAGCTAAGAGAAAACAGGTAATTTCCCCAAAGCCATACAACTAGTAATTAGCAGAGGCAGAATTTGAACCCAATTTTGTCTGATTCCAACGTCCATACTCTTAATTACTATGCCATTTTGCCTCTAAAGTCACCTGCAACAAAAATGGTGAGGAGAGACAAACACGATGATATGCTTTCAGTGTCAGGCCTCTTGGCATCCATTTCTAAAGGCATATGGAGAAGCAGATTCCACAGTGTCCCTCTGTTATATATTCAGTTTTAACACACCTGGTTTTAAAGAAGTTCCTCCTTCAAACCAACAAATCCTGCTCACTGTCCTCTGAGTCCAGTTCCTTATTATGACTCCAGTAAAAAGAGAGTTAGCAGAGATGAACATACAGTATGACCCTCTGTGCACGAAAGACTTTACTTCCACTCTTTCCAGCATGCTGTCTGCCCTCCTTTATACTTGCAATCAGCTTAATAATAGCAGCTACAGTTCAGTTCGCTGGCACCAATTCTATACCAGGCAGCACATACATACATTGGCTCCCTCCTCCACCCCCAGGATTCAAATTTTCAGACAGCACTTTGAAGGACTTCCATCTAATGGAGAGATCCCCCCTTTGTCTAAAATGAGGAAACAGGGGATCTGGGTTTCAGATAAGTCATGACTGTGTTCTAGTTATGTATACACACACACACACACACACACATACATATATATATTGGTCTTAGCTCCCATAATCCATGCTTGTTTTGTGCCTCTTAGGAAGGTGACCATGACTTCTTAATTACAAAGGCTAAAAACCTTTGTACCCTCACCTAGCTCTCTCCAGGCACTCTCCCTGACAGCCACATCATCTGTCTTAAACTGCAGTCAGAAAGCTTGCTAAGTTCTATCCATTCACATCCTGTATTCATCATGAGTGCCTACTGTGTGCATAAGCCCTGTGGGAGATACAAGATAAGCTCCAATTCCTGCACTCAAAAAGCTTTGTCTCTTTGGAAAAGCAAGGTACACACTTGAAAATTTCTGACTATGTAAGGTAATAATTCTATGCTGGAGGCAGGAGGCATGTGAATATGTGAAACATGGGGCTCTTCCAGCTGAATCCAATGTCAATGATTTATTCTGTGATGAACTCAATTATTTTCTTTCTTAAAATGAGCTTTTACAGACATGTTATCCACACTCTGGTCTAATGTACAATGGCCAAGTCACTGCCCCACTCCACAGTAAGTGGAGACACTTAGCCCAAAAACAAGCTCAAGACAAAATGGCAGGAAGACTGTTAACACCTAACAAGGGAGAGGGAAGTATGCAGAGACTATTCTGTTCTGTCGCACTGACCCAAGCAATCAGACTCCTGCAGCAGACCTCCTACCAATAAAACTTTCATGCCACAGACCAGGGGTGACCCAATCCAACAGCAGCAGAGGCAGGTTTTAAATTACACCTCCCTCACCCGGATGACCTATTTCTTCTCACTCCTAACCACATACCACATTCCTCCTGGCCTGGCCAGAGGGATACCGGCAGTAATACAGCCCAGAAAGAGGGGAACTCCCCAAAAAAGAGGAGCTACCACTTTGCTAATCAAGTGGCCCGTTTTAACAGGGAACTCCCCCTCCCCCTCCTTCCCTCAAACACTGGCGTAAGCAATGGCTCCATTTTCTGTTCCGGGAATCCTGGTACTTCCTAAAGAAAGAAAGTGGATTGGAAGACACAAAACTCAGAACCAGGGACAAGATGCTCCCTCCTCCTGTGAGACCGCCCCCGCTTCGCCTGGAGGAGGAAAGCACCACCTCTCTTCTCCAAGCAAGATCAGATCCTCCTCCCCCTTCTAACTCCTCTTCTCCCGCTCCCCACCTGCTGCCTTATTCCCTACAAGCGATTCCCAAGACCAAAGGCTCAACTTCCAACAAACTAGTGCCCCCGGAGTGCCCCCACAGCCTGCTCAGCACGCTAATGCCTAAGCCCCGAACGTACCCCCTGCCCCACGATGGGGGAACGGGGGCCACCGCAGCAAGGCTTCTCTCCGATCTCCTACCACGAAGGTGAAAGGGGTGAGGTGGTAGGAAAAAGCGGCATTCTCTAGTCCTTTAACAGGAAGAGGATACAAAACAGTCACCACCGCCCCCGCATCACCTCTCCCAGTACTGCTTTCCTCCCCATCCCCGACCCCTCGAAAGACCACCTTGTGCAGGCGAGAGGACCCTAACTGAAGCCCAGGTCGCCCTGTTGTGCGAGGCGGAGGACAAATCCGTGTGGCCCCCCCACCCCCACCCCAGCTCCGCGTCCTTCAAATGAGAGGGCAGGCTTGAGGCTGGCCCGGCGCCCCGTCTCCGAGCTCTCCGTGGGAAAGACCACAACGCCTCAAGCCGGGCAGTGCCGGCCAAGGGTGTAGGGGGAAGGGTAGGAAGTGGGGGCTCGATCTGCAACCCCAACCCGGAGCCTCTGCTCTCCAGCGGCCCCCCTTCCCTCCCTAGCCCCTCACCTGTTCCTGCTCCCAGCTCCGCCGCTACGGCCGCCGCCTCCGCCCCCGCAGGTTCCGTTCGGCTCTCGCTCCTCTCACTCAGACTCCCGCAGCCGATTTCTGCACCGCTGCTCCCCCGGCCCCGCTCCCTGGCTCGCTCCTTCCTTTCCTCCACCTAGCACCGGAAGCCGCGACCGCTACAGGAGCTGGGCTGCGAACCCCCACCCCCAGACCGGGATACTTCCCACCTCCCCGATCGCGCGAGAGCTGCGCGACTACGAGCGGCACTTCTCGCGAGATCCATCACCATGGCAGCGACTTCTGCAGAGGCATTCGGTGCTGGAGCTGAATCCCGGGTGGGAGCCGTTGTGGGGGCTGGAGGCTGCAGGTGGCGGAGGCGGCAGCCGGGGAATAGGGATGAGCCAGTGGGACTGAGCTCAGAATCCGGAGTTTAAGGACTGAGGCCACGCGTGTTGGCCATACTGGAGACTGGGGTCGCGCGGAGAGGCCCGGGGGTTACTTGGGTAAAGCGAGGAGCTGAGTTTGAGTGTAAGCCCTTGCTGTGACCCAACTTACTCCTCCAGACCTCATCTTTATTTCTTACCTAGGGCTAGCTGCGTGCCGGGAGAGCCGTCGCTGCACCAGTGTTGCTGCTCACGACTCTTAACCGAAGACTAGTTACTCAGGGGTCTGAAAAGATCCTTTTCCTTAGGGAAGTGGAGAGTGGTGCGTTTAAGAGACTGCAGGAAACAGCTGGACTCTGGACCAGTTAGGAAGGTGGAATGTGAAAGGCATGGTTGAAGCCTAACGTTCAGGGGTATGGTTTGAGGAAGTGTACCTAGGTGATTATGAATTTTTGTATCCCAAAGAAAGTGAGAGACTTTGCACTCATGTTTCTCATTTCTTGCCCACCCCCGCTTCCCTTGCACTCGTTTTTGCACCTGGTCTAGACATACAAAGCTGCTTGGAACAGTCACAGATGTGATGGAAAGGCACCAGTAATGCTAGGAACAGAAGAAGGTTCTTGACATAACACACCATCTCTCCTCATTTACAGCAATGTAAGGAAACAAGGTTCTTCCCCAAGACTTGAGCCAAAATTGTTGCCTTTCTGGATTTTTTGCCTTGTTTCTTATCTCCTTCCTAGAAGAGGTAGGCTGTATAGCCACACTCTGTCTTACCCTTGTCCTCATCATTCTCTGGTATATACAGTCACCAGTCTCTACCTCTTATCCCAGTCTTTTTTCTTATTTTAACCTGGAGAATAACATGACCCTAGAATGAGAAGCCAAAAAGACCCTAATTTAAGATTGTGAGGGATGTGATGAAAAACAAGGAGCATATTTATAATGAAGAGAATTGTATCTGTCCTGGGCTGTTGCCATTAAAGGTTTCGCCCTACTTAGCTCCATATTTTCAATAGGAAAAGACTCCATAAGTGTTATTACAGACTCTTAGAGTGGGCCCCGTGACACCTCCTCACGATCACCCTTTCCATTTCTTTTCCTAAAATTTTCTAGGAACACCCTGCCAGGTTATGCCCCCACAATGACCACCAAATTATGCCTGACAACCCCCACTTCCCTAGGGCCCCAACCACACCATCATGCCTGTGGGTCTCTGACAGGAGGTGTCAGTGTCCCTGCCCAAGACTTCAAATCCTCTGGATATTGTGTCTCAGGTGTGACAGAAAGATGGAAATGGTGACAGCATAATATGGTTCGCAGCAAGTAGCACAGCATTTGAACCAGAAGTGCTGAAGGGGAATGGGGAATCTCGCAGCCCTCGGTCTGTTGCAGCATCACTGGGTGCTTCCCATGGAGCAAACAGGAGTACAGATAGGAGGGGTGCTGCCCTGCTGACAATTAGCCAGCTACTACCACTGCCACTCCAGCTTCCCAGCCACTAGAAAGGCTAAGAGAGAGAAAAGCTCTCCCTGAGTCAAAGGAGGCCAAGAAGCCTGACTTACAGTTCATTGGGCTTTTTCTCTCCCTCTGGCTGCCATTGAGGCTAAGTAAAAGCTGAAATTGTAGCCACCCTCTCTGTGGGTTGTGCACTCCCACTCCCGTCACTGACCCCAGCCCTGGGTCTGAGCCCAGCGTGTGCGCCAGGAGCAGGGGTAGGGAGGGGGGTGTTGGCCTTGCTGACAAAAATCCATTTGGAATTTCTCAAGGTTGTGGTTTGAGGCTTAAGTTTGCCACAGAGTGTGTCTGATGGAAGAAAAGAGACAGCTAGAAAGAGAGAGGACGCCAAAGGGAATTCAGAGGAAGGAAACAGGAAAAAGCTGAAATATTCTTGCTGTGACTCCAGTGGTTTCTCCTCCCTCTTCCTGAGTGTGAGAAATTCCCATTCTGGATATTTCTTACCATTATTCTTTCATATCCTATGTCCATTCTAGCTGCATCCCCTCCCTCCCCAAGTCCCCCATAAACACAGAAGGCTCAGTCAGTGCCTGAAGTAAGGGTGAGATATCTTTCTGCCTCCATCAAATTTCCAAATCCAGAATTTTCAATGCTCAAAGGAAATTCGGGACATAAACGTTAGCCATAAAGTGCTGCCCTAACCCAACGTTCCTCAAAATGTCTTGTTATCCTGGTGCTACCAACATTTCACCTAATTTTGAGGGTCATTTGGGTAGCAGATCTATCTACTGCCTACAGGAGTGGAGAGAACTATTTCTACATTTCCTGCCCAAGGGAAGACGACCTGTTAGAGTAAGCATCTTGCAACCCCATAAACATTCAATCACTCATAAAATTCTAAGTGTATGATGTATATACCTTTTCTGAACTGAAAGATAAATTATTTGTTTTCAAAGATACTGGGCTAGGAATATAAAGATTGGAATAAAAGAAATTTTGTTTTCTATAGTTATGGTTATCTCCTAAAAGAAAAATGAATTCGTTTACAAAGATTAAATGCAAAAGAGCTCTAAATAAAGGACAAAATACATATGCAAATAATTCAGTGGGAGAGCATGCTGGTTCACTGGTTTCCAGAGCAAAAAAGACTCCTCTTTTGAGTACAGCCTTCTACATGTTTCTCGTTGGTCTTGTAGTCTTGTATCTGCCTCCCAAGTTCCCTGATTTGGAGAGAAAAGCACCTGCTCCAATGGGTTCAGGTTTAATGTTGAGATATGTTCAAGACTAGAAAAACACAACAGAGACAACCTCGTGGTGTAGGGAAGGGGGTCAACAAACTACAGCCAGAGGACCAAATTCAGTCCTGCAGTCTGTTTCTGCAAATTAAGTTTTATTGGACAAAGCCAGGCCCATCCATTTGGCCTATGGCTGCTTTTGATCGACAACAGCAGAGTTGAGTAATTAATGCAGAGGTGAGTAGTTGTGACAAAGCCCAAAAGCCTAATATAGTCACTGTCAAGCCCTTTGTGGGGGTGGTGTGATTTCCAACCATTGTTCTAGAGCAGTGACCAAGGCAGAATCTGGAGCTGAGGCACATAGTAAATAAGGCCTATGTTTGCATCTCTAGCCCCTCACTCCTTGAAGTCTCCCTTGGTTTTTCACACTAAAAGTTACCAACTAAGTCACTGAGGACCATTTTAAATCCTTTGTGGAACCAGGCAGGATATACATAAATAAAATCATTGTGTAGGAGGGTAGGAGATTAACCTGGAAAAGAAGCCATGGACTGGGATCCCAAGTGTGGGCAGAAATATCACTATCTGTATCCACTGGTCCAGTAACTTAATTTATTTTAGTTACAAACAAGAACCAAGAACAAGTCTCAGTACAATAAATTATCCATTCCCACCTCTACTGCTAAAGAAAGAAAAAGAGGCTCAGAGTCCTAGGTAAATCTCTACCTTTGGAGGGTCCCCTTAACATCTGAATGTGGGGAGACAGACTCCCTAAAGGCCTAGGCAGAAAACTGCCTCAGGAGTAAGCACCCCCCAGCACTCTGTCCCTTCCCCAAGAAAAACCTCTTTTCTGTCTTCCATTACCCCACAAGACGGGCCCAGGCTGCAGCAGCAGAGTTCAGAAACAGCAAATACAAGTGAGTGCTCTCTTTCTGAATATAGGTCTTAGGCTCACACATGCCTGGTGCTATCCCTCAAAGGAGAAGTGTGGTCAAACTCTAGGGACTGCCAGCCAAAAGAAGTATGCACCAGAGTTAAAGGGACCCTTGGGCGGTGGAGAGGGGCAATACAGTGCATTTCATCTTTGTCCATTCAGGTGTTTAAAGACCAGAAGACAGGTGACAACTTCCCCCAAGGCCGGCCTACTGTGGGGGAGAAGGCCACACATCACAGACTCCACCTGATCCCTACCAACCCCAAAGCTATTTCCAGGTAGATACTTTGAGTTTCCAGAGGCCAAGACTGACCTGGACAGAAATCAGAGCAAAGGGCTGAAAAAGGTGACCCTTCCCTTCCCCAGCCCTGCGGTGAGGCTGACCCTCACTTACACACGTTAACCCATTCTGTGACCTTGCACTCATCACACAGCACGTAGCAGCACCAATGGAAGCGACAATGACAGCGCTCAACTCGTGTCTGCCGGAGCACATTGTGCCCACGGCCACAGCACAGGCTTCCACAGCCATCCAGCAAGCGGCTGGTCTTGTTGCAGGCCCGGCCCCTAGTGCCTGGGGAGCCCACGGTGGGGTCTCTCTCACAGAAGTCAGGAGACTTCTCAAAGTAGACCAGCTCTCCTGAGAGGCGACGGGGACGCAGGCGGGGTTGGAAGGCTCCAGAGTTGCGGTTGTGGGTATCGATGAAGATGGCCCGACCCAGTCGCTCTCTCAAAGCTGCCCCCACTGCCCGGAACTCTGGAGCAGCCCTCCAGCATGTCTTGAACTGGCAGCTGCCTGACGTGCCATGGCACTTGCATTTCCGCTTCAGATTTTCAGTTACCACCTAGAGCATCAGAGGTGGAAGAAGGGAAAGGGATTGGAACAAAAGGACAGAGCACAGAGGCACACAAGAGGGGAGAGAACAGAGATCACAGGGAGGGACAAATAGAGGCAAGAATGGCCATGGAATATCAGAAAAGAAAGGACACTGGGAGGCTAATAACCCATCGCTGTCACTGCATGGTTGGAGAACTGAAGCCAGAGCAAAGTGATTTGTCCAAGTCTTCAATTCACTAGCTGGTAACAGAGACTCAGTTTAGAAAACTAGCTGGCAAGAGGACTTAACTCCAGTTATCCTGATTCCCATTTCAGTACTCTCTCCAAAGTGAGCACTGCTAAATAAGGGAGCCTGGCCCAAAGCACCCCTAAATTCTGTCAAGAAGGCAGCTGTAATAATAGGTACCACATAATGAGTGCCTGCCCAAACTATACACTATGTGGATACTCTAGTTACTAACTCACTCTTAATGACATTGTGAGGTAGGTATCATTAGACTCTTTTTTTTACAGATGCAAAAACTGAGGTTAAGTGACTCGTTCAAGGTCACCCAGATGAGTGGCAATAACCCACCACTCTCATCCTCTTACTCTGCTGTGCCTCGCAAACTCTAACCAGGCCTGGAAAGCTAGGGAGACCCAGGACAAGTCGCACACACATACCTGGCGCCCCACCCTGTTGTTGTGGATCCGCATTCGTGCCTGGATGTCCCGGGGAGCTTCCCTGGAATCCAAGAAATCCCGAGAGAACTTCTCTCCAAAGTCCATGTCGTGGTTACAGCCACCCCATTCCCATGTGTCCTGGGGGCCAGGGCCAGGGCTTGCGCCAGTGCCCGGGCTGGGCAGGGGGTGGGGGAAGCTCTTGCCCCTGGACAGCGCCTGCAGCTGCAGCAGTTTGGCCCTCAGCCGGTCCTGCTCACCGTTGCCCTTCCAGCCACAGCCACAGCTCCCCAGTTTGCCTAGGCTGCAGGCCGTGGCCACCGCATGCATGACCCCAGCAGCCAGCATGGAGAAGGAAAAAGCACTCTCACGGAAACCTGGGGGGGCAGGGGTTAAGGTTGACAGTTGAGAGTAGGGAGGTGGAAGGAAATAAACAGCGACCCGCCAATTCCAGAAGTTCTTAACTGAATCCTGACCCTGCTATTTACCAACGGAGTAACTTGGGAGAAAGTCATGGGAGAAGGAAGGGAACAGAAAGCCCAGAGCCTCAGTTTCTTCGTCTGTAAAGGGAGAGAATGAGTTGAGATGATCTCTGAGGCCCATTCTCACTCTGTTGATTCTGAGACGTTCTGGTGTGGATGAAAGAGCTAGCCTAGAGAGAAAGACCCCTGGGTTTGGGAATGGACTAAGAGGGAGTCCCTGAGGTCTTTGAAGATGTGTTCACTGAGTTCTACATCTGAAAGCCTTAGAAATTCCCCAGCCCTGCAGGGAGCTTGGGTGGAGTGGAAGCAGAGATATCAGGGTTCTTTTTTTTTTTTTCAGGTTATTTTAATCAGTCTTTCAACCAGCCTACCTTCCACCACCCTAACACCCAGAAAGCACTGAAGCTGTGGAGTTGCCCTTCCCCTTTCCAGTTTCTAGTTTTATATTTGTCCTTTAAGACTGCCCTTTCTGTTTATCCTAACATGTTATTACTCTATAAAGTGCTGGGAAGGGGAAAGAGGTAGGGATGATTTTCCCTAAGGCCCTTTTAAACTCTTGGCTTCTTTGTTATGTTTTGGGGGGTCACAGAGGCCCAGGATGACAAGCCTTTCCCAGGCTTAGAGAGTAGCGCTTCTCATTTGGGCATCAAAGCCCTCCCCTACACCAGACCCTGTGGAGGAGGGGGTCCTTCACTTCCTTTAAGGCAGGGGCTCTCTGGAGCCCTCAGGGGATGAGAGGCAGCACCACCTTCAGGGCCAGGACTCTCCCACCCCAAGAGGAGTGCTCCTGGCCCAGCCTCCTGATCCCCCCCAACCCCAACCCTCCAGGGGTGAAGCTGTTTGCACACGTCTTGGGAATTCCCCTGCAGATGGCAGCTGCCTATTAACCCCGTAGTCACCAAAGTACTGCCCCTACCCTTGAGCTGAGTTCTAGATGGACCTTTACTCCTCCAGGGAGTAAACTCAGGCATGGCCTGGCAAGAACCAGCGATGCCTCCCAGACCATGCCTCCCAGACCAGGCCAGCAGTGACCTGTTCTCTGCCCCTCCAGCTGGTCTTCACCTGCTCAGGTGAGAGCCAGCTGGGGCCCCCAAAGCACAGAGGAGGGGGCTGATCCCAGGCTTCAAAGCCATCAGGGTCTTTGTTCCCAGCCTCCACTCCTGGGAACCCCAGCAATTAGGGGAGTAGGTTTAACCCTTAAACGGTTGGGGGCGTCACCCCACCCCCGTTGAGGCTCTGGGGACACCAGCCTGGGCTTGTCCCACAGAGAGGGAGGGGGAAGAAATCTGGGGGAAGGATTGGGGGGACGTTTGAAGCTTCCAGGGCTGGGGGCATCTCTAGCTCACAGGTGCAACCCAGATCGAGCTGGGAGGAGGCAAGACAGAGGGGCCCTAGGGTAGGGGAGCAGGGATCCAGCTGCCTTGCCGGCAGAGCGCAGGTGGAAATCAGAAGCGCAGGGGCCCAGACGGGTGGCCAAACCCAGATCCGTGCGGCTCCCAGGGGGAATTCCCGGAGAGGCCCCTTCCTGAGTCGTGAACCCGTCCCTTCCCGCCTCCGCTCGCCTCGGCCTGCCCCCAACCTCTCAGCCCCGGCAGCGCAAACCGGCCCGGCCAGGCTCACCGCGCTTGAGGATGGCGCTGTGGTGCGGCAGGCGGCCGCCACCCTCGAGCGCCGAGCAGTTCCAGCGCTGGTCGCGCAGTTGGTGCTGACACTCGTGGACCGCGATGTGCAGGCCCTGAAGCGCGGACGCCGTCACGTCGGGGCTGCGCAGGCACAGGCCCAGCTGCCGCTTGCTCAGGCCCGACAGCGTCAAGCACACGGTGTTGGCGGTCAGTGGCGGCTCGCCCGGCAGCTTCAGGCCCAGAATCTCATTGCTTAGGGCCCTGGGAACGGAGGAGATGTTTCGGGGTCTCTTGGGGTCCAGGTCTCGCGCCCCCTCCGACTCCTCCCGCCCATTTCCGTGCTTCTAGCTCAGGGCTTTCTCTTGCAGGCTGGTTGACAGGGGGAACTGCTCACCGACTGCACAACGCCAGAAACAGGAGACCCGCGAGGCCCGAGGGCGGAGGCCGCGGCCGGGGCTCCTCCGGCATGTCGAAGCCCGGGCCCGAAGGCCCCCGTGGGCAGATAGCTCAGAGCCTGCGGGACAGGGAGACTCAAGGAGGGTTCCGGAATAGGGTGGCTCGCCTGGGCACCCGAAGATGCCCACCTTCGGGCTCCTAACTCACCAGTGCCACCCCCCTGACCTTTCTCATCCCTCCCCAAACAGAACAGTAAGAATCACCCCTTGATTCTCAGAATTCTAGGGCCCTGGAGGAAAAATCCGTACTGGATCGCTCTGGGAGCCTGACCTAGCCAGACACAAAGCCCGGCACACAGACACACACTCACGTGCAAACTCAGACATACAGACTCACAAACCCAGCTCCACCACCTCCCCACTGCTCCCTCTTCGAGGGCCCCACGAGTCGCTCACCCCGCCCATCACAGCCTCTTGCCCTCACAGGGCTAGCAGGCGGGACTGGAAGGGGGTTCCCACTACCTACAGGCGGCAGGGTGGGGGTGGAGGAGAGTGTCGCCTCCAGGTGCCGTCGAGGGCAGGCAGTCTCTGCGAGAAGGGTGGAGAAAGGGACTCCCCACCGGCTCTACCCCCTTCCTCCCAGTGGGGAAAAAGGGGAGGCGCCACGTGTAGCAGTCAGGTAAGGAACCTGGTTCCCACCTGAAGGAGACCGCGGCCCAGCCAAGTCCTCTTCCCCCTCCGCCACTTTTCTTAACTACATGTTCTCCTCGCGTTACCAGTCTGGTCCCCACAGGTCCCAGCCTCAGTCCCCACCCCTTCACTCTCGCGTTCCTTGCTCTCCAATTTTGGGGGCACTTCCTTATTTGCTGTGTCTTTATCTCTGACAATATCCTCAATTCTCTCTTTGCGTCTCTGTGGCCCTGTGGGCGGATGCTTGCCTGTCTGACTACCCGTGCGCCTGTCTGGTCACCGTGTGCGCGTCCCTGCCCTCCCTGCTTTCCCGGTTCTTTTACCTCCAGCTGCTCTGGTGCGGGACCGCCACTGGTGGGATTGGGTCTCCTGGGCTCAAACTTTGGGGACACTGCCTCGGGTTCTGCCCCCTCGGCAGAGCCGCATTCTTCCAGGGCAGGGCCACTCCTCTTCGCCGTTTCCCCAGCGCCGCCGCGGCCGCCGGGAGGAAAGGAGGGAGGAAAGGAGGGAGTGATCGAGAAAGCGGGTGAGCAAAGGACTAGGGGCTCTGGCTCTATTCGCGCCCAGATGACGGGCGCTCTGCCGCGGCTGACAGAGCTGCAGCCCCTCCCCGAGCCTGGGGCATCCCCACCCCACTCCTCGCCCCCCCACCCCCGCCTTGACCCGGGGAGCGCTGCCGCTCCCCCTCCTCCCAGCTAACACACACACACCCTCTCCCCCGACGCCGGCTTCAGGCTTGGCCCCACTGAAGGGGGAGGTGGCCCAAGTTGCTCTCACCTGCTCTGGGGTCGCCAAGGCCACAAGGAGGGCACAGTGACCCAGACTAGGAATCCAGGACCTTGGTTCCAAGTTGTCATTGCTCTTTGCCTCAGTTTCCCCACTGAAAGCTGGATGGCTGGAGGGTGCCTTTGACAAAATGAAGAGGGACCTGAGAACCGACTTCCTTCCTTGGACACTGGTTTATGGAGACCTCCGCGAGAGCACACCGCAGGGCACCAGGAGCTGGCAGGAGAAGCTCCCTTCTGGGTGGCTTGGCTTCCACCCACCTCCAAAGGAGGGGGAGAGAGAAACCCTGCGCCTGCCCCTTGGGAGGGGTCAGCTTTGGCCTCAGGGTTTAGCCCTAACAGAGGATCTGGGAGCCCCAAAGATCTTCACCCGCCCCTATGATTCCCTCCGTTTACAGTCATCCTTGCCGGCAGAGGTCTCCTGCTCTTCCCAGGTCTGCACCTCTGGTCGTCCATATTCCAGATCCAGGCTTGAACACTTGCTTCACATGGATTGAGGACTGCCTTTGACTCCCAGATGAGCCCAGCCCAAGAAGAGCCTGAGAAAGAGCCTGATCTTGGGCTGCACAGATGGAGGCAAAACTACCTTAGGGAGCTGAGCGGCAGTGAAGGGGTTAGGCACCACCCGCTCCTGCCTGACTCACCCTCCCAGCTCTAACCACTTCGGGCTATTTTTGCCAGAGAGGGGCCCCAGGCTTCCCAGCCACCCCCGGCCCCTGCCAGACCGCAGCCCAAAGCACGGCTGGCCCCGCGCGCCCAAAGCTGGCACATTGACTCAGAGACAGGCCCCCCAGAGAAGCACAGCCACAGGGCTTAAACCCACAGCCACAGTCATCCCTTTCTTGGTGGTGGCCGTGTAGCTCTGTTGGGCAGCCAGCTTCCAGCCTGCACTGCTGCAGGTCCTGCCCCAGCTGCAGGGGGAACTGCAGTCTAAGGGGGCAGAACTGTCAACAAGTAACAGTGACTTTCATCTGTTGGGTATTTACTGACCACCCAGAACAGACTGGGAAAGTGAAGTACCATGGTTCCTGACACTGGACAGCACCACAGAGGACTTCTTTTCTCTGCCCTCCCACCTCTGGGAACAGAGGGAAGAGGAGAAGGAGCCCTAGAACTCTTGCCCTCCTTCCTGATTAGGGGCCAAGAATCAAACCATGTGTGGTTTTGAGGCCACTAGAATCTGCAAGCCAATCTCAGTCTTTTGGCCTCACACCTGCATTCAGCGATCCTCACCAGTGTCCTTGTCCTCTTCCCTGCATGTCATCCTGAGACTTCACACAGGTCCCTGGAAGAGGAGGATGAGGTTTCCTGTGACCCTCTTCTCCCGTGGGGACTTGAACATTTGTATTTCTCTTTGTGTCTCTGGGTCTCCCTCAGGTTTCAGACTGTTTTTTCTGATTCTACTTTTGTCACAGTATAGTCAGGTGCCAAGAAAGGACCAGGGTCAGAAGTATTGCCATGGATTCCAACTTCTCAGTGACCCCAGGGCTCCCCAGCTCAGCCTGCCCCACTCCAGTCCTGTCTCTCTGCAGAAGCCCAGCTCTGGGCCAGAAGGCCACAGGCAGGCAGACTGGGTGGCCTGAGCTGGCCCCCAGTGCCCTCGGCCCGACCGGCTGGCCTGAGCACTGACCCGCAGGCGGCTGGAGGGTGGTGGAGCAGGCGGGGCCTGGAGAGGGCTGCGGGTACACACCCATTGCCTAATACCCCAAGCACGCGACCAGCTCCAGGAAAGGGGAGGGGCAGGAACCAGAGAGACCTTGACAAGGGTTGGGGCCATGACAGGAGGGGGAAAGTGAGGGGCTGTCATTACTTCAGGGAGGGAGTGAGAACAAGGTGGTTCCCCTTCTCCTCAATGAGAAGAATAAAGGGCTGTCTTCCAATCATGACGATGGAGGGTGTAGTGGGAGCAATCTGGGAAGAACACGGGCTCCGGAGGGCGGGGGTCAAGGAAAAGAGTGGGGGCCCCTGGAGATTGGGGGATCGAGCAACTGAGGCGGTGGCTAAGCAGAGCGCAGCCTCGGGAGCCTCTTCTTCCTCCCTGCCCCCTCCCCCCATCATGTTTGCCTTGGCCCGGGGTCCCGGGTGACTCATCTATTGCTGAGCCGCTGATAGGGGTGGCCTGGCCCGGGGAACCCAAATTATAGGCCCAGGAGGGATGGATGCGCCCGCGGCAGTGAGCTCAGCTGTGCTGCCCACCCTCCGCCTCACACGCCTTCTTCTGCAACACATTAGGCCACCACCCGGAGGCACCAAAGTGTCCGCAACCTGGCTATTTTGGACTCTCAGGAACATCCTCTCATTCAGCATTTCCCCCAGCAAATCTGTGGGATTACTCTAGACAGAATTTTGCCCCCTTCTCTGCCAGAGGCTGGTGCCTTCCCAGCTCAAGGGGGCAGTGCCGCCTGCTGGTGCTTCAAAGAAAAGGTAGGCTTCTCTGCTTGTAAACCCTGAGCCATGGTCCCCGGCTTTCTTCCCAGACTCCAATATCAAGGAAAAATTCCTTTCCTCTCTGACATCTCTCTCCCCTATTCCTATTCCAGCAGGGTGGTTTACTACTGGTTTGCTACTTCAAGACTTTAATTATCTGCAGTCAATAATGATACAGAGGAACATAAGGTAGGATAAAGGAGATAGGTAGTAAGATTCCATTTCATGTAGGGGGAGGGAAAAGGCAGTGTGGGAACAAACCCATGGAGACATCTGAGGAAGAGCATTTCAGAAGACAGAAAAGCAGGTGCAAAGATCCTGAGACAGGAGCTTGCTTGGTATGTTCAAGGAATTAACAAGGAGGCCAATGTGCTGGGAAGGAGGAACCCACAAGGGAAAGAGTGGAGTAAAATGAAGTTAGAGGACAAGGAAGGAGCAGGGTCAGATCACCTAGGGCCTTGTAGGCCATGTAAAGATTTTATCTTTTACTTTGAGATGAGGAATCAATGGAAAATTCTGAGCAGAGGAATAAAATGATCTGACTTCTACTTTAGAAAGAATGGTTCTGGCTGCTGTGTGGAGAATAGACTGTGAGAGCAAGGGTAGAAACAGGGAGATGTGTTAGGAGGCTATTACAATATATAGGAGAGAGGTGACAGTGGCTCTGAGCAGTGTCATTGAGGTGGAATGGTTAGAATGGATTGGATTCTGCATATAGTTTGAAGACAGAAGGACAGGATTTGTTGATTGATTTGGCATGGAGTATAAGAAAACAGATGAGTCAAGGATGACTCTAAGATCCTTGTCTTGAACAACTGAAAGGATGGAATTGCCATTCAGTAAATGCCATTCAGAATTGCCATTCAGATAGATGACTGAGAAAAGGGCAGGTTGGGCAAGGGAAGAATCAGGCCTTCAAGTGCTAGACCCGTACACTTTGAGATGCTTGTTCAAGCGTTAAATACGCAAGTCCAGAGTTCAGGGCCAGAGATATGTTCGGGAGCATGAGACTGGATAGTTCACCAAGGGAGTGACTGACTGTAGACTAAGAAGAAGCTCCAGATTGAATTGGGATGCACTTCAGTGTTTAGAAATTGGGTACAGAAGGTGGAACCAGATAAGGAGAATGAGAAGGTGAGCATCCAGGAAAGGAGGAACGGTGTTCCAGAAACCAAGTGAGAATGTATTTCAAGAAGAAGGAAGCAGTCAACTCTGCCTGCTGTTCCTGAAAGGCTGATTAGGATGAGAACAGATTGTTGACAGTAGAGCAACTTGGAGGTCACAGATGATTTTGATAAGGAGATGTAGTAGGTTCAAAGGTCTCATTTGGGTGGAAAGAAAGAATAATGAAAATAAATTGGTGCTAGTGATTATAGCAACCCTTTTGAGTTTTGCAGCAGAAGAAAACAGAGAAATGGAGCAATCTTGGGTGGTAATGTGGAGTCAAATGAAGCACCTCCCACCTCCTTGGGGTTTTATCAATCCTCCAGTCCTAAAGACATGACCCAGGCCCCAGTGGGAAGAAACTCCTAAGGCACAAAGGACAAGCTACTCATGGTACCCTGTCTATTTACTTGAGCCATTTGTGCCAGGGGCCCTCTGCAGAGACTGCTGGCTTTTGGACCTGTGGAGGATGCAGGGCCAGTACATCTTGTCCCTCAGAGTTGAATCCCTGCAGGGGTCAGGTATATACTGGACTAGGCAAAGGACCTGGGAAGGATATTCCCTTCAAAAATAACCTCCAGCAGGCTTCATTGGGGTTAATATGAATCTCATTTAAAATGTAAGTACCCCAGGAAGATTAACTAAACTTACCTGGCATGCACTCGTTAGAGTGATTTCTCTGCCTTGGAAGAGAGGCCTGGTCATTTCTGAGACTTGGAACTCTTTAGAATTAGGAACTCTTTATTATTTCTGACTGATATATTCAGTCAGAAAGTAACCTAAAGACAGGGGAGATGAAAAAGAGAGGATCCAAAGGGAGACAGGAAGATCCGAACGACTGTTTTTATTTATCTGTCAATTTTGGGACAGGCCCACAGCCTGCTGTTGGTGCACACTCACAAAATGTGAGTAAGATGGAAAGAGCATGGGCTTTGAGTTAAATGATCCGGGTTGTAATCTGCCTCCACCATGTATTCATTTATTAGCTGTGTAGACCCTGGACAACTTCCTAATCTATTTTTTTCCTTTGTAAAATGGGAAGAGAGGAGACACATAGAGGAGGAGATCTCCCTCCTTCCAGGAGCCATCTGTGTGTGGTTGGAGGGCATAATAACCAGGCTGGCAATGCTATGTCCCATATAGGGAGCAGCAGCCACTTCAATAGGAAGCCAAGGTGGCCTTGAAGCTATGTTGGAGTCCCTGGGAGGGAAGAGAGAAGTGCCCAAATGGAGGAGATGGCTGCAAGCACTCTGAGTATCCTATCATGGTGAGAGTGGAAAGCACCAGAAGACAAAACATGTCAGAAAAATCCAAAAAGAAGTAGACATGTTGAGGCACAAGTTCCCTATTCTAGGTTCAGTTTAGCCAGCCGCCCTTCTCTTCCCAGCTTTCCCCACCATACACACCCAACATCGACTCTACTGCCCTTACTTTCTGAGCCTAGTCCTCAGAGACTTAGCCACTGCAGGCCTTGTCCATCTTGATACAACCTTGGTTGCAGGCTTAGCCTCCTCCCCCAGTGACATGCACAGGTTGACACATGCCACAGGGTGACACATCAAATGATGACACAAGGTACACAGGGCGAGAGTGACACATATATGCATATTTAATCTTCCCACCCGCACACACTCATCCACCCGTCCACCCACCTCCACACACTGTCCCAGACACTATCCGTCAGTCAGTCTTTTGGGTCTCTCCTGACAGTGGCTGCCACCTCCTTCCCGACACACAGGAGATGATGCACTGCCCTAGGTGGCATCTGTGACAAGATGACTCGATGATCCCTTCTGACCTGAGCTAAATTCCAAGATTCTTTGGAAAGGTTCCTAACATCCCACCTCAAAACATGGAGTTTCTGCACAGGGCGACACACGAGTGTGCACCCTCAGAACACACACACATTCACACACTCACTCACATGTGCATTGTCCCACTTATGCCACACACACACACAGCCATTTATGCACTCCTTCCCGCCCACAAGCACAAACTGCCATTGCCTCAGGTTTCTCCCCATGGCCAGGCTCTGTTCAGTCAGCCCACCCCCCAAATTCACCCCAGGATTTCCCTGACCACGGCCTCACCCCCACCCCAAATTTCCCCCTTTTCCTTCCCTGTCCAGCTGTCGGGGGTGGGGGTGTTCCTGGCCCGGGAGGGGTATCTCCAGAGTCGCTGCCCAGAACCACAGCTTTCCTTCCTCCATTATGGATGGAGAAGAGAAAGGGGATGCCGGCGGGACCCGGGGTGACGTCGAGGGGAGAGCCCCACAGCCAGCTGCGAAGCGGCTTGGCTCGAGGCGGATTCTGCCCGTAGCACATTGTCGCCGCGCCCCCTGGCGGACGCTGGTCCCCGACGGGCTCCGGACGCGGAGTGAGGCGGGCGCGCGTGGGAGGGCGTCCCAAGGGGAGGGGTCGGCGGCCAGTGCCGGCCCGGAGGCGGGAGCCACCGGGCAGGGGGCGGGGGTGAGCCCCGACGGCCAGCCCGTCAGCTCTTGGCTCAGACGGGCGGGAGCCACGGCCCCGCTCTCGCTCCTCATTGTCTGCGCCCCTGACCGGTGCGTCCTGGTGCCACAGTGCGGCCCGGCGGGGCAGCCCCCTATCGTCACTTCAGCCAGCGCCGCAACTATAAGAGGCGGTGCCGCCCGCCGTGGCTGCCTCAGCCCACCAGCCGGGACCGCTAGCCATGCTGCCCGCCGCCCGCCTCCAGGGCTGGTAGAGCCAGACTACGAATTCTCGCCACTGCCGCCACAGCCGCGTCCAGTCCCACCGTCGCGGGCAGCAGTCAAAGCCGCCCCAACTGCAGCACAGAGCGGGCAAGGCCGGGCAGGCCATGGGGCACTGGGCGCTGCTGCCCGGCTGGGTTTCTGCTACACTGATGCTGGCGCTGGCCGCTCTGCCTGCAGCGCTGGCCGCCAACAGCAGTGGCCGATGGTGGTAAGTGAGCTGGTGCGGGGTCGCCACTAGTCCCAAGGCGGAGAGCCAGGGGCCAGCCCCATCTAGCTCCCACGCTCTGGGATCCGTCCACAGACAGGCTCGCTCCAGCGCACTGACTTGCCTCTGAGACACCAGAGGGGCGCTCTGGAGTAGAGGTGCCCCAGAGAATCCAGTTCTGCTGAAGTGGGGTGAATGGTCCGCCCGTGGCGGCCCACGATACGCTAGTAAGGGAACCCACTCCCATCTAGCACCGCCCTTCTTCTTTGAGCCCCAAACCCAGCCTCACGGTGGTAGCCACACCACAGGTTTCTCTGCCTTGCGAAGGGAAAGGTCAGGAGGAGTGCGCGCCGAAAGGAGGCAAGAGGAGGGCGGGACTCTAAGCATTTCACGCCTTGGGTGGGCATAGACTGCAGGCCAGGAGTTCCTCGCTCAGGTTGCTCAGCAGGTGAGAGCCAAGGTGGACGTCCAGTTTCCCGGCTCCCCATGTCTCCGTTGTCCAGTCCCCCAAACCAGGGCCTGAGCAGCCCAAGGACTCCTGGGGACGCAAACGCCTGAAGCCCAGTCCTTTAAAAGTAGTGAGCCTGGGAGCGCGGAGTCTTTACCTTATTATTGATCTTCCGCCGCACTCTCAAGGAAATAGCCGCGGGAAGAGTAGGGAGGCACGACCTTTTTGGTTAGGATGCAGGTTCCCTTCCAGATCTTGAGCTCCTATCATACATCTCACCAGGGGCATCGTGAACGTAGCCTCTTCCACAAACCTGCTGACCGACTCGAAGAGTCTGCAACTGGTGCTCGAGCCTAGTCTGCAGCTGCTGAGCCGCAAACAGCGGAGACTGATCCGCCAGAACCCAGGGATCCTGCATAGCGTGAGCGGTGGGCTGCAGAGCGCTGTGCGAGAGTGCAAGTGGCAGTTCCGCAACCGCCGCTGGAACTGCCCCACCGCTTCGGGGCCCCACCTCTTCGGCAAGATCGTCAATCGAGGTGGGTACCCAGGAAGGCAACGATTCCGGGACCAGGGTAAAGCGTTGTCACCCTAGGGCATGGGCAGGCGAGTGCAGGGAAGATGTCTCGGGCGCTTTCAGGGTCCATGATCAACACTCCAAGAGCTTCGTGTACAGCGCCAGCTCTGGGCCAGTCGCGTTCTGCCAGGCGCTTTCAAGCCGTGCACCTCGGTCACGAAGCTTAACTTTTCTGAACCAATGCCCCAGGGAAAGGGAGCTCTGAGTCCTGGCCACTGGCCACTGCTTTCCGCAGCCCCTCTCAAAGGCGTCTGGGAGGCTGCCCTCTTTGGGCGTGTATCTTCCCTCTAGCCCAGCAGGGCTTTCATCGCTGACATGGGCCACAAGTTTGGACTGCGGCGAAGTCTTGGCGGTTCAGAGTTCTTCCGTTCCCCTCTTTACATTTTTTCTCTCTGGGGCTGCCCCAGTTCCCCTGAGGAGTCAAAATGCACCCCATCCTCAGTTACGCTTGATGACAAGCGTGGACAGGGTTGCATGCCCGCGCATGTGGTTTCTCTCTGAGAACAGCTTTCGGACACAGCCCGCCGGCCGCCTGGCTCTCAGGACTGTAAGAGCGGAGTCGGGACCTGGGACTCAAGGGTCCCAAGCCCTCCCTGAGGGAGCTGGCCGCACCGCCTCGCTGATCCCCGCTCCCTTCCCCCACAGGCTGTCGAGAAACAGCATTTATCTTCGCCATCACCTCGGCCGGGGTTACCCATTCGGTGGCGCGCTCCTGTTCGGAGGGCTCCATCGAGTCCTGCACGTGTGACTATCGGCGGCGTGGTCCTGGGGGCCCCGATTGGCACTGGGGGGGCTGCAGCGACAACATCGATTTCGGCCGCCTTTTCGGCAGAGAGTTTGTGGACTCCGGGGAGAAGGGGCGGGACCTGCGCTTCCTCATGAACCTCCACAACAACGAGGCGGGCCGCACGGTGAGGGGGCTTGAGGGGCTCCGCACCCGATGCGCAGTGTCAGGGAACCCCGAGTCCCTGAGCAGGGGCAAACCTCGGACTTGAGAAGTAACAGGCGGCGATAAGGCCAGGCGTTAGGGTAAAGAACCACGAGTGGCCGTCCTACGGGAGCGAGAGGTTTGGAAGGAAGCCAGAGAATTGAAGAGAGTGGCTGAGGGCATGTAGAACCGCAGAGGTTGTTAAGTCGTGCAGCCCATGGAATGTATTGCCTACAGCCCCCTGTATTGTACAGATTCCAAAAGCGAGGCCGAGAAGCAGAGGGCAGAGGTGGGCCTGATGTCCAAGTATCTGCGGGACCTTTCGCGCTTCCTTTCCGCTGGGTGCGGCTAGGCCTGGGCCTTTGCAGAGGTCCCGGCAACGTCCGGAAGGGGGCGGTATCTGGGATGGTGGCCCTGGCTCTGAATGTACCCTGTCTTTTCCCCAGACCGTGTTCTCCGAGATGCGCCAGGAGTGCAAGTGCCACGGGATGTCCGGCTCATGCACAGTGCGCACGTGCTGGATGCGGCTGCCTACGCTGCGCGCCGTGGGCGACGTGCTGCGCGACCGCTTCGACGGTGCCTCGCGCGTCCTCTACGGCAACCGCGGTAGCAACCGCGCCTCGCGGGCGGAACTGCTGCGCCTTGAGCCTGAAGATCCCGCGCACAAGCCGCCCTCCCCCCACGACCTCGTCTACTTCGAGAAATCGCCCAATTTCTGCACATACAGCGGACGCCTAGGTACAGCGGGCACGGCGGGGCGCGCCTGCAACAGCTCGTCTCCTGCGCTGGACGGCTGCGAGCTGCTCTGCTGTGGCCGGGGCCACCGCACGCGCACACAGCGCGTCACCGAGCGCTGCAACTGCACCTTCCACTGGTGCTGCCACGTCAGCTGCCGCAACTGCACGCACACGCGCGTTCTGCACGAGTGTCTGTGAGGTGCGGCGCGCGCTCGCCCCCAGCAGCCTTCTCCTCAAGCCCAGCCCCAGATTCGCTGGCACCTAAGACCCCGATATGCACCCACCAAGTCCCTCCAGACTGCCACATTCCCTGCCATTCTTACTTACCCGATCATTTCTCCCAGCTCCTCCCACCTGGGGACTCCTGAAACCACTTGCCTGGGGCGGCATGAACCCTCTTGACTTCCTGATGAACCTGCTCCAACCTACCTCCCTCCCTCTCCGCGGGAGACCCCTTTTTGCACTGCCCCCTGCTTGGCCAGGAGGTGAGAGAAAGATTTGTCCCCTTCCCCATCAGAATCAGCTCCTGAAGATGTTGCTCTGCCTTCTCCAACGTGCCAGCGACTTCCCTGCCTCTCTCCCTTCCCTTTATCCTGTTTTCTGTAGGTCCCCACACGCTCTTCCTACTCTCCTGCTAGGGTGCAGACCCTAAACACACACCTGGGCATCAGGGCCCTTCTCCTCCCCACCTACAGCTGAAGCTGGGAGGTTCCAGGGTGAAGGGGCAGCTGTGGTGATGTGGAAAATGAGGTTGGGGGACCCAGCAGATATACCCCCATTCTCTAAGCCTTTGTGGTGGAGCTATTGAACAGCTGTGCACCATGCCTCCCTCGGTCACCTCCTACCCCTTCCTGTCCTGCCTCCTCATCAGTGTGTAAATAATTTGCACTGAAACGTGGATACAAAGCCACGAGTTTGGTTGTTGTAAATAAAACTATTTATTGTGCTGGGTTCCAGCCCGGTTTGCAGAGACCACTTCCACCCCTATCCAATCCCTCTCCATTTTTCTCTCCTTTTGCCCTCCAGCCTTTTCTGATCTCTCTCCTCCTCTCTCCAACTTTTCAAAGATGCCTTTGCCTACCGGAATCAGTATTTCCTTCCACTTGTAGCTATTAGTGGCTCCTCGCCCCCACCAATGTAGTATCTTCCTCTGCAGAATAAAGTCTCTATTTTTATCAATGATTTGGTGGCTTTTCCTTGAGTCCAGAGCATACTATTGCTTACCTCTCTTAAACAAATGGGATACATTGTTGGGAGGTTTCCTGGCCCTCTAATTCTGACCCTTGGATGACCCTAATAAGGCCACTGGGGATCCAGGTCTCCAGAAGAATCTGGTCAGGAGCCAAAAGACCCTGCAGTGTTCTTCCTATTCCTACACCAACTGGCTGTATGATAGTGGGCGAGTTCATAACTGCAACTGCTTCCGTTTCTTCCCTTGCTGAATGGGGATTAAACAAACTCTGCACCTACCTTTCCTATCTGGAGGAATTGTGAAAATAGCTACTACTTAGTGGTAGCCATCACCATGTTCTGCAAAGAAACCGAAGAAGAAAGAGAAACCCAAGCTGGGAGGGTGCCGCTGCCCCTGGTGTAGAGCTTTTGGTCCCTGAAGCCCATTTGCTTCAGCTGTGGTCAGGGCACTGGACAGTAGGGAAAGCAGTCCACTCCTCAAGACAAGGCAACACCTTGTTAGGGCCCCAGCTCCCAACTTTGGGCTCAAGAAGACCCAGATAATAGATGAAGGGCTCTAGTCCTGGACCGAAAAGCTCAGAGATGATAGTCGGAGAGAAGAAAAGAACAGGAGGGCTAGAAACCAAATAGAGGCTAAGCTTAAACCAATGTAACCAAAAGGAAACCCAGGTGTGGTCCATAACCAAACTGTTAAGCTAGCTGTTCCCATAAAGAGGATTCTATTACTAACAACACGGATACCCCTGTATGCATATTTACCAGAGTTGGCAGGCGTACTAATCCTGCCCACCGCCCTAAACCTATCTTTAACTCTAATCCTCTCCTGTCCCTAGGTCTAGGTCTAACCTTAGCCTTAACCCTAACTTTAGCAACCACTAACCCCTTCCAAAACTTTAATGCCTGCCCTAATCCTTAGACTTCACCGCAGGGGAGGACCCAAAGGGCAGGGGGAGCTATGAGGGACCCCCCCAAGGGCAACAGCTGATCCCAGCCGACTGGAGAATTTCCCCCTCTCCCCAGGACTCTTTTGCTGTTCTTGCTGCCTCCCACCTCTCCCTGGATGTGTGAACTCTGATCCCTGTTGGCCTTTGGGATGGGTGGTGGGGGTAGGGGAATGGAGTCAGGAGCTGCTCAACCCTGCGAAGCATCCTTTTCCCTTTCTCTCCATCTGCCATGCTAGCACCAGCTCAGTTCTGAAAGGCAGTTGAGGGGGAGGAACAGAAACCTTACTGACCCTAGGTAGATGGCACCAAAGAGGCCTTGGGTGTCCAGTAAAGAAGCCCTGCAGAGAATGTCCAGTCTATAATCCAATGAGTTATTAGATCTCCCCAGCTTCCAAAACAAGAAGTTAATGCGCTGCCAGAGGCAGAAGAGGGGGCATGGGCCTCTGCTGGACAGCACCCAGACTGGGGAGAAACAGCAGGGTGGGGAGTCAAGGGGTTGACACTGTCCCCAGCTATTCTCACTCAACTTCTAACTCCAAGACCTAGACTGGAATCTGCTTTCAGGCCCAGAAGCTAGGCAGCTCTGGGCTGAGCTGACATGTAGGAGCCAGAAGAAAAGTTAGGAAAAGCAGTGAATCCTGTTCTGGCCCTAACTGGACCTTCAACAAATCAGTTGCTTTCTCAGCCTCCAGTGTCTTGTCTATTAAACAGGGTGGTTATTGATACCTACTCTTCTTCAGGAAGGTGATGTGGTTTGGATAAGATCACATACATGAAAACTCAGGCCATATGAACACTTGCTGACACCTCTTCTGTGTTAGGTATATGCCAAATGCTGGGGATACGGTGATGTTCGAGCTATAGTGCTTGTTAGGAGGGATTTCCAAGCTGGTCTGGGAATCGAGCACACCAGCAGATATTGCTGGAAAATGAGGGCAGTGTGATGCAGGCTCAGTGAAGTGTAAAGCCCTCTGCGCACGCATGCGGTTTAGGGACAGACTCCCATACTCAAGTCCTCCACATGGAGGCCCTCCACTTCCAGGGGCTGGGACCTTGCAGGGGGTGGGGTAGAGCAGTGTAGAATGAGGTATGGCCCTCAAGTGACATGCACTAATAAAACAAACAAACAAAAAAGCAACCAAAAGGGCTGTAGAATATGCAAAGCACTACATAGGAGCTAATTATTTTGTTATAATGATTATCTGTGCCATCCTCACACAGGGTTCAAGCAGGCAAATCCAGGGGAGAAAAGCAGCTATGCCTAGAAAGAGGCCTTATTAAGGTCTCAGGGCCCAGAGCCTGCTCAGGAGGGTTGCCACAGGATATTGTTCTCAAGAATGGGCCTGATGCCCCAGCTCTGCCCCATCCACCCAGGCTATCCTCCCCCACCTCTTATCTTCAAGTCCCAGGTGCCACACTCCCAGAGGGATCTGAGGCTGCCAGGGACCCCGGATGCAAGGTTGGCCTCAGCAAGTGAAGGAGGCACTCGTCCTGAAATATCCTGGGGGGAGTGGAAAAGCTGAGCGGACTAAGCCAGCAGGTCTGCACAGTCCCTGGGGGGTCAGCAAGCTGGCACCACACACACCCTGCCACAGGCACCCTGGAAAAACCCTGTCAGTGGGGCTGCAAATACCCCAGGGTCTAGCCCCCTCCCCCCCACCTCAGGCTGGCTCAGTTCTCTCCAGGCCAGAGGGAGAAAAATAACAAAATGAGGAGAAAATAAGCTGTTTGGCTGTGGTGTGAGCAGGAATATCCATACAGAGCTGCCCACCACTCACCCTTACTCACTCTTTCCACACCCAGCCGGGGCGCCCAGCATGAGACAGACCACCCCCCTTCCCCCTCCCCCGTCTGGGCTAAAAGCAGACGCTGGTGAGCGAGCAGCAGGTTATAAATATGCCCAGGGAACTGCTGCCAACTCGCTCCCTTGTCATTCCCTGGGAGGGGATAGGGTGGGGTGGCTCCTTGGGAGGGGCCAGGGCTGCCCTGTTCCCTGGGGCCCAGGAAGAAGTGGGGCTTCCAAGAGGCTACTGTATTCTTTTTTTTTTTTTTTTTTTTTGCCCTTTTCAAAGGGAAGGAACCACTGCCACTTCATTTTTCCTGGACATATGCTCATTGGTTCAGAGGTAGGGGTCCCCATCCTTCCTGGACCATGGCTGAGAGCTCAGAATGAAAGGGCCCAAGGCCACTCAGTCTGTGTCAACGGCCTCATGCCCACTTACTCTCAGCAAAACCGACGTTCATTCATTCCTTCAACAAGCATTTCTGAGGGCCTGCTGAACACCAGGCTCTGTGCAGAAGCACAGCTGCCTGCCCAAGCGCGTGCACATGTATGTGAGTGTGCACACACAGCAACCTCCACTCCCAGGTGTTCACACCAGCTCCAGCCCCTGGCTGCAGACTTCTTGGCTTTAACCTGGCATCAAGGGTAAATCTTCAGTCTCCTGGTTCCTCCTTCAGGATCCTCAGAGTAAGTTGGCGAGGAGTGTTGAAAACAGGGACCCTAAACATTCCTGCTTCCATTACTTCCCTGACAAATGAGAGGGTCCTTTCTCTCCTCCTTCCTCAGTCATCCTCCCAATGTAGGTGCCATGCGAGGAAGAAAGAGCCACCTTCTGGGATGCTGAGGGGCACCTGCCCATGCTGCCAGAGCCTCCGGCCTCCCAGCCACTTGCCAAGTAGGTGCCAAGCTTAGGAAAAGGGGGCAGTGCCACCCTGGGAAGCTTCCAGCTCTCCTCCCCCGGGGCTGAACCCCTCCCTCCTCCTTATTAATCCTCGGAAGTGAAGGGGCCGTCCCTGGAGGCCCCTCAGCCCTATTGTGGCCCCTCGCCCTCCTCGGCTGTCGTCTAATTAACTCCTCCTGCCCCTGGTTTTGTCTGCCCCCCTTACCCCACCTTGTCGGCCCCGCCCCTCCGCTCGGCCTGCTCCCCTCCACGGACATTCCAGCCCGGCCGGGCTGCTGTGCCAGGGCAACCAGGGCCGGACCGAGGCCTAATCCTCCCGCCGCCTGGCTGGGCTGGGGGTGCCCCACTCACCTCCCCGCTCTCTGGGGGCTGCCCGGCTCTGCTGTGGCGGAGACACACAATTGGGACAAAGGCGTAGCCCCCAGGGGGCTAACTCAGCCTTCACGCCCAGGTTGTGCGGCATTTGGGGAGTTTAATGAATTGTCCATCATGCCTTTCAGGGCCCGCCCGTCAGCCTGGATTAATCTTCGGAGCCCTGGTGGGGTAGGAGACACTAAGCCTGTATTTATTACTCTCCCATTGTCACTAATTGAGGTAATTATCTGTGACTCTGGCCTGGCCAACAATGCAGCATTCACTCCCGGGACCTCGATGGGCCTGGCTCCCACTCTCAGCACCAACCCTCCCTCCTCTCCGCTCCTCTCCCAAACCCGCCAAGGGCTAAGTTGGGCCCTGAAGCATGTTGGGAAAGCGGACAATGTCCCACAATGCCTCACCTTCCAACCAGTGTCTCCCGTACCCACCACTATGGAGTTTCAGGTAGGGAGAAGCCTGGTCCCCCATAGCAGATGAGAAAAGCAGGCAGCCTAAGGACAGGTTTGGCTGGCAGAGCCCTCAGGCCACAGAGGAGCACATTTCTGATGCCTTTGGTTTTCTAGATTCTCCAACACCTCATCTCTGGATTGGTGGCACCAAGGTCTCCCGGGCTCTTTGTGTGTATCCACCCTCATGTCCTTGTAGCCTCCAAGCTATAGGGTATTAGGAAGCCCTAACCCATACTGGGTAAACTCTGGGAAGAGTGGGTGTGGATATGATGGGGGAGGGTGGGAGAAACACTAGGAAAGAGCTTGTTAGGGAGTTCGGGAAGGGCCAGAGGAGCCATCCTGGGAAGGGGCAGCCAGGGGTACACAATGTGGCCACGCAGCACCGTTAGGGATAAACTTGGATTTGGAGGGGTAGCAGTGTCACAAAGTAGATTTCGTGTAGAGATGGCTTTCCAGGTCAAGGGGACTCGCCCTGGGCAACAGGTGTGTGTGCATAAAAGAAAGAGATAGCAAAGGAAGATTTGGTCACAACGAGATGGCGAGTTCCTTGAGGGCAGGAACTACATCTTGGTCACTATTGTTTTTCCAAGAGCATAACATTGTACCTGACACATAGTGGGTTCTGTCCAGTGAAAAGATGGATAGATGAGACCTGCACTTGCATTGGGGTTAGGGGTCTGTCGGCTCTTCTCTTCCATAGCGGCTCTTCTTGCTGGAAGGATATGTCTAGACCAATCCAGAAGAGTTCTCGGATGGGCACTTCACCAGCTACAAACGTGGGACTCAGAGAAACAGTTGGAAGAGCGCCATCTTGTGGTGTCTGTTGGGAAAGCTCCTGGAGAGACCCCAGCAAAGAAAGTAGGGTCATCCCTCCAGAATGGAGAGGTTACACCAGGCAGCAGCCACCCACCCCTGCACCCCACCTTCCTATATATCTGATGCTGAATTGCCTGGTCAGTGTTCCTGTGGCGTTTTTATCATTTGCTCCTTCTGCCGCATTTGCTGAGGGCCTGCTGTGGGGGATACAGAGCTACACCAAAGGCACTACCCTTGAATAGCTCTTGGTCCAGCAGGGGATTCCACAAGATAAAAGACCAACAAATATCATAATCAAGTAGCAGGAAGAAGTGCTATTGGTGCTGAGGAGGCAACTAGGACTTCACAGCTCAAAAACTCTCTGCCCCTCACCTCTCCCTCAATTCTTCTCACTAAATCTCAAATGTTTTATCCTTGCTTCCCAGAGACACCTCATGATTTGGCTCCCGCACATCATCCAGGATCCCCTCCCTCTGCACCTCTGCATTCTCCTCTGTTCCCCATGAAAGCTGTGTGCTTTCCCACCTCTCTACCTTTGCTCACACCCTGGAATGCACCTCTTTCCCATCCCCCCCTATTGAAACCTATCTCAATGTCCTTTCCTCCATGGAACCCTTTTAATTCTCTTTGGCAAAGTGGCCTTCCCTCCTGAAGCACCTTCTCAGCAGGGCTTGCATTAGCCACACATACTGGCTGTCCCATGGATGATTATCTGTGTATGTTCCTCATCCTCCTGCTAGGCTTCCAGCTTCCTGATCGCATGCGCTCTGTGTTTTGTTCATCTTAGCATCCCTCACAGCATCAAGCTAGGCACAACATATGCGGCCATTAAGAGAATAAATGGATGGATGGATGGATGGATTGATGAATAGATGAATAGATAGATGAATATATGGGTGGGTGGGGGACAGATGGATTGATGGATGGATAAGTGGGATATATAACAGATGGATGCATGCATAGATAGATGGAAGGGCAAAGTAACTCTTCTCTAAAGAGTCTAAACGACTCATAAAAGACTGTGCTGTGCCAGGGACTTCAAGGGAGGAAGCCCACCCCATGCCAAGATATGCAGAGGAGGGGAGGGTATGCTGAGTTACTGAAGGACAGACTGAGACTTCCTTCACTGACATATACACCCTCAGCACCTTTCTCCTAGAGGCCTGGGAATATTCCTACTCCCCAGAGCTCACAGTCTCAGAGCTGCCCCTTTCTTCATACTCCCCTGGATCCTCAGGGATGCCTTCATTAACATGTACTATGTTGAACTGCCTACACTGTAATGACTGTGGGTTTCCCCTTCCACATCCCTCTGCTTATCTCATACACACCCTAGACTGTGAGCTCTCTGAAGACAGGAGCCATATCTGAGTCTCCTGTGTGTCCCCAGGGCCTGGCATACATGTTTAACGAATAACAGAGTAAATGCTGACTCTTTTCTCCATAGACACATTTTGCACACTCCCTATGTACTCAGGTTCAGCCATCTCTCCTGGTCTTCCCTTCCTCACACCCCACTCTCCAACACTCCTGATCCTGAATCCCCTAAAGTCCCAGCGCTGTGGCCTGGGTTTTTTTTCTTTTCTTTTCTTTCTTTTTTTACCCATTTGTGGATTATCTAGGGAAGTTCCAGTGCTCTCCTGAGAGTCTGAAAGGGGAGGGAGCTCTAAGCATCTCTAAAGCCATTTGACTGGACCCCATTTAGGACAGAAAAGGACTTCACTGGGAAAACCTGACTGCTGGGAGGGCAGGAGGGTCCTGTGCTAACCTGAGGGCTGATACCAAAGACTGACCATGCTCTCCTGTGTCTGCTGTCCCTACTCCTGACCTGTGAGGCTGTCCCGAGGTGGCAGGTGGTTGTGGCCCTGACTCAAGGTTGGACAGCTGGCAGACACAGGCAGATTTAGAAGTCATTTTCACAGCAGGGAGCCTCCAGCCTCCCACCCACAGGGCCCTGCAGGGCCAGTCTGAGATATGGCTCACCAGGGGCTGGCCACCAAACCTGTGTTCACTCCTCCCCTTCTCTCTCCCTTTCTCCCCAGATCTTTAGCAGCTAGTGTTGACTCCACCCTTAAGCAAAGGTGGAGGAAGTCCTGGGGTTGGGGATGTGTTGCAGAGACACCCTAACCACCCAAGATCCCAGTACATCATTCATCCATTCAAAGGGTTGTTTGTCTCCAGCCCAGAGCTCCCCTCTCTTCTCCACCTGGCCTCTGTTGCCTGTTCCTTCTCCTCCCCTACCTCTGCTTCTCTCTTCCCCATCTTCCTGTCCCCCACACGCCCAAAACTAATGAAATACCTCTATAGAGAAATAATAATCAGAGCTTAACATTTATACGTCACTTACCACATAGCAGGCATTTTTCTAAGTGCTTCTAAGTGCTTTACATATTGAATCATTTAATCCTCCCAACAAACCTATGAAAGAAGCAATATTACTAACTCTGTTTTATAACTGAGGACCCCCCTAGGCACAGAGAGGTTGAGTAACTTGCCCAAAGTCACACAGCTAGTATGAGGTAGGGGCAAGATTTAAACCCAGGTGTCAGGCCCCAGAGTCCATATTTTAAACACAGCACCACTCTAATTCTTGACAATAGTACCAGTATGGGCGAACTCTTTGAAATTGGCCTCCTCAGCGTTCAGCCACAAAGAGGTACAGGCCGTATGGTGGAGCACAGCACCACAGGACCAGCCCCTCCAGTATCCCATGCAGCTCACCTCTCCTGTCAACCCTAGAGGTCCGCAGCTGTAGCAAAATCTAGGCATGTGGCCTCACCGCTAGAAGTCCATCCTCTTCTCAAGACCAGAGTTGCAAGGCACACTCCTTAGCTAGACTAGGCTTACCCAACCTGGCCTCAATTTTCCTTCCTGCCTTTACCTTCCACAACTCCTTTGAATGTACCCTCAATTCCAGTCAAACCAGACCATTTGGTAATTCCTACACATAACCGCTTTTCCCCACATCCATGCCTCTATTTTTGCTGTTCCCTGTGTTTGAGACTCTTGCTCCCAGATTCTATCTCAGATGCCACCTCCTCCATGATCTTTCCTGATCTCATAAAATCCGTACAATATCTCTCCCTTGTTTGTTTGACTCCTTATAGTACTTACTGCTCAATGCTATCATTATTTGTGCGTTTCCCTCCACCCCCCATTATCAGGCAAGCCTTGAATATCTCTTTCCTGGAGCCCAGCCCAGTATCTGGTTCCTCTCAGGTGCTTAGTAAAATACTTACTAGTTAATCTGTAGTAGTTAGAATTGTAGGTGGAAGGGAGACAGACCTCAAGAAGCTTTGATCTCTGCCCAAGGTGACCCCCACTTCTTTTACCTCCCCCAGCAAGAGCTAACTGAAACTTGGCAGTGTGGGTTTCCAGGCAAGTTCTGGGACGGACGCTCCCAGGTGACTCTGGCCAGTGCTCTCCCCTCAGGTTCAGAAGCCCAAAGAGAATCCCTCCCTCCACAGAACAAAGGCCGGCCTGCCCAATTTAGGGTCCAGTCCCGTGGCCTCCTACCCTCTGCCCAGTCTCTCTGGGTGCGGGTGGGGAGTGGCGTTGAGATAATTGGAGACCAACATCATAAGTGGTTTTGGAGTGGGGTTGGGGATCTGAACGCTGAGCGGGAGTTGGAGTTGGCGGGACTCGGCGGGGGTGGGGGTAGAGGCGGGGCCGAGGGCGGGGCCAAGACTCCGCGACTGAGTCTGGGCGAAGCCCCCGCACCAGCCGAGGAGGCGGCTAAATTTACTCAGGCTGACTCAGCCCTTACCCGGAATGGGGGGTTGGGGGAGTGTGCTGGGTAGTGGGAAGTGGGGTGGGGCGTGGGGGCAAGGAAGGGAGAGTTAGGGACTCGGGGAGACAGGGGTGAGCGGGGAGTTTCCATCGAAGAAAGGATGCCCCCCAACCCCCCACCGAAATGGAAGGAGTGGAGAAGTCTTCGGGGCGGGACACTGGAGAATGGGTAGGTGAAAGGAAGATGCCAAGGTTGGACAAAGGGCAACTTAGCTTTATTGAGCGCCTACTCTGTGCCAGGCACTGTGCAAGGCGCTTTACATACATTATCGCATAAAATCCTCACAACAACCCTGCGAGGTAGGTGTTTATAAACCCCCATTTGACAGATGAGGAAACTGAGGCTCAGGGAGGTGAAGTGATTCGGCCGAATTCACATGGCTAGAAAATTGAGACAGAGGAGGTGTCCAAGATCTGCGAGCAAAGACTTCAGCTGTGTCCGGGTCCCAAGCCCGTCGGTGTGGATGAGTACAAAGAAGGGCTCGGCGCGCTCCAGAGGTCTCGAAGGCCAGAGTCCTGCTCCCGACCGCACGGCTAGAGGGGGCAAGGCGAGGGACCCGCGCTCAGTAACGGGATCAGTTGATTAACTGGCAGTGCCGGGATAGGGGGAACTCGGGTACTAGCTACCGGGGAAATCCGCGACCTGCGCGCGCCCCATAGTGGCCACAGCGAGTATCACACCCCACACCTACAGGCTTTTTGGGACCAGCCTCCTCCTTCCTTTACTGGCTGGTTTCTGGACGAGGCAGAAATGCAAGAAATTCTCAGGGTCCTTTCAGATGCGTGATACAACCTGGGTGGGAAACTGTGGTAACGATTCAGAGAGCCATTAAGGAACATTGGGAAGGAGGAAAACGGGAAGGCCTAAAGAGATCCCAAACTGATACACTGGCTGCCTTCCCTCCCCAGCTCAGACCACCACAGGCCAGGGACAGTGACAAGCACGCCATCATGCCCTGCCTTTGGGTGACCTCACCTAAACCTAAGAGACTGGGCTAGGAGCCCTCGCCCACTTACTCAGCTCTTCTGCAAACCCTGAACAGTCTCCTGAATTGAGGATGAGTGCAGGTGACAATGCAGGTAACAATGAAGCCACCCTAGGTACTCAGTTTCTGTTCACTTACTCCTAACTCTCCTGGCTTCTGGAGGGGATGATGAAATAAAAGCCTCCTGAAAGGCTCCAAAACGTCAGGGATGGACCTTAGAACTCCATCATTTTACATGCCAGGAGGCCTGACAGGGAAAGTGATTTTTCTAAAGTCACCCAGCAAGTCAGTGTCAGAGTTGGGATTGGAACCCAGGACTTGTGACACCAAAGTGAACCCTTTTAATGCTTTTCGGTTGTTTCTGAACCTCTTCTGCCAAGGGCCTCTCGGTCACCCTGTCGCCTCAGTCCATAGCCTCTCCTTCCTGTCTAGAGGCTCCGTCTGCTCTGAAGCTGCCTTCCTATGACTATGCCATCCCTGCCCTCCTATCTGACCTTGGCTAGGCCTCTTTGCTCAGCTCCACACCAGTCCATTGGCCCCTATTGAAGACCTTAGCGGAGTACCCTGAATGGAGCAGCCTTTTAAAGTCTACGGCTCAGCCTCACCTTTCCTGGAAAAAAATATCATAAACGGGCATGTGCTCCCTTCCCTTTTATTTGGGTGGCTTCTAGTTCAAGTATGGGAACGGGTGGGAATAAGGAGTACAAAGATGTATTTGAGGAAAAAGGGGACCATGGGCCCTAGGATGGCTGGGTTGGGGAACACAAAAACAAGAAAGGGCCTCTCACTGCAGCTTCCTATTTCCCTGTGGGGTCCCCTTAGTGTCCCTCGCCCCGAAGAGGGCCTCCTCGGCTCGGCTGATGACGTCTAGAATCTCTCGGATACTGTCGCTCAGCTCTGCTGTCTTCTCGCCTTCCCGGGGCCGTGTCCGTTCATTCCGCCAGGAGGCGCCCGAGGCTTCTGTGTCGCTTCCATCAGAAGAACCGCTTTGGACGCTGAGCTCCGCAGCTTCGTCGGAGTCGGAGTCCGGGGCTGTGTGGCGGCGGATGCGGGACACGGCTTCCCTTAGGGCCCCGGCGTAGGGCGCCGGGGTCCGCGGCCAGCCCCGGCTCGCTCGCAGCGGGACGGCCGCCACTTGCTCCGAGCCTTCGGCACTGCCTGAGCCTCCCGAAGCCTCTAGGCCTAAGGCTGAGTGCTCTGGGCTACCTAGCTGTGTGTGGGCGTCCTTCAGGTTTACTTCGCCGACCGGGAGCCCCAAGATGCGGGAGGCGCGCTCCTCCAGTGAGGAGTCCGCGGGCTTCCCGCCCTCAGCTTCGAACCCTCGCCCTGCACCGGGCTGATGTGAAAGGCGACTGCTCAACAGCAGCTTTTGGCAAGGCGAGGGAAAGACCGCGGCCCCCACACCCTCCTCCTTGTTGCGCTTCGGTTGGCTAGGGGCCTCCCCACCAACGCGCGGCACCCCAGTGGGCAGAAGCTGCACATGCTGGGTTCGAGGGGTCGGAACATACTGGGATCGAATTACCACGCACGTGGCGTCAATAACAAAGACGCCTTCGCCCGGAGCCAGGCCGCGGGAAGTGCGCGGCAGGGTGTGTGCGCGGCGGGTGGCCTTCCAACCCTCCAAGGTCTCGAGTCCGGCTCCCTCTCTATGACCCAAGGACTCTCTCCATCCCGTTCCTCCTGGAGCCCAAGGTCTGGGGAGGGTCTGGCTCTGTCGGGGCGGCGGTTGCTTTCTAAGGGGGTGAATCCAACATTTTGGGAGACAGGTCTGTTCTCTACTTTCTTTCCCTTCTTCGGGGCCCTGGACATGGGGCCTGGACCTGGGAGCCGGACGCGGGGCCCTGGGGGTCTCAGTTGCAGACCCAGCAGAAGCTGTCTCGGTGCCTGGGCTCCCGGCAGCTTTGGCCTGGGGGTTGCCGTCGCTGCCACTGTTCAGGCCAGCAGCAGCCAGCCCCAGGCTTTTCTCTGCAGCCCCTTTGCCGGACTCCAGCTTTGGCCTGGCTGTTCCACAGCCTGGGGATCCCCCCAAGAGACCCCGCCCCTGTCGGAGACCCCAAGCCCCGAGGACGTCCCGGTAGATTCGAGGATCCAGCCTCTTCTTTGGGCACCCTCCCTCTGTCCTGGCTAGAGTCGGAGCAGGAGCTGACGTGGCGGGCGCCTGGGAGAGCTCGGGGCCTCGCTTAGTCCCCAAGGTCCTGTGGGGGCCTTCGTAAGAAGGTGGAGCCACATAGGGTGGCGGCCGGTCCCAGCGGCGTCGCGGAGCTGTCCCAGCAGCACCTCTCAGCAGCAGGTGAGCCTCGTAGCTTGGGGGCCCTGGCCGCCGACCTCCCCAGGGCCCCGCCCACACCGCCCTTAGGTCGCTCTGCAGCTGCGCCAACGGACGGGGCGGTCGCCCCACCTGCCCCAGGCGCTCTGGTCGCGAGGGAGCTGGGAGCCCGGCAGGCTGGGCCACCCGAGGGGCGTTCCGAGGCTCTGCACGGGGCCGACCGAGGGGGCTCCTTCGGGCCCCACCAGCCTTGCGCCTTTTTCTCTCGGTCTCCTTGGCCTCCCGCTCCTGCGATGCCGCTTTCCTTTTCTCCTGCTCCCGAGCTCGGGCCTCGGCCGGGGGCCCCGTCCGCCAGTTGGTCGCCTCCTGCAGCACCCTGGAGGCCCAGGGTCGGCGGGGCGGCGGCTCAGGGGATCCCAGGCGCGGCCCACACCTGGGACAATGAGCAGGAACCCAGGTGAGCAGTTTGTGGGGGAAGGGAGCCGAGGTCCGGGGAGTTGGGAGCATTGGAGACCACTCGGGGCAGCCTTGTGGTGGTGGTGGTGGGGGGTGAGTGTGTGCGCGTGTGCACGTGCGTATATGTTAGGGCTGAAGTCGAAGCGGGACTCCTCACAATCTCTCCATGCACACTTTAACAGCGTCTGCCCCATCTCACCTCCTGTCCTTTCTCACACTCACTCTTCTACCCCCAAAACAACGCGGGGTGAATCAGCCCTCGGGATGGGAAAGAGAAGGGGACCAGCACAGCTGGCTGGTGCCTGCAAGGATGTCCGGAGCCCACTCCCCGCCCCACCACTTTCTTCCCCTCACCCCTCCTTCACTCACGTGCGGCTCTGGGGCCCGCGGGCCCAGTGGCTGGCCTGGAATTCCATGGGCTGTCGAGGAGGCGCACGGCGACTATAATGGCAGGAAATAGTCTTCACTTCGATCACCAGCAGCTTGGATTTCTGCACCCAGAGGCAGCTGCCTGACTCCTCATCCTGGGGCTCACGGGGGCTGTCAGGCCCCTCGGAGAAAAGCTGGCCATCCAGCATTCTGCCCCACCCCACCCCGGCCCCCCACCCTCCCACCCGCCCCGAGAGCCCCCTCCCAGCCCAGGGAGCCGGCGCCCACTGCAGAGCAGCGGGCCCAGCGACTGGGGACTATATATACCCGGGCACACGTGTGTGCCTGTCTGTGTGTGTGCGCGCGCATGTGACATAGCGAAGACGGCTCCGCGCTGCTACCTCCCCCATGTGCACGGCCGCCCCCTGGGGCCCGGGAATGGGCGCCCCTTCCCACTGCTCTTGTCCCCCAAGCTTGATGGGACCTGCAGGAGTGGGCAGGGGATTTCCTATTCTTGCCAAGCTGACACTGCCCCCTCCGCTGCCCCCATTTCTTAAACCTTCCTGCCGTTTTAACCCTTCATTCTCCTGCTTCTCAAGGTGCCTGATCACCAGGGTTCTGCCCCTGACTTTCTGCCTCAGATTTCAGTTTCCGCGACAGGAAGGTTATGGGCATTGGACTCAAGGTCTCTGACTGCCAGTCTCGCTGGTTTCCATGGGGTTGGGGTGCAGGAGGGGCTGGCCTATGGCTGGGGGGCTATTTTTAGCGGCCGTGGCTGTTCGGGTGCAGAGAAGAGATGAGTAACCGGCTTCCATGCGGTGGAGGGAGGAGGTGGTGGCTTTCAACTCTGGGGGAGAACTGCCGCCCCCAGGCTCAAAAAAGTGACCCCCAGATCCTTAACTCCTAACTCTCTCAGTGTTGCAGCCCAGGGCTGCTGGTTCAGCAGGGCACCGGAGTCTGCCTTGGCCATCCAAGCTGCACTCCCACTCTAGATGTTTGTCTTTGGGCACCCAGCAGCAGGCTCTCTCCCCCAATCTAGAAGCCAGGACTTAGGGGTCACACTGTGCTGTGCCCACACAGCTCTCTGCTCAGCCTTGTGGAGGACAGGCTAGGGTGCTTATGCACTTGCACCCTTTCAGAGGGGATGGCAGAGGAATGGTGTGCTCCTTAGCAAAATCAGCCTCCTAGCAACTGAAATTATAAAAGCAGCCCCTATTTCCCAGCGTAGAGCTCCCCACCACCACTACCACAACACCTAGCCACTCAGCCTCCTGAAGTGGTGCACCTTTGAGGCTCATTCTGTCTGGGGGTGGGGGGTTTACTTACATCCACATGATCCCTCCCCCCAAGCTTATATCAGGTGTCCCCTGATTCACCATGGTAATGTTAGTGGCAGCACAGCCCACGCCAGCCCTTCCATGCAGAGACTTAGCAACCATGCCTGGCAACCGTGGCAGCAGCTCCCGTGGAGGGGAGGAGTGCAGAGAGGTGGGGGAAGAGACTGTGTATGGCAATCGTTCCTTAGCAAGAAGGGATGATTTGCCTCCCCTGAGAGGAATAGGTAAGAACAGGCTATGAGGCTCCCAAATTTTGTTCCTTGTCTTTCCTTCTACTTCATCTTCAGACTCAGACTGATTGGTTAGGTTTTGAGGGGGATAGAAGCAAGAGATCCCAATTTGTTTTCCACTAAAGTGCACACAGTCCTTTGGGTACAGACCCTTCCTTTTAAGAAGATGGAGCCAGGAAGGTTGTTGGGGCAGAAACAGACTTACTGAGAATCAGAGCAACAAAACCCAGTCTTCCTTCATCCTAACATAGACCTTTAGAGAGAATCCAAATATCCCCTATCCCATGCACTTGACCTCCCCCCTCCCTTGCCGCTTCACACCTACCAGCTGCACGGATGGCTCTTTGCTTGAAGGTCCTTCGTTCTACCCAAGTCCCACCAGACTCCTAAGGTTTTTTAAAGCCCTTGCCTCCTTAGACAAATGCCCCTTCGTGATGGAATGTGACATAAGGAGATATCTGTCTTTTCCACCAGGCACCCACCCCCACACATGTAAACATACCCTAATTCTAATAACTTGGAAGCTTTCCTCCTCTAAGTCTGGGAATGTGCTATGAGAGCTGTGAAGAGAAGAATGGAGAAGCAGGGGCCTCTCCAAAATCAACATGCAGCACGGAAAGCTGCCTTGGTGCTTTCCCCATGTTCCATTACCAAGCCTGGTTTGGGGAACCAGCATGGTATGGCCAGGTTCTTGAAAGTTCTTAGGCACAGTGCAGACAGGGGCAAGGAGTTACTCTGAAATTGCTTCTGGTCTCAGATAGGAAATGGTATCATACCTGCAAGGCAAGTGAGATGGTACCCAGAATTTGGCTCATAAAGCAGCAGTCTAGCAGTCCCTGGAGTGTTTGGTGCTGGCTACTTCTTTGGCCCACAGGGTTTCACCACAGGGAAAGGCCTGATGGGGTGACCATAGTCCTGCTGCTCCTCCACCCAACACCAGCTCATTCTCACCTGGGAAGGACGGCAAGGGAACTGTAGATGCAAAGACAGTGCTGGCTCAGCAAAAGCCAGAGTCCAACCTTCCCTAAGAAAAGATGATGGTACTACATCTCTGCCTAAAGGAGACCTTCAGTGTGTCTACCCTCTGGAGACCTCATACTGTTACAGAATTTTCCTGTGGTCCCAGCTATGATCCAGACAGGAGGTGGGAGTGAGTAATAAGGAGGCCTGCAGGGAACAGGGTGGAGAACTGTAATGAACAGATAATTAGAAAGGCAGTAAGTCTGGTGTAGTAGAGTATGATCCCCGGAGCTGGCCTGTTTGAGTACAGACCCTAGCTCTACTTTTCACTAGATGTGTGGCCTTGGGCTGGTTATTTAGCCTCTCTGTGCCTCAGGTTTTCTTTAATCTGTAAGATTAGAATAGCTACTATTGTTCTGAGGATTAAAAGGATTAATATGTGTAAAGCATGGAGAATGGTGCCTGCCACACAGTTTTACATGCTGCTGTTGTTAGAAATGAGTTGAAGAGCCATATGAAGTAGGAAGGCTGGAGCCGTAGTAGTGTCTGTCAACTACAAAAATCAAACACTGCAATACCATGAAGAGGTTCCTGTCATTTTAATTATGTTTGCCATGAAAAGCAATGACCTCAGCTAAGCATTCTGCCCTCCTCCCCCAGCTAACCCCCATCTTGGAACCCAAAGGCCCTCCTCTCCACAATCCTCCCACTCCCATTACGGGAAGAAATGTCACTAAATAGACTCAGCCTCCTCCATACAGCATGAAACAGGATGAATAAAAATATCTTTATGAAGAGTTTTGTTGTGCTATTATCTTAGGGTGGAGTCAGGCAGACATAGAGACAAGGCTGGGTGAGGTCTGAGGATCTCTTAGAGATCAGAATTTGCCTGAGGGACACAGAGCACATAGTTTACCTAGAAAGGGGGCTATGTCAAAGAGGGCAGGGCTGGGGTGGGCTGGGCTACAAGTTTTCCTCAAGTGTATGTGTGAGGATAAAGACAGCTAAAAATCCATTCTCCTTCCTGCCCCACACTTTTGCAGGGACCAGGGAGCAGGGTAGAGGGCTTCCCGAGCAGGACACAGAGTCACAATTCTTTCAAGGTTTCATCTGTGGTTCCCAGAGCTTTGGGCAGGCAGTGAATGGGGCATATCCGCGATGCTGTCTGACCCCTTCCCCAGGCTCAGGGCTTTTCTCCACCTGTGAGCACCAGGGCCTGCAGGATATCAGACAGAGATACAATTCCCTTGACCACATCATTCTCATCCACAACTACAAGCCGGTGAACCTGAGGACAGCAACAAGGGAGAAAGGGATGTTTAGTACCAGCCTCAGGGTGGTCCCTTCAGCCCCTACCCTTCTTGCCAAACCCCACTATCAAAGCTGCTCCCCGCAGCTCATTTGGGTCACTGGCCACCCTACCTCTGCTTCCACCAGCCTGTTGATGATGGTCTCCAGAGTCTCATGCAGGTAGCACTTGAGGACACCCTCAAAGTAATGTGACCGATGTTGCAGGGCTTTGGTCACAGACACATCTAAGTTGTTGTAGGTTTTTTCTGCTGCCAGATTCTGGAGAGAGAGAGGAAGGTGCTTGCAGGGAAGCAAAGGGGTCAGCTCCCAAACCCTGAGCCCACCCAACCTCACCAGAGGGATTTAGGGCAGTTGTCAGCCATGCCAACAAGCCATACCCAGCTCATTCAATTCCTTTTCAAGTAAGATTTGCAAGTTTAGAAGCTTCTAAAACCCTCAGGTCCCAGAAGAGACTCTTCTCCCTCTCCACTTTTAACACCCCACCCTCTTCCCTACCGCCCAGCCCCTCCACAATCACTCACGATAACATCAAACTTGGAGTAGATGTCCACCACACGCCCTAGGGGGACAGAGGTAGCTCAGCAAGGAGGATCTGGCATCCAAGGCTCCCCTATGCACAGACTCACCCTCTGGGCTGAGCTGAGGGGGCAGCAGATTTTCCCAGAGCCACCCTGGCTTCCTGGAGCTCTCCCTCTTCTGCCCAATCTCTCACCTTTCTCATCCACCACTGGCAGGGCAGACACACGGTGTTGTACAAAGATGCCTAGAGCCACATAGACAGGGGTGGTAGTGCGGACCATAGCAATATTGGCATATGTGCCGATCTGTAGCTCTTCCAGAGACTTAGACATGAATTCCGGCTTGGGGAACTCAGTGATCTGAGGAAAGAACCATTAGCTTAATTTTCAAAGCCCCCTAAATCCAGTATTGGATATTTGGATACCCCTCCAATCCAGCATAGAAGAAAAAACTGGGCTGAGGAGCACTTACAAACAATTTGAGGAACTTGAGGATGCGCTTATGGGTGAGGATGTACAAGGTGTTGCCTGATTCTGGGTCAATAACTGGCAGCCTATGGATCTTGTTTCGAATTAATGAAGAGACAGCATCAAACAAGCTGTGGGAAGGTGGGAGATAATGGTAAGTTCCACAATGCTGGGCCTGAGGGTGGTTAAATAGCTCCTTACAGTGTGTTTATAAACAGGGACAACTGGTGGTTGGGGGAGGGGAACAGTGTTCAGACCAGACCTAGATGTGTGTGTGGGGGGGGCAGGCTGGGGAAAGTGTCTTTTCTCTCTTCTGCCCCAGGATCTTTGGGTGTCTAGGGCTTTAGCTGTGCTTATGGCAAGGCTCTTCCCCTTCTGGACAAATGGGGAGCTGGAACTCACCTGGCATTAGGAGAAATGCAGACAAGTGGTTTAAAGGAGTCCTGTAGGTACACCTCTGGAGGGAAAAGGGAGGTTCACAAAATACCATCATGGAAAACTCTTACCAGGAAACTCTCCATCCCTTTGTCCTTTTACAACCTGCAATTCTCTACATACCTCTCCAAGTTTCTATCTTGTGTTCTTCCAGCTCATAGATCTGTACCTGGAAGCAGAAGCAATAGAGTTTCAGACCTGATCTCTGTTTCATTAACCCCTTGTGGTTTGTTTAGAAGAAAGGGAATGAGAATGAGGGACTCTGGGCAGGCAAAGTGGGGTCATTGGGCCCAGGTTTCTTACCAAGGCTGACTTATAGTAGCGGTGAAGGATATTGATGAAATCAGTAATGGTCAGCATGCCTAGAGACCAAGAGAAGAGCCCTCAGCACTGCTCAAAGCTTTTTCCCTGCCCAGCACAGGGTGCCAAGAATACTGTGTTGCACAAACTTTTGCTTACCCACAAAACTTTGCTTCTTACTGTCCCACAAAGGGGCAGCTCGTACACCATTAGTCACTAAAGCAAAGAAAGCTTTCTTCACCTGTAACCAAAGAGTAATAATCACAAAGGGAAAATTCATAGGGGGCAGGACTTTAAAAGAACAGGGGTTGGGTATGCTGGGGAAAACATGAGACTAAACCCCATAGAAGGATGAGGATATTACCACTGGGATGAGACAGAATGAGAGGTATTGAACAAGAGGCCCCAAGAAAGGGGAAGGGAAAAGAGGATTTCACTCACCTGAAGGGAAGTATCAAATACCACCAATTTGGAGCTTGTGGGAATCAGGTCATAGCAGCGATGAGACTTCATGAAGGAAGTATACACACTATTGTTGGATTCTGGGGTCTCTGCATAGGGTGGGATAATTAGTAGCTTCCTTCCATGCCACAACTCACAATCAAAAGAGGCAAAGAATAAAACAGTGTTGAAGGTGCTCAAATATTTAGAGCACTATTTTTTTATAAGGCCCCCTATTCTATCTGTTCCCGTTGTTCTATAAAACCTGGATAAACCCCTTAGAAATAATTTCATCCACCCCCCCCATCTCCAGGTAGGACCACATATATCTATTGGCTCCATGTGCAAAAGATGGCTGATTGAAAAAGAAAGTCTTATAATATCTTTTATTAACTTATTCTAGTCTAAAAGTTTTTTTTCTCATCTTTAATTCAGGTTTTCTCTTTCATACATTAGCACATTTTCATTTGTTCTCTTCTCTCAAATTAAAATATAACTAAGCTTCTTAAAATTCTCCTAAGACCCAAAAATGGGACCGTCATGGTCAAAGCTGGGCCATTTCAGATCAACACTATGTTGGAGCCCAGTGTTCAATCAGCCTGGCCCAAAACACCCCGAGAGCCCACTTCGGGGCAACCCTGTGACTCAGAAATCATCCCACCTACTCTAGACAAATGGGACACCCTGCTGTGTTTACCTTTCCATTCCTCTGATTTTAATTGCTTGTTCTCCACTGGAGAAGCAACCCGCAATAACAGCCCAAAGGTGCTACATACTATGTTATGTGTGCTTAAAAATATTACATTACTTAAACTGTACAAGAAATCTTAAAGCAAATACTGTCCTCACCTTTCAGATGAGAAAATGAGTGAAAAGCAGTTAAATAAATTGAAGGTCATACCCTCAGTAAGTGACAAAGACTTAAACACAGATCTGCCTGATCCAAAGTTCATGCTCTTGAATCCTATGCCAGTTGTTTTTAATTTTTCATTTTCTACCAGAGCTAAACAGGTACACAGTTTAAAAAGACAAACAGTTCTAAAACTTTAGTTGAGAAAAACTGCAGTCCCTGGCATCCACCACCCTGTACTACCCCTTCCCCAGAGATGAGACCTCTTGGCTGATTATTTTGGTATTTACTTCTATGTCTATAAATAACAAGCTTACATTGTTCCTTTTCGGTATTTTCATTCTTGGGCATTATCTATTAGCATCCAAGGAAGATGGGACTTTTTAGTTCTCTTTCTTACAAGGACCCCATACCCCCATTCTTCCAGAAGTTAAACTATAATGTTGGTTACATCAATATTTAAATAATTTTGACTGAATAGTCATTATTCAGAACTAGGCCAAACAGCGAACTGTTTTTTTTTTCTTTCTTTCACAATTTTGTTTCCCCTGGAGTTAATAATTGTCTTTTTGTTTGCCTAATTTTCTATACATAGTATTTATAACTAATTTAACCCCCATCTCTTCACCAATTGTTTGAATCTCCTTCCAAAGTTCAGAAACATCAGATAGTCTGTCAACTTAAACTACCCAAAGAAGTCTCTCCAGAGCCTTCTGACCTGCTCAAATCTGGGCTGATGTGCCTGGTGTGCACTGCTGAGGTCTTCCTTCATCACCATCCAGGGGCCCCCTTTCACGTCTCTCCTGTGTTGGCACTCCTGTGTCCTGTATCCCATGTTTTCATCTTTTTGATTACTCCCTTATTTTGGTGGAACACATCTTCCAGCAGCTTCCTGAGAAAGGGTGCATGGAAGGTAAATTTTTTGAGACCTTGCAGCCTGCAGATTATCTTTATTTTACTCTCATCTTTGATTTATAATTTGGATGGATACAGAATTCTAGGTTGGAATTTATTTTCCTGCAGAATGTTGAAGGCATTGCTCCACTGCCTTCTAGCTTCTGATGTGCTTAATCCAAGGCAACTGATTCTTTGTTATGTGACTTGTTTTTTTCTCTCTGAAAACTCAGCATCTTCTGTTGTTTCCAGTGCTTTGAAATCTCATGATGATTGTACTTTGGGGGGTCAACTTCATCCACTGTGAGTCCTTTTCAGTGAGTCCTTTCATGATGAAAACTAATGTCCTTCAGTTCCAGGAAATGTTCTTGAGTTATTTCCTTGATAGCTTCCTTCCCTCTGTGTTGTCATTTTTCTTTTTCTGTAAGTCCTATTATTGAGATACTAGGCTTCCTAGACTGAGCCTTTAAGTTTTTTTTGGTCAGTTTTTGTTGTTGTTTTTAAAATATCTTTTCTCCTTTATTTTCCACTTCTTTGATTTTTTTCTACTTCTCTGATTTTTAATTCTACTTTGTGGGAGATTTTCTCAATTTGATTTTCCAAACCTCCTACTTAGTTTTAATTTTTTGCTATTATATTTTTAATGTCTAAGAGCTCCTTTTTGTTTTCTGAAAATTCCTTTAAAAAAATCATATCCTGTACTTGTTTCATGGTGGAAATATGTTCTTTACCTGAATATAAATTAATGTTAATTTTTAAAGTTTTCTTCTCTGTGCATTGACTTTTCCCCTTTATTGCTTTTTTTATCATGTGGTTTTTCTTTTTTCATATTGGGGGACCAGTTTTGGTCACTTTTTTTTTTTTTATGTCAGAAGCTTTCTTTAAATGTCTGGTAATCCTTGGTTTAAAGGATTCCAACTATTTTTTTTCTTTTTTTTATTATTAAAAAAATTTTTTTTATTAAGGTGTCATTGATATACACTCTTATGATGGTTTCAAAGAAAAACAATGTGGTTACTACATTCACCCTTATTATCAAGTCCCCCACCATACCCCAATTCAGTCACTGTCCATCAGTGTAGTAAGATGCCAGCCACAGAGTCCCTACTTGTCTTCTCTGTGCTACACTGTCTTCCCCATGACCCCACACATACCATGTGCACTAATCATGATACCTCACAATCCCCTTCTCCCTCCCTCCCCACCCGCCCTCCCTCACACCTCCCCTTTGGTAACCACTATAGTCCCTTCTTGGAGTCTGTGAGTCTGCTGCTATTTTGTTCCTTCAGTTTTGCTTTGTTGTTATACTCCACAAATGAGGGAAATTATTTGGTACTTGTCTTTCTCTGCCTTATTTCACTGAGTATAATATCCTCTAGCTCCATCCATGTTGTTGCAAATGGTAGGATTTGTTTCTTGCTTATCCAACCATATTTTAAGAGTGGAATCTTTAAAGCTGTTTGGATGCTTTACTTCTAAGTGTATAGGTAAGCCTTGTTGACTGTGAGCCATTTAGATGGGGAACACTCAATACTTAAATTTTTAGGGCTTTCCCCTCAAGGGGATTCTGGAGAGAATGATGATTCAGTCACTTTCATGCTGGAGGGTGAAGTTTTTTCCATTAGCATTCTGGAAACTGGATGGGGGAAAAGGACTCATATCTCAGCATCCAGTACAGTTCACTTCATGCTCCTGTGTTTAGTACAGCACCTCACTCCTCAACTGCACTGGAGCCCATCTCCAGACCTCCAGTGTCTGCCAAAGCTGGGACGGGGAGTTGCCCAGCTGCACTCAGTGGGGTAGGAACTCTTGGGACCTGACTGCTTTTTAGATGTTCAATGCTTGTCAGTTTTCCCCACTACTAATTTATAGTCCAGTTTTCTCAGGTCTGCTAAGTCATTTACCTGTCTTCTGTCTGCTTTGCAGCTTTCAAAAATGTATTGCTATTGCCTCCTCTCTTGTTTGCCCTATTCTGTTGGGCTTGCACTTTAAAAAAAAAACTCCATATGGTGGTTTTAGTGGCTTTTTGTAAAGGAAGAAATTAGATGCATGTATTCAATCCACCATCTTTAAGTGGAAGCCCATCATTGTTTTTCAAATTTGAAAACTCACAGACTCCAAGAACATATCTTTTGATACCAATTTAAGAAATGTTACATTGCTAGTTAAATTCTATCACTTTAGGCTTCAGGCCTACATTTGTTCACCGTATTTTTTTTTTAATGGAAGTATCACTGATATACAGTCTTATATTGGTTTCAAATGTACAACACAGTGGTTCAACAGTTACCCATATTATTAAATCCTCACACCCTCTAGTGTGGTTACTATCTATCAACATAGAAAGATGCTACAGAATCAACTATATTCTCCATGCTATACTACTGTCCCCATGACCAACTTATATTGTGATCACAAATTATTGTGCCCCTTTATTGCACTTGGCCTTCCCAGTATTTTTAAAATAATTTAAATCAGTTCCCTAATTTTAGAAATCTGGAGATTTACATAAAAATCCAGAGTCTCAGTTTCTTTTCAAAATCAGAAGCTCTGACAAAACTAGGTCTTGAATTCCTGAACAGTAACAATTGACCAGACCCAGATACTTGCTGCTTCCTTTTAGGTGCAAAAAGATGTACAGATTATTGTCGTCCTAGGTAGCCTACATCACTGCTTGGTTCACGTAGACAATTTGTGTTTTTGACCCCTGCCTTGGTGCGGATGCACATGTATTCAGAAACATAAAACATGCACTGATATCATATGGCAGTACTCAATTATGTAAAGTCATCCATATAATTCAAAATATGACTATAGTAACTTTTTTGGATACCAAGAAAATGAAAACAACGTTTAAAAAACCTTCTAAATCACAGACCCTTAATAATATGTCCTAGTGTCTGAGGCCGTATTTCAATCTTCTGAGAAACTATACTCCTAATGCCATAAACATGCCCTAGGAAGACCTAGGAGTGTTCCTGGGCAAAATTCTTCATTGGAGATGCCTGTAAGTTCTGCTTCCTTCTAGATGGTCTCATGTTGGACCATTCCATTCTAACCAGGTATTTGGGCAGCTGCTGGATTGCCTTCTCCTATGTCCTGGATTTTAGGGGTTAGCGTCTCTATTTCTAGATTAGTTCTAAGGGCTTTCAAGGACTTTCTATAATTTCTTGTGCATACTCAGTGGTTTTAGTGATCTCATTGATGGTAAAATCCTAGTAGCATTGTTTCTTGACTACTTGTACTTTTAGAACATGGTTAGCCAATCCAGAGTTCATATAGAAGTTTCACCTACCTCAAAAGTTTCTCTCAAGTGGTTTGATAATTGAAGATATTAATCATTTCCACACTGCCTAAGATTTATTCCTGGGTGATCTTGCCAAATTACTGTTTCTGATTTGTATGGTTGGGCACATTATCTTGCCCAGCTTTGATTTTCCCAGGATGCATGCTGGGAGAGATTCAAAAGCAATGCTGAAGACAAGTTAGGGTCGGGCTGTGACTTTCATACCCAGTTTCCTTTCGTCAACAAACGTACCTTGAGGATGCTCATTTTCCAAGGCTGGGGAGCTATCTGAAGAAGTGACCTGGAGAAACAAGAGAAACAAAGATTCAGCCTACCTAGGCTCCATCCATTTCAGCCTCGCAATAGGAGATGGGCTAGTGAACTAATGACTTCATTTAAAGCACTGTAAGTCCCTTTTGAAATATTAAGTCATTCAATCTTCATAGCAACTCTGAAGTAAATACTATTATTGGCCTTATTTTCACAGATAGGTTCAAGAAATAGCAAGCAATTTGCCCAAAGCCACATAGCTGGTAAGGGGTGGAACAGGGCTTTGAACACAGATCTGTGTGGCTTCAAAACTCATGTCCTTATAAACCAGATCGCCTAATGAAACATTAGGTCTTAAAAGCTGAGAGTAGAAAATCTGAGTGTACATGTGAAACCTTCATAAGATTGTATATCAATGATACCTTAATAAAAAAAATTAAAAAGAAAAAGAAAATATGAACATAGGATTGGCCCCACAAGGTTCTCACAGATCTACTTTATAAAAACATAGAAACCAGAGAAACAACAGTGCTTTCCCCCTTCACCCCCTAAGCATAGTTGTGGGCACTAGAATCATAGACATACCCCCTAACCATTGAGAGAGGGTCACATCTGGGGAGGATCCCTGCAGCTGAATGTAAGAGAGAGAGTCAAAGCTTGATTGACTGAAGGGTGGAAGAGGAGCACAAATGTGCTGAATCTGGGGACCGTTGTGAGTCAAAGGGCCAGAGGATGTTGGTTTTCGAAGTTTCCTTGCCCATGACAGTTTGAGATTAGAGAGGGCTTTGAATACAGAGAAACCTCTGGAACCATTTCTGTGCTCCCCCAAGTGGGAACATTTGGAAATTTCATTTCATCCTGGGTTATCCAGAAACCCAGGAGGGATCATGATAATTTTCATCCACTGGAATCAACAGTTTTGGCTCCATTTTCTCTGGATAACTCCCAAAGCTAACTTAATGTTATAGTTCACCTCCATAGTTGCTGTAGTAACATGAAGTTAAATGCCTTGGCTTGAACCAGGGAAGCTGGCTGGTCAACAGGGTCAAATTGGCAGGACAGCCCTAAACTTCCCTCCCATGATGGGCCAGAGTGGGAGCAGGGGGGAAGGAAAATAATCTCCCTCTCTTCTCTCTGGGCTGCATAAGACTATTAGCTTGGCCTGGCATTTTGGCAGGGCTATCGGAACAACAGCCTCATCACTTTTAAGTGGGAGAGAGGGCTGTTCAGCAGTAAAGATACACATACTGTGTAACACAGTCTCACAGAGATCTATCCAAAGACACAGAAACAACTACTCCTGTAGAAATTATCATACCCATCACATAATACTGCACATACATACTGCACTGTGCTACAGTTACTTTGTTCATTATCTATACAAACAGATGATAAGTTCCTGGAACTGTCTTACACTTCTTTATAACCCCCATACAATCTACCATGGGTTTTGCATATAATTCTCATTGTTTTGTTTTTTCACTCTCAAATTAATCATAATAATGATGCACACTGATATTAACAGAGAGACTGAAGACTACGTTACAGAGACAGAAAAGAGATGTACAGCTAAATAGTGATAGATGCCTACATAAGAGTTGGACACACTTGAATATGACTTTATCTTTTTGCCTATTTCTCCACACAGGAGTGGGGTAATTGTGTCCACTCCTCTCTACTTCCAGTGACTTAGGGGACCAAAGGAAGTACCAAGGTACTACATAAGCACAAAATATCATTAGAGGCATGGGCTAAATCTGACACACAGACTCAAATTTCTTTCGAACTCCTGATCCACATTTCCATTTGTTTGCTGGACAACCACAGATGTCACAGAGACTCTTCCAATGTTTCCATACAAAACAGAACAGCATCTGTACCTCCAATCCTATTATTCTTACTGTGATTGCCATCTTCATTTCTTGCATTGCTCTCCTCTCAGGTACCTAAAACTATATAGCCTTGATCCCTCCAAGAATGAGCTGTACCAACATATCTGCTTAAAATTGCAGAGCAGGACATGACCTAAACTTGTCCCCAACATTTATCAACTAAGCAAGTATGTCATAGCTCAACTCCATCTCTTTCCTTTCCACTTTCATAGCTTTAACTTAGGTTTCTACCCCTCCCTTCTTCAATATTCTCTAAACTGGTCTCCTGGCCCTAAATCAATCTCTTCTATTTGACTTCCATGCTGTCACCAAGTTCTCTCACCAGGTATCCCAGATTTGGAAGGGACTGTCATCTCCAGCAACCAGGAACTCACTACTTCCTGAAGTAGTTCTGTCCATTTACAGAAAGCTGTTAAGAATGTTCCTAAAGCACACTCACTGCCTTGCTCATAAATCTCCCATGGGTCCCCTTATTGCAAAACAAAGTTCAAACTTAGCATGGTATGCAATACCTTCAACCTGACCTCAGCCTACTTTTCCACTCTTTTCTCTCACTATGACCAAAATCCAAAGCTCTAGCAACATCAAGCCACTGGTTCACCCCTAGGTAATCTCTACATACTCGGACTTCTATGCCCTGGCTCACACTGTTCTCTCAACCTGCAATGCCTTTCCCAGGTTCACAGTAATTTCTCTATCCCTGTGCTTCCACAGTCCTTTGTTTGCACCTTAATGATAGCATTTATGAGCCTACCTTTGTCTTTACTGGCTTGCCCTCACCCCACTCCAGTTAGGCTGAGCATTTTCAAAGCAGGGGTTTTCTCTTCTTTTTTCTATTTCTAAAAATTTCTATCGCAAGAACCTAATACAGTACATAAAGTATGAGGGCTAAGTTAGAAAATCTATATAAAATGTTTGTAAACCATAGTACTTTTACAAGTAAAAACTGGCATGTTATTTTGAACTTAGTGGAATCAGATCTTTAATTCTTGTTCAAAATTGTCTTAATGTGTATGAACTGACTCCCTTGCCGGAGTGACCAGTTGCAAATCACTTTCCCACTGTTTTCTTTTTTATAACCCAGAGTGGGACATGACCTCTCTCCAGGTAAAGAAAGGTGCACTAAAGGAATTACTCCGGCATATAACCCACCCAGACAAAGGTGAACCTGCAGCCCTTATACAACAGACAGTAGCAGATGTTAAAACCAAGATAGAAAGAGTTACTCTGCTTCACAGAGGATATACATGATTAAAAACTGTTGGGGAGAGGAGTGAATGGGAAGGGTTCCAGAGAGCTAGAAAAATGTCCCTGAGAGTGCTACATCCAAACATGCAGCAAGCAACCCGCAGCATCTCTGGATGGCAGGGACCTGCCACAATTGGTCATTGTCTGCTCGCCACGATCACAGGCCTGCTTAGGATCACAGAGCTGAGTATGACCTAAACTTAACCAGGGACACAGGGGCCTCTGGCAGTGAGAGTCCCTCCTTCAGGGAAACCCTACTTTTCAGCCTTATTTAGGTAATGTGACCTCGCTGGAAACCTCGAAGCATTATAAAAATCTTTCAGGCATCGCTCCTGCCAGGGACTGCACGGATCACATCAGACAACCAGGGGCCAGGTGCTACCTGCAAGTGAGGGTCCCTTGGCAACCCCCTGCTTCACCCAAGAAAGCCGGTTCACAACCCAGTTCTCCCAGGCAAACCTCTTAAGGGCTTTGAGGTGCTAACAGGAAAGGAGGCCCGACATCGCCCGGTGTGCGTGGGCTCCACGGAGGGAGCTAGGAGTCACTGCCCGCTCGGGCTCGTGGTACCGCGACGGAAGGCGGGCACCGGCGCGGCCCAGTGCTAGGAGGTGCGCCCAGCGAAGGCACGGAATCCGACACTCCGCTAATCGTTATCTGGGCACCTGCCCCGGCCTCTGCGTCCCCTACAAGGGGTCTCAGACTCCACAGCGCCCCCCGCCGCCCTCCCGCGCTCCTCACCGTCTCCATTTCAAGAGGGGCCGGCAGGGTTGGTTCGCTTTAGGAACGTATCCTTTGCTAGGGCGGGAGGGCCCACCCCACGTCCGGTACCGCGACGCCACTTCCGCCTACGCCAGGAAAGGCGCCAGCTAAGGGCGGAACGCGGGGAGCTTACCATTCCCAGCGGCCTGGCCTCGGCACCCGCCCTCCCCCGGGTCCTCCAGACTTCACGGATCCGGCTGACGGCGAGGGTGATGGGACGGAGCCGCTTGTATTTAAAATGTTCTTTTTTTATTTGTCGTTTAAAAACAAACTTGGAAGAAGCAAAATCCAAAACTTGCCCTTTGCCTCTTGCAACGTAAATTATGTACAGTTCAGAATGATCGCTGATACAAAACATGCCAAGGACGAGGGCGCTGGGGCTGGAGGGAGGGCGCCTTAAAAAAGGGAATCATTTCATCCGTTGTTACGAAGGACCAACCTTGCTGTACAGGATACACACAACACAAAATAAAGTCTTCACGGGATTCACACTTGTCAGCGATTTATTTTTTAAAAAGGGGGAGGGTCCTGGAGGTGAGGGGAGAAGACTGTAAAGGGGAAAACTGAAAATTGAGTATGTGCAAGTGTAAACCAACCCAAAATACAAACACGGGGTGGGGAGGGCGGGGTGGGAGGGGGGATTCTGATGCAATTATACAGGCGGGGTACTTAAAAAAAAAAACCAACAACCAAAATTCCAACCTTGTAGCTTGGGTCTGAGTTAGTTTATATAAAAATTAAAAACTGTATAAGGTTTCTTCACTAAAGTCTACAGGACTATCGGATACCTAGCATATGCTTATTACAAAGTCTGCCCCAATCCCCTCCTCCTAATGCCAGGGCCCAAGCCCCAACCAGAGCCTGATTCACAGGAGCCAATCTCCCCCTCCCTGCAGCCTAAACCTTTTGCTCTTGGAAAAGGAACATCCAATGGCTTTGGGGGCAGCAGCCCAGTCTCGCCACTGTCTGATTTAATTACAGTGGTTTCTGTGGGGGTTAGGGGATGTTATTCTCTTATACATTTGCAGCTTGAAACAGTTGAGGAAGCAGCTTTAAAAAAAAAATCTCCCTACTCCCATCAATCCGCGACCCCCCAAATTCAAAAACAAAACAAAAACAAACCTAAAATCACAACAGCGACCGTGCTCCCCCTCCAGCAGGCCCACCCATCCACTGCCAACAAGTCCACCCCTACACTCCAGTCATTGGATTCTTGAAAATATTAATTACAAAATGCCCTTTGCCCACAGCCCCTAGAAGAGAACTGCATATAAGCTTCATCTTCATTCCCACGGCTCCCTACCAGAGAGGGTCTGGGGCCTCACTCACCTGACCTACCCCTACCCCCAGGAAGAGGTTCAACTGCAGCACAAGCTTGGGCAGAAAGGGAAAGGAAAGGGAGGCAAGGACCCCATCACCCTCTGGCTCCCCCTGGGGCCAGCTCACTTTTGTGCGTTATAACATAGTCCAACTATACAACAGGGGTGGGAATCGCCCAGCCTCTAGACCCCCACCTTACAGCAGTCACAGCCAGGGGGTGGGGAGGAGGGGGTGAGGAAAAGGGCGGTAGGTTAGGTAATGGAGGGGGCCCCCCCACAAGGGGAGCTCCATTTGTCCGCCCCACACCCCCCTACCATTTATAAACTGGTTTTGTAAAAAGAAAATAGATATATTTATATAGAATATATAAAGCACAAAAATTAGTAGTTTTACATTTGCTCTCCCCGGGGGTGGGGGGAGAGGGGAGGGTTCTCACCTCCAGCCGGCTCCCCCATGCCCCACAAGACTATGTACAATCCCATGTATAAATAGATAAATACCCCCCACCCTCCCCGCGCTGACACTAAGCTCCCCCACCCCCATATCACCACCCCTTCCCACCAGACCAGCAGCAGTTTGGTGACTGAGGGAAAGTGGGAGCTCCGGGCCACACCCTGCCTCACTGGGTATGGGCATGCCACTCAGGGATAGCCCTCACCCTACCACCCACCCACCCCATCCAGGGGCTGGAGGGCAAATGGGCTCATGATGAGGTTGGGAAAACAGGAGGGAGATATCCTGGTCCTAGGTTTAGCACACCCCTCCTGCCCCCATGTCCAGATGGAGAAGGAAGTCCTTGAGCAACTAGGGGCCAGTCATCCCCAATCTTCATCATTAGCCTCAACCACCATCCCTTGCCCATAATTAAAAACAAAGATGGATTTTTTGTTGTTGTTTTCTTACTCCTCCTACCCCCTTCCACCCACTCAGAAGAGGGCAGTGAGGTGGGAGAGAGGGTTGGGGCAGTAGGGGCTTGGAGAGGGTCTCACATTTCAAAACAGCAAAAAATCCAACACTTAAATGAGGTAGGTGTGGGTGCGGGGTCTCCTTGCCCGGCATGCCTGGCTTGCCCTCCTGGGCAGCTGGGCGCCTCTTTCCCGTTCATGTTGCATTTGTCAGAGTGGAAAACAAGGAAACACAACCCATAGAGAGACAGAAACACAGAGGAGAAGGGGGAGACAGAGACAGATTGAGAGGGAAGGGAATGGGGGTGAGGGTGGGGGCAGGACCCGGCAGGCAGGGCCAGGTGTGGGACCCGGCCTTTGGGATTGTCAAGCTTAGTCAAGTCTCTTTGCAGCCTTGAGTTGGGCCGGAGAGGTCGGTGGGAGCAGCAGGGCTGTGAGGCCCGGCCACACATCCTCCTCCCCACTCCCTGCTGCCTCCCAGATGCTTCTGGGTAGTTCCCGGCCCATATCCCCCTCGAACCTGAGATGCCCAATGGCTGCTTCTGTCTGGCCCCTCCTGGAGCTGGGGTCAGAGATGCCAGCCTGGGGGCCGGTGGCGGGGAAGAAGGTTGTCCCTGGTGCCCAGGGTGGGCTTGGCCTAGGGCCCTCTGCCCCAGCCTCCTGCTCCAGGGGCTCCGGTTAGCCGGCAGCCCCAGCCCTGGGTCCTGGCTCTGGCTGCTACCTCTCTTCCCCCTCATCCCTTTCAGGGAAGAGGTGGGGGGTGGGGGGACTCCCCTGCCTGGTAGCCTCAAAGCTTCTTAGTTCATCCATTTCCGACAATTCCAGGCTCCACAGTGGCAGGGGATCTTGTGCTGATCGTCCTCAAAGTCAAACTGATAGTCATAGGTCAGCTGGAAAGAGAAGAAGGCAAAATCAATGCCAGCACCCCCAGAGGAAGTGGGGGAGGGCAGAGATCTGACCTGAGGGTAGTGGTCTTGGAACTGGGATCTGGGGAAGGGCAGAGAAGAGGGAGCTACTTTAACACTCACACAGGCGGCTTCCTCTCACCTCCTCTCCTTTGGGGATTCGCCGGCTGGAGATGATGATGATTTTATCCTCCTTGTCAAATGTCACAACTTCCGCCACACAGTTAGGGGCACAGGAATGGTTAATGTACCTGGGCAGTGGGATACAGTCAGGAATGCCAGTCAACTAAGCTGAGATGATTTTGGGTCCTTGTTGGCCCACCCCCAGAGTATCACCCTCAGGGACCGCAAATCCCTCCCTCCTCATTCCCCTCTCACCTGGCAGGGCCTCCAGTCAAGGTAGCATCAATCACATGTTCATTATTTATTCGGAACATGTAGATGCCTCGGTTCTAGAAAGGCAGAAGTTGCAGAAGGGGCAAGAGTATCAGAGAATGGCAGTGGCAGTGGTGGGATCAGGCTGTGGACTTGGGTAGTGGGCTTATTTCTTACTCTGTTTCTCCTGCCTCTCTCTTCTTCCTCCCACAGCTTTCCACCTGCTCCCGAGCCCAATCCAGCCCTTTGTTCCTCGGATGCACGTGGACCGTGCACCACGATGGCCCGTCAGCCCATACCTGCTCCTCATAGATTTTCTCCCGCCGGTTGGCCACCTCGTTGCGAATGATGGTACCAATGTACTCAATGACCATCGTGTGCTTTTCTAGGTCCTTGGCTGCATAGAGCCCCAGGCCCTGGATACGGGAGCGAGCCAGATACACATTGTTCTTCCACTCAGTGCGCAGCCGCCGGTACTGAGATGACTTGGAGTGCACAAACTGCTTGCTGTATGGGGTGTTGGTCTCGCCTGTGAAGGTGCTCTGATATGCTTTGGACATGCTGGTGCTGTTCAGAGTGTGAGGCCTGGGAGGTGATACAGTGCATGACAAGACAGCTCTCCCTCAGACTAAGCACACCCCACCCACCTCCTCCCTGGGACGTGCAACACGCCAGTTAGGGGCATGTGCTGCCTTGGGAATGGAGTGGAGGCATCTAGGTCTTGGCTCTGGTGATGCGCCAACTAGGTTTGGGTTCCCTTCTGTCACCCTAGGTGGCACACAGAGCACAGGATGAGGAGAGGGGCTGGGGAAGGGGAGGGGCACGCCAATTCCCCTACACTGAGCCTGCTCTCCCGTCTCCCCACCTTCCGCCACCCTCCTGCCAAACCATATTCAAGGCCATGCTCCTCTGGGAGGTCCTCCCCAAGCAGCCCAGGCCTGGAATTTAAGTTCATGGTTTGTGCCAGTGTCTGAGTCCTACCTCCTACACATACTAGAAGCCCTGAAAATGGGGGCTGAGTCTCCCACACTGGGCTGGGTTTTAATTAAAACTGGCTCTGAATTCATAGCCGAAAGGCAGTATCCTTTCCTTTCTTCAGACTACCCCCTCTTCTGACATACCATTGGGCTCTGTACCGATGGCTCAGTGCAGGGGAATGACTGCTGCCTGACAGAATGCCTCTCACCACCCTAGGGCACCAGCCAAATTCTCGCCCATCCCAGAGCAGTGGTTTTCAAACGTTTTTTATTCCTTTTTATTTAGCAAAAATCTTTTGTTTTATACTTTTTTTTTTACAAAATGTTACTGGAACTCCAATACATAAACTAGATGAAAATGGAACTCTTCTGATTAAATCCAATTTGGACAAAGGGATTATACGCATGGGGAGGGCCAAGTTCTGCCCACTCAGCTATGTGTTCCAGGGCTTTTCAGAACACACACAGTTTGAAAACCACTGCTGTAGAGCATCCAGGACTAGGGCTGACTGGGGTAGAGTCTGGCACTCTACCACAGCCTGAGGAGCAACCACGGGTCTTCAAGAAAGCCCTGCTACCATGGATCCTGCCTCCCTCTACCCAGGGACCAGGGCCAGGCTACTGTGGCACATAGAATCAATGGTGAACAAGTCAAGAGGTCAGGTTCTGGTCCCAGCTGTGTGACCTTTGTCTAGTCACTTAACCTTTCTGGGTCTCAGTTTTCTCAGCTGTAAAATGGGGATCATACCACCTGCCCTACCTACCTCATAAGGTTGTTGTGAGGATCAAATGAGATAATGGATGTGAAAACGCTTTGAAAAAAAAAGTATAAAGTGCTATACAAATGTAAGGTTTTATTATTTTTCTATTATATTTCTAATTATTTTTGACACCAACTCAAGCCTGGGGAAGGGAAAGTGACCCTAGTTACTCATGGGCATTTGAGGTTTGGGAGGCCCCCTGGAAGCAAAACAGGAAAGGAAGGAAGTGATTGGGTCCCTTATATATTTCATAAAATTTCACCACTGTCTACCCAGAACCTCCCCAACAGCCGTTCCCAGAGTGCCCAAGATAAGTCTATCCTAGACTTCAGGTCAACCCAGGCCACCTGAGCAGGTTGGGGAGGATAGGGATAGCCTAGTGATACCTGCACACCCGCTAATCAGGGGCCTAAAGTGAACCCCCAGTCTCTCCAAGGGAATTCTGATCTGTAACCCCAAACCCTCTTAATCAGATGGAGGATCCCTACCAGCTCCCATACCCACATCCCGTGGCCCCAGATCCACAAGCTCACCGTTTGTAGTGTGTGAGGATTTTAGGCTCTGATCGGGCACAACCAGTAGGGTTGATCATGAGTGGTAGCTCCATCAGGGGGTGGCGTCCATAGCGGAATAAATAGTTTTGACAGCTCTCCACTCCAGGCAGCTGTGGGCACAAGTAATGCTCACCTTAGCCTGAGCATTTCTGGGGAAGGGCCAAAGTTTACATTGCCCGCCTGGCCCCCCAGCTCCCTCCTTACTGATTCAGCTATGCGTAGTACAGCGTGCACCGTCAGCCCAAAGAGCTCCTCGCCTTTCAGATACTCAGGGAAGAGCCGAAGCATGTCAGCCTCTTTTCTCATGGCAGCTACAGGCTCAATGATGCGATTCCACACAGCTAAGAGGCAAGGAAAGAGAGCAGCCCTCAGAGGCAACTTCTGCTCAATGACTTCAGCCCTAAACTTGACCCTGAGCTAAAGTTGTTTCCTGTAGCCTGCACACCTTCCTGTCACAAGGGTGTGTGGTTCTTTAGGACCCCTTCTTGGCCTCCCAGTCCCACTCTGTCAACAAGCTAGAGGACTTCCCACCCTAGAGGAGCATCAGAGAGCCTTGTGACACTGAAATATGAACCCAGGGCCCACAAGTCCCAGCAGAGGCCACAGGCCTTGCTGAGAGCCAGACAACAGGCATGCTCTGGAGTTGAGAAGACTTGGAGTCAGGTTCTAGTACTGGCCATGGAACCGTAAGCCAAATACTTCAATCTCTCTAGACTCAGTTTCTTTATGTATAAACTTGGCATAATAACAGTACTTACCTCATAAGGTTGCATGAACAAAATAACCTATTTAAGTTACTTAGCTAAATTTACGGCACATAGCACATCCTCACTAAAAGGTTACTGCTATTTTTATCATTAATGCCAAACTAAGATCAAAAGAATTTTGTCCAGGGAAAAACCACCCTAAGGAACTCATGGTTAGGACCAGGTTGAGTGAGCCAGATGATGGGGTCTCAGAACTATATTCTTTAGTTCCTCTGAGGATAGGTAAAGGAGCTAGAATATGCAAAGTTATTAGACCAACGAGATACGGTCAATCACAAGGGGATTTTAGGTGACTATAGAGAGGCTACAACACTTTCTCTGGGGATCTTCAAGAGACCTCTGCCTGTCCCAGGTGGGAGGAGGCAGATCACTCACAGGGACCCTGCAGATCTCTTCTCAATATTGTAAAGGCGATTCCAGGAGAAATGTGCCCACTTCCGCATCACCATTTCAAGGACCCAGTGCTCACCCTGGGGAGAGGTGTCGGTGAAGACCAGGTCCTCCAGGCCCTGCTCAACGACCTTGATGACAAACTCCGGCCGCCCGTTGTTCTCACCAATGGAGCAGCGATAGCAGCAGCGGCGGTTGTTGGTGCGAAGGCTCCAGTAGATGCGTGTGGCCTCATAGCCCACAGGGTACAGGGCGCTGGCACTGTGGAAGTCGGCCATCTGGTGTGGCAACAGCTGCCCAATGGCATGGAATACAAGGCCCCCAACACGGAACATGTGTAGCCGCTCTCCCCGCTGGATGATGCTGGCAATTTGCTTCACCTCATCCCGCTCAATGTAGACCCGCCGGAAAACAGCAAAAGAACTCAGCTCTTGCTCACAGGGCCCCTTGATCTTATGCACTGGACACAACATGGTCTTGTCCTTGAAGAACATACACTTGGCGCGGATGGCGCAGGCAAAATGGTAGACGTTGGGGCAACGCATGCGATTGCAGCTGCTGGTTGCACCAGTGCGCTGGCACAGGGAGCACTTGGTTAGTAGTCCTCGGTGCAGGGCGACCTCCACATTCATTAGAGCCCCGCCCTGGGTCTCATACACCTCTGTAGACCAGAGGGCGCAGTTGAGGTGCACCCACAGGTCCAGGTCCAGGTTCAGTAGGCGAGCAGGCCCATCAGTGGCCCCATCACCCTCCTCATGACAGAAGCAGCAGCGCCGCATGTCTCGAGGCACCTTGTCCGGTCGCAGGGCTGTGCCGAGCTGTTCCATAAACTCTGCTACTTCGCGCTCATCCTCCTGCTGCCCACTGCCTTTCTGGATGGTCAGCAGCAGCCGCAGCCGCTTCCAGCGCACCCCCTTCCACTTTTTGAGGCGAGGGGGGTGGGAATCTTCACCCTCCTCAGGGGGCCGGGCTCGGGGCTTGGGCCGGGCTGACTCAGGGGATGAGGCCAGTGGCAGAGGCGAGGGGACTGGTAGCTCAGCTGAAGGTTCAGTGGGGAGTTCAACCAGGGGCTCAGCAGGGGGGCTGGCAGGAGAGGGAGCCAAAGGGGATGGGGGTGGGGAGGGTTCCTCAGGAGGCGGGGCCGAAAGCTGTCGCACGTCCAGATTGGAGACGTTGTAGGTGTAGCTGTGTTGGGTGGGTGGCTCTGGGACAGGGCTCTCCTACGGGAGGGCACGTGCCCTGTATCATTAGTGCCAGCTCCTCCCTTATCTAGCCCCATCCTTCCACCCACCCTGATTCCACTCTCCCAAAAGCCCTCTGCCTTCTTTGCCCTAGCCGGATCCCCATCCCCTTTTCTCCCAGAGACCCACCTGTTTCAGGAGGCTCAATATGTCTAGCTGGCTCTTGAGGGTATAGCCAGGCAACACTGCATCAAACTGCCTCAGCCAGTCAGGGCCAGCTTCTGGGCTCTTGCCACCCAGGCCCTTTTCTTTCCCTCCTGCAGGAAGGAAGGTGTCAGAGCCTCCCACCAGAATCATCCCCCGCAGGCCCCAAGGGGTTTTCCTGCCACACTCACCAGGGCCCTCAGCTTCCCCCTTCTTAGGCTCAATGCCTGCCCGGGCAGGGCTCTCTGGGAACAGCACCTCGTAGGAGTTGGGGATCTTCATGCTTAGCAGCTCTGCCACTGCCACCATAACACCACTCAGGTTCTGCCAGGGCAGGAAAGGGATGGAAGAGCTGTGTCACCAGCATGTAGAGTGAGCCCTACCACCAGCTCAGTGGGGACAAAGACACCCAGAACACAACCCCCCCAAGCAACTGCTCAGTCCTGCTGCTGGGCCATCCAGCCACTCTAATGAACTTCCCTTACAGCTGCCTTTCCCAAACTGTTGTGGCATTAACAGAAGCACCCCCAAAAGGGATCTGTGTCCACTAAGTTTAGGAAATGACACATACCAGATCCACAACTTGAGATTCATGATATACAACTTAGTAAATTAAAGGATCTGAGGAATCTTACTTAGTTAAGAAACCTATTCTACTGTTGCAACTAGAATTTCCAATTTTCTTTGACCACAAAACCCTATTAAGGTTTAAAGAAAAAAAGTTCCACCAAATGCGACTGTGGACATTCTGTCTTGCAGCATTTCTTGCACTATACATACTCTCCTTGTTTGATAACTTGGGTATTTACCACCAGACTGAGCCCACCGAGGGCGGGGACCCGTCATGTTTCATTTAACCTAATCCCATAGCCTCTAGCCCAAGCGTTCACACACTGTAGGTCTTCAGTACAGAGTTTTGAATGATCAGTTTTATCCAGATGAGTTCCAGGGACTGTTCTCTGACCAGGGTATGCTTGGCTTCTAGGCACCCCCAGGACACACCTTCGCTGCAGCAGCGGAGACCGTCAACATGACTGACACCTCACTTCCTTTGCCCTTTTCCCAGGTTGTGGCAGGCAGCTTTCCAGGGGCTTCCAGGTCTAGGGCCCCATAAGGTTTGGTATCTGGGAAGACTGAATGAGAGAGAGGGACCTGCATAAGCTCCAGCTGCCTCTCTCTCCCAGCCTCTGACATCCCAGCCAGGCCCGGCCCGTGTCCAGAGAGCCTCTACCTGGAATGCTGGCCCGAGGAATGATGGGGATGACAGGGGAGAGAGCCCGGTCATCCTGCTCCCACCGGCCTGAGCCCAGCTGAGGGAAACGAGAGGCTTCCTCCCCCAGGACGCTCTCGGGAGACGAAGCTGGCACAATGCTGTCAGGAGAGTCGCTGTCCTCATCACTCTCCATCCTGGAGGCCAAAAGTGGACGTTTGTTGTTACGACCCTGCAGACTCCCCCTCCCAAATCTAGAAATGAGTATTTTTCACAGCCTTACTTGAAATCCACCATTGGCCAAAGGAATAATGAGTGAGTCAATCTGTGCACCACCCCCATTCTTTACCCCCATTTCTGGTCCCACTCCCACCTGACATCCTCAGTCTGATTGTGAGGGGGTGTAGGCAAGGCGGCCAGCAAGTCTAGACTCTTCACCTCTGAAGCATCTGGGGGGTCTGTAGAGAAAAAAAAA
>JAQQAC010003639.1:5768868-5842344 GCA_029783875.1 Phataginus tricuspis | reverse complement strand
AAAAAAAAAGGCAGGCTGAAGGTGGCCAGGACTGAGGGTGCTTTCTCCCCCACTTCAGGCCTAACTAGTACAAGATCTGGCTTAGCTATCATGACCACTGTTTACCGACCCACCACCTGTCAGTTTAGGGTAGGCAAGCTTTATTTATGAGGCTTTCCTATAGGCCAGGCCCTGGGCTTTAGGTATAATCTATTTTTATCATCTTTTAACAGTCTGAACAGGTGAGTCTATAATACCTACTATACGGTGAGGAAACTTGAGGCTCACCCAAGTCAGTTGTATTACTTGGCTGTAGTAACACAGCTAAATGAATGTGGGACACAGTATTCAAACCCAGATCTGACTGTAGTTCTATACCCACTAAAGTTTGGCTGCTCCTCATCAACAAAAGCTTCATTAGTTCTCTAGCTGCCATCCACCTCCCCCACTGCCTTTGCTCTAGAAGCCCATCCTGGCCTCCCAGGTTTGCTGAAGAGGCCTTTCCTTCTCAGGGGCCCTACCACGTGTGCACCCAGGGCAACATGCAACTGCTCATATCTCAAATTGTGCAGTACAGCACACTAACTGGCTTGGACCCCAACCACCAAATCCCACTAGGGAAGGAGAGGCCCACTCTGCGTCTGACTTACCCCTCAGTGTGCCCTCAGCGTCCCGGGCAGAGGCGGCATCCTTGGGGTGCTCTCCCAGCTCTTCAGATGGAGTGACGCCATTCACCATCTTCTGCTGCACCGATGGGGGTGGGGTGGGGGGCAGCGACGAGGGTGGTGTCGGCGGGTTACTCAGGTTATTCTAGGGATGGGGTGGGGTATTGTGTGCAAGATGGCATAGGGAGACTGACGTGATCTCCTGACCCCATACTACCTCAGCAATCTCCATGCCCACCTCCAACCCCTCAAAAAAGCTCATCACCCCCAAAAGGTACTGCCATTTTTCTGACCTTGGTAAGCAGCTGGGAATAGTAGTCAGGGCCAGAGGCCAGTGCCCCACTTCCAAAGGCCCCCCTCAGCTGGCACTGCCCACTGACTGGGCAGCCACTGCCAAAGGGAGCAAAGAGGCTAAAATTGGCGGTGATGGTAGGCTCCGTTAGGGGCAGCAGGGACAGCTCCTAGAAGGGTCAAGATAACAAAGCTGGAGACCTGCAGCGTGTTCATCTCTACCGCTACACAGCCGGGGGCCAGGAAGCCCCCATACCCTGGGATGGGGCCAGGGGACTGGCTCTTTGGGGTCACCTGTTGCAGCTGTTTCAGCAAGGCCTCGCTGGCCCTGACCCCATCCTCCTTCCGCAGCTTCTTTCGGGAGCTCACCAACCTGTCGCTGGCCTTCTGTACCCGCTTGGGCTTCGGTGCTAAAGGCTTCCTTGCTGCCATATCCTAAGCCGGATAAAATCACAGTGAAGGCGGCTGTCCTCCTCAGAGCCCTCACCTCTTCTGCTTCACCCAGACCTGCTCACTCTGCCCTGGGCTCCAGGCCCCTCTCTCTAGGCTCCTCTCTAGCTAGCATACTCACCTCCTTGTTGCTGGGGGTACCCTGTAGTTTCTGCTCCAGCCCAGCCAGCTTGCTGTCAATGTGCCCGTTGATCTCAGCTCGCAGCCCCTCGGGCCCCCGCCCAGTGCCAAGTTGCACATTCTTTGCCCGTAGAAGCTTCTGCAAGAGCAGATGCCCAGCCTCTGAGCGGGGGCCTGCCAGTAGGAGGTGGTTGCTGGTACCCGGTGCCCCTCCTGGTTCCCCGTTGGCTTCCCTCTTCACTGTCTGGGCTCCCAGGGCACATGGCTCTTCCCGAGGTTCCTGCTTGATGCTGAGATGGGGTGGCTCCAGCACTGCCTGCCCATTCACCTGTTCCAGATGCCCAGGTACCAGGCTGCTCTGCTCTGGCTTCTGGGCTTCCACTAGGGCATCTGGGGGGTCCCAAGGTCTCAGACCCTTGCCAAAGAAGGTATCCGCAAGCTGGGCAGCAGCAGGTGAGACTCTCCCAGGAGGCAGCTCCAAGGGTGGCCCCTGGGGTTTTGGGGTCCCTGGCTGGGTTGAGGTGAGGTGGGCCTCAGAGGGAAGCTGAGTGCTGGGGGAAGGTAACTGTGAGGAAGGTCTCTTTGGCTCTTGGGGGCTGGATGGTGGAGGTGTGGGATGGACAGGGCCAAGGACTGGTCCTGTGGATAAGGCTCCTTGTGGGGCGGGAAGCCGGGGTGGGCCCTGAGGTCGGAGCCCTGCTCCTGGCTCCTGGAGGGGGCCAGTCTGGGGTCCAGAGAAGCCCCCAGGCTGGGGCTGGCGGCCCAGGAGGCCCTGGAGGGGGGAGGGCTGGGCGGCAGGCTCCTGGTAGGGCGGGGTGTGGCGCACGGCCTGGGCCTGCTGCAGCTGCCGCTGCATAAGCAGCGCCTGTAGCTGCTGCTGCTGCTGGGGGCTCAGGTGCCGCAGCTGTGGGGTTTTGGCCAGGACTCCTTGGAGCTGTGCCCGAAGCTGACCCACCGTGGGCATGAGTCCAGCCCCAGGTAGGCCCTGCGCAGATCCTGGTTTGGCAGGCTGTGGCCCTGCGTTACCCTGCATGGGCCGCTCTAGTCCGAGGGGCTGTTGGGAGCCCAGAAGGTTCTGGGCCATGGGCCCAGGCTGCTCCCCTAAGGAAACAGAGGACTGGGCCAGCAGGTGGGGTACAGACGAGGCCTCAGATGATCCACTGCCTGGCTGCGCGTGGCTTCCCACACCTGCTGGGTGGGGCCCACTGGCTTGCGGTTGCTGCTGTCCCGGGAGCCTCAGAGGTGGCTGCAGCTGCACAGAGTGGGGCTGAGGCTGGGCCTGGGGTTGGACAAGCAGGAGCGGTGAGTCCCTGGAGAGTGAGGGCTTTACCTCCCCTGGCTCAGGGGCCACTGACTCAGGCACAATCCCTACTGCTACAGGCCCTCCCTGATGTGGGGTGGACCCGTCAGTGGCCTCCGAAGGAAGAGCCGTTTCTACAATGCTTTGCTCCTTGCCCGTTAGGAGGAGGGTTGGGCCTAGGGCTCCAGGACTAGCAAAGTGTTGCAGAGGCTTGGCTGGCGTGCCGGGGCCGAGTGTCACCTGCTGCTGCGGAGACAATAAAGTTCGGCTCTGGTTCAAGAGGCTCATCTGCTGCTGTTGCTGCTGAAACTGCTGTTGCTGTTGTAACTGTTGCTGCTGAAGCTGCTGCTGCTGCTGCTGAAGTTGCTGTTGTTGCTGCTGCTGTTGAAGCTGTTGCTGCTGAAGTTGCTGCTGCTGAAGTTGCTGCTGCTGCTGTTGAAGCTGCTGCTGCTGTTGAAGTTGCTGCTGCTGCTGTTGAAGTTGCTGCTGCTGCTGTTGCTGCTGAAGCTGCTGCTGCTGCTGCTGTAAGGCGGCCATGGGCTGAGTAGTCAGTTTGGGCTGCCCACTGTGTGGCAGCAGACCCTGCTGAAGATGGGAAAGCCCTGCCATGGAGCCCTGCTGTTGGTGTTGCTGCTGCTGCTGCTGTTGCTGAGCTGTGACCAGCCGGTGTCCCATAAGGCCCTGACCCTGCTGTGCCAGCTGGGGAGAACTCAACACCCGGGACTGGGTCAGAAGCACCTGTCTGTGAGGACCCTGGGCGCCCAATGCCCCAGGGTGGTGGTGGTGGTGGTGCTGCTGCTGCTGTTGCTGCTGCTGCTGCTGCTGCGGGTGCTGCTGCAATACTGCCACCTGAGCAGGGCCCAGCATGCCCTGGGGCCCCTGAGATGCTTGGGGGGACAGCTGCTGGACCAAGAGGCCTTGATGGCTGCTGGGAGGCAGAAGCCCCTGGGGCTTGGGCCCCAAAACCTGGTTGGCCTGTACCCCCGGGCCCTGCTGCTGTTGCTGCTGGACTGCCACCTGTCCTAGGAGGTGCTGCTGCTGCTGCTGCTGCTGTTGCAGTTTCTGGGCAAGTTGCATACGTTGCTGCTGCAGCTGCAGTTGCCTCTCCTGTAAAAGCCTCGAATCGGGTCCTAGGCCTCGAAGAGCAAGGTTGCCAGGGAAAAAGCCCCCTGAGGGGCCAGCCAGGGCCCCAGCCCCACCAGAATGTTGCTGTTGCTGCTGTTGGGCCAGGGTCGTGCTGAGGAAGGGGCCACCAGGCTGTCCAGGTAGTGCCACACCTCCTGGGGGCAGGCGAAGACCTGCAGCCTGCCCACCCGGGGGCCCCGGTGGAGGCTGCAGCCCATGGCCAGGGAGCAGCTGACCAGGCAGCTTGGTAAGCAGCCGTGGGCTCTGGGAAGGGCTGAGGGCCAGCACGGCCGAGTGCTGCTGCTGCTGCTGCTGCTGCTGCTGCTGCTGCTGCTGCTGCTGTTGCTGCTGCTGCTGCTGCTGCTTGTTGCGATACTCCGCCATGAGGTTCGTGTGCTCCTTCTGCTGCTTCCGCACCTGGTGCGGGAGGGCCACGGGGGTCAGCCTAGAGCCTGCCCACCCGCGCCACCCCTCTTCCTGGGCTCCTGGCTGCGAGGCTGAAGGCTGTTTTCCCCACCTGATCTAGCTGTTTCTGGATCTTGCTCTGCTGCTCCGTAACCAGCTTGAGCTTCTCAGCATCAGCTTCTGGGAACTCTCGGCCGGCCTTTTTGGCAGTGCGTTGCTTGGCACACAGAGCCTTTCGGGACTTGCGGTGCACACCAATCTGCTCCTCGAGCACCTTCAGCTGCATCTGCAGGAGCTGTTGGGTATGGAACAGCCACTCCTCATACTGCCGCTGGTCAGCCTCATCTAGGAAAGGAAGAGGGGTGTCAAGACCCACAAAATGGTGATCCCAATCCCTCATCTTCCACATGCCCAAAGCCACTTACTTCCCTGCACACACCTTCCCATCCCCATACTCACTGATCACTCCCTGGGCAAAAGCAGGTGGATTGGGACGAGGCTGGGAAGGGTCACCAGCACTCCGCTCCTGCAATGAGAGAGACCACTGAAGGGTCACTGTGCCGCACCAGGCCCTAATAAGGATGGCCCAAAGGCATAGGGCACAAGTTCCTACTCCCACCTGATCACTCACCTGGCCACTCCCAGCTGCCACATGATTCTGCAGATCACTGCTGGGCCCCCCCTGAGAGTCTCTGGGCTAGCAGGGACACTTGCTGCCTGCAGTTCACCAAAGCACAGAGGATGTGTTGGTGATGGGGAAAGTTGAAAAGCAGAGGTGGGACAAGTAGGACAGGGATAGGAAGGGACCAACCCCCTAATCTTACCTGTTCATACCAGGTGCCACTCCAATGCTGCCCTGAGCCATTACCTTCTTGATGCCTTTCAAAGCCACCATCTTAGCCTTTGCAATGGGATCAATGATATCTTCTGCAGCAAACTTGTCCAGGTCTGGAGAAGGAAAAGCTAAGTGAGCTGGATATTGGGGTCAAAGCTCCACTTCATGCCTGCTATTCCCTCCAACATCTTGACCTCGACCATGCCAAGCAGAACAATGGCATGGCCTGGTGACAAGACTACTAGACTAGGAGCCAGGCAGCATGGGTGACTCAGCTTTATTATTCACAGGGCATGTGGCCCTGATTTTTTTTTTTTTTTTTTTTTACTGGCACTGTATTAGGAGTAAGTACTTGGTAAATATTTGTTGAGCCAATATATCAACATCATTTCACTTCTCTGAGCCTCAGTTTACTCCTCTGTTTGATAGAGATCATGGTTTCTTTTCTGCCTACCTCTTGGAGCTACTCAGAAGACCTAATGAGAAAAGAATATGAGTACACTTTATGAACTAGAAAGCCTTCTTCAAAAGTAATGTTCTCAGGGCATCTAGTGCAGCCCAAGAACCTAAGATACAGGCAGTGTGCCAAAGCCCTAGATGCCAAAGCTGCTTCAGGCACAAGCATCACTCACAGCCCACTTCCCTGCCTACCCAGGATGCTAGGTACAATAGGAGAAATAAGAAACCACCAGCAACTTAAAATTGTCCTAAGATCCTGAATATTATATCTCCACTGCTCAGGAAACTGGCTCCCCACTTTTTAATGGACTAACCAAACTCCCTCTCCTGCTGTTTCGGAGGCAGTAAGAGAAGCTCTAGGTCTGTTCGTTGTGTGATCTTGGGCAAGTTACTTACATTCCATGCCTAGTTCCCTTTCTATAATTGAAGATAATAATAACCAATTTAATGAGTTGGCTGTGATGATTAAACTAGACAACAAATGTAAAGTACTCAGCACATTACTTGGCAAATAGTAGTTCCTCAATAAATGCTAGTTGTAATTTGAGATGGTCCTTCATCTGGCCCCTGCTTCTTACCTCTCCAAAATTATGGTACTGCCTCCCCACTTTCCTCCACAGTCTACTCCAGCCTCACTACTTTACTGTCTCCAAATACACCCCACTGACATTCCTGCCACAATAAATCTCACTCAAGTCTTTTCACCTACCAGATTGCTTTTTCTTGTACCACCTCTCTCCAAGTCCTAATCTTTAAGTCTCAGCACAGCTACAAAGCCTTTGCTAATCAGGCTTCATGCATTCATTCCATTCATCCCTTTAAACATGTGAATGCCTGCTATATGCCAAACACTGTTCCTTCCATCTTAAAAGCTTCTGCCTACACCACTAGTAAGGTACTTAGCCAAGGCTCTTTTCATTCCACCTCTCTTAACTAGGGATCAGCTTAGGTCTGCAGCTTAAACACCCATTTGGTGGTTACCATGATCACCCCTGAGTAACTAAGCCAGTGCTCCCAGCTTGAAGTTACCTGTATCCGGGAAGAAGCTGTTAGCCAGCTGCTGCTGCATCACCAGCTGCTGGGGTTTCATGCACATGGAAGGTGACATAGTACCCATGGGCTTCTGTGCCAGCACTGACTGTGGGCTCTGCTGGGGCACCAAGCCTGCCTGCCCCCCATGCTGCCCACTTAGCATATGCCCTTGATTGGATACCATGGCCATGGATGGGGCCAGGCGCTGCTGAAGGGCATGAGCTGGTGGCTGGGTGGGCATCAATGGTTGGGCCAAGCCTGGCTGTCGGGAACCTCCAAGTCCCAGGGCGAGCTGCTGTTGGGGCCCAGACATACTGGGAGAAGAGCCCTCATGTGGCAAAGACATGGCCTGGGCAGGGCCTGGTGTGGACAGCAGGGAATGCTGCTGCTGGGCAGGCTGCAGCTGTGCTGAAAGCTGCTGCTTCTTCTGCAGCTCCTTCTTCTCATGCTCCAAAAGGTCCTCGATGAGCAAGGGCAATTCACTGGCTACCAGTGAGCTCTCCATTTTGTCCAGCTCATCCCCAGCTGCTGCATGTCCACCAGGCAAGGCAAGGGCCCCACTCTCTAGCTCAAACTTTTCCAGCAGGGCGGACCCTCCTGGGCCACTCAGTGGGCTGGGGGTCAGCAGGTGAGCTGGTGGTCCTCCTGAGGTCCCAAAGGAGCCCTTCTCAGTTGTATGCCCACTGCTGGAAAAGGGTCCTGTGCCCAGCCGGGTGTCCCGGCTGCCAATCACACTCTGTCCTGGCTTCAGCCCCACGCCTAGGGAAGTGGTGGCAGGTGCTGGCTCTGCCTTGGGGGTGGTCATGGTGAACTGGCAAGGGGAAGGGTGGCGCCCACCCTCCTCCACCTTGGGCTTCACCTCAGAGAGCACCGGTGCCAGACGGGGCTCAGAGGCCTCAGCAGCAGGCAGAGGGCGCTCCTCAGGGCCCAAGGGTCCTGGCTCTACCCCCCGCAACAGGGCCTCCCGCTCGGCCTTTTCATTGGCCGACTCCACCAGCCTCAGGTGCTCATTGAAGATGTCCTTCTTGTCCCCAGTGTCCAGCTCAGGATCAGTATAGGCCAGTAGGTCAAACTCATCCCCATTGAGCAGATCATCCAGGTGGGGGTCGTTGGTCTCCAGGTTTTCCAGGGTGCCCAACTCATCATCTCCCTTGGCTACATCCACACCCAGGCCCAGGTGAGCAAGCTCCTCATCATCCTCTAAGGCCTTATGGGCATCAAAGTCATCATCCAGCTCAGGATCCTCACAGGGTAACTTCCCAGCTTCCAGGGCCAGAGGAGGGGGGCGGCAAAGTTCAGTGCTTGAGGGGGGCCGGCTGACCAGCTCCAAGCCAGTGGGCAGGGTGGGGCCCTTGGTATGGGGTGCTGGATGGAGGCTGTTTAGTTCAGGGGCTGGCGGGGCCGAGGGTTTCTGGGGGGGAAGGCCTGATACTGCCAGGCCTCGGAGCCCTTCAGGGACCAGTCGATGGGAGTCCTCACTCACAGGGTAAAAACGGGGTCTCTGAGGGGGGCCCTGGCCGGGAAACGGAGCCCCCCCAGGTCCTAGTCCTTTCTGTACATTGTGTCGTAACTCAATGAACTGGGCAGGACCAGCTGGACCAGGCACTGGCTCACCAGGGCCAGGCAGGCGGGTGGGAACTCCCGCCAAGGGGGAGCCTAGGGCTTGGCGGCCCAGCTCAGGCCCAGCTGAGGGGAAGCGAGCGGACATGGCGAGGCGCATGGAGGCCGCTGTCGCCTGCTGCTGCTGCTGCTGCCACAGCTGCTGCTGCTGCTGCTGCTGCTGTGAGGGCAGTGGCCCCGCATAGGGCGTGCGCTGGTAGAAGGCCTGGGAGCCTCCCACCAGTTGCCTGCAAGAATACACAGCCGTCAGTAAGATGCAATCAGTATGAAGAGCTGGAACACAGGCAAGAGCAACAGGGGAGGATGGAGTTAACGCAGTGGGGGGAAAGGAATGGGGATGAATGAGTAGGCCTGGACAACGATGAGAAAGACGGGACAGCAGACACAGTGCACCATGGTGGTAAGCTGTTCTCCCATTCACCCCAAGGGGTTCCCCAGGCTTACCGGCTGCTCACATCCATGGAAGGGGTGGCTGGTGGAGGTGGCCGAGAGAGCCGGTCATCGCTAGAGAAAGCCCCGGGACCCAGGATGGGGCCACCCAGCTTGCTTGGGGGCAGCCCCACAAGGCTGCTCTTGTCCTAGAAGGGAGAGAGAGGAGGTAGGGCCACCTTCGGTACCCTGGACCCACCCACACTTGCCACTCTACCAACCTGAGTGCCAGCGAAGGGGGTCTGGCCTCGGCTCAGTTGCTCAAAGGCAGGGCTGCTAGGCTCAGCACCCCAGGTGCCTGGGGACCCCACCACCCCAGCAGCTGCCGCAGCCGTTTCCTTCTCCTGCCGCAGGGTGTTGCGCTGGATCTGCTGCCGAATCAGCAGCTCCCGTAGTCGCTGGCGCTGTGCAGACAACAGAAAAGGGGTGAGCCCATTCTACTCCAACCACAGGGCAGGCACAGGGACAGTGGAGACATGAGGGCTCAGCTCCAGGATGTCGACCCACCTGCCGTTGCTTTTCCAGCTCTGTCTGGCTGAGACTGGACATGCCTGGGTCCTGGGTACCTGGAAGTTCGGGTGCCGCCAAAGAACTGCCCATTCCAGCCCCTGGGTCTTCTCGCTTATCAACTGGAGAGGTGATGCCTGCCCGCTGTGAGGCTCCATGGGACAGGTAGGGGAGGGATCCATCGGGTGCAGGAGGTGGCAGGACTGATGGGGGGCGTAGCGGGGACAGCCCATAGCCCTCTCCTGTGGACCCACTGCTGGATCCCAGGGGGCTGCCCGATGGGTGGAAGTTCCCTGTGGCTACTGTGTAGTTTGTGCTTTGAGGCTTGCCCAAGGTAGGGCCCGGCCCAAAATGGCTGTTGATCCCATGGGGTGGAGGGAGACCAGGCTGAGGGACAGGGGGCTTTAGGGAAGGCTCCCCTACTGCCTGAGGAAAGGTGAAACGCATGGGAGAGGGGGTACCCACAAATGCACCCGTCCCAGGGGACCGGGCGAAATTGGGGGGCTGCCCACTTGGGACCTTGGCATGGAGCTCACCTGCTGGTCCTGAGGGCAGGGCTGCTGGGAAGCTCCCAGCCCCCAGTGGAGTGTGGGCTAGAGGCCCAGCCTTGAAGGCAACTTCAGGGGGCTGGGGTCGGGGTGGCTTATGCAGTGGGGCAAAAGGGTCACGGGACTGGGGGCGTGAGGGCGGGCGGGAGTAAGGGTCAGGGGACTGGAAGCGAGGAGTAACAGGGGATGGACAGAAAGCCTCAGCAGACAGAGGACGGGGTGTCAAGGGGGACTGGGAGCTGGACTGGGACTGGGGACTAGCAGGCACTCGGGAGAAAGGGTCGGAGGGCAATGAGCGGGGGGGCAGGGCACAGCAGCTCTCAGGAGGTGGGGGCTGGGGCCGAGGAGTCAATGGGGGCTGGGCATAGGGGTCGGGATAGGGGCCAGGGCGAAAAATGTCCGAGTGGCTGGGAGGAGAAGGGGCCAAAGCCTGGGCAGGGGGTGGCTCCTGGGGTCTTAGGCCCAAGCCAGGGCTCTGAGGCTCTACCTGAGACGCCCGAGGGGTTAGAGGGGCTTTGAAGACATCAGGTGCCTTTAACTCGAGGCCACCCAGGTGAGGGCCTGAGGAGGGTGAGTCAACAAAGCCCAGGTTTGGGGGCCCATAGCTAGGAGAAGATGCCCCAAGCTCTTCCTTCTTCACCTCTAGGGCCTTCCGAGATTCCCCAAAAGGTGGGGGTGACAGTAGGGGCTCCAAAGCCTTGCCTCCCCCTACCCCTGGGCTCTCAGGCACAGCCAGGTTGTCCAGAGAGGGGCAGCGGGGTTTGAGGAAGGGATCAGGTGTGGTGGGCTGGTGTCGAGGGGTGCCAGGTGGGGTAGTGTGGAATTCCCCTGGCTGGCCAGTCCCAGGACGAGATGAGGTGCCCAGCGTCGGGGGCTGTGTGGGGGCCCCAGTCGGACTAGGATAGGGAGGATAGGCGGGTGGTGCCGTGGGGAAGCGGGGCTCCAGAGCGTAGGCGGGGGCCAGTCCAAAGGGGTCCTGCGAAGGCACTTGGGCGGGCACCTGGGGTGGGAGCTTGAGGAAGAGCTCACCGGGCGAGTCGGGGCCGGGCACCGTGCCTGCCGGCGGCTTCAGGAACCCATCCGCAGAGGTAGACAAGCCGGCGGGGGTAGTGGGGCTGCCAATGAAAATGGTGGGGGCAGCAGCAGGGGGCGGACTGCCCAGAGCCCCTGGCTGGGGGGGAATGCGGAGATGTAGAGCCGGTCGGTCAGTCTTACGGGCCATGTCGCCCACCTTGGTCTGCTTGTTGATTTGGCTCTCAGCCTGCTACGGGAGGAGACCAGGCACAGAGCAGTCAGGCTGCTGTGGGCCAGCCCTGTGTCCCCACCCTACTCAGAGAGGCCCCCTAATATAGGACTTACATGGCATGGCCCCAACTCACCTTTTGCACCTTGTTGATGCGGTGAGCTGCCCGGTTATCTTTGGCCTTTTGCTGAGGGATATAGAACAAAACCTTAGGCCCAGGGCTCAGTCTCTTGCCCAGCTCCCGTCCCTCAAACTCCCTATGCAGAAAATGATCCCTTCTGGCCCAGGTGCTTTGGGAATGGGGAATGGAAAAATCAGTGAGTTTCCCAATGACACCCCACCCTACTCAGTTCCCAAGCTCAAGCAGGCTCCATTCTGTCTCACCAAATAGGGGGCTTTGTCAGCAGCTGGAACTTTTCTCCAGAGTTTCATTATTTGTTTGCAACGGCTAGACCAGTCTGGAGGGCGGAGGGATTTCATTACAGGAGACATGGCAGGTGACCCCTGCACCCACCACATTACCAGGCTGTCCCCCTTGCCCTCATCCCATGGGTACCTGGATAATCTTGCTTGAGATTGGGAAAGTTAATGTTGGCATAGAGCACAGGTGAGATGGTGGAGAGTTGGCCCAATTCCTCATCCTTCTCCCAGCGCTGAAGACTCCGCTGGTTATAGGAGAGCCCATCGCCCTCACCCTCTGTAGTGGGCGTGGTGGGGGTGGAGGGCGTGGTGCCCCCAGAGCCCGTCCAGGGGCTGTCTGGCTCACCGGGTTCCGGGCTAAAGAAGCCCCCGCGCTCCCTGGGGCGCAGGGGCAGAGAGTCACAGAGGGCAGGGATGCCAAGCCTCACCCCCAGACAAATGCCCCGAGCCCCCAGGCCACTGCCCTGCCCTACACAGGAGGGTCACTAAAAAGGGAGCAGAGTAAAATGCTGCTTAGAAGCACCCAGGAGTCCAAGGTTCCTTCCCTTGGCATGGCCCCCACTGGAGGGAACTGCCCAAGGAGGTTAAGCATAGATACTAACCTAGAATCCAGGAAAGGGGACTGGCAGAGGCCTGGGTAAGAGTCCATTGGGCTGCTGGAAGGAAGAGTGCCCAAAGGGAGTCCACCTACAAGAGGCAGAGGATTAGAGAAAGGGAGCAAGTATCCATCACGGGAGCAAGCCTGGCCATATCTCCACACCCAGTCTTCAAACCACTCCGTCGGCAGCACCTTGAGGAAAGGGCCTCTGCAGTGGTGTACGGCTGCCATCTAGGCCGGGGGTCCCGCAGCCCAGATGCTGCTCTCGTTCAGAGCCCAGAACATCCTTGAAGAGCTGCTGCAGGTCCTTGGATTCCATCTTAGGCAGTTCTGTGAGGGATGGATGAAGGATGCTACTGGGAAGACTGAGGAACTGAGGGAATACCACAGGTCTACCCATGGCCAAGGCCCGGGAAGGTGCCCAGGACTCCCCACCAAAGACATTCTAGATGACAGTCTCACAGAGGTTGGACCTTCTTCTCCCACAGAGACCTCATACTTGAAGAGTGTGAGTCACAATCTCACCTTCTGTGGGAATCCTGTCTAAGTCAGAGCTAAGCATCCCTTCACCCGGGGTTCCTGGCTTCTCGGGGTCACTGGGCACTGGGGATGCCTTTATGCCCCCATCCTCAGGTCCTGCAATTGCCAGGAGAAACCCATCAGCCAGGGCCAGTATGGAGGTGAGCTACCACACCGGCCACCCTTACCCACAGAGGGCATGGAAGTTTCCAGTCTCCAGCCCTGATAGTGCTCAGGGGCAAAACCAAGGTAGGACACAGTCCTCCAAACAGTCCTCACCTGGAGTATCAGCCTTGCCCTCGGGGCCCCGGGACTCTTCATCTGCAACATCTGGACCGTCATCTCCTACAAACAGTCCCCACTCCCATCAGAGACGTCCTACCCTTGATGTCCAGACTGGGTCCCCAGCTTCACAGGCCAGGGCCCTTGGCCCACCCTCAACGCCAGCCCATTCCCCACCAAATTCCTTGCCAGCTCCTAAGCACAGAGACAAGCTGGATCCCTTCAGACCATCTCCCACCACATGGCTAACCTTTCTGTGAAGTGGGGAGCTCCTTCCTATCCGAGGCCCCATCTCCCTTGGTTTTTGGGGTTCCTAGTCCAAAGCTTGGCCGGCCCATCCCAACTGCAAAAAGGGCCTTCCGGCTCAGGTCCAGCAGCTCCTTCCCAAAGAATGCTTCCTGTGGGAGAAGTTGGAGAAAGAAGCTTCTTTGCGCCCTGAAAGGCAGGCACCCCCTCATCACCCAACTCCCGTCTTGGAGCCTGAGACCCACCTGCAGGTAAGCAGGGAACATGTCCTCAAGTTTGCTCTTCTTACGGCCTCGCCGCTGCTGCTTCTTCTTCTCATCCCCATCAGCTAAGTTCTGGTCCATGGAGCCCTCTGCAGGCAAGTCGGCAGACATCACTGGGGACAGAAGGGGAGGTGTTAGCCTCCCCGAGGACACTGGGCATGCTGCTCCAGCTCAGCCCGCGGATGCTTTCTGCCCTCTCTCCCCACCAACACCAGTTGGGCCCACCACCCTCTTGGCCTCAGGAGTGAGGCCCCACCCTTGGGGCCTCCCTGAAGCTCTCTGAGGGTGCCGGGATGCCCACCTGCTCCCAGGCCCCACTGGAGCCCTCACCCGTCTCACCCTCGTCGGGCTGCCCATCCCCACTCAACACCTCCGCCTGTGCAGCAGGCCCCTTTTTCACACGTGTGTGGGATTTCCGCTGTCGCACCATGAAACCACCGATGCCTATGAGGAGGCAGGGGTGAGGCTGAGAAGCCGCTGGGGACTTGGTGAACTGCCCCTCACCACACCTCGCCATCCCAGGGCCTCACCAGGCCGATAGGGTTTGCGTTTGCGCTTTTTGCTTTCCTCGGTTTCCTCTCTACCAGGCTCCACATCAGGGCTAGGTGGGCCCTCCAGCTTAACTTCACATTCCATGTGCTCCACGCCACCTGTGGACAGGGATTGAGATGGAGGCGCATCAAAGGCACAGGCCCTTTTAACCCTGTCATGCCGCCACCCAGGAACAGTGTGCTTTGCCAGAGAGACATTCAGAAAGACCAACTGTGGCTTGAGGGTGACTGAGAGTGGCCAATGCCGCCCCATCCAGCATCCACCTTTCACAGGCATGCTCCCATTACTTCGGCACTGTGATTCCCCAACCTGACCTTCACCCTTGAGCAGCTCATCAGTGTCTAGGTCTCCATCCTTCTTGTCATCAGGGCCAAGGGCATCTGAGGGCTCAGAACCCTCTAGCCCTGCCTCGCCTGGGAGGCCAAGCCGTCCTCGCCGCTGGCGCCGTTTGTGCAGGGGCGACATGGTCAGGTTACGCAGCACAGCCATGCCAGTTTCTGTCAGCCATACACCCTCGAAGCGAAAGTACTGAGGCTCTGCACACAGGGGAAAAGCATGTGAGGCCTGGACAGAGGCCCTGAGGAAACCAGGACTCCAGGTTTCAGCCTAAGTCCCTAGCTGGGACAAAAGAAGTGGGAGACAAACAGACCAAAGTCTAGCCTAGAGTCTGAGGGCTGGGAAAGAGGCCACCAATGGGTACCAGCTGAGGCCCAAGTTCTCCATCAGTGACCCAGGGGATTCAGAAAGACTGCTAGGAGGGAGCCTGAGTTTGCTCACAATTAACCTTTGGTTCACCAAATCCATCCTCCAGCTGTCTGGGGCTAGGAAAGCCCCTACTTGCTGAATACCAGCATGCAGTGCCTGCCCCAGGTGCCAGAGCAGTGCCCACATCTTGATGGTAGAGGAGATGGCCCCAATCCCCTTCACTGGGGAGACAAAGCTGTGTTCTGTGCTCTCTGGAGGTGAGAGTCTGACAGTGCAAAGGCCTGATGGAAGGAACTCTGGGAAATGGGTTCTAGTCATAACTTTACCAATAACCTACTGGAAGACCTTGGCAGGCCACTCATCCTCCCTGGGTCTTCGTTTCCTCCTCTGAAAATAAGATGAAACTGGGGGTGGAGCTAGACTAGATAGTATCTCAAGGTCTCCTCTGGCCTTAGCAGTCAGAATTCCGGTGACTTACCTGGCTCTTTCACCTTCATAGGCACCAACTCTGGAGGTGCAGCAGGCACTGCAGAGAAAAGGGCAAACCAAGGGCACTTGAGGCCCTGCCCCAAAGCCCCTCTACCCTGCCTCCTTCTCGCCTCCCCACAGCTCTGGGTACTCACCAGCAGGCTTTACCACGTAAGGCTGGCAGGAGACACAGTCAAAGCCCTCGTCAGCTGCTTGCTCCACATCATCCTCTGTGAAGAGGCTCTCACAGCCAGCATGCATCCACCTGGGAGAAGACAAGGGGAGATAAACTGAGACAGTGCAAGGCTGAGAACAGGGAAGAAGGGGCCTACAGAAGAGGAAGGGGGGACCCTCACCGTTCACAGTGGCGGCACTGGATTAGTAGGTCCTCTTCCACATACGGGGCATGACAGATAGGGCAGGTCACCAGGCTGGCACAGGGCCCACAGTGTGTGTAACTATTCTGCCATTCACAGTGGAAGCCAGGGGAGGCGGCCCCACACTGCATACAAGACACACACCTGGTGGGGGCAGAAAGACAGGCCCTCAGCGCCTAACCTACCCAAGGGACCGAGTGGCACCCTCACTGAGAACCAAGTGACCAGGCTGTCCTAAATCCAGCCCGTGTCACGTAGTCAACATCTCATCTATGCAATCATCTCAGGCCCAGGCCCCTCTGAAGACCCCAGGTCCCCTTACCACTTGCACTTCCAGCCGCCCTTGGGCACGGTGAGCAGTGGGGGGTCCAGGCAGTACGTGTGGTAGCTAATGTCACAGTCATCACAGAGCAGAAGGCGTGAGGGGTCTGAGGCCTGGCCGCACACCTCACACACGATGCACTCCACACAACGCCAGCCCTTTAGCAGCATCACCTTGGTGATCTGGTGCAGAAGATGGCAATTCCTCAGGGTGTGATGCAGAGGGGAGGGAAGACCTCTTAGGGGAGCGTGGGATTTATATGGGTGAGGCTGGAGGACCCCAGTGCACAGGCCAGACCTCCATTTGAACACAGGGAGGCTATGAAGAGCACACTTATCCCAAAAACAGCAGCTCTGAACTTAGGCTCCCAGGGGTCCGTGCTAATCACAGGCCAGCCTCACCTGGCCACTGCCTCATTACGGTCTTCTACTAACCAAGTCCCCAAGAAGACTAGAGAGAATTAGGTTGTTTTCCCCCCAATTTTTCTTGAACATTTAAAACCTGCTACTGCTGCAAGTTAGTGAATATTAGTAGTGGACAAGTCCTAAATTAACATTAATGAAAACCCTAAAACAACTGATTTTGTAGGTTGAAAACACTGCTTTCTCTTTGCAGAAGAGGCACTGCTTATTATTTTGAAGTTACATTTTATTTCCAGACCATATTGTTTCCTACTAACAAAGTTCACACAGTTTATATGATGGATTGAATTATACAGGTAACTCATGCTCTACCACAAAGAAACTTATAAAGACCACCATCATTTCCAAAGCACTTTCACCCAAGAGGAGTTTGATCATCACTGCTGACTGATGAATGACTTCATGGCCAAGGGCCACCTTAAGTACTGTATCCATGCAAGGGGCCTAGGATAAGAAATAACAGATCCCGTTCCCCACCACAGCCTCCTGGGCTCTGAACTCACCTTGCTATTGACACAGTAAGGGTGATAGCACTGAGAACACTGGGAGCAGGCAAGGAGGTGGCCCTCTGCCCCCCGGCCAAAGCTGCCACATACCACACACATGTCCTGGGGACACAAAAAAGAAAAACCTGAATGTCCAACCTAGTCTCCTCATCCCCCTCATTCCTGGCAACTGACTACAACACTCATCTGAGAGGAGGGAGTCCAGAAACCAAAAGCCTGTCCCCCAAGCACTAGGACACCGAGAGCCATCATGGACCCTATTCCTTCCTAGCATGCTTTGTTTGTCTGACCAGGAAATCTGAATTGATATAGCCTGAAATGGGTAAAGGAAAGAAGAGTAAAAGAAAGGTAAGATGGGTAAAGACTTGTCAGGATGGGAGAGTAATATATAAAACAAAATTCTATCAGCTTCAAGATTATTCAGGTGAGAACACACATAGGCAACGTAGACCCTAAGTGTCAACAGAGCAGAGACCATTTCTGCCTTTTGCACTGTTACATCCCTAGCTCCTAGCTCAGTGCCAAACTCAGAGGAGACACTCAAGAGACATCTGACAGACGGACAAACAAATGAACAACGTGATTCTGACTCGCTGCCTGTTTTCTCATTAGCTGGCTATCTCCAGAAGCTGGGCCTTGATTTTCTCCATTTACCCTCCCGCCAAAACACACAGAGCAGAAGTTCAGTCTGCCAGGTCCCACTGCTGAGGACGGGATGAAACCAGTCAAGTTTGGTACCTGCATTAGGACAAACTTGTCTGTGTTGGAGAAGAGAACCACAGTATTCTGCATGGTGTCATCATCATCGTCTTCTTCTTCCTTGCTGGGAGAGCTATCAATATCAGCGACCTTACAGGCAGAAAGTTGGGCAAAGTGAGGCAACAAAATCTGCCCCAACAAAGCTGCTTTGCTCTTTGGTGCTGGGGGAAGGAGGCGTGAGTCCCTGGCTGAGATGAAGGCCAGGAGCCAGGACTAAGAAGCAGAAGAACACCCAGGCTCCCAAACTGGGCCTCGGCCTAACAGCAGAGATTTCAGAGAAGCCTGGGGGCCAAGTGGACAGAAGGAGCACAGATATAGCCGACAGGCCCTAGGCTAGCAGGCAGGCAGGTGAGCATGCAGGGGACTGGCAGGATTTAAAGGGTGTTTATGAATCTTCAAGGGGCCAGCTGAAGCAAGTTTGAGGAATGGGAGGCCTCTCCTTACTACCAGAGTCTCAATGGAAGAAGTAGTTGATTTTAGCCGGGCCCGTCCTCTTCCACGTCCTCCATGTGCTCCTCCACGTGGACGGCGCCTTCCTGGGAAACTACTGCTGCGCCCCTGAGGGAAGGAAAGGGATGATTACAGGAGCAAGTCGAGGGCTACTGTCTTGGGTCCACAGGCTGGAAGGGAAGAGAAGAGATGAATGGACAGAGCATGACAGGTAATAAAGCCCAGAGTCCCAGTCAGCACAGGGGGAAAAGCCAAGCTCTCAGAGAGCAATGGGTAGGTGGCTCCAGCCCAAACCATGCCTCCTCTCCCAAGAAAAAAGAGTGGCCAACATGGTATGATGAGAAAAAATACTGACTTGAAAGACCTGAGTTCCTAGTACTGATTCTATTACTGGCTAAGCATGAACTTGGGCAAGCCACATCCCCCTCTATATATCAGTATTCTTCTTCCTAAAAAGGATGTACTAAAGGGTCTCTGACAATCTAGGATTCAATATGCCAGGTGGCAAAATACCAGTGACACAGGACTACACCTCTGAAGGTGGCATGACATTGATCACATCCAGTGGCTGGATAGTCCCTCACCTGTTTGATGCGGGAACGAGCTGGGGAGCTGCGCCGCCTCCCCTTGTCCCCCTCAGCTTTGCCTCCGCAGACAGCTGTCCCAGCATCACACAATAGCGAATCATCAGTCTCTGGCAGCGAGTCGGTACAGAGCCGCAGGGAGCCCTCATCTCGGGCTGGACTAACATCTGTAGATACCCCCAGCTCCATGGACAAGGAGCCACCCCCCTCGGGGTCGGGAGAGCCTAGCAGGGGCTCTGAGCCGGGAAAACTGGCACTGGCATCACCCTGGCTCAGATTGGAGATCTCATTAACGATGTCGGATTTGATGAGAGTGGGTGGGGTGGGGGCCACTGGTGCGCGCAGCTCCTCTTGCTCTTCACAGGGTGAGGCCTGCCCTGCCTGCTTGCATTCTGGGCCATAGACCTCCATAGGGGTCACAGGGGCCAGCTCCTCGGGGTCCAGGAGCACAGGGGAACCCTTAAGTTCACTAGTCAAACTGCCAGGGGTCTGTCCAGGTTCTGGCTGTGAACAAGGAGTGTCAGTCCCATCCAGAGGGGCTGTGTCTTCCCCCAAGCCAGAGAAATCATCCAGGGCTGGGGCAGGGCTGGGGGCAGGGCAGGAAAGGTTCCCCATCGGGGAGGGGAGAGGACTAGTAGGGCTGGGTTCTAAGGCTGGGCACTCAGGTTCAAGGACTTTCTCAGTGTCCATTTCATGTGGCTCAGCCTCATCTGAGACCTCCACTGCCTTCTCCATGGGACTCAGCAGACAGCGAACGGACAATGGCAGAGCAGGAGGAGAGCACTGGGATGGAGGGGAGTTTTGGGGAGGCAGGGAATGCTGGAGGAGCGGAGAACACCGAGGAGGAAGGGGCTCCGTCAGAATGGGAGAGGCTGGTCCCACTGGGGAGCCTGGAGATGGGGGAAGGATCATAGGGGGTACAGGCTCAGGGTCAGCGCAGTTAGCCTCTGGTGGTGGGCTAATGGGCGTCTCTAGGATAGGGGCAGCCAATGGTGACTCAGGGTCACTATCCCCTTTGGCAGCAAAGCGGTACTCTAACTCCCCCAAAGGAGACAGGGCTGGCGGGGCCACAGCTGTGATAATGGGTGACAGCGGAGGAGGAAGAGGATCTGGAGGAAAGAGAAAAAGGGAAGCTTTTAGATTAGATATGCCTTAAAGAGCTAAGACTGTCCCAGAGTAAGGAGGTACTAGTATACCCATACCTGGTGGCATCAGCTGAGGTGACAATGATGGCTCCCCAGATGAGGACAGCGGCAGCTCCTCAGGCAAAGGGGACAAAGGTGTTTCCCCATGCTCAGACAGGACCTGCTCTCCAAGCAAAGGGGATGAGCGTGGCTCCCCAGGCGGGAGGAATGAGGGAAACTCCTCAGGCGCAGGGCGCAGGCCTGGCTCCTCAGGGGGCTCTTCAGGTCGAGGGGACAGGTGTGGTTCCTCACGCTGGGGGAACAGGCATGGCTCCTCAGGCCCAGGGGACAGCTGTAGGTTCTCAGGTTGGGGGGACAGGAATGGCTCCTCAGGTCGGGGGGACAGAAGCAGCTCCGCAGGCCCAGGGGACAAGTGTGGCTCCTCGGGCTGGGGGGACAGACGTGGTTCCTCAGGCTGGGGGGACAGACACAGCTCCTGTGGCTGCGGTGACAGGTGCGGCTCCTCAGGCCTGGGGGACAGGTGCGGCTCCTCGGGCTGGGGGGACAGGTGCGGCTCCTCGGGCTGGGGGGACAGACGTGGCTCCTCAAATGCAGGAGGCAGGTGCGGCTCCTGAGGCTGGGGGGGAAGATGAGGCTCCTCGGGAGGAGGGGGCAGACGCGGCTCTTCTGGCGCAGAAGACAATGGCTCCTCGGGTGCGGGGGACAGACCCGGCTCCTCGGGTGCAAGGGACAGAGGTGACTCCTCAAGTGGCAGGGACATAAGCAAGTCCTCTGGTGGTGGGGAAGCAGGTAAGTCTTGAAGTGGCGGGGAAGCAGGTGAGTCCTCAGGTGGAGGGGACAAGCGTGAAGCCTCAGGTGGAGGGGACGTGGGAGATTCCTCAGGTGGTGGGGACAGGGGAGATTCCTCAGGTGGTGGGGACAGGCGTGACACCTCAGGCGGTGGGGAAATAGGTGAGTCTTCAGGTGGTGGGGACATGGGTGAGTCCTCAGGTGGTGGGGACAGGCGCGATGCCTCGGGCGGTGGGGACAGGGGAGACTCTTCAGGTGGAGGGGACAGGGGTGATTCTTCAAATGGTGGGAATAGACAAGATGCCTCAGGGGGTGGAGACCTAGGCGCCTCTTCAGGTGGAGGAGACATGGGTGACTCCTCGGGCGGTGGAGACAGGCGAGATGCCTCAGGCGGTGGGGAATTGGGCAATTCCTCAGGTGGAGGGGACAGAGGAGACTCCTCAAACGGGGGGGACAGGGGTGATGCTTCAGATGGTGGGGACAGGGGTGTCTCAAGTTGCGGGGGAGATGGGGGTGACTCCTCTGGTGGAGAGAAGGATGACTCCTCCAGTGGAGAAAAAGGTGATGATTCTGGTGGGGGAGACAGAGGAGACTCCTCGGGTGGTGGAGAGAGGGGTGACTCCTCAGGTGGTGGGGACAGGCGTGATGCCTCAGGCGGCGGGGATGTGGGTGATTCCTCAGGTGGTGGGGACAGGGGCGACTCCTCAGGTGGGGGCAGCAGTGGCATCTCCTCATTTAGGGGGGCCTCCAACTGGGGCTCAAGTTGGGCCCCTGCTCTCCCTGCAGACATAACACACTGTTACTACCTGGGTCGGCTCCACTCCACCAAAGAGCAGCGTCTGGGGCAAAGCAGAAACTGTCCTTTGTCACAGAATCGAAGGGGATTACTTCAGACACCCTCAAGTGCTACTTACCTAGTGGTTTGGCTTCACATTGCAGGGGCCCCGGGTCCTTGGGTTGCATAGAGGTCATGTGCCCACCCTTTGGCTGCCCTTGGCATGCAACGTACAGAGCATCGGGCTCATCAGTGGAGTTATCACCAGGCTCTGGGAGCGAGAATCTGCAGAGGGTACAGGGGAGCAGGCACCATGGCTCTCATCAGCTTTCAACGCCTAGAGAGCACCCTGGGGCGAGGTATGAATGCTATGGCTTGTACTACCCATTTTGGGGCTCTCCTATCGAAGTCAACTTGCTGTAACATGGCCCCTGCCAATCTCAGTACTTCCGATCCCCCATCCCAATCTCTTCTAGTGCACATCACTTACCTGCTACAGGCAGAGGGAAGTTGCTCAGCAAGAGAACTGATAGGCTGCCCTCCCTGGACTTTGTGACAGCGGTAACAGAGTGAGAAGTTCTCAAACCACTCAGAGCTGGGATTCAGCTCTGCTGAGCCTGCCCCACAGGCCCGGCACACCCGACATGCCTAGGGGAATGGGGCAGGCAAAACAGGCATTGGTCAGATAGCAGACACTGGAAGAGGGCCCAGGACTCATCAGAACAAAGAAACTCAGGATGTTGCAAGAGGCAGAATTGGGGAGAGTTAGGCAGAATCAGGGGCACTCACCTTGCACTTCCAAGAGTGAGCAGGCAGTTCCTCCATAGGTGGTTTTAGGCAGAAGGTATGGTATCCTTTGTCACATGTCTCACAGACCAACATCTTAGAGTCATTCCCGGGTTTCCTGCAGGGGCAACAGAGGGTGTAACAGGATCCCCTCCTTGCCCTTATTTTCAACCCTAACCTGTGCCTCACCCAAGACTCCCTCCTGCCCTCCCCTTACCTGCAGGCTTGGCACACTTTGCACTCAGGGCACTGCCAGCCAGCACGCTTGCGGGCAGTCAGAGCAGTATCCAGACAGGCCCCGTGATAGTGATGCCCACAGCTGGTGCAGAAGAACAGGTCACACAACTCCCCTGGCCCCTCACATACTGCACAACGAGCATCCTCTGCAGTGGGAAGGGACAGACAACACCATCAGCTATGGGCTCCTTGCAGGACTCAGCAGTGCTGTCTACATAACAGGCATTCCACGGACACAGAATGAACAAATAACAAGTAGCTACTGACTGTCTGCCTAATACATGCCAGGCACTATTCTAGGCAATGCAGACACCATGGTACACCAGGCAGCCAAAGCCCCCGCACTCATGAAGCTCACGCCTATTTTAGTACGCAGACTGGTACAAAAACCCCAGGCACACGTGGCCCCTCATTTGCCCTAGGTCCAAAGGACAGGACTTCTCACCCAGATGTGCGGCCCCCTTGCTGTGCTCTGGGCATAGCAGCTGCAGTGTTCTCATGGATAGGAAGGAACCGCTGGCGGTGGCACAGGGGAAGTGGTAAAGCCGTGGACATCCGGGCGAGCGGCAAGGGATGGAGGCACCGAGCCTGGTGCAGTGGGAGCAGCGCTGCCAGGGTGAAGACAAAGCCACAGTGCCAGCTGGCTCTCTCCAGAGCAACAGGCCAGGCACTAGCTCTGCCTCAGTGTCCTTGCCTACTGTCTTTCTCATTCCACCCAGACTCTCAGAAGTCCACCAGCCCTGCCCACCCTGCCCCTGGCCTATATAATCCCTGGGCCCCAGCCCCACCTGTGAGATCCCTGAGAAGATGGCCTTGTCCACACCACATAGTTCTGGGCCCTGTTGCCCCCATACGCCTGCCGACCATGCAGCACACCAATGGTGAGCCCAGCAGGACCCTTTGTAGGTGCAAAGAGGTAAATGGAAAGGAAAGCATTAACAGAAAGGAGATCTCTGACTCAGGACTGCCCAACCCCTTTGCCCCTTTCCTACCTGAGTCAGTTACCCCCTTCCCCTCACTTTACCTCCAGGTTCTCCTAGGTGGGCAGGTGTCAGGCCCTCAGGGAAACCAATCTGTGACAGGTCCTCATTGGGCCGTGCTGCCTCACTGGGCCCCGGGTTCCCCTCAGGGGACACCACTGGACACCGTGGCCAGTCAAATGGCAACTCAAAGCGCCGTAGCTCCCGCTGCCCATGCAGACTGGGCTCTCCACAATTGCAGAGAGCACAACGCCGCACTGGACCCCCACTGTGGACACACAAGCATTAGCATTATGATGAGCTCCTGCCCACGGCACCCTGACAACCCCATGATTTAGCTTTCCTATGCTTCCCAAACACTCATTTTCCTATATCTTCCTCCTTGAGAGCCCCAGACTCTCAAAAATCAAATCCTCACATGCTCTTATACCCTTATTTCCCCAAACTAGTTACCTGCAGTCCTGGGGAGGCTCCTGAAGCCTGGGAGCCCCAGAACTGGGCACTGAAACCTTCCCCACATGTGGGTTGGGAAGGTCTGGCTCAGTGGTGCCTGACTCCTCAGAGGCTGCAGGTCCATCAGCTAAGTGAACAGAGAAGCACACATCAGCCATCATCCTCTAATACCAGTCCACTCATCAGATCCATGAGATTATCCAAAACCCTGGTGATCATGGTGATGGCATTTCAACTTTTGTCCCACAGAACAAAGTCCTTCAATTACCTGTCTATTACACAGATTTAGCTCCTGTCCTTGTGCCAGGAACAGAAATCTAAGGTTGCCTGGGAAAAGCAGAAAACTGCCAGCAAATCCAGAATTTGCCCTACTCACCTGCCGGTTCTGAATCTTTATCCTCACCAGGCGGCTTCTGGCTGTCCATCCCTCTCTCCGACTGGGCAGGGCCCTCTCGGGGAGACCTGACAGAGTCAAAGAAATATATATATCTCTAGTTAATCTCCTCACTAATGGCTTTCTCCATAATCCTAAAAGGAAGGCAGTATTAGTATCCAGACCCTACAGAAGTCAGAGCAAAGCCATACCTACAAACTCCTGTACTACGGATTAAGTCCTTCTCCCTAACCTTCATACCGCCTACTTCTTCCCCAAGTAAACATACCCTCTTCTCCCATTCTGGTTTCTCAGAGGATCCACTCCCATTCCCCACTTCCCACCTCCTGTGTAAGAGTCCCCAGGGCAACAGCATCCAACTAGAAGCGCATCCAATCTACATCTAGTACTGCCCTCTGCTTCACGTCTGAGTTCTTGGCTTCTGGTGGGCCTTTTCCTTCAGGTCTTGTCAACGACCACCCTAGAGTTCTGTCAGTGCCAACCCAGGAACAGTCATAACCCAAGAGGTCTGAGTCCAGCCAAAATCCCTCTCCCAGAGACAGAAGCTGGGGTCTTGCAGGTTGTAGAACACACTTCTGGAACTAAAGCCCAGCTATGGATGGATCGCCCCGACCTCCTCTGCATTCAACCAGGACATCCCAATCACTACAGAAGACACTCCCATTTCCACCCACTGCTCCTCCAAATCCAGCTCAGGCCCACCCCCTGGCCCTGCCATGGCTGAGCTCAGGATCTCACCCTATGGGAATACCTCAGGTCGTTGCCCTTGGCAACGTCAACTGCCCTTCCTCCTCAGAAGTCCCTAGTAGTTAACAGAAGTGGGCCTTAAGAGTTACTGAGCATGTGTAGCCAGGCCTGAGGCTAGGCATGCTGGGAGTTGTAGTCTCAGGAAGCGTACTGCTACTTGGAGGAGTTCTAAACCCGGCAGGACACAGCAGCTTCCTTCCTCTTCCATCAAGCAGGGTTTCCACACACTATGGGGGTGGGGGCTAACGGTCCCCTCTTCTACAATATGCCTGCCTATATCGACGCAAATGAAACACACTAAAATTATACCTGAGAAGGTTAAGAACCACACCTTTGGGCAAGTTTTCCTAAACCTCAGAGGATACTAAGCATAGTACGAAAGATAGAAATAAAGAGTAAGAATTACAGAGGTGAGGAAGAGCAAAGGGGTCCTTTAGAAAACAGACAGGGATAGGAGCCAGCAGCTCTTAAAAGGGAAGGATAGGGACTTAAGCAGAGAAAGGGTCGGGGAGGAAGTATCACACAAACAGAACTTTTATAAAAGTTTGAGAAATTTATTTCTCACCTTTTCCCCTTCTCTTGCTTAACCAGAGGGACCATATCAACTTTAGCAAGGACAAGCCTCTCTTCCCAAACCAAATAACAAATACCCCAGTCAGCCACTGGGGTTGAGTGACTGGAGCAGATGAAACAAGGGGAGCCCTCAAAGGTGCCCACGACTGGTAAATCAATTACCTCAGAACCACATAATCAGTCCTCTTTCCCTGAACTCACACTCCATTTCCAGAGATTGGAAATGCACCTCATGTGACATGCCACAGGAAAGAAAATTTTGTTTCTACTTTTATCCCCTTACACTGTCTGAATCTACTAGATTGGGAAAGTGGAGTATCACCTGATACCTGTTACTTCCATTCCCAGATCATCTCTTTCCCAAACCTACCACACAACCTGAAAGGAAAGCAGGGTCATCTGGCTGGACTACAGAAAAGCCGCTCAGGAACTTCAATGGCCCCTTAGAAACCACCTCTAGGAAGTACGGGTTAGAGGTCAGGGCACAAGCCAAGCCCCTCATCCAAGGCCTGACCACGCCAGGAGACTTCAGTGTTCCCTAAATGTGCATTACCTTACTGTGCCTTACCACTATGTGCCCCAAAGATCCCCTACCTGCTCTGCTCTCAAAGTTGAGGCCAAAGTCACAAACAGCACGAAATAAAAAGCAACAGTGATAATACAGCAGGTGGGAGGAGGACTGCCTAACACAAGGCCAGAGGGACAAATTCCTCTGCCCTCCCCCGAGCACAGCCCTCTTAAGCTGGTAAGGCTCGCACTGCTTGGGAAGGTACAGAAAGCACCTTCACCCAGCCTTGGGAGACAGAGTACCAACACCCTCCAAAGCTGGAGCCTCCACCACTGGGCTGTGGAAGATTTGGAAGAGAGAAAGAAGCAAAGACAAGAGTGTCTTCTAAGCTGTACCCAAAAGAACTTGAGGCACCTCCGAGAAGCCTGAGCCCCATTTCCCTACCCCTGCAGTCTATCACCTTCACCTCAATGCTGAGTCCCAGCTGTCAAGTCTCTGAACAGATCTAAACAAAGACCACAGGTTCCCCTGATCTCACAGCCAGAGACCCCCCTCCCCACATACACACTATATATATTTATATACCAACTTTTTTTCCCTGACTCTAAACTGGGCTAATGCCTGGCCAGGCTTCTTCTGGGAAACTAGAGATCCCAGAGAAGAACACATCTAGGGAGTAAAGCTGTGTCGGCTCCCCTTGGTCCTAGGCCTGACAGTCCCAAAACAGCAAGGTAGAAGGCAGGGATTCCTCTCAACCCACTCTCCTCCCTGCCTCCATCCCAGCCCAATAGCTTTAACTCCATTTTCCCAGCCAAAGGGGAAATGGAGGCTTGGAGAGGTGAAAGGCTGAAGCAGGCCCTTAAGTGAACAGCTCTTCTGTAGGACTCAGGACTTCCTGGTTCCCACCCTGAGAATCAAACCACACCTCTCCCCACCCCCCTTTTTGGGATGGCCTCCAAGAAGAATCCAAACAGCAACACTGGCTCTGTAGACCCTCTGGAGCATCCCTGGGTTATCCTGGAGTCAACCACAGCTAACAAGGAGAGGTCCCTCCTAAGGAAGTTCTTTAGGAACAGACAACAGGAAGGGTCCTTCACAGGAAGCACCAGCAGAAATGACAACTAGCCTCACTCTACCATCCCTGTGCAACTTTTCACCTCGGGGTTCCTAACAGAAACCTGTCAAGGGCAAAGCCCCTATTTTCTCCTATCCAGAAGCAAAGAGGTCTAGCCCATGTATGTTGGAGCTCGCACTGCTTGGGTGGAGTGAGGGAGTAAAACACACCAGCCAAATCCCTGCTGGGCAGCATGACAGCTGTTGAGAGGGGCTGTCCCAGGCCAGGGCCTAGAGGCATGAGGCTCATGCTGCACCCGTTGTGCACCAACATACACACCCCTTCTCCCTAGCACCTCCTGCCAAGGCTGAAACACTGACTTCAGCTGAAATAGCCCTGATCAGATCATTTCTCCTCCAAAGAGGTACAAGCCACCCTCTCCTGCAGGTTTGGGACAGGATCAGTGGGCCAGTTAACATTCCCTGACTGAAAAGGGTTGGAGAGGTTTGGGAGGGGCCTGCAGGCCTGGCCAGGGACTTATGGGCTACCAGCTCTCCACACCAGGCCCAGAGAAAGCGGGAGACAAAAGCCATTTTTTGCAGCCCATATTCGCAGGGAGCAAATCTCAACGGCCTCCTCTATAATCCCTTAGAGATTAGGTCCATCCCCAGAGGAGGGGAGGCAAGCAAGCTAAGACTGTACTAGGCCTCACTGGGGTCACTTTGCCAGGCAGGGGTAGTTCAAAATTGTACAGCAAGGCCAGAGCTGCCCCCGGCCCCGCCTCCTTCTGGCCCCAGCCACCCCCTTCATCACACTAGTCAGTTTCCACACACTCTCCCTCTTTGCACAGAGAATAAGGCCTGGTGAAGGATCTAGGGTTCCCTGAGTCTCCCAGAGACTGCTCTGGATGCCCGGATGGTCACAAACAACCTTAAGTCCACCCCAGCAGTAAGCCTGACCTGGCAGTGGCACCTTACACCCTCTCCCAAGTTGTTCTGTTCCCAAGGCCCACATGGAACCCTGAGGGAGAAGCAGCCGACTGGGATTGGTACTGGCATCAGGACCTGGGTCCTAGTTTAGTAGAGCTCCCCCCAACAGAAAAATAAACAGGCAGAGAGGAGATCTGGCCAGGTTCCCAAACTCCCGTGGTTCCCTGAACCCCAGTCTTTAAAGAGGCACACCCCAAGACACCAGGCCTCAGTTCTGCTCTGGCGACTGGCTCAGGTTCTCTTGACAGTCCCTGCCAAAGGAACCCTCCTCAGCTCTGGCACCCCTTACAACAACCTAAAGGCCAGCTACGGCCAAGAAGTCCATCTGGCCATGCCCACAGTCCAACCCTTTCTGGGCCCTGGCCGGGCGGACTTCACTCACCTCTTCACAGGACGATCCAGAAATCCTCATCCGAGAACATGGCCAGAGCCCGGGCCGCTCCCCGACCTCCAACCGCCAGAGCGATCACAGCCGCCCCCCGCACGGGGGGGCCTAGGGGGGCCAAGAACGGTAAATCCAGGTCGGAGTGGCCACCCTCCCCCCCCAAAAAAATGCAAGAAGCCAAAGAGGGGTTCTCTGCTCGGGTTCCAGCAGTTTAGGTTTCCATGAACAGCCCCAGGGCGGCGAATCCCGAGCGGACACAAAGAGAGCACCGGTGGCTTTGATCTTGGGCGAGCAGGCTCCGCATCCGCGTCGTCGGGCGGCCTCTCGATCCTAGGGCCGGGCCAGCGCCCCGGCCGCCCGCGCCGGGCTCGGGCGGAACGTCGAGGCTCTCCAGATGGAACGTCGAGGCGCCTCCCCAGCAGCCCGGAAGGAATGCCGCGCCGCCCCGCGCCGGGCCCGGATGGAACGTGAGACCCTCGCAGGAGCGCCGAGTCCCTCTACCCGCCCGAGCCGGCACTCCGGGGCCGCGCGAGTTAGGGCGACGCGGAGCCGGCGGGGCCGCGGAACTGAATCTGACACACACCCAGCGCCGGGCTCCTCGACCCCAAGCGCTCGCCCTCGGCGGCTTCGAGCCCCCCACCTTCTACTCCCCCCGGGGAAGGGAGGAGGGTAGGTGGGCGAGGAAGAGGAAGGGGCGGGCGGTGCGAGCCCTCTGCCCGCTCCCCTCCGGCCGCTCCAGGCCCTGAGCTCGCCTCCCTTCCCCTCTGGCTTCGGGAGCTGCCCCGCCCCCGGCCTGGCCGGCTCTGATCGGCGGCACCCCCTCGACCCCCGGCTGGCTGTGATCGCGAGGAGCCTAGAGGTGCATGGCCCAACCCCGGCTCCCGGCGCCAGGGGGTCAGGAAACTGAGCGGAAAGTGGGGAACGAGGCAGCCATTTGCAACCGGAGAGGAAAGTAGTGCAGCGCGGCGCCGCTCCGCCTCCCCCCTCCGCCTCCTGTTCGGCCGGTAGGGTGGTTCCTGCGAAAGGCCTATTTCCTGGCCTGAGATCTCGATAGCGGTCGTGAAGATTCAGGAAGCCTCCGGGGCGAGGTCCGGGGGGCGGCCTTTTGCCAGGGGAACCCCACTCGAGAAGGGGAGAAAGGAGAAGACGCGGCCCTATTTTGTGTTGGAGCGGAGCGGCGGAGGGATACCGCCCTCTCGGAGGGAAGGCTGTGACTCTGCAGTTCTACGCACACGCTGCGGAACCCCTCCGCCACGGGTTAACCCCGACTGCGCCGGGCCGGCTGCTGTGCAGACACGTGGGAATGAAGCCCCCCTCCTCTTCACGCGGACCAGGGAACTACCTCCTTCACCGCCCGGCTCGTGAAAGTAGGACTGCGGCCACTTTCTAATTCGGTTCCCTTGGAGTTACCAGTCCCTGAACCTCCAACTGCCCCCTTGCCTTGGCCAGGGGCAGTCTTTCCCGAGAGGGGGATGGAAGAAGAGCCAGGAGATTGGCCGCTGCTCTGCATCCTGGGAACTGGAGTCCGCAAATGGAGAAAGTGAGGCACGGCGCCTGGCGCAGAAAAGGGTGGGTTCTTGCCACGTTCGGGGACCCGAAGGAAAATGGAACGAGCAGAAGTCGTCCCATCGGGCTCCCAAAACCCCTCATGAGGAAAGAGGACTATCAGCCCCCCCAAAACGCACACACACCTCCCTCATCAAAACATAAATGTAGTTTTCCCTTCTTATCCCGGCTAATACCACCCCCACCACCCACCCCAGTCTTTCTTTCCGGATCTTCAGGGCCTGTGCCCCCTTTTTTAATAAACAGAGAGAATGTACCCTGGAGCCTTGCTGCTGCTTCACTGTAGTACTTAATCTAGACAGGATCCCAAAACACTGTGCTTGAAGGCACCCCCCTACACCCTGCCCACCGCCCATAAGTGGATGAGAAGGGATTGGAGTGCCTTTTCTACATTAGCTGTACCCACAGGATGGACAGAAGGAGACAAATTAACTATGTGCTAGATATTTTATATATTCTTAGTTTTTCTTCAGCCTCCTTATGAATTACATGGAGTTATGTCAGGGTTACAGATGAAGAGATTGAAGCTAAACTAGGTACCATTGCACAATGAACTATATCTGTTGAGAAGTTGAGCCATGATTCAAACCAATGGTCATGTTTTCCTAGGATTTATATATATATATATATATATATATATACATATATATATATATATATATATATATATGTAGTTCTTTGTAAGATGTGGAGAAAGAGGCAAACAAATCAGGTGCAGGGCTGATTTTGTGGGAAAGGTTTTACGGTGCTCTCCAGTAGAACTTTCTGCAGTGATGGAAATGTGCTATGTCTGCACAATCTAATATGCCTTAGCCACGTGTAGCTATAGAGCACTTTGAAAGTAAGTAGTGCAATTGAGGAACTTTTTAATTTTAATTTTAATATGAAATTAAGCTTACTCATACGTGACTCGTGGCTTCTTTACTGGACAGTGTAGGAAACGTAAATACCTACTGGCCAGGGTCATAGGAGGGATCAGGATTATGCATGTCCTGTGCTTGCCACACACTGACATCATGTACCCTGCACTGACCATTCAGGTCTATTTCAGCAAAAATTCCAGCAATGACCCCACACCTGTCCTAGCTATAGTGGAACAAGTTAACCCAAGAGACAGAAGTTGGAAAATATAAGGACCCTCCCTACTCTCTGCTCCCACTGCAGGGAGTCTGACCCTCACCAGAAAGACCTCCAATAACAATAGCCACCATTTCTTGAGGGTTTCTTATGCATGAGGAACTGAGCTAAGCATTTCCTATCACTTAAGTTTCTCAATCTCAGCCCTGTAAAGGTTTAAGTACACTTCATATATGAGAAACTGAGGCCCAGAGAGGTGAAGAGGTTAAGTGGCCACCCAGCATCCCCCCAAAAAGTGGAAGAGTGACTATTTCAACACAGCCATTAACTACTGTTCTTTACTGTTATCAGGCCTTGAGGTTGTTTGATACACTCCTAGAAAATGTCAGACATTTGTATGCCAGAACTCATGGAAATGGCAGCAAGAGGGTAGGTAGATACCTGTAATGAGTATTCCAGATCAAATGTGCAAAAGGACCTATTTTTTATGTAAGGAGGGAGGGTGGTGACAACCCTAGAGACTGCAAACCACTGAGATCACTCTTTGGAGAATGTTCCTTCTAGCAGCCCTTTATTTCCTTTTAGATTCTGGATCAGAGACACAAAAGCAGTTGGCTGGACTTTTGAAAAACAGTGTGATAGTCATCGCCAACTAGTGAGCCCAACTAGCCTAGAGCCAGGCACTAAAAAGGTTACATCTAAAAAAAGTCACACCTAGATTTTGTCCATTCTTCCCTACCAAGTGCGTTGACAGAGTATCTCAGGATCCCCTAGTTGGCAGGAGAAATCTGTGCAGTCAGGATATCATTCAAGTAATCCTTGTTAAGTCCTTGGAGGAGGTATTAGGTCAATTAGGCCCTAGGAAGTAGAGTGGAGACAGGAATAGAGGCAGATAGGACCAAACGTGAAATATCCATCCTCCTCCTGAGGTCACAGGTCAATAAGAAAGGGAAGAAACAATACCTTTGACACCTAAAAAAGGAAGCACAACTCCAAAGATGTAAGAGGTATGAAGAGGTCAGCTATGAAAAGAGCAAAGAATGTTTTAATGAAGAGCAATGGGAACATGGGAGGTGGGGAGGGAGATTGACATAAAACAAGGGGCATGATTTCTTACTTTCTTAGAAAGCCAAAATCATCACATACAGTTAAGTCCCTGCCTCTATATCTATACTCTTTCTCAATTCTTACATCATGGGAATGAGGGGCTTCCTCCTCCTCAAACTCTACCCTGTCTGAGTTCCAGTAAATGCCAGGCCCCAGCAGGGAAGCTAGGTCAGCATGTGGCAGCTGGCCACTAGAGGGTGGTGTTTCTGTAGTTAAGGGAATCTTAATAGCCTACACACTTGGGAGTGGCAGCAAACTGGTACCTGTATAGGAAGGACCCAGTAAAAAAAAGAAGGTGGGAGACTTTGTATGATGTATTATTGCTGGATTTAATTTTCTGATATTGATTTCAGGATTTTTATATCCAGGTTTATATGGGACATTGGTCTGTAACTTCCTTTTCTCATAATGTCTTTATCTGGTTTTGGTATCAGGCAATGCTAACCTCATAAAATTATTTGGGCAGTATTCTCTCCTCTTCTATTTTCTGGAAGAATTTGGAATTCTTAAAATTATTCTTCTTCAGATATTTGGCAGAACTTGACAGAGAGGCCACATGGGCCTGAAGTTATCTGCGGTGAAAAGTTCTTACCTACTAATTCAATTTCTTTAATAGATATAGAATTATTCGGGTTATCTATACTTTACTGAGCAAGCTTTGGTCTGTATTATCTAAATTGTCAAATTTATGGGCATGAAATTGTTGGTAATTGTGGGTAAAATTGTAATATTTCCAGAAAAAAAAAAGTGGGAGAAGTGAGTAGTTAGTTTTGGGGTAATGATCCTGAATGACTGAGGAATAAGGAATAGGAGGGAAAGTAGGAGTAGGAGAAAACAATTGGCGCTGATTCCCCACCAAAGACCACACTCATCACTCCTTGGAAAAGGAGATACTCGCCCTGAGCACTCCCCAGATATAGAGAAGCCAACAACAAAAAGATTTCTCAGTTTATTTGCATATATACATTATCACCCCAGGGAGCCAGCTTCACTTCTGGAGTCCCAAGCTCCCTTCACCCAGCCAACACCCAAAACCTACACAGGAGACTGGGTCCTGAATAAACAATGCCCAGGACTCATATCTCAACCCTGCAGGTTATAATAACTCATTTAGCAAAAACAGAGGGCTAGAGGCCAGTGCTCAAGACACATCCTTGCCCTTTTGTAAACATTAACCAGGCTACTAAAGCCTGGGGAAAGTGTGCAAACATGAGGGTACCACACTGTGCCCAGAGGGCCAGGGAACACAGCTGGCACCCATACCCGTAAAGTCCTGAGGGCCTGCCCCTGCTGGAGCCTGGCAAGTGGAAGGGGCAGAATCAAGGCAGCTACCCTGTGTCCGAGGGTTCACATGAGGCAGCAGCGGCGCTCTTGCCCATAGGAATTCTCCACCCTGGCAATCTCCTGAATGACTTTAGTGAAGATGCCTTGAGTCGGCTGCAAGAGATAAGAATTCAAGGCAAAAAAGCTAGTGCCAATACCACCTAGCTCCAAGATGAGTACCTCCTCCCGCACCCCCACCACCAAGCAGTGCCATAGAAAAACAGTGCTACCCACCCACCCATTCCAAATCTTCAGGCCCAGCACCTGATTCTCTCGAGCAGATGACTCCATAAATGTCGCACCCCAGGACTCTGCCAGCTTCTTCCCTTCAACTGCCTGGACCTCCCTACAAGCCAAGTTGGGATGTGAAAATGGAGGATAGCAATGTTCCCATGTTGTCTGCAAAATCTTTATAGGATCTAGACTTCCTCTAACCCATTCCACTTTCAAGGGTTTGGAAGGAGGCTGGGGAAGGAGAATACATATGAAAACAAAAGAGCCTAGGACTGAGGCTTGAGATGTAAAATTATAGATTTTGCAACAGCAGGGTTATCTTGTCTTAACCTTCAAGTTAGAAATGAAGAGATGAAATGATTTGTTCAAGTCAGTGTCAAGAGCTAGGACTAGAGCCTGACTCACTCCCAGTCCGGCCTACTTTCCTTTGCCTTGAACTGCAGAGATTTCCATACCTGTCTGGAGAGAGATCTGCCTTGTTCCCCACGAGCACCACTGGCAGCCTGGGAGGAGACAGCAGTTACTACAGGATCCCCTCCCATTCCCCGTGGACCCCAACCTCCTTCACGTCAGGACTGGGAACTTCCCATCAGACCAGAAGGATCTATGTCTTGGCTGCCTCCCTAACTTAGACCAGTACTCCTTTCTGTTCTGTCTCATCCCCCATATACACACTATGTCTATCCCCAGGGCCACTTACCGGGTTTTCCCATGGCTTTCATGTAGCTTTTGGTATAGACTCTCAATGACTTGGAAGCTTTAAACACAAGAAATGGAGCTATAACCTTATTCTGTAACAGTCCTCATATCCTCTCAAGTACCCCACTCAAAACCTTGGTCACTTACCTATGCAGAGAGGTGACAGAATACACAAGCACATAACCATGGACCCCAATGATGAATGAATAGGGCAGAATGCTGTATTCATCCTGACAAGAAATAGAAACATCGGTACCTATATCCACAACTTGGCAAAGTCTGGTAGGCTGCATCCTGGGGACCCTCCCTGGGGCACTCCCTACTCTTTACTTCTATTCAAAAAGCATTTACAAAGTAGCTACAATAATCGCTATACACTACCAGCTGTTAAAATGCTTTTCTTTTCATACTACTTTACAGATAAACCATGGAGGCTACCAGACTTGATCTCCCAGAACTGAAGTGCCATGTTTAGATCCCCTAACCCCAACTGGTACCTGCCCTGCTGTGTCCACCAGGTGTAGGTGAAACTCATCTTTGCCAAGAGTCACTATCTTGCTGTAGGCTGAAAAGAAAAGAAAACTTGACTGTCAGGTGCCTTAAAGGGCTAGCCATGTGTGCCCCCATACATTCTTAGCCCTCCAGGTGACACAGATGGACCAGGTCCATGAAACTCTCCAGTAAACTGGAGAGACAACATTAGGGTTCTTATTGTCTACATCCACACCATTCTGGATTCAGCATCTTGCAAAATCTACACTCTAGCTCCACTCATAGAACAGGATTGCTAGAGATAATATTTAATGTCTAATTAAATCAGCCCCTTGGTACCAGGAAAATGCTGAATTATGGCTTTGGGTGGGGTACCCAAGTCCTCCCTGCCTCACCCCTAAGGTAGGCGTCTACTTACTATTCTCCACCGTAGGATCATAGCCTTCCAGGAACTCGCCCTCCACAAACTGATGTGCCAAAGATGTCTTCCCTGTGGGAAGCAGTGGTAGTCGTATCCAAATCAACCATCCACATTCACATCCACATTCACATCTGTCCTTTCAGGCTGTGGCCCAGAACTAAAGGGGCCCCCAGATTAGCACCCTAGCCTGTGAGTGCCCCATACAAAGCTTTCCCTTAGCCTATCCTCACCCTCTTTTCGCCCTGGGTCTCTGCATCTCGGCCACCGGATGCATTCAGTTGCGCCGCAGGAAGCCTTTCCTGCCGCCTTTCCCCACCCCACGCCTGGAAAGATCCGGGATTCCCTAGGATCAACTCTGATCACCACTCGGACCCCTGCGATTTGCCCCACGCAAAACGCACCCCCATCATCAAATCCTGACGCCACCCCCCCCCCCCAGAGTAATGCTGGAGACACTGGTGTTCCTGCAGCCAAGCCCACATTAACCCTTATGTGCTCCCGCTCCCTGGAGCCCTCAATACACTATGACCACCCCAGCCTTTCCTCCTCCATCCTTTGAACCCTCGCTCTACAACCCCGTTCTAACGATGCCACCATTCCTCCCACGGTCGCGTTACTGCGACAGCGCGCCTCCTCTGGCCACAAAGCCGCGGTGCGTCCGTGTTTTTCCCAAGGCGGAGACTCACCTACGGAGCGGTATCCGAGGATAACCACCTTCCTGTAGCGAACTAGCGGCATGGCAGGAGCCGGCCCCGAAGGGCTTGCAGAACTGCGGGCTGAGAGAGCCCTTAAGAAGAGGAGGTCAGAATGTAACCAGGCAAGGCAAAGCACCAGAATGTCTCTCACTCCGAAGCTGCCAGGGGTAGGCTAGAGGGAAACCAAAACAAGCACCGCGCCCGGAACTGACCACGTGATCACAACACAGCAAGACTAACGCGAGGGAGCCGGGCGCCTGGGGATCTACAGTGCCGCGCCGCTCCGGGCTCCGCCCCCAAGGCGGCTTGCCATTGGTCCATTAGAAAGGATAAGGGCGGGGCCGCCAGCAGAAGGGAAGGGTGGGCCTCACGTGGAGCGGGAGAACTAGGAGCTGCGCGTGCGCAGACTAGAGCCGGTTCATTCATAAAGAAACAGAAAGGAACCCGGGGTCCTAGAGGTGTTTGCGCTTTTGCAACCTAGCAGAAGTGGCTGAGAGGAATCGTAGATGGAAAATACCTGTTGTGGCTAGGCTGGAATTTCTGGTGAAAAGATTCTAGCGCTCCTTTTTACAAGGTTTCTGGAGTCCTTGGATAGGAAAAAAGGCCAAAGTTCCAATATACTCGCTCCCGCTTCTCCCAGCCTTCAGCCCCACGTCTTTCACTGTCAGGTTTTCCCAGTCTTCCAAGATCTAACATCGGAATTGCAATTCTTATTCTTGAGGAAATGTTAGAATTTGTGACCAGGTCATCTGACGTTTTGTTTTCATCATTATTCAACAAATATTTATTGAGCATATATGTTCCAGGAATTACTCTAGCTTTGGAGATAGAACAATGAACATGACAGACAAGGTCTCTGTCCTCAGGAAACTTAAAACCTAGCTGGGAAGAAACAAACATATATACAAGGAAATATTAGTATCAAGCGCCATAAAAGGCAGTGTGATAAGACATGACCACTTTAGATTAGTGACACTACCTCTCTAAGAAAGCCCCACTGAAACAAGTTTGAATGACAAGGAGCCAGTTAGCACAAGATTTTGACAGACGAATCCACCAGCGTTAAGATGGAAATAAAATTTTAAATTCCAGAAGAGAAAGAGAAGCAGATGAAGTCTAAGAGGATGGAAGGGGCCAGGTCATGTAAAGATAATTTGGTTTAATTCTAAATACCTAGAAAGCTGTTGAGGATGCTTAAGTTGGGGCATGACGTGATCTGAATTGTGTATCTAATAGATCTCCCTGGCTGTGGAAAATGGATTAGGGTTTGAGAGGGATGAAGCAAAAAGGAAGCAGGGAGATCAGCTAGGAGACTGTTACTTGTAGTCCAATTGAGAGGTAAGAGTGGTAGAGATGAATGAAGTAGTGAATTCAGGATATGTTTGGGGCTGAAGTCAAGCTAACTGGCTGAAGATTTGGATATAGAAGATGAGGAAGGGAAAAAGAGGAAAGAAATCACCTACATTTACAGAGTTCCACTTTATGCCAGGTGCATTTCATTATCTCATTTAATATTCACGATAGCCCTAAGGTTGATAACTGGCATTATTCATGCATTCATCAACAGTTATCCAACATCCACCATGTCTCAGGCACCATTCTAAGTGCTGGGAATAGAGCAGCAAATATCACAGATAAGGTGTTTGCTCACAAGGAACAAGTGTTCTTTAGGGAGAAGACCAACAATCTACAAGTAAACAACAAATAAATTATAATAAAAAAGCAGTAATTGCAATGGGGGAAAAGATATTAATGGGCTAGAGAGTAACTTGGGGTGTGGTACTCCTCTTTTTTATATGACATCCTAGAAAGCCTAAGGAGGTGACGTTTGTGCCTGAGACTTGAATGATAGGTAGCTATTATCATCCTTGTCTTACAGATGTGGAAACTGAGACTTAGTCATATAGGCAGCTCACAGAAGTTATTTCTTGTGGAAGGTACCGATAAGCTGGGTATGTAGGAATTACACTGTACTGGAGGACAGGCTTTATAAAACTAAAGAACCATCTAATGCTTTAAAAACTCCAAACATACAAAAGTCATTTAAATGAGTCACCTCTTAATCTGGCCTCAGAAAGGGACTCAAATCCTTTTTTTCTACTGGATAAAGGAAGTTCCTTGCAGATCAGCAATTTTATGTTGGATTATTGAGAATGAGTGAGGTAGTTGGTGATTCTAGATTGAATCTTAAGCACTGTAAGATAGAACAAAGAACTGGACTCAGTTAAACTTAAAATATTTATTCAATTCCTACTTTGTGCCAGACATTCTTATTATGTGTTACACACTAGAGATATAATAATAAGTAAGAGATGCCTTTTATGTTATTTGTCTTTTCAGATTAACTCTCCACTCTTTTTTACCCAGATATGTATCTAGGAGTCAGACCTTGCCTCCTGGATCCTAGTGGGGTCCAGCTAAAGGGAAGTCCTCACAGAATTCAGATGGAGGAAGGAGAGTATCTGTGTCCACACCAAAGGTCACAGCACCTCTCAAGGTGCCCCCAACACACACCAAAAACAGCTCCTTTGTTCTTTTTCCAGTAACTCCCTTCCCTCACCCCTCAGGTCTACAGTAGTAACAGCCTTTCTGATATTTACCCTGGTGTACTGCTCTGCCCTTTGTGGTTTCCCTATACCCTGCCCACACCTTTGTAAATTGTAAATAGTGTCTTATTAAATCACCCTCAAATTCTCTTCTTTTCAGTCAGGAAGAAAGCAAAAGGGTTAAGAAAAAGGGCCTTTTCCTCTTGTGGCTTTTTCTTTTTATGCAGAAAATTAAGACCTCACAGCAGATTTTTACCTACACTCCTTGAACAAAACTGTATCATATGGCCATCCATCTCTAGTTATAAAGGAAACAGAGAATTTTAGCATTTCTTTTCCACCTCTAAAGTAAAGGAAGGCAAAAGAGAAGGTGATTAAGAGTAAACGTTTAGTGAGCCAATTTATAAGACCTGCACAGCTAGGGACCAAGATTTTGTTTATTAAATGTCAATTACCATCTATACTCTGAAAACTACAAGACACTCATGAGAGAAATTAAAGAAGACACCAAAAAATGGAAATCTATCCTGTGTTCATGGATAGGAAAAACTAGTTTTGTTAAAATGGCCATCCTGCCCAAAGGAATTTACAGATTCACTGCAATCCCTATCAAAATACTGACAGCATTCTTCAATGAACTAGAACGAATAGTTCTAAAATTCATATGGAACCACAAAAGACCCAGAATAGCCAAAGCAATCCTGAGAAAGAAGAACAAAGCTGGGAGGATTACACTCCCTCACTTTAAGCTCTACTACAAAGCTACAGCAACCAAAACAATTTGGTACTGGCACAGGAACAGACACATAGATCGGTGGAACAGACTAGAGAGCCCAGATATAAACCCGTGCATATATTGTCAATTAATATATGATAAAAGAGCTGTGAACATACAATGGGGAAAAGACAGCCTCTTCAACAACTGGTGTTAGCAAAACCGGACAGCTATATGTAAGAGAATGAAACTGGATTATTGTCTAACTCCATACACAAAGGTAAACCAGAAATGGATCAAAGACCTGAATGTAAGTCATGAAACCACAAAACTCTTAGAAGAAAACATAGGCAAAAATCTCTTGAATATAAACATGAGCAACTTTTTCCTGAGCACATCTTCTCAGACAAGGGAAACAAAATAAAAAATGAACAAGTGGGACTACATCAAACTAAAAAGCTTCTGTTCAGCAAAGGACACCATCAGCAGAACAAAAAGGCATCCTATAGTATGGGAGAATATATTCGTAAATGACTCATCTGACAAAGGGTTAACATCCAAAATATATAAAGAACTCATATGCCTCAACACACAAAAAACAAATAACCTGATCAAAAAATGGGCAGAGGACCTGAACAGATACTTCTCCAAAGAAGAAATACAAATGGCCAATAGGCATATGAAAAGATGTTCCATATCGCTAATCATCAAGGAAATGCAAATAAAAACCACAATGAGATATCACCTCACACCAATTAAAATGGCCACTATCCAAAAGACAAGAAATAGCAAATGCTGGCGAGGGTGCAGAGAAATAGGAACCTTCCTACACTGTTGGTAGGAATGCAAATTGTTGCAACTGCTGTGGAAAAAGCAATATGGAGGCTCCTCAAAAAAACAAATATAGAAATACCATGTGATCCAGCAATTCCACTTCAAGAATTTACCAAAGAAAACAAAATCCCTGATTCAAAAAGATACATGCATCCCTATGTTTATCACCACATAATTTACAATAGCTAAGATAAGGGAATTATGCTCAGTGAAATAAGCCAAGCAGAGAAAGACAAATACCATATGATTTCACTTATTTGTGGAGTATACAAACAAAGCAAAACAGAAGGAACAAAACAGCAGTAGACTCATAGACACTGAGAAGTGACTAGTAGTAGTTACTAAGGGGGAGAGGAGTGGGTGGGGATGGAGAAGAGAGGGAAGGGAACTGGAGGAGCACTGTGATGTACATTTGATAAAGTAAAAAATATATATATATATCAATCTCCAAGTGCCTAGCTAGCTCAGTCGGTAGAGCATGAAACTCTTAAATATCAATCACCTTAAAAAGTAATGCATAAACCCCTAGCCAGACTTATCAAGAAAAAAAAGAGTCTACACACATAAATAGAATAAGAAATGAGAAAGGAAGAATCACTACGGACACCACAGAAATACAAAGAATTATGAGAGAATACTATGAAAAATCATATGATAACAAACTGGATAATGCAGAAGAAATGGACAACTTTCTAGAAAAATACAACTTTCCAAGGCTGACCCAGGAAGAAACAGAAAATCTGAATAGACCAATTACCAGCAAGGAAATTGAGTTGGTAATCAAAAAACTACCTAAGAACAAAACCCCTGGACCATATGGTTTCACTGCTGAATTTTATCAAACGTTTAGTGAAGACCTAATACCCATCCTCCTTAAAGTTTTCCAAAAAGTAGAAGAGAAGGGAATACTCCCAAACTCATTCTACGAGGCCAACATCACTCTAATACCAAAACCAGGCAAAGACACCACAAAAAAAAGAAAATTACAGACCAATAGCCCTGATGAACATAGATGCAAAAATACTCAACAAAATATTAGCAAACCGAATTCAAAAATACATCAAAAATATCATCCATCATGATCAAGTAGGATTCATCCCAGGGATGCAAGGATGGTACAACATTCAAAAATCCATCAACATCATCCACTACCTCAACAAAAAGAAGGACAAAAACCACATGATCATCTCCATAGATGCTGAAAAAGCATTCGACAAAATTCAACATCCATTTATGATAAAAACTCTCAACAAAATGGGTATAAAGGGCAAGTACCTCAACATAATAAAGGCCATATATGACAAACCCACAGCCAACATTATAGCTAACAGTGAGAAGCTGAAAGCTTTTCCTTTAATATCGGGAACAAGACAAGAATGCCCACTCTCCCCACTTTTTCAACACACTTCTGGAGGTCCTAGCCATGGCAATCAGACAACACAAAGAAATAAAAGGCACCAAGATTGGCAAGGAAGAAGTCAAACTGTCCCTGTTTGCAGATGACATGATATTGTATATGAAAAACCCTAAAGAATCCACTCCAAAACTACTAGATCTAATATCAGAAGTCAGCAAAGTTGCGGGATACAAAATTAATACACAGAAACCTGTTGCATTCCTATACACTAACGATGAACTAGCAGAAAGAGAAATCAGGAAAACAATTGCATTCACAATTGCATCAAAAAGAATAAAATACCTAGGAATAAGCCTAACCAAGGAAGTGAAAGACCTATACTCTGAAAACTACAACACACTCATGAGAGAATTAAAGAAGATACCAATAAATGGAAACACATCCTGTGCTCATGGATAGGAAGAATTAATATTGCCATAATGGCCATCCTGCCTAAAGCAATCTACAGATTCAATGCAATCCCTATCAAAATACCAACAGCATTCTTCAATGAACTAGAGCAAATAGTTCTAAAATTCATGTGGAACCACAAAAGACCCAGAATAGCCAAAGAATCCTGAGAAAGAAGAATAAAGCAAAGAGAATTACGCTCCCAGACTTCAAGCTCTACTACAAAGCCACAGTAATCAAGACAATTTGGTACTGGCACAAGAACAGACCCATAGACCAATGGAACAGACGAGAGAGCCCAGATATAAATACAAGCATATATGGTCAATTAATATATGATAAAGAAGCCATGAATATACAATGGGGAAATGACAGCCTCTTCAAGAGCTGGTGTTGGCAAAACTGGACAGCTACATGTAAGAGAATGAAACTGGACCATTGTCTAACTCCATACACAAAAGTAAATTCAAAATGGATCAAAGACCTGAATGTAAGTCATGAAACCATAAAACTCTTAGAAAAAAACATAGGCAAAATCTCTTGGACATAAACATGAGCAACTTCTTCATGAACATATCTCCTGGGCAAGGGAGACAAAAGCAAAAATGAAAAAGTGGGACTATATCAAGCTGAAAAGCTTCTGTACAGCAAAGGACACCGGCAGTAGAACAAAAAGACATCCTACAATATGGGAGAACATATTCATAAAATGACATATCTGATAAGGGGTTGACATCCAAATTATATAAAGAGCTCATGCACCTCAACAAACAAAAAGCAATTAAAAAATGGGCAGAGGAACTGAACAGACACTTTTCCAAAGAAGAAATTCAGGTGGCCAACAGGCACATGAAAAGATGCTCCACATCCCTAATCATCAGAGAAATGCAAATTAAAACCACAATGAGATATTACCTCACACCAGTGAGGATGGCCAACATCCAAAAGACAAACAACAACAAATGCTGGCAAGGATGTGGAGAAAGGGGAACCCTCCTACACTGTTGGTGGGAATGTAAAATTGTTCAACCATTGTGGAAAGCAGTATGGAGGTTCCTCAAAAAACTCAAAATAGAAATACCATTTGACCCAGGAATTCCACTCCTAGGAATTTACCCTAAGAATGCAGCAGCCCAGTTTGAAAAAGACAAATGCACCCCTATGTTTATCACAGCACTATTTACAATAGCCAAGAAATGGAAGCAACCTAAGTGTCCATCAGTAGATGAATGGATAAAGAAGATGTGGTACATATACACAATGGAATACTATTTAGCCATAAGAAGAAAACAAATCCTACCATTTGCAACAACATGGATAGAACTAGAGGGTATAATGCTCAGTGAAATAAACCAGATGGAGAAAGACAAGTATCAAATGATTTCACTCATCTGCGTAGTATAAGAACAAAGCAAAAACTAAAGGAACAAAACAGCAGCAGACTCACAGAACCCAAGAATGGACTAACAGTTACCAAAGGGAAAGGGACTGGGGAGGATGGGTGAGAAGGGAGGGATAAAGGGGAAAAGGGGGCATCACGATTTGCACGTATAATGTAGTGGAGGGGGGACACGGGGAAGGCAGTATAACACAGAGAAGACAAGTAGTGATTCTATAGCATCTTACTATGCTGAGGGACAGTGACTATAATGGGGTACGTGGTGGGGACTTGACAATAGGGGGAGTCTAGTAACCATAATGTTGTTCATATAATTGTACATTAATGATAGCAAAATAAAAAAGGTAATGCATAAAATATTTAGTTTGTAAATATCACAGATATACAAAGATCATCAATATCATATCAACTAAAGGAAGCAAACTATCCTAATGTTAGGTAAATAGGCTTGGAATAAAATTTCTAGGACAGCATTATATATTGCTGTCTTAAACAACTGAGGAAAAATTAAAACTCAGCACTCCTAGAAAACTGTTCAGATATCTCTATGAAAAATAAAAATATTTTTACTGTATTTGCATCAGAATTATGGGTTCCACTGTGCAGGTCTTCAGGGTTTCTGGGTTCTCCACAACTTTGGTGGAGAAACAGTTATAGTTCACCTGCCCACTGATGATTCAATTATCTATTGTTGCATAAGAAACTATATCAAAACTTGGTGGTTTAAAACAATAACAGTGTATTCTTTCTCCTGATTCTGTGCATTGGTTGCATTAGCAATTTCTCTGTTGCCTTTCTTGGACTCACTGATGCAGCTACCAGAGGCGACAGACCCTGCTGGGTGTCCTTCTCCTTCAACTACAACTACAGTTACAGCTCTTTCTGGGTTCTTATAACCCTTCCCCCCCAGTGCCTTCAAATCTAGGGCTTACCATCTGTAATGGCTCCTTACTGGTGCCAGGCTCAGGAAGCTTCAGCACCCTTATGGATACTACTCCTTCACCCTGTTCCCACCTTTATGAACAGCCTTTCATTACATTTCATTACATTCTCCTCGGTTCCTCCAAGGACTCTGAGTGGTACACCTCCAAATGTTATAGTAGGGAAAATTATCAAGCAAAAGATTAGAAGGCAAAATTATATTAAGTCTCACATCACGGTATAGGTAGCTAGAAGCATACAGGAAGAAACCATTCTTCAAAACAGAGAAAGGAAGGAAGGAAAGAAGAAAAGAAGAAAGGAAGTTGATTGAGTCTTTCTGGAAGGAACAGAGATTTCACACAATAATTGATAATTGAGATGAGCCTTAAAGCCCTAGGGAAAAAGTTAAGAGATGTTAACTGCTAAAGGAAGAGTGAAAACAGTGCGTCTGGAAATACGGCGTGGGCCTTGTACCTGGAGCACTTTACGTGTGTGGGCTATGCGAGGAAGATAAGGCTGGACATGAGACTGGGGTCAGATCAGGGCAGGCTCTGAATGCCAACTTTAAGAATTTGAGCTTTACAGACGTAAGGTAGGGGGGGCATGGGGAGGGCAGTACAACTCAGAGAAGACAAGTAGTGATTCTATAGCATCTCACTATGCTGATGGACAGCGACTGTAATGGGGTTGGGGGGGACCTGATGAAGGGGGTAGTTTAATCACCATAATATTGCACATGTAATTGTAGGTTAATGATACCAAAATAAATTGTAAATAAAAAAAAAAGAATTTGAGCTTTATTCAGTACCCTAGTATGGATAAAGTGAAGGGTCCTATGGCCGTGGTCGGCTAGCTCTCCACACACGTGTGGGCAATATGTTACTATTGACTCTATATAATGAGCTCCACCCAGTGCTCTGGGTGACACAGTGGCATGCATGGCTGCAAGGCTGCAGGAGAGCAGAGACTGGAATGGTGGCAGTGCCGAGGACAGAGACTGAGATGATGGGGTCAGAAAGGCCCAGAGGATGGCTGTGTAGGATGGCTGTGTGGGCAGAGAGGCCCAGAAGTTGGCTGTGGGGGCAGAGACACCCAGAGGATGGCTGTGAGTGCAGAGAGGCCCAGAGGCAGAGATTGGCTTGCTGCATGCAAACTCGCTCTGAGTGGATGGGATTCTAGGGATTGACCTGCCACCATGAGAATAAAGTTGGGCATCAACCCTCTCACCCCAAGAATGTTCCATTGTCATTTTTTGGTCTCAGTGAATCCATAGTGAACTTGCCTAGGGCTGAAACCCATTGGCAAGACACCCAGGATTCTCAAAATACACCTCTAGTGGTATATGACTTAGGTAACATGCAAACTTAAAAAAAAAATTGTTTTTGTTATAATTTTAGCTAAAATGCCAAATGACTTCACAAACATTCTTGCTCAGAAGAGGCTAAAGTTGGTAGTAAGAAAAGCCTAGAATTAAAGGAAAATATTAAATAATTATATGGGTAGAAAGAGACTGTGGATACAGTCTTGAAAACAGTACAAAGTTTGGGAAACACAGCAAAAAGCAATGGAACATTTACTGTTCCCTTGGTGGGGGTGTTGTGGGGAGGGCAGTGCCCTGAGGAGAGCTGTGCTTTGTAAGGGTCACACTGGTGGCCCTGCGGAGGAGGGTGTACCTGAGAGTCTGGGGCTGGGAGTGGGGAGCCCTGTGTGAAAGCCAGTATCTAGGAGGGGAAAGATGAGAGCCTGGACCAGAGGAGCAACAGAGAGCAAGGTAAGGACTCACACAAAAGGCATGCTAGACAGGAGTTATGCAGCTGATGACCTGATTAACGGGGACAAAGTGAAGGAATATGGCAATTCTATCTATAGAATTAGAGGACTTGGGATGAAGAAGAGTTTTTTAGTAGGGGCATGGGGAATATATTGAGTTAATACATTTATTTTTGACATGTCAGTTTTAAGGCACCTCCCATATGTTCACGTGTTGCTAGGCCAATTAAGGATATGTGTCTCTAGGCACTTGGCAGAAAAATAACCCAGATACACATGCAGGCCTCTTCTTTGCATGTTCCTCATGTCTGGTTCTCCCCTCATTCCTGCACTTACCTTCAAGTACTGCTAGTATGGAGTATGACAAACACCAATCCATTTAAGGAAAATGGGAAGTACTTAGCTCCTCTCAGGGGACCTTGCTCAATCCAGGGACCATAACCAGCAACTCACAAAATATTTTAATTATAGCCCATCAGAGCGAGAGCACCTTGGTGATCATCTGGTATAGTTATTCTCAAACCTGAGGATGCAAAGAGTCACCTGAAGGGGTTGTTAATACAAAGATCGCTGGGCCCTACACCAGAGTTTTGATTCAGTAAGTCTGGAGAGGACCCAAGAAATTGCATTTTGAACAAGTTTCCAAGTGAAGGTGATGCTGGTGTTGCTGGTCTGAAGACTGCATTTTGAGAACTGCTGATGGAGCATGACTTCCCCAGACTGCAGGCTGGGAAACTTTGGCCTGGAGAAGAAAAGTGCATCACAGGCAAAACATGATGGAAAGAGCAGGGACTTGCAGGCAACCAGAGCTGGCTTCAAAGGCTGGCTTATCACTCTGTGATCTCAGGCAGGTTACTTAATTACTCTGAGCCTCAGTTTCTCTTCCATGAAATGGATGGAACAAAATAGCAGTTGTTTGCCATTCTTCCTGGATGCTGGCAGAAAGATGGAGTTCCAGTGTGGACAGCGGCAGCAGCGGCAGCCTGCTTTCCAGCATTAGGTGTGGGGGCATCTGTCTGCAAATTGCAGGTTTTAGTGGTTAAGTGGCAGTTGCCACAGCGCTCCCACTGGCTTGGTTCTGTGATTTGAGGCATTGTTTTTGGCTGCATAGCCTCAGAACCTGGGACTCCAGGGCTCCTTATGATCAGATTAAAGCCTTCTGGAATCAAATACCTATTTTGCACCACTGTTGTGAGAAGTAATGAGATAATGTATGTGATATCCCAATTACTCTATTAAGAAAGATTTGGGACTCTTTAAATTGAAGCCATCATAATAATTATCATGATTAGTTTGAAAGTGAATTTATAATTTGGCCCAAAAGGTATGCCCAGAGAAAGGCAGATGCTGTAGCCAGATGGACATCACTAAGAAAGATGATCCAGGGAAGAGCACTCAGTCTAGCCAACTTGGGAACTAGACTTGCTCAGTTCACCTCCAAATACTCTTATGCTAAGAAGCCTCACCATAATATATGAGGGCCTGATCTGGGCCCCACCACACCAAAGAATCTATCGCTTTCCCTTTTCTCCACCCAGGATGCCTGCATCCTCTATGGTGGGGCATTCCCGTTTCTGGTGAGGTGTCAGACTGTTGCCTGATGAGAAGAAAATTAGGGTCAAAGGGGAGGACTATCTTTGTGGGGCATTTCAGCCAGGTTCCCAGGAGGCCACATCGGCACCTCCCTCCCCAAGATAATTCTGGGCACTGGTAACTATTCTGAATGACTGAGAAGTTTATTTGCCACATTCCATTTTGGATAAATAGATTATACTGACTGATCAATTACTCTTTCTCGTTCATTTTAGATACATTAATATCAAGCAGATAAAAAGCTGAGAGAAATCTTTCTCTCCTACTTTTCACTCCCTCCTCTATCCATTCAAGCACCAAGTCCTATCAACCGCACAAATATAATTAACTCCTGAAACCTTCCTTTCTTTCCATCTCCATTGCCAGTAGCACCCTTATCTGCACTACTGCATAATCCTTTTTGCTTGCTCTCCTCCCAGGACCCACTAACTCCCTTCTAATCCATTCTCCACTTAGCAGCTAGAGTGATCTTTTTAAAACCCAAATTTGATCAAGATGCTCCTCTAAGCCAAAACCTAATTAAATTAATTTAATCCATTAAGACCATTGCCATTTTCTCTAGAAAAATGTCAAAAATCTTTAGCAAAATACAATGTCTATCAGCCTTTTCAGGGCTTTAACAAATATTTGCTGAAGGGAGGTAGTCAAGTCTCTGGACCTGGGAGGAACTGCCTTGTCCTTTTCTGTGTTAATTTGCCTTGTTTAAATCTCAGAGCACCTCTTTACTTCCAACTTCTTGGAAGCATCTCATTGTGGCCTCTGGCATCTCTTACTAAGTGATTTCCTCAAGGTCACACAGCTGGTGCACAAGCACCAAAGAAAATATACAGCTCTATTGTTCTCAACTACAAGATCACAGTTCAGTGAGAAGCAATCACTGAAAGTGACAGCCACCTGTAGGATGTTTGCTCTTCCTGCAACACTCCCACCAAGTTTCCAGGCCTTGGTACAGTCTTGCAAAGATAACAGAAATCCACCTCCTCACCCGCCAAATAAACCCCTTCAGCTTTAGACAATTCTAATGGCTATGAAAATCAAACATTTCAAAGAATAACCATCCTAGACAGTTTATCAGAGGATGAAAAGGATGAGGGAAAGGAGGTTACATGACAGAGAAAGATCCAGACCCTCCCTCCTGCGGTGGTCCCAAGGTGTTTTGGGCCAGCTGCCTCAAAGAGAAGAGAAAGGTGGGGGACTTTGTCTCCAGCTTAGCCAGGGAGAGATTCAAGTTATCTAGTCTCAAAGATTCTACGAGATACTATACACTAGCCAGCAGCTAGAACAAGGAAAGGATGTGTGTGGAGGAAATGGGATTAATCCTAGCTCAAATGTTGGGTGGAATCCCAGCTGCTGCAGCTGCTGAGGGCTTAACCAGCTGTTCCCTGGGCAGCTGCAATGTTCATCCCAGACGTGGCTCTCAGGGTGGCAGCTCCAGCTCGGCTCAGGGCAATCAACTCCAAGCTAAGCCAAGGCTCTGCTGAAAAAATCGCTGGAAAGCAAAAGAAAATAGCAGAAAAAGTCCCAGTTCCAAGGTCTTCTGTTTGGACACCATGTGGTTTGCAATCAGACAACTGTTCTTAGGTTATGTGGTCCCAAGGAGAGAAGCTGAGAGATGGTTTGGGTTTAGGTTTCAGAGACAGCAAAGCCAGGGCTGGAGGTAGCTCTCTCAGTTCTGTTCTTATCCCATCCTGTCCTGCTCCAATTTCCCCACACTAGCCCCCACTATCTGTTCCCGTAACACACTCTGTGTGTGGATGGCCTCATTGGCTACTTGTGATAAGAACTGGCATCACATGCTCGGGTGTGGACCAACCTACTTAGGGATAAAGACGACCCCCAAGCCCCATCCAATTGCCAAATTCCTATTTAAAATGCAAGTTTGATTTCCCCCCTTACCCGCTTCAAATCCTACAATTGCTTTCCTTTAGGACAAAACTGAAAATCCTTAAAGTGGATCTTGTCTCCCTCTTTCTCTATATACTGTACTTTTTAACTGTCCTCGGATTCATCTTACTCCTGCTGCCAACTCCAGGCCTTCGTACATGCTGCTTCCCCTGCTTGTACTCTCACCCATCTCTCAGGCCTCAGATTACAGATCACTTCTCATCTCCATCACCACCTTCAACAACCTTGCAATCACTTGTATCTGTCTTACCAGGTGAATGGTAAGAGCCATAGCTGACTTTATTGTCCTGTCCCCATGGTACAGCACAATATTTGGCATATAGTAGGTACTCAGTAAAACCGTATTGAAGATATAGCTCCCTCATGGGAGTGTTCAATTGCATGCATCAACCAAGTTACATATAAAGAAAGTAACAGGGAAAGGAGAGTTTGAATGTGCTAGTTGGTCACAAAATCCCCCTCAGGGAAATACCCTGACCAGCCATAGCCTTCTTCCCATAGACAGCTACTTCAGTCTCCCAGCCAGGGAAGGAAGCATTCGCCAACACAAAAGCACAGTCAGGGATAAATATGTCAAGGCTGCAAGTCAGAAATGCTTATTTCCAAGCAGAGTTGATTGTTTTCACTAAGTAAAGACCATCTTTGCACCAGCAACTTACTTCAAACATTTCTGGAAACTTGTATTAGTCTACTGGGGCTACCATAACAAAATACCATAGACTGGGTGGCTTAGACATCAAACATTTATTTTCTCACAGTTTTGGAGCTAGAAAAGTCCAAGATAAAGGTTCTGGCCAAGTTGGTTTCTAGTGAGAGCTCTCTTTCTGGCCTGCAGGCGGCTGCCTTCTCATTATGTCCTCACATGGCCTTTCTTTGGTGCATGTTAAGCAAACTCCCTGGTGTCTCCTCTTCCAAGGACACTAATCCTGTCAGATCGGGACTCCACTCTTACGACCTCATTTGATCTTAATTACTTACTTAGAGGCCCCATCTCCCAATACAGCCACATGGGCATCAGGGCTTCATCATAAGAATGCGAGTGGGGGGAACGGGAACGGGGACACATCAAACATAACATAACAAATCTCAATTTCCCCTCTCCTCTACTCCAGAAAAAGCTAAGAATTTTCTTTTGCTTTCTGTGTTGGCGTACCAGCCTGCTGTGGATTCCTGCCAAAAACCTGAACCTATATATACATGTTTCCTTAACTAGTGCCTAGGTAGCTTTAGTTAGGGAAGCCAGCCTCCCAGGCCGGAGGAAGAGCCAATGAAAATGAGAGAAACAACTGTCAGAAAGCTAGGACTTATAAGTGACTCAATGAAGGGAATGAGGAAGAGTCAAAAATAGCGTAAGGTAAGACCTCATAGGATGTGACCCTATCCATCAGGGTAGTTTTATTTCTTGTTTTCTTGCTCCAGTCATACCTCCTATTAGCTGTGGTAAGTTGGGCAAGTGACTTAGACCTCTTTTTGCCTTAGTCGCTTCATCTGTAATAGAACCTCATAAGGTCATTGTGAGGATTAAATGAGAATGCGTGTAAAGTGCTAGAACGCGGCCTGGCAATGGAGCAAGCTCTCAGGAAACACTAGCTACATACAGTTAAACTTGCTCATCTCTTGCTCTAACCAGCCAGCACATCTTCATTCCAAATTCCAAGTTCATCTTGTTACTTCTGCCTGGAATGCCCATTCTGGTCTCAGCCACCTACACATGCTTTATCAACCTATTCAGGCCCTACTTTCTCTACAAGGCCTCTCTGTACTCATATGACATTTACCACCCATGCAACTCATCCTGATTAAGTAACAATGTTGCTTCGGCAGTTAACCATTGTATACCTTTATGTCTACTCCTCCCTGAAAGAAGTTGTTTCTTAATCTGTTTTTTTTTTCCAGTGCCTTATACAGTGCTACACTGTAGATGTTCAGTAAATCCTGCTTGAAAAAAGGAAGGGGGGAAGAAAAGTCTAGATTCTGAGCGAAAAAAAGGTCATCAGAACCTTGAAGCAGTGGCTCTCAACTCTGGTTTCCCTGGTGCGCAGAGAGATCTTCCCAGGATTATCACAAAATGCTCTGGAAATTCTCAAAATAAGATTACTTTTAATTATACTTTAGTTCTAAAGCAAACCCGAATCTGTCACACAGCACCTTCTGAAGAAAGGAATGTTATGAAATCAAACAATTGTAGGGACAACACAACCCTCCAAAAGCCTGGAAACTATTGATAATGATTCTGCTGGAGTAGTGAGAAGCGGACAGACAGCAGAGCGCAGCGAAGTCAATGAGGAATGGGTGCAGAGCAAACATTTCCTAAGTGCCTATTCCACGCTGGGCACATACACTGATCTTATCAACAATGCTGTCAAGTGGTATTCATTATCACTGGGTTGGCCTGACTTTCAGGCCACACCCTTTCCCTAATCCTCATTGCCTATTTTGTTGATGAGAAGAGGCATGCAATTGGAGATGTTGTGTGACCAAGTGAATATGCCCTCCTGGCCAGCTTCCTAGAAATGGTGTTCTTCGCTGCTTAAGGGCAGATAGTGGATTTTTTAGGTAGCTGGGAGGGCCTCAAGGGGACAAGGATAATGAGGGATGAAAGGTGGGCCTCAGGCCTGGGAAGACTCAGGATATAGTTTAAGGGAAACCAATTAGTTCTCCTTGTCCTCAAATATCACCCTGCCCAATTTACCAAAGTGCTAGGAATCAGCATCTTATGATCTCATGGTTAAGGCCTTATTTTCAGCAGATCTTTAAGATATATGCATTACCTGGGACAGGTAATAAAAACAAAGAACTCTCAAAGAAGGACGACTAGTTAATCACTTCAGTTATTACCTGGAGTGATATGACAGGAGGGAATCATGGATGAACAGAGGGAGACAAGGACAAGTTTAGAAAGAAAGTTGGAAAGATCCACAGCTTGGAGGGTGTTTCTGAGATCAGGAAAGGGGCAGGAAGGTGGCAATGGGCACCTTCTGTGGGCTGGGGGAAATGGTAGGTGGCAGGACACTAAAGGTAAACTTAGTTTGCTTCTGAATGTTGCCTTTATCAAGCACTCCCTGGAACCCTAAGTATGCTTTCACCTCCAGACACTGAACTCAAGCATACAAGGGTGAGGGAGTTGAGGGGACAACTTGGATGCACACAGAAGTCTGGACTACTTCAGGCCACATCTATACCCCGTGTTGCTTCCAGGAGCCACAGAGCTGACCCAGGGACAAGGGATGCAAATGTGCCACAGTTTGGAAGGGCTCTTCTGCCGAGGCAAGCGTGCTCCTCGCCAGCCCCAACACCTGTGGCTCAGCGTGGTAGGTTCACAAGCCCTACCCTCCATCTCCAGACTAGTGGGATAAGGCTCCTCTGTGTAGGTCTAGTCTACCTATCCACGAAGTATATAGTTCTCTCTTTCCTTTGGTCTGGAAGAAAACCCATCCCAAAGTCCACTAGAGGGCAGTGTATAGCAGAGACCCTGAGGTCTGTGATACCACAGCTGTTACAGGGAAGCGTGGGCTCCTGGTGGTACCACCAACGCCCACCATCCGCCAGGCCCTGGACACTCACTCCCCAGCCAGTGCAGTCCAACTTCCTTGGAGCTTCCATTCCTAACTCAGGGGCACCTGAATGCCTGGATTCCTAGTGTCTGCTACGTTGGAACCCAGAGATTCCAGAGCCCTGATAATGCGAGAATGGGACAGTGAAGGAAGCCACTAGAAACAACAACCAGGATAGGAGATCAGGAAGGGGGCTCTCGTTATACCAATATGCCCTTGCTTGGAAAGCCTATTCCCCCACTTCCTTCCATACACCTCCCATATAGGGCTGAAGCATTCTCTGTGCACAGCAGGTTCAGGAGGGAGAGGTTCCAACCTTATGTTCCAGCTCTTTCTCTTGACCAAGAGTGCGTGGGGACTATCTATCAATTATGAATTAGCTAGGAATTCCCATGGGTCGTCAACTTGTACAGTGACATCCCAGAAAAAAACACTGGCCCCATCTAGACCCTGACACCAAGGTCGGGTGGGGGCTAGAATGATTAATTTCATGGACTTGACAGAGGGACCAGGACTTCAGGCTAACAATTGGGGTCCAGAATTCTTTCAATATCAGTAGGCACCATGGCCTCAGCCTCCACTAGAGCCTTATAAGCAGAGAAAAGGTTCACACAGGCTATCTCCCTCCTTAGACGACCTGGCTCCTCCCACAGCCGGCATGCAACCCTACTGACGGAATGCTGGCCCTCGCTGGGTGGCAGAGGGACCAGTAACCTAGAAAAGAGCGTAACTCTTCAGGTCTAGGTTGCTGAGCGATTGGGACCTTGCCTGAGATGTGGAAGCAGGCAGGAGGGCCTGAGGAGGAAGGAGGGAGGAGTCATAAGTAAGGTATTGGCTCTGGGTTGGTCCCCTTTCTCTCTCTCTCTGGAGGTGAATCACCCTCTGAATACAGTTATTTTTCAATAAGCTCCTGGATGCCGTCCCTTTATTAGCCTACCTGTAGGATAATGTCAGACTTCAGATTGACTGGCTGTGTCAGACAGTGTTAAGGCCGGGCCCCTGCCCCTCATCTTGCCAGGCCGGGCAAGCAGATCATTATATTACAATTTATAAATAGAAATAAAATAATCGGGTGGGGCTGAGGCTCTGGGGAAGAAGAGACAAAATAGTCCTAGTCAAAGGAGTATCCACCATCAACCCCACCTACTTAGGACCTGGGATCACCTCTTCTCACTCCCCGTGTCGCCTCCATTTTTCTCCCCATTCCTCCTTCCCTTCCGAGCGCTTGCCTGCTGCCCAGTCTCCAGGTCTCAGCCGGCACACTCCCTTTTCAGAGGATGCCTCAAGGTTTCTATGCCTGCAATGCTCAGCCCAACAGCTCCTCCGCTAGGCGATAGAGGAACCGAGAGTACCAATGCATGCCAGTCGGCTGGACGGCCCCGCCCGGAAGCAGCGCCCCCAGCGCGTGCAGCAGGCGCAAGGGAGCAAAGGCTCGGTGCGCCCACTGATGACTCTCCAGAACCGCGTAGCAGGAGGCCAGGACATCGTTGACCAGCAGGGTCCCGTGCGCTGTGAGCGGCGCGAACACGCCCACGGCTTCCTCCCGTGCCACGCGGGCCACGCGAGCCGGCCGAAGCGCGTCCCCGCCGGGCGCCAGCACCGAGTCCCCCGCGCGCAGTCTGCGCGCAAACACCGGTGCAAAGTCGCCTGGCGCGGGCGCCGGCCCTCGAGCGGCAAACACCAGGTGCCAGGGTGTGAGCAACAGCTTGCGCGGGGGCCGCTCGGTCTCTACAGCCACGAAAGAGGCCCGGCGCTGCAAGTCCCGGTCCAGGAAGAGCAGCACCGGCGTGGGCACCACCCGGCCCTCCGCGTCTGCTGCCAGCACCCAGTCTCCGCGATGCAGTTCGTGCAGCCCCTTCCGCTCGCCGCTCTGCAGGCGCACCGTGGCATTTCCCGGAAAGCAGCCGCCTGCCCTGACCGCCAGTGAGTTATCTGCAGGGAGCAAATAGTGAGAGGATTGAAACCAAGAGCAGTGGTTGCGTAACGTTGGTATAGATTCTCAAAGATGTGGGTCAAGCCCAACGCAGACCTCACCAGTCCCGAGATAAGTAATTTCCCATGGATCTGGCCCCAACCTGGGCAGAAATGAGAAGAAGGTTTACAACACTAACACCCACTTGGTCTTCCCTAGGTCGCAACAGCCGTGCAGCTTCAGTTTCCCAGAGGGAGCACCCTATGAGCGGACCTCACCACACCCCCTACTGTACCGGCTTTGACCGACACGTGGACGTGGTTGCGCGACTCGTAGTAGACCCAGTCGAAGCCAGCTTCCACTGCCAGGCGCGCCAGCAACCCGTACTTATTGCGGTCGCGGTCGGACGTTGTGATATCCAAAGCACGACCTTCGTAGTGGAGTGAGTCCTGAGCATGGTGGCCGTCTTCGTCCCAGCCCTCGGTCACCCGTAGGCGCACTCCAGGCCACATGTTCATCACCGCAATGGCCAGCGCGTTCACCCGCTCTTTACAACGCTGGCGGGGAATAAAGGAGTCAGTCTCCTCACTACCGCTACCATCATCGTGGGGGCAAAAGGGACCTGAACGAGAAAGTCAATTCTTTTGTTTTCCCAGCCCCACTCCACCCACTCCCAGCTTTCGAATCTCCTGGGGAAATGGGAATCTGAATAGGTGTCAATTAATGGTGCAGATAAGTCGCCAATCATCACTCTCCTTCCAGAGCATCCTTGGGGAACTGCGGGGTCACCTCGGAAGTTGAGATGGGGCTCCTACACCTAGCTCTTTTTCCACTTTTAATGCCCATTCCTCTTCCCTACTCATTCTGGGATCTCGGCTCAGTTTGGGAGAGGGCGACGGAAGCTTGGTTAGGGAAGGTTTGAGCAGACTGCCTCCCAGAGAGGAGCCCCTGTTTGAGCCTGGCCCCCGCCCCAAGCCCCAGCTGCCCTCCCTTTGCCTGATTCATCTTTTGTTTTGTTGCCTTCCCTGGCACTGGGCATCGTTTCCTTCCTTCCTTCCTTCCTCCTCCTCCTTTCGGCTACTAGTATTAACCCCTTCGTGGTGAGAGTGCCCCCCACAGAGGTGCCCAAGAGGAGTCGTGCAGGATCAAGACTTCTGGAAAAAGGGTTGGGGTGGCGGGGGCTGCGCGAAGTACAATGGCCATTCTCCGGGATGACTTAACCGAGCGAGAATCCCGGGCCGAGGCCGGGGACGCGCCCGGGAGAAGCGGACTCAGCAGCTCCATCCACAAAGGCGCTTTTCAACCACCCCGGCGCAGGGAGAGGAAAGGGCAGAAAGCCGCGCCCCCCATGCGTGCTCCAGCCCGCTGGGTCCCCTCCCCCAGCGCGGGCAGCCTTCCCTGTTCCAGCTCAGGCTCTGCCAGCCCTGGAAGCCCCAGTCTCTTCATCTCTATTCTAGACGCAGCCCAGAAAATAGCGGGAGTAGCACCTGCGATTAACTGGAGCTGCCCTAGCGCGGATCTGGGGGGCCCCCTACAGGGTGGGAGTGGAGAGGAGGAAAAGCAGCCGCGCTGGAAGCCTGCACCCGGGGGAGTGAGACCAAGGTTATCTCAGCTGCTCCAGTCTGGGAGCCGGAGACCTTGGCGCGCACCATAGGACCGACACGGTGGGAGATGGGCGCAGAGAGGATAGCTACCTTGGGGCGGGGGCCAGTTCTCCCCCCTCCGACTTTTCACCTCAGATTTGATTTTCTCCTATGTGTCAGAGGGACTCTTTCCCCCTGCTCTCCTTCCCAGTCTTCTCTACACCTCCGCAGGGTTTGAGAGGAGGGGAGAGGAAGACAGGAAAAGTGGTAACTCCTTCCAACTTTTTGTCATTTTGTCCCCTGAGGAGGCCCTGAGGCCTTGACCTGCGGGGGCAGCAGTCCAGTGCAGGCCAACTCAATGGAGGCCTTTTGCAGCCAGGGTGTGGGAGATAAGCAGGGCTGAGGGGGTTCCCAGGCCTGTCAGAGCCCTTCTAGGTCTGTCCCTGGTTCTGCCCCCTCTGCTGCAGGTGGCAGTCAGAGGAGAGGGCCACAGTATTCCATGATCAAGAAGGGAAGGAGTGTCTCCTTCCCAATCTCTGGATAGGAGAAAGTATTCAGGGCAGAAATAGGAAGGAATTCTTTATCCCCTGGACAGGTCTTCCTAACAAAGTAACCTGGAAAACTATTGCAATTAATCAGAGGAAATCCGTACCCCTCCCTCTCCCCCTACCTCCCACTCTGTACACAATTAGGTGGTGTAATGGAAAGTGTAAAGGACTGAGAATCAGGAGTCCTGAATTCTGGTCCCAGCCATTCCACTAATTAGTTTTAAGACTTTGATTAAATCGTTTTTCCTCCTGGGACCCAGCTCTCAGCTGTGAAATGGGCGGTGGGGGGTGGGGTAGCTGGGTGGAAGAATGTGGTCTCCAAGTTTCCTTCCAGTTCTGACATTTGAGATCACTGGCCAGAGGTGGTCCTTCCCTGCCAAAGCATTGCTCACCTCACCTTAGGTTGCTTAGGTGCTAGTCTGCAGCAGATGCTCAATACATGGTAGTTGAATTCATTTTAATTCTTTAATTCCAAGGAAAGCCCCTGAGCTAAACTGAGCTTGAGGGATGCCAGGAACCCTTTGATTCTCAGATGGCCCATCTGTTCTTGCCAGTGAGGACTGTTTTTCAGCCCTAAGACAATCGGTTAGGCTTTAGAATAGCCTTGTCCTAGTTCTAGACACCTTCCCCATGCCAAACACAATTCTTGCCCAGCCCCTCCTCAGGTAGATGACCTGGTGACAACCCTTGGCCACCCCTTTCCCAGCCCCCTTCAGTCTCTTTGGCCCACAGAGCTTTACCACAATCAGGTCAGGAGCCAGGCTAAGGGGAGAGCTTTCTGTCTGCTGCCCAGGCAGCTCCTGGCCCCCAGCTCACCCCAGCCCTTCCTGCCTGGCTCGGTAGCTGACCCCCGGTCCACGCCTCAGCCATTTCCCGTCTCGCCTGCCGCCATCCTCCTTTCCCCGCCCTCTCTGTCTCCCAGCTTCACTCTCACTAGTCCCTCCTCCCCCTCCTGCCTCTCCTTGTTGAGATTCCTCCTGGTCACTCAGTCCAGCCTGCAGAGGCTTTTCTAGGGGTGGGGTGCAGTGGGGAAGGTGTGAGATTAAGGTCTCTATGGATGAAGCCCAGCTCACCCTCCCAGGCTGCCACAGCAAAACAGAGCTGGTGGTGGTTCCCTAGCACAGGTGGGTAAAGGCCCTCCTTACCTCCGTCATCAGGCGGTCTGCGCCACTGTTCTCCTCATCCTTGAAGATGATGTCGGGGTTGTAGTTGGGCACCAGGTCCCGGAAGCGCTCGGAGCCCCGTGCCACCCTGCCCTCGGCCGGCCCACTGGCACCCAGGGTCCGCTCGGGCACACTGGGCACAAATTGCTTGTAGAGCAGCGGCACCAGCTGCTTGCGCACGTAGCGTCGCCGGCCAACGGGTCCCCGGCCGGGCCCGCAGCTCTGGGCCGGTAGCGCCAGAAGTGCTAAGCAGCACAGGGGCACCAGACTGGCCGGCAGCGCCATGGATGCTGCGGACTCGGGTCAAACGGGAACGTTCTTGTCCTGACTAGCTGGCCCGTCAGTTGGGCATTTCCCCAGGCACCAGAGAGCGCAGCAGGCAGAGCTGCCCCCAGGGTGCCCTAGAGCGCCTGTGGCTCTGCGCACCTGGTTGCTGCTAGCTCTGCCTACATGTCCCCGGGGGGTCTGGAACCTGCTACTGACGGGCCATCATAGCAGGGAAGGGGGGTCGTGGGTGAGTGCCAGCCCCGCCTGGCTCGGCCGCCCGGTTCCTGCGCTGCCAGAACGCCCGGACTCCGCCTTAAGTGGCCCCTGGCCCCGCCCCCCGCCCTTCTCCCAGGACCGTCCCGCCCCCTCCCACCCGGGCGGGGGCTCTAGCCGGTCACCGCTGGTCCATTTCGCGACTGAAGTGTGTCCCATCCTGGAACCCAGGCAGGCACCTGCCTAGGAAATCCTAGTAGCTTTACAGTCCGCTGCTGCCTGGATAAGCATCCCTCTACCTCCAAGCCTAGGCTTGGCACCAAACCACCCTCCTCTGATACTTAAATTGGGTCTTTGCTTTCACAGAGCCTCCTGGCAGCCAATGTCCTCTGCTATCATCCAGAAAGTATGGGTTCCAGTTTCTGCCCAAGGCCAGCCAAGCCCTTTGGGCATACAACCCTTTTCCCTGGCCCTCCTCAAAGCCCCCCCACTTCCATTCCCCCTCACTGGCAGTAACCAGGTCTGTAAGGGGTGGGTCCCAGGGGACTATTTTTCCTGGTACCTTTGCAGCCTTCTGCTGGGTGCTTCCCTGGGAATGAGGAACAGAACTTCATAGCTCTAGTCTGGCTTAGGACTTCAAAATTTGTCCCCCCTTTTCCTTGCCAGACACCAAACAGCTGCCTCTTTTCAAATGAGTAACTTGTCAACTGGAAGCTGCTGGAGGGCAGTGGGTACTTAGAGTTGTAGTCTCTAATAGGCTAATGATTGCTTCACTTTACCTCCCATATAGGCACCTCTAGCCTTAGCCCTCTCTGGACCCTGTGGGGCTCAGCTTCTGGCTGTTCAGTTCTCATCTCAGAAGTTTGAGCCTGCAACCCCTCACCCACAATCTACTATTGTTTAGAAATCACTTTCTCTGAAAATCCTTCCCCAGTGTCCTGACACTGCCCACCCATTACCTTGAGAAACAGTCATTAACTGCTACCCATTGTGTATGATATCAGAATTATCACCCTTACTAGACAAAGCAATTCCTAAACTTGTATATTATGTAACTCTGTGGCTAACTTAAGTGCCTGGCCAGCAAGTATATGTGACAGCTACACTTTTTCTGCATTCCATGCTTGCCCCTTACTCAGCTCCATGACTAGCATTTGCAGCAACTTGTGTACATTAGATAAAAGCACCCGTTCCTCAAGACACCTGGCATTTGCAATAAAAGTATGAGATTATATGGTGAATGGTGCTCCTAGACATTGTGCAACGCACAATCTGCATAACCCTAAACAGAAACTTTGCCCCTACCCCCAACATAGCAGGGGGGCTTGCACAGTATTCTAGGCACTGGTAGCCTCTGGAAAGAACTTTGGTTTTTCTCTGAGGAAGGAATCACGATCCTTGTCAGCCAGCCACGTCTTCTTTTACTCTATATCCAATAGCCAAGTCAGAGAGGACAGGGCTGAGGGTGTATGTGTATATAGAGGGAGGTTATCCTATTCCTAAATCTGTGCCCACCTACTCCCAAAAACCAAGGCACAGAAACAAGGCCATGGGCATAAGGAAGAGCCAGGGGACAGCCAGTTTTAAACAAGGCTAAGGGAGGAGAAGCCTCCCACTGCCTAATTTTATGGCCTAACACCACCCAAGTCCCCAAAGGACACTTAAGAATGCAGATGGAGGGGAAGGGAATGGATAGTGGGCAGGACCAACACCTCTGTTTCTGACAGCTGGTAAACTCAGGATTGGTGAGAGTAAGGCTGTACAAATAGACACAGAGACAGGCCCTTTAAAAAACCCTGGGATTAACTTTATTGCTGATGGCTGTGGCCTCTTCCTCCCTATGCCCTCATTTCTCCAGTGGTCCAAAGCTCCCTCAGGATAGCACAGTGCTTTAGGCTCTGTTGGGCCAGAGGCAAGGGAGACAATCTGCCTCCCAAGTCTGCCCCTGGCTCAGTCCCTCCCCTGTCCCCACCCCACCCTATTGCACATCACATCATGTAAACATGGTTATGGGCATGGCCTGAACAGCAGTGAGGCAGATTGATGTGTAAACAGATTTGGGACCAGGAGCCAGACCCAGTCACCCAGCGCCACCCCATGCTGAGACCCACAGTTAAATCTGGAAAAGCAGGGGGGCCTGGTCCCAAACTCTGGCTCAGATTATTAAACAGTGCAAATGGCTCAGCTCCCCTCTACCACCCAGCCTCGCAGATTCCAGGTCCTGATTCCAGATTCCAGATTCCAGATTCCAGGTTCCAGATTCCAGATTCCAGGTCCCCCCCAACCCCCGGGCACCCTTCCAGGCCTGGGCAGCAGATGGTGTCCAGTTTTCTCTCTCCCACCCTTAGCTGGAGGTCACTGGTGCTGAGTCTTCCTAGATGCTTGGGGGAAACCAGAGACAGGCAATGGCAGTCTGTCCAGCCCTGGAGAAGAGAAGTGGGCAATCAAAAGCAGGAGATAGGTCCAGTCCTCAGGGATAAGAACCCAGCCACAAAAGGGGAAGATGAGGTATGTTTCAAAGGGGACAGCACGCCATCTCCTCTGCTGGGATGACCACTGTTCCAAAGGGCTCCGCCTCACAACCACCCCACCAGCCTGCCCACTCCCTCTCACCAAAGGCCCGGATGAGCTCTGCCCGCACAGCTGCGGTGAAGGTCTTCACCAGACAGAGAGTGGTGAGGCCCGCAAAGGCTGCATTGTAGAGGAACACGATGTAGAAATTGCCCAGCCAGTTGAAGCGTCCAAAGTCACCCAGCAGGTCAAAGCGAGTGAGCCCTAAAGTATAAAAGGCCAGTTGGGGAGGTGGGCTCCCTAGCTCCTCCCCGGCTCAGAGCCCAGCTTTCTGCTGCCTTCTGGTGGCCACATGTCAACACTACAACCAATGGGTTGGCTTCTCCTCTGCATTTATTATTCCCGCATCCTAAGCTCCGTCTCAGGGCCAGTTCAGGGTTGTTGAAGAAGGTGTCAGCAGCTAGGCTCACTTCAACTTTCTGACAGTTTGGCATCTCCTCCAATGATGTCCTGAGAAGTTCACTGGACCCATTACTTTTTCCTGGGCCAGGAACCTACAGGCTGATCACCAAATGTTTTTTAGTAGACAGAGCAGTGTGGAGGCTAAGAGCTCAGGCTATGATCAGGCTGACTTGGTTCACATCCAAACTCCACCCCTAACTGTGTGATGTGGAGCAAATTCCTCAAATATCAGTGCCTCCGTTTCCTTAACTGTAAAGTAGGGAAAACAATAGGACTGTGAGCAGGAACTGAAACACACATAAAGCACCACATGTGCCAGGCATTATGCACACACTTATTGAGTGCTTAATAATAATGTCATCAAATAATATAGATCAAAACTCTGGGAACATCCCCTTAAAAAAAAAATTCCCCTAACTGCATCCAATCTAAAGGACCCACAAGCCTAGTTTCCTACTTTTTCCCATGGCAGAAGTACAAATGGTATGGGGAAAGAATATGAACTGAAGAACTGAAGAGAACCAATGTAAATACTAAATCATTTCTGATACATGGACGATGATGTGGGGGGATTACCCATAGGCCCACACTACCTTGGGTGAACTAGTTACACTTTTGAACATTTTTACCAGGTAATTCTAGATCATAGCTTTAAAGATAGGAGAAGGACAGAGTGCATTTTTTGAGGTCCCAGTGTTTGAGAAAGCACTGGGACTGGGGTTTAGGAGAGAAGGGCTCTAGCCTGCCTTGGCCTTGCCTCAAACTAGCTGTATAACTGGGTAAATCAGTTACTTTCTCTGTTTCTCATCTCTAAAATGTGAATGTTTGTTAGATGATCAAGCCCAAAGGAAGATGTAGGGAAAAGTGGTATTTCTCTACCAAAAAAATGGAAGTAAATGTGGGAGGCCGTGTGGGGATATAGCAAATGGAGAAAGTATGAGCTTTGAAGCAACACTACTCTGAAGCTCAGCACAGGCATTTCACAGAGCCTCAGTTTCTCCATCCGAGTAATGGGGATAATACCGCCTCATAGGTTTGTTGTGGGAATCAGAAAGAACATATATATATATATACAGTGCCTTTTTAGCACCAGAAGTTAACTATCAAGAAAAGTGTGTTCCCTTGTCTTCTTTTGCTACTTACCCAGGGTTCGTGAGAAGACGGGAAGTGCTGAGCTTAGGACCAGGAGACAGACACAGTTCCCAATGATCTGGGTGGGAGTAAGGACAGGGAAAGTGAGGGTAGCAGAACTGCCAGCCCCTTGTACCATGCATGCCCTGGGGAGGCTTCATCTAGTCCCTCCTGGCTACCTGTGTCATGGCTGTGTCATGCCATCTGGGCCGCAGGCCCCAGAAGAGTGGAGAGCTGTAGAATCCCACAACAGAGGATACCATCAGGTAACTGCCAGTGGGTTAGGGAATAACTGGCCCAGCTCCCAAGGATTAATGCCTCATCTCAAAGGGAACAGACCTCTCCCCACAGCCCTCCTTTCAAATCAAGTCTTTTCCTTCTTTCTGAACCCCAGGTTGGTGAAGACTTGCCCCTTCCCCCATTACTCCCTCCACAGCTCTGCCGGAGTCCCAGAGGAGATAGGTTCAGCAAACAGAGGCAATGGTGGGTTTCTGAAAGGATACAAGATGAGTACAACCTGAATGATGGCACCAAAGGATCCCAGCTTGGAGAATGAGACCTGGCCCAGGGAGGCATCCTGAGAGATGGAGTGGTGTCACTGTGGAACACTCCCCACCATCAGCACCACCCAGCCCCCAGCCTTTCTTCTGGCCTCAACTTCTGCCCCCTCACCCTGCCCTTCTTAGGCTTTCCCAAAAAAGACATGGCGGGAGGGCAGCTCACTACCTGCATGCCCCGGGGCATGGCAGCCTCATCGATGAGCAGCTCCAGGATGTGGATGGCCACAATGAGCACAGACAGGCCCTGGGTAAGGCAAGGTCATGGACTCTCATCCCTGCCCCAGCCCATGTTAAAAGTAGACACTCAACATCTTCTGTTTCTAATTAGCTGTGTGGGACCTCCTCCACGCTGTTGCTCAATAACAGAGCACTTCTGAGGGTTTATAAGATACACTATCTTCTCCAGGTGGAAGGATTGCAGAAAGGCTAAATAGAAAAATGAACCTCTTTCTCCAGACTGGTAAGACTTATTTTCAAGTCCAGGACATAGCAAGTGAGGGAGTTGGACTGGATTTTGACCCTTATTTTCACCCCAGAGAAAACCTGTGTAACTACTCAGTGGCCCTGTGTGACCTTAGCCAAACTCCTTAACTTCTGTTTCTTCATTTACAGAATGGGGACTGATGTTCTCAGTACAGGGCAGGATATAAAGTAGGCCCTCAGTGAAAGGCAACTACTATTACTGATGATAACCAGGTCCTTGCACCTTTTTCCTCTTCCTCAGAAGGTCTGACATGCAAAGGCCTGCAACTCCCCAGCCCACCATGGCTGGGATACCTACAGTCAGCACCAGCAAACACAGCATGGCCAAGGGATAACCCAGGTTCCGCTGCCACGCTGAAGCCTTCCGCCGCTTCTCTGTGCAGAGATGGACAGTTGTTAGCAAGGGCCTTGAATGAGGGGCTACTCTCCTTGGGGAAACCCAGGCATCCCAACCCTAGCAACCCACATACCCAGCAGGACTCTCTGTGTCTGCAGAGCCAGAACCTGTCTGTGCAGCAGCTCCATGTCCAAAGGCAGCCAGCAGGAGGTGGGATCTGAAGGCAGAGAAGATGGTCCGGCCCCCCAGTCTTGCACCCGCTGCCCAAGCCACGCCCACCATCCCAGCTGGGAAGAACCACAACTCACTGCAAATCCTGCGGGTCAGAGCTGCCTCCTCAAAGGCTGAGCAGTACAGCTGCTCCTCAAGGTCTTCTAGCAGCTGAGGGCAGGGGCAAAGGGGAAACTGACTGTCAGAAGCCCCCTGATCCCAAAGTCCCCAGGAAAACCCTGCTCACTCTAGTGCTCCACAGTCTCATTTCTTCCCTGAACCTTCATTTACCACCCATGGCCAGCAATTTTATCCAGCCCCTCCCCTGTCTTGTGTTCCACGATCATGTCTGGGGACCAGCTCCAGATGATGGGGGTGATGAATACAGGAGCAGCCAACAGAGGCTGCAAGGTGAGCACTGCACAACCAGGGCCTGTTCACTGTTTGGCTCCAGCTTTGCAGGAAGCTTGCTCTGCAGGATCAAAGGGCAAGGGGCACTACATACCCGGGGCTTGACCAGCAGCTTCCCAGTGACTGAGAACATGCGGGCGAGACCTAGTGGAGTACACACTGTGGGAACAAGAGTCAGTCACCTGCCAGACCTTTCTTTCACCATTTCCCCTATCCACTCTTCCATTCCCTGTCCTTCCACCCTGGTTGCTCTAGCCCAATAACCTTTCCCATTCCCTCCAAAACCCTGAACACTCACCCAGGAGCAGCAGGACCCCGAGGAGGGAGATACAGGAGTAGAGGTAGGGGAGGTAATACTCCCAGAGGTCTGGGATTAAAACAGAAGTATGTCAGCTAGTCTCTCCTCCTCTTACTAGAGGCTGATGGGCCTCAGAGCAAGGACACAACACAAAAGCCCACAGCGGGTTAGGCAAGTAGTGCAAATGAAGCCGACCCAGAGTCAGAAGAGGGGGTAGACTATAGCAAACTGGAGATCCAGGCCTCTCTAAGGGGCACAACCACTATTCAGTCCATCACTGGGGACTAGTGTGGCCAGATCCTCACCTTGTCAGGCACAGCCAGAAACCTGGATATTAATGTGAAACCTCCCAACTTTAACAGGTCAGCAACTGACATATATATATATGTGTGTATGTGTGTTTAGTTGAAATACAGTTCATTCACAATATTGTATTGGTTTCAGGTATACAACATAGTGAACTCACAGTTATATACATTTTTACAATTACTAAATGCTCACCATGAAAAGATATACTTACTACCTCTCAACATACAAAGATATTACAATATTATGTTCCCTATACTATGCTTTTCATATACATTTTTTAATCACTAAATGAGCTCAATGGAACATTTCTGCCAGTGGGATTTGGCCTGAAGTCCATCAGTTAGAAACTTGGGTCTAAGGCAGAGTCCCAACCTTCTCCACTTTGAGGGACACAGTTGTTCCAGGCAGAACATCAGCCAACTGAAGAGTCACCCGGCCTGGAGGGTGGGAGGAAGCTGGCGCTCTCACCATAGAGTGACTCTCTGCTGGTCTTGTCATTGTCCACAATGGCAGACGCCACCCACACCATGCCCAGCACCAGCAGAGTGAGAAGCATCAATATCACCACCGTCTCGTAGACCCGGCCCAGGACACCCTACAGGAGGAGGCAGCAGGTGAGAGGAGGAGGGCATGGGTGTCCACACAAGGGCGGAGTGGGGAAGAGAAGAGACAGATGGCAGATGGCAGCCAGGCTGGAGGAACCAGGGAGGACTGGGTTCCCGAGACAGGGAAGGGCATTTCTCTCTTATTCTACTAAGTCACTCTATCCTCCTACCCCACAGTCTGGAGCCATTCCCTATACTGGATCTTCATTTGCAGCCCCCTCCCCAGATTCCTTCACCATCCTTGTTTTGCCCTGGAAGGCTCCCCCCGAGGCCTGCATCACACAAGCTCTTTGCCCTCTGGTTTCCTGTTCAGCTTGGGAAGGCCCAGCAGGGCAGTGGAAGGTAGGAAGAGGGAGAGGGCAGGGTATTTTTGCTGTGTTCCCTTCTGTCTTTGGCATCATCATTTTGGCAGTGGCTGCAACACTAAGACAACAGCTCCTCTGCTGGGTGGCCACATCTCTCCAGCTTCAACTATCAGTGGGTTCCAGAAACTATTTCTTCCCTTGGATCCCACAGGCTTAGGGGTGGTAATGACTTCCTGCTATTCTAGTGCCTCAAATTCCTTTTGGTCTTCTTAACTCTGACTAAATCTCTGCAAATAGTACCTTCATTAAAATCTTCAGCTGAACCATCTGACTGGAATTCTGCTTTGTGCCTGAATTGATTAATATACCCCCCACTCACCCTTCTGGAGCCAGCGAAGCCCTCAGATTCAGTGAAGAAGTATGCAAAGGGCATGAGGAAGATGAGGGACAGGTTGGAGAAGAGAAAAACAAGGTTCCAGAGGCCTAGAGCAAAAAAGGAAAAGCAGAGCAGGTCAGCAAGGTGGGGGAGGGCTTGACCCACTGGGGACTGAACATGCGGAGGGAGAGGGTCAGGGACAGGTGCTATATGACTGATTCACCCAAGGCTGTTGGCGTCTGCCTGACTGGATCTGCTCCCTAACCCTACCCCATGCTGCAACTAGGAGCCACACACCATGGATGAGGGAGCCGTTGAGCCACTGGATGTAGTAGTTCCGAGGCAGTAAGAGCAGCACCTCATTGCTGAGGATGGAGAACGGCAGGAGCAGGACGGCACCCAGGGCGACCGCCAGCGTGAAGGTGCAGAGCTCGAGCCTGGGCAGAGGAGAAGTAGTGACCTTGCTTAGCTCAGACACTCACTCTCCTGGGCCCAAGAAGCCCCATGCCTCCCTGCAGGTACCTGTGGCTTTTCCTGGAAGCAGCTATAGCAGGACAAACCTAGGAAAGGGCTGTCTAGTTGGGGGTCTACCCATTGCTCCCAACCCCAGCCCTAGCTCTCCCCTCCAGGGAAACCTTGACGCATGGGATAGGCACACTTCAGGCATTCATGGGAACCTGGTCACCTGCTATGTCACTTGCTCAGACTGTCCCCAGGAATGTGATCCTCCCACACATGCCCATAGGGTATGCCAGGCATGAGGCCACGCTAAGGGGCCTGGCTTCGCTTCTCTGCTCAGTGATGTGGATTTCTGAGCTTGCCTTCCTCGGCTTGGATAGGAGCAGGGTCACCCTATATGGCTATGCCCTAAACAAGGGCACCATGGCAAAGGGGGAAATGGGGGAGCTGAAATCCAGCTTCAGAGTCAAACGCTGTATTAGCTGAAAAGAAGGGACACTTTTATCTAGTTGGTCCATCAAGGGATCAGGGTTGGCTTCTTTTAATTTGTTGACCCAGAGGGGTCATCTCTATATTTTTCTCTGCATATGCTAGTGAATACTAACAGCCTGGAGTAAGAGCCATCCTCTCAGAAACAATCATGCCCTGCCCTCGGGATGCTACCTTCCCCATCCCCTGCTCTGGTTTCCATCCCCACCCCACTCCTTTCCTAATGGCCGTGGGGAGGTGAAGCCAAGCTGGGGCCATTTCCGGTGACTCAGGCCCCAGCTGACAGTTCCTGGCCAAGAGGCTCCCAGAAGCTCCTTGCTTAACCAGAGAGACAGGAACAGCAGCTTTTCCAAGCATCCCCAAGGTGGCATAAAGCCAGAAGACAGAAATGGGGTGAAGCAGAAACTCTCTCTTCACTGTGTGACACCCTACTCTCCTCTTGGCTCCAGGGGCCTCACTAGATACCAGTTTCTAAAGGCTACTAGTACCAGGTGCTGAGGCAGCAATACTTACACAATCTTGTTGACGGTGGCATCTTCATCATCCACTACAAGAGACAGAGCGATGGGCAAGAGGCAGGACATCAGTGGATAGCTCTGGGAGCCCTGTGTTTCAATGTACCCTCCTGCACCCTCAAAGGAGCTGGGCCCAAAGAGGCAGAACTGGACAGGAGGCTCTGGACGAGCTCACATTATGAATACCACAACCCAGTTTCTGGTCAAGGTGGCATCTTAAAGATGAGTGGTCCCAGGTGGAGAGAGTATAGGCCAGAAATTCCCCCATTTCCATCCCTCCCCATGATCTCTCCCATCATGGGTTCCTCTTTGTAAGCTGAAAGTACAATAAACAACTGGTCTGTGTGAGGTTGGTTACATCAGTGGCTGGGTACAGCAAAAGGAAATGAGGGGAGGAAGAGGGGGAGATTCACAGAGAAAGTCCTCAGGGGAATTACACTAAAGAGTAGCTGCCCTTTTGGGTGGGGCCTCATGAAGCCATCCAAAGGGAAGGAAAGGCTAGGGCCAGAACAGGATGATCTGGACAGGCTGGGGCTAGCAATAACTGAGGCCAGTGTGTCCCCCCAGTCACACAATGCCTACAAGAAGGAAAGCTCCAATCTGAACACACTTTGTAAAGAGAAAGGCCACCATCACCATGTCCTGGGGCACGAGTGGTCAGGGAAGTCTCTGGCTTGGGTGCGAGAGCACTAGGAGAGGAGATGCCAGAGCTTGTACCCACTATAACATTCACCCTGCAGCTGCCCACTTTAGGTTCACAGAAGGCTTTGCATTAAGCATCTCATTTGGTGCATACAGTGTCAATGGACTATGTAGAGACTGGTAGGCCCATTTTGCAGAGGGTGAAACTGAGGGTCAGAAAAGTTACATGATTTGTCTACTGGCCTTTTTAGTTGCAGACACCTCCATAGACTTTTCACTATACCACCTTGCCCATGCTGCAGAAGAAGAGAGGCAGAGGAGGCAAGGTCTCCAGAATAGCCACCTCTTCTTTCCCAGCAGGCACTACAGGCTCATTCCCCTGAGGCTGGGCCTATGGTAACTGGCAGAGGGCTGGCAGAAGGGAGGAAGTCACAGGTACCTGTAGTGAACTCAGCAGGCTTCTTGAAGTGGGTTAGGGCGATGTGGCAGAGGATGTAGAGTGTCGCAAACAGAAGTGTTGAGATCTGTGGCAGAGTGTGAGCTAGAATGAGAAGCTCTAATCCCCAGCACATTCCAGAGTCCCCGTGGCCTCTCTGCTAATTCCATGGGGTCACTACCCCAAAATGAGGCCCCATACTTCAAGGGATTCCACTTTTTCTCCCAGGTAGTTCCTTCTGGTCAGAGCTCCAGGGGCCTCTAAGAAGCCCTAGGGTCCTCTAAGAAGCATCAGACTATCTAAGAAGCACCAGGGGCTTCCCCATGCACCTGGGGAAACAGCCCCATGGCAAGACCCATGAGGGTTTTCTGGGAGAAAATAGCTTCAGCGGAACCCTGGCTGGTAAATGGGCAGAGAAAACTCCTAGAGATACACATGTACACACAGATGAAATGGGCCGCCAAACCAGAGGGAGTTTAATCCTAGCACATTATTAGAAAGGGAAGCAGGTTTGAGGGTAGGAAGGAGATGTCTGCATTGTCCTGGCATGCTACTTGCCTGCTCCCCCACCCCTCCACTGCCACCTTGATGCAAGCTCCAGGAGAGAATAATTAGGAACCATATTCCTAGACCAAGTCAGAACTTCTACTCTGTTTATTCAAGGGCTCTGAAAGATCCCATTTGCTCTGGACCAAATCAGATCTTCATTTAATCCCAGGCCCCTAATCGTAGGCTTAATTGGGACCCAACATTTACAATTTCTAGAGCCAGCATCAGCCCCTTTAAAAGCTGTCAATCCTGGGTCCGTACATCAAGTGACTTACAACTCCAGGGCCTCTCAGGTCCTCTCCCATGCCCTTAAGTGATTGGCCCTCCAGTCATATAATTGACAGTTATGGCAGGACCTGGCCAGGTCACTCTGCACATGCATGCACCCCTACCCTACCCCAAGTAAGCTACTGTTGCTCAGGGAAGGAGCCACTGGTGAGCTTGGCTTCATAATCAGGGAGCCAGAGTCTTGAGGAGAGATGTTATTACATGAAGTAGGGCAAGGAGGCAGGAGCAGTCTTGTGGGTTCTCTAGTCCCATGAGGAGCTGATCCTACAGGGTATCTGCATACAGCTATCTATACAAGGGGAGAAGAAGTCAGAAACCCCAGAAGAGCCATGGGTCTAAGGTAAAATCGTACCTTTTAACATTAGGGAAGCCAAGTGGAATGAGCCACTCAGATTGTAACTCCAAGTTTTTACTGCTTAGTGCTCTGCCCTGGGCTTGCATAATAGCCAGGAAGGTGGGAGGGCTCAAAAGGTCAGGCTGGAGTTCCACGCAGTTCCAGCAGAGGCTAGGTCATTCTCTAGAGCAGAGGATGGGAGCCAGGTGGGGGAGGTAAGAGAAGCCTGCTGCACATGGCCAGGACTGATATCCTCAGCTAATGGCACTAAAGAAATGGGGGAGACATCCAGGAGGCTGCTCTCTGTCCAAGGTCTCATCCCTCCCTGTTCTTCAGAAATGTGGCCCTGCACTGTTTCAAGGCCTGGGCATGCCTCCATGTTATGCCCAACTCCACCATGTGGGACTATCCAGTAAGGAACATACAAGGAAGGCTTCCTGAAAGCAGACCCGGAGTTCCACACATGGCCTGAATATACCCCCTACTTTTTAGTCCTCACAGATAAGACCAGACCTAGTTCCGTCATGGCTCACTTTACCCCTCCTCCAGTCTGAGGCTGCCCAGATCAGACTAGAGCTTAGACTTCTCTTCTTCCAAACCTTTCCCCTTTCCTTTCCACAGAGTATTTGCGGGTGAGGATTACTCTGGGGAGCTCCAAGGAAGGACACAGAGGAGGGATGAGAAATGAAAGCAGGCCCTAAGAAGATGGGGCTCGCTAAGCCCGCTGGATGCCCACAGTCCAGAAGTGAGGAGCCCACTGCTGTGTGGCAGGTTCAGCTGTTGGCTGTAGGTGGCAGTGAAAGAGTAGGGACTGGCAGCTGGGTGCCCACTGGAGCACTGGGAGTAAATACTCACAGGGAAAATCCCTGCATGGTTGGGAAGCTAGGAACCTCAGCTTGCAGGGTTTCTAACAAACACTAATACGAGGAAAAGTAGGGGAAACTTTAGTTGTTCTTCATCTCAACAGAGTAGAATCCATCCCAGAAAAAGTGGGAGACCCACCAAAGTCCCTGGTTCCTCTGGCCTGCCATCCCTACACCTCCCAAGGCTTTGTTGCAATCTAGCTCAGTGTTTGGACATTTCATCAAACATCAGTTGGGTTTGAGGGGTAAATGCAAATAAGCCCTCCCCAGTGAAGCCCATCCTCAGATTACCCGACCAAAATCGATAGACTTACCAGACTCTCAGACACACGAAGACCCACTCCCAGAACACCGGAGAGGGTGAGAGACCGGTGGGTGGGCGGGGGAAGGGGCGGGTAAAGCGGAGGAACGGAAACCAACCGGCTTTGTTTATCTCGCAATTACCCAGCTGATCTGATCTGGAGGTTCACCAGCCGGGCACCGGTCCTTCTGGTAGGACCGAGGCCCTCCGTCGCTCACCCCTGTTCCAACCAGGGTCTGACGTCTCTCTGAGCCCAGGAGGTCGCACTCCGACCCGAATTTCTCCCTCTCCCGCCACACCCGTGCTTCGTCGCGCACTCACAATGCACTCGCGGACCCGCTCGTGGAATAGCTGCTCTCTCACGGATAGCACTTCGTAGTCAGCTGCTTCCATACTCTGCTCAGCATGACTGGGGCGAGGGTGTCTCCGGGCCCGGGGAGGACGAGCGGGGATAAAGCCGCCGCCGCCAAACACCCGGACCCAGCCCAGGAGCCTTTCCTCGCAGCCTGCGACGCAAACTTAAGGTAACCTGGGGCTCAGATTCAGTGGCCGGGACGCCCCGCCCTTAAAGGGGCTAGGCAAAGGGCCCCGGGGGGCGGGGGGGCCTCTGCTCCCTCCCCTTTAAGGTCGGGCCTCCGTCACGTTTCAACGCAAACACCAGGCACCCAGCTCGCTACTAGGAAGCGCGGGCCTGGGTTCCATCCGAGAGACTGATGACACAAGAGATGGGCGGTTTCCTTCCAGGGAGCGGAACTCATTGGCTCCTAGGGAGCTGCCGCTCAGCACCAGAGGAACACTGATAGGCTTGCCCTTGGAAGGAGGCGGGACCTTTGGGGCTTACCACTGCTCATTTCTAAAACTGGGCAACGGTCTTGCTCACCTCCTGCTGTTGAGAAGAAACTATCTCAGCATTTTAGTGGCAAGCAAGACTTTAGTTTGGCCTTGGTTAAATGAACCTTTTGGACCAGGTCAGTCAGATAGGATGTGAGAGCACCATGGCGTTCTGAAAGGTACCGCTGATCAGTAATCCAAGGCCTGTAGCCCCATTTTATGAAAGTGTGTTTCCGTTGGGGTGGGGGACCCTCCGCCGCCAGGAGTTTTCAGTCACTTTTGTGGAAGTCCTAGTGCGTGCTTGAGCAAATAATAAAGAAAACTGGATAGCGAACTACAGAAATATCCTTCTGTAACGTTGTGAGGAAATGCCCACAGAGGATCATTGCTGAGTAGGGCTGAGTCAAACATTAGCTGACCGCCTACTATGTGCCACTCATTTTATAGACTTTATCTCATTTTAACACCTTTTTAACCTTCCTCTGAAGGTTGTTGTGATTAGCATTTTAGAGATTAGAAAATAGTGAGAGGTTGTCAGGTGCCCAAAGTCACACAATTAAGGAATGCCAGTTACTTCCTAAGACGTTGGTATATGTACTGTTTGGAAGTGCCACGTCCATGGAGTTGAACCCTTTCTCTAATTAGAAAAGTACAAGGATATTCAAAAGGCGGGCTGAGTTTTGCAAAACACCCCACTAAACAATAAGAGCCCAATTCTAAAGGACTAGACTGAACCCAGTGACTATCTGAGCAAGAGTCAGGGGCCAGAATTTACAACTGAGTTTTGTACCCGTGTAACTTCTCAGGGGCAAGGTATTTTATTTATTTATTTATTTATTTATTTATTTTTACAATTTATTTTATTTTAGTATCATTAACCTACAATTACATGAGCAATATTGTGATGATTAAACTACCTCCTTCATCAAGTCCCCCCCACCAACCCTATTACAGTCACTGTCCATCAGTGTAGTGAGATGAGAATCACTACTTGTCTTCTCTGAGCTGTACAGTCCCCCCCGTGCCCCCCCACCCTATGTCTGCCAATCGTAATGCCCCTTTTACCCTCTTATCCCTCCCTTCTCACCCATCTCCCCAGTCCCTTTCCCTTTGGTAACTGTTAGTCCATTC
>JAQQAC010003639.1:5743252-5768768 GCA_029783875.1 Phataginus tricuspis | reverse complement strand
TGGCTTATTTCACTGAGCATAATACCCTCCAGCTCCATCCATGTTGTTGCAAATGGTAGGATTTGTTTTTTTCTTATGGCTGCGTAATATTCCATTGTGTATATGTACCACATCTTCTTAATCCATTCATCTACTGATGGGCACTTAGGCTGCTTCCATTTCTGGGCTATTGTAAATAGTGCTGCAATAAACATAGGGGTGCATCTGTCTTTCTCAAACTGGGCTGCTGCATTCTTGGGGTAAATTCCTAGGAGTGGGATTCCTGGGTCACATGGTATTTCTATTTTGAGTTTTTTGAGGAACCTCCATACTGCTTTCCACAATGGTTGAACTAATTTGCATTCCCACCAGCAATGTAGGAGGGTTCCCCTCTCTCCACGTCCTCGCCAACATTTGTTGTTGTTTGTGTTTTGGATGTTGGCCATCCTCACTGGTGTGAGGTGATATCTCATTGTGGTTTTAATTTGCATTTCTCTGATGATTAGCGATGTGGAGCATTTTTTCATGTGCCTGTTGGCCATCTGAATTTCTTCTTTAGAGAAGTGTCTATTCATGTCCTCTGCCCATTTCTTAATTGAGTTATTTGCTTTTTGTTTGTTAAGGTGCGTGAGTTCTTTATATATTTTGGATGTCAACCCCTTATCAGATACATCATTTATGAATATATTTTCCCATATTGTAGGATGTCTTTTTGTTCTACTAATGGTGTCCTTTGCTGTACAGAAGGTTTTCAACTTGATATAGTCCCATTTGTTCATTTTTGCTTTTGTTTTCCTGGGGCAAGGTATTTTTATCTTATTTCTGTTTCCTCAGTTATTTGCAGTAGGACCTTGGGGAATAAAAAGAATATACTTTTATATATGTATATTTACACACAGATACATAGGTACACATACTTGTCTTTGGTGATAGCAAGATAATGAGAGACCCTGAAGAGCTGATTTCTCTCTTAGCAGTCAAGCTTGGAGTGAACAGAACTCCAACAGGGAGAATGGGTAGAGAGGGTTACAAAGAGAAGTTAGCTGGCTAGGTCCTTGGCTCTTCTGCAAGGAAAGAAAGGAGAACACGGGGAGGTGGCTTAGACGTGTTGAGTATGTTTTAGGAATAAACATGCTGTATTTTGTTTGGTGTTTTTAACATATTTGAACGAACACAAATCAGGAATTGACACCTTAAAGATTTATATTAAATAAAAGATCCGGCAAAGCTGGGCAACAAGGACCTATGTTTCTATGGAATACTCCTGTGTTCCACAGCCCCTATCACATGGGTAAGCACTTAAGCCTCAAGAGTTTTTCCATTTACATTGTCTGCCCAGCTGTGCATTTGAATTTGTGCCCTGTGAATTAGCACCTCTCTGCTGCTTCAGCTTGGCACCATCCTCACTTGGCCTTTGGTCAGTTCCTGGTAGACCCTGCCAAGTTCCTTCCTTTCTCAGGGCTCTACCTTGCTGTTTCCTCTGCCCTGAAGAGCTCTCCCCTTCTGCTGCTCCTTCCCCCACTTTTGGCTGGTTGCTAGCTCCTTCATGTTTTGTTTTGTTTTTAATAATTTATTTTGGTATCATTAATCTACAATTACATGTGCAATATTATAGTTATTAAACTACCCCCTTCATCAGGTCCCCCCCACCAACCCCATTACAGTCACTGTCCATCAGCGTAGTGAGATGCTATAGAATCACTACTTGTCTTCTCTGAATTTTACAGCCCTCCCCGTGTCCCCCCCCAACATTACATCTGCTAATCATAATGCCCCTTTTTCCCCCTTGTCCCTCCCTTCCCACCCATCTTCCCCAGTCCCTTTCCCTTTGGTAACTATTAGTCTGTTCTTAGGTTTTGTGAGTCTGCTGCTGTTTTGTTCTTTCAGTTTTTTTCTTTGTTCTTATACTCCACATATGAGTGAAATCATTTGATACTTGTCTTTTTCGGCTTGGCTTATTTCACTGAGCATAATACCATCTAGCTCCATCCATGTTGTTGCAAATGGAAGGATTTGTTTTCTTCTAATGGCTGAATAATATTCCATTGTGTATATGTACCACATCTTCTTTATCCATTCATCTACTGATGGACACTTAGGTTGCTTCCATTTCTTGGATATTGTAAATAATTCTGTGATAAACATAGGGGTGCATCTGTCTTTTTCAAACTGGGCTGCTGCATTCTTAGGGTAAATTCCTAGGGTGGAATTCCTGGGTCAAATGGTATTTCTATTTTGAGTTTTTTGAGGAACCTCCATACTGCTTCCCACAATGGTTGAACTAATTTGCATTCCCTTTTCTCCACATCCTCGCCAACATTTGTTGTTGTTTGTGTTTTGGATGTTGGCCATTCTCACTGGTGTGAGGTGATATCTCATTGTGGTTTTAATCTGCATTTCTCTGATGATTAGCGATGTGGAGCATCTTTTCATGTGCCTGTTGGCCATCTGAATTTCTTCTTTGAAGAAGTGTCTATTCATGTCCTCTGCCCATTTCTTAATTGGATTATTTGCTTTTTGTTGAGGTACGTGATTTCTTTATATATTTTGGATGTCAACCCCTTATCAGATACGTCACTTTTTAATATATTCTCCCATGCTGTAGGATGTCTTTTTGTTCTACTGATGGTGTCCTTTGCTGTACAGAAGCTTTTCAGCTTCATATAGTCCCACTTTTTCATTTTTGCTTTTGTTTCCCTTGTTCCTTCATGTTTGAACTTAAATGTTACATGCTCAGAGTCTTCTCCCACTACTGTATCTAAGTAACTTATTTTTGTCATATTATTTATTACAAGTTGCCATAATTTCATGTGTTTGTATTTGCTTGTGTCCCCCAGATAGGCTCCTAATAGGAGAGAATCATATTTGTTTTGAATGCAGTTAAATCATTTGCCCTTAGCCTGACGCCTAATACATATAGCACTCGAATAATTACAAATGTAGTAAGAAAAGATGGCAGGCATTGCTAATAATCCGAAGAGCTGGGTTCTGGTTCAAACACTCTCATCCTGGGCTAAATTTGCTCTCATTTACAAAACTAGAAGACCCTTCAGATTGTATTCAAATCTGTGAATCTAATTTTCAGTCCTTTGCAGTTTACAAAGTGCTGTGACATCACCTGAGCCACAGACTATTACATCTGATCTTACACAATTGGTTAACATAGATTCTGTTTAGAGACTTATCATCCAGGATGTACATATGTAATACAACTGAAGTGAAATTTAAAAGGCAAAATATCAATAAACACATGAATTCAAAATTGCATAGTATAAGACAAGCTCAACTCAAAACAGACTGCAAACTCTATAGAAAGTAGTTTTGAGCCCTTGTTGCTCAAGCTGATTTATTTGCTCATAAGACCTTGTTTACAAATCCTTTGGAAACACAATAACTTTCTTTCCAATATGTTTACAATTAGTGAAATCTTCTGTCTTTACTGAATTACCAGGTAGAACACTACATAAAAAGGCACTTCACAGCCTCTTTTTTTAAAATTGAAGCATCGCTGATATATAGTCTTATATTGGTTTCAAATGTACAACACAGTGGTTCAACAGTTACCCATATTATTAAATCCTCACCCCCTCTAGTGCAGTTACTATATATCAAAATAGAAAGATGTTACAGAATCACTGACTATATTCTCCATGCTGTACTACTATCCCTGTGACCAACTTATACTGTGATTGCGAATTATTGTACCCCTTTATCTCCCTTCCTCTTTCCCTCTTGGTAACCACCAGTCACTTTTCACTGTCTATGAGTCTACTGCTATTTTGTTCCTTCTGTTTTGCTTTGTTTTTACATTTCACGAATAAGTGGTATTTGTCTTTCCCTGCCTGGATTATTTCACTGAGCATGATACCCTCTAGATTCATCCATGCTGTTGCAAATGGCAGTATTTCTTTTCTTTTTTATGGCTGAATAATATTCCATTGTGTATATGTACCACATCTTCTTTATCCATTCATCTGTTGATGGACACAGGTTGCTTCCATATCTTGGCTATTGCAAAGAATGCAGCAATAAACATAGAGGTGCATATATCCTTTTGAATCAGAGATTTTGTTTTCTTTGGGTAAATTCCTAGGAGTGAAATTAATTAATCAAATGGTATTTCTACTTTTAGTTTTTTGAAGAACCTTCATACTGCTTTCCAGTGGTTACACCAATTTACATTCCCACCAACAATGTAGGAGGGTTCCCATTTCTCCATATCCTCGCCAACATTTGTTATTTCTTGTGTTATGGATAGTGGCCATTCTAACTGGTGTGCAGTGATATCTCATTGTGGTTTTGATTTGCATTTCCCTGATAATTAGCCATGTGGAGCATCTTTTCATGTGCCCATTGGCCATCTGTATTTCTTCTTTAGAGAAATGTCTGTTTAGGTCCTCTGCCCATTTCTTAATTAGGTTATTTGTTTTCTGGTGTTGAGGCATATGAGTACTTTATATATTTTGGATGTTAACCCCATATCAGATGAGTCATTCACAAATATATTCTCCCATACGGTAGGTTGCCTTTTTGTTCTGCTGATGGTATCTTTTGCTCTACAGAAGCTTCTTAGTTTGATGCAGTCCCACTTGTTCATTTTTGATTTTGCTTCCCTTGCCCCAGAGATGTGTCCAGGAACAAACTCTTTTTAAACTTACCAAATCTCCTTTGTCCAAATCCTATCTATTTCCAAGGCTCAACCGAAAGTCTTTTCCCCATCCTTTCTTTTTTTTTTTATAATTTATTTTGGTGTCATTAATCTACAATTACATGTGCAATATTATGGTTATTAAACTACCCCCTTCATCAGGTCCCCCCCACAAACCCCATTACAGTCACTGTCCATCAGCATAGTGATGCTATAGAATCACTACTTGTCTTCTCTGAGTTGTACAGCCATCCCCGTGCCCCCCCAACATTACGTCTGCAAATCATAATACCTCTTTTTCCCCCTTACCCTCCCTTCCCACCCATCTTCCCCAGTCCCTTTCCCTTTGGTAACTATTAGTCCGTTCTTGGGTTCTGTGAGTCTGTTGCTGTTTTGTTCCTTCAGTTTTTTTCTTTGTTCTTATATTCCACATATGAGTGAAATCATTTGATACTTGTCTTTTTCGGCTTGGCTTATTTCACTGAGCATAATACCCTCTAGCTCCATCCATGTTGTTGCAAATGGAAGGATTTGTTTTCTTCTAATGGCTGAATAATATTCCATTGTGTATATGTACCACATCTTCTTTATCCATTCATCTACTGATGGACAGTTGGGTTGCTTCCATTTCTTGGGTATTGTAAATAGTGCTGTGATAAACATAGGGGTGCATATGTCTTTTTCAAACTGGGCTGCTGCATTCTTAGGGTAAATTCCTAGGAGTTCTCCCATCCTTTCTTGAAGGGATTTTCACCACCTCCTCTGAATTCTCAAAGCAACATCCAGCTGTATAGTTCACTGAACAATTAGGCATGTCTGCATTGTCTTGTAACATTCGTTGTCTTGAGCTGTTATTTAAATCTTTTGTGTTGTTTAACTTTACCTCCATTTTTGTCTTTTCTCCTTTCGCCTCCCCTTCAAGGGTTAGAAACCTGAATTTGGCTTCTAATTCACCCTTTTCCTTCCAATCCCAATACTTAACCCAGTACAGTTCTTATAGTAAACACTCAGACAATGTCTGTCTATTTGATCTACCCATTCTTAGTATGGAAGGGGCCACCTTGACTATGGGGAGTATATTTCATCATCTTCAAATAACACAGGAAAAGGAACTAATCCAGATTGAGCCACCACTTTTAAGTGCTAAACATTAATAGATACTTTACATAGATTATTCAGTGTCACCAGGACCCTACAAAATTTATTTTATTTTATAGATTAGGAATGAGTTCTAAGAGATTAAGTAACTTGTACAAGGCCTATGAATGGTGGCCCTAGGATTTGAACTCTGCTGTCTGACTCCAAAGCCTCCCTTTTCCCCAATATTCTGCTGTTGCTTCTTAGTGATATATGCCCCACTTCTGTATTCCTTTCATTACTATACTGCTTAGATCAGTGTAAAAGAAAGTTAAAACTTGAACTTCAATATGAACTCAAGAGCCCTAGCACCCTCCCATCGATATCTAAAGGGCTCATTCCTCTGCTCCTTCAGGTGAGGCCACGTTTGAGCTTCCAAATGATGGAAACTTCTGCTGAACAGCACCTTGAGAGGAGCAGACACGAGACCCAGGGCACCCACTCCCAGAGGTGACTGGGACAGGAGAGGGACAGAGAGGGGAATTAGGCGAAGTTGCCCTTTTCTTTAAATGAAGATTTCAGAACCTTTCCACTCAGATTGTGGGTTATTTTCATTCTCTTTTGCTTACCTCCATGTCCTAATTTTCCCAAAGAAAAACAGTAAGTGCAAAATTCCTGCTTTGACTGCCTTCAGGGTAGTTTATTCCCTGGAATTCCTGGGTCTTCAGGATGAATTCATCCAGCTGGGGAAAATACCACAGGCCATGCTATGGACTGAATGTTTCCGTTTCTACAGAATTTGTATGTTAGTCAATCATACCTCAATTAAAAAAAAAGTCATATGTTACACCTGTAAGCCTTTATCCTCCATTTACCCCATGGTCCCAAGCACATGGGCCGGTGAAAATCATGTCGGGACTTGCCTCACCTTTTCGCCCCTCCTCTTAAGATCCAACCACCAACCAGATGGTTGCCCCCACCCCTTAAGACCCAATCACCAACGTCCCTCACCCTACTCCTTAAAAACGTGCTTCCTCACCCACAAGCTGCTGTTCTCTCCTTTTTGAGGCAGCCTTTCTGTCTGTTTGTCTTACAGGGAATAAAATCACGCTGATGGAGTTCCCATGTCCTTCTTTGCAAGCGAGTGAGCCGAGTAGCTAAAGAACCCTTTCAAAACCCTAACCCACAATGTGATGGTTTTAGGAGGTGAGGACTTTGGGAGGTACTTAGGTTTAGGTGAGGTCATGAGTTAAACTCCCATGATAGGATTAGTGTCCTTATAAACACAGGAAGAGACTAGAGCGTAATCTTTCTCTATCATGTGAGAACACAGCAAGAAGGTGGCTGTCTTCAGGCCAGAAAGAGGACCCTCACCAGACACCAAATATGCCTGCACCTTGATCTTGGATTTCCCAGCCTCCACAACTGAGACATAAGTGTTTGTTGTTTAAGATATCTAGTCTATGTTATTTGTTAAACAGCCCAAACTGAAAGATAGACTGTAAACCTTCTTCCTTCTCTCTGATGAAAATTGGACCAATTCCTAGAAATCTACGAGCAACTTAAAGTTGCCCTGTTGTCTAGGGTGCCAGAGAAGCCAGAAAACCAGAGGTTCCCTTTCGGCAAGGCCTCCCTGGGTCTGATCACTTTTTGTTGTTGTTGGCAGGGGTGGGTGGAGAAGTGTTTAAGAAACATGCTTTGAGAGATTCTGTTCCATTGTCCCTACCAACTTCTAACCTCTCCAAAAATAGTTGAGAGAATAGTCCTAATGAAGGACTGTCTTGAGATAGCAGGAAAACATGTGCAATGCTAGACTCTGGTAATGGAGAGAGATCTTTGAAGTCTTCAGTTCTACCTATTTGCCCTTCACAACATGGATGGCGTAGTGGTCCACTGTTGATCCTAGCTAATTATTAGAACGTGAGCTGTCACATTCTTCCCCATACTTTGTGGCACCCTCTGGAGTTTTGAGGAATGAGTCTGCTATTTCTGGACAGCAGCTCTTCATTGGATTTCTCTTTTCTAATTTAAACATCCTTAGTTCTCCAAGTTTCTCTATCCAGGTCCCCTTAACCACCCTGTTAGCCCTTGGAGGAACTCTCTTGCCTGTCCATATCCTTTGTAAGTTGCCCAGAACAAATAGTTTGCATAATAAGGCAACCAGTGAAGGGGATGGTGGGAAAGCTCACCTGCCTAGCTTTGCACACTGTTGTATAGAAGGAATACCTAACGTAACACGAGCCTGTTCTAGTAGCTAGGTCACACCTTGGCTCTTGGCACACATTCACTTGGCCAGTGTGAGTCAGAAGTTCCTGTATGGTGACACTGAATAATCTATGTAAAGTATCTGTTAATGTTTAGCACTTAAATGTGGAGGCTCAATCTGGATTAATTCATTTTCCTGTGTTATTTGAAGATAATGAAATTTACTCCCCATAGTCAAGGTGGCCCCTTCCATACTAAGAATGGGCAGATCAAATAGACAGACATTGTAGACACTAGAGCTGGGCCAGAGAGGGATTGAGGGATCTTTAGAACAGAGCAGCAACTTTTCCTTCCACCTCCATTTTATGTCACTGTCCACCCTGTAGTGTCTTCCTGAGGCATCTTAGATCTTTGGGCCTGGGAAAAGAGGAGAAGGGGAAGGCAGTGAAGGGGCAGTCGTCTCTAGCTTTCAGAATTAAGATGGGTGGGGAAGGGCATTTATTTTGGTTTATGGACCAGGTGGTAGAGAGGAATACGCTGGCCCTTTTGTAACACAATGATGCCAATATCTACATAATGATGTCTAGATCATCAGGGTTATTGACTGTGTATCAATAGCGAGTTCAGACTGCTCTGGCAATATGCTCCTCCCTTACTAGGTGTTGACCCCAAGGCCATGTTTTTATACCTATTCCACCCTGGAAAGCACCCTAGAGGCAGGAGCTGTCAAGAGATCCTCCTGTATGGGGTTTTCTGTGGCTGCCTGATTCACAATGGCCTAGTCTGAGGCCCAGCTGTCTCCAGGAATGGACAGAACAAAAAGTGACAAGCGTGTGAGTGCCAAGGTTGCCAGGTCAGTCACTTCCTGTGTGTTGTGTATCTTTTAGGCTCAGCTTCAAGGTGACAGTGAGGGCAGAATTCACAAATCTGAGCTTAGCTCTTCTGGGTAGGAAACTCCTTGTTAGTGGTGCCATCTGCAGGGCATTAAGGAATTTGCCAGGAATTTGATGGGATTGGGAGGGGAAAATAGCATCACTTTCCTCCTTCCCTCAAACCTCTTAATCTGAACATGTTCCTAAATAATAGCCCTGGTCCCCCATAAAGCTGAAAGACTCCTAGTCTCTCTGGTCTTTTGGCAGGCAATATTTAAGTCCCTGGTCCTACAAGGTGGGAACACAGGGCAATGGTATCACGTCCCTTCTTCCCTACCGATTAAATCTGTCATCTGTAAAAAAGAAGACACTGGGATCCTCCCATTTTAAGGTCCCCTCAAGAAGGTTAAGAATGCTGGGTTGTGAAAACATTTAGGCATTCCAGTGTTAAAAAAAAAAGAGGTGAGTGGGTGTAAATAGAAAGTGTTGACATAGTTGATCACCATTATTATCATTATCACCAAACTTGTCATCTCTAGGTAGACCCTTTTTGGGCACTACTTATTTCTATTTGTTTTTTAAATAAATGGCTCATTTTTCCTTGGCAATGGCTCTGGGATCCAGCTGAGCAGAGTTGTCAAGTCAAATCCCAGGGTGACTTGCTCCTCAACTCCCAAGCTTAGACACCCATCTCTAAGCTCACAAATCTTTCCAGATGTGATTGTCCTATATGCCAATCCCCTCTGAGAAAGGCGGGATGGAAGCCTGTAGTGCAAAAGGGAAAATGGACCCAGAAGGTTAAGAGAACCTGACTAGTGATAGAACAAGAAGTTTCTCAACCTGTTTCCTGGGCGTCTCTACCCTGAGATTCAACTTCTCTGGCACTACTTAAAGAGATCTGGGCCTGGGAAGGGAGTGAATACATTACAAAACTCTAGGTTTAATGTTTATATTAAATAGAACATTAAAAATATGGCTAAGAGGGAAATAACTAATCATTTTATTTCTCTTTGAGCATTCTATGGGACATAAGCATTACCAGGCTACTGGAGTAGAGATAGGTCAGACTGCAGTGTCCCCCTAAAGGAATGCTTGATGGCATTTCCCGGCTGCCTTGGCGTCATTATGGCCACCTCCCCCGCCGTGTCTCACACTTAGTATCTCATATCACCAAAGGCTTTGATACTTTTAACTACTCGTTGTCATCTTGACATCTGATTAGGAACAGAGGAGACAGAGGGACGTACTGAATTTGAGCAGCAAGTTGGATCAATAACCAAATAATTATACCATAAAGAGGATTGGATAATTCAGGAGTGTAGATAGGTGTCTGTTCTAGCTGAAAAGGCAACCAAACATACTAAAATTGGAGTTTAAACTGTAGAAAATGGAAGACCTCTTCATTCTAAACTACAGGTTTCCTCCCTTTTTAAAAGTGGAATATTTCAATCACACAGGGAGGAAAAAGATCATATAATGTATTGTTCTATTTGATAGAAACATGAAAATTTACGTTTTTGTATATAACTCCCACGGGTTCTCGCCTATTATCCTGGAGGTTGCTCCCATTTGAATAGGGCTGATGTGTGTTGAATAGGATATTGTAGAAATGAGTGTTTGGCTTTCGAGGTTAGGTCATAAGGCATTGAGGTTTCCAACTTGCCCTCTCTCGGATCATTCATTCTGGGGGAATCCTGACCCATGTCTTAAGGACACTTAGGCAGCCCCATGAAGTCCAGAGACCACCTGTCAACAGTCAGCACCAACTTGCGAGGCATTTGGGTGAACCACCTTGGAAGTGAATCCTCCAGCCCCAATCAAGCGTTCAGATAACTACAGCCACAGTTCTATTTAATATAAAATAGAAGTAGCCTGACTGCAACTTCATGAGAAACCCTGAGACAGAACCATCCAGTTAAGCTGCTCCTGAATTCTTTATCCTCAGAAACTGCATGAGGTAGTACAAATGCAAGATTTTAAGCCACAGTTTTTGGGCAATTGTTATGTGATAGCTTAATAAAATTGCAAACACCTATCACCCAAGCTTGTCATCTTTTTTTCCTGTTTACTACAAATATTACTTTCTTAAAAACACAGTACTTGCCCCCCCCTCACCCCCCAACCCTCAACAAACACAAACCAAAAGGTACAGTTGAAATCCTGGCTTTTTCTCTACCATGTTCATCTTGTGCTTCAGTACTCTGAAAAAGCACCAAGGTACACTGTACACTGAATGTATGCTTCTGATTTGCCACCCAGGACAACTTCCTGAAACAACGTTTTCTCTGTATTGGTTAGCTGCTACTTCCCAGCCTCTGGCCTACCTTTCCATCTTGCTCTGCAGGAGAGGGACATTAGAGGGTCTTCAGACATCAAGTTGGTCTTCCTCTGCAAGTTCAGCACTAACTCAAAGCCATCAATCCCCATTTGGTCACTAATTCTATTTAGGGTTCCCTTCAGTGGTTAAAAACACTGGCATTTGCGTTCCCCTGGGACCTGTGGTGGCTATACTTGTTGCTGTGCTCAGCCTGCAGTGCCACCCAACAACTTTTTCTGAAATACCTGACAAATCAATTTTCTTCAGGAGCTGGGAACTATTTTGCAAATTTACAGGATTTGTGGGCTAGGAAAAACTGGGAAATTGGTACTCCCTACTCTTAAAGGCATTACCATCAATAGACTTTAATTCCTAATTTGAAATGCCTATTTCCTGATGGCTAAACCCTGTATTACCATCATGTCCATGTGCCTCTACAGTCCTTCAGATGTAGCTGCATTCCTCAGTGTATACTATAACAAGAGGTATAAATTGCAAACTCTTATAACATTTACAAATGTTGCCACTCCATCCCCTTGTAAAGCAGTGCTGACAATTGCCCTTGGCTTATTCATTATCTGGTTTTGTCATAGGATTTACTGATCCCCAGAACTTGATACAACTTTTCTTCCTCCCATTTAGGGCTGAAAGTTTGTGTATCATGTTCAAATATCCCTCTAGCCAGGTATTTTCCTGTTCGAGGCTCATTTTGATATTTTGTTACATTGAGGGCTAGCAGGCCCCTTTAAACAAGTCATATAAATGTAGAGCATTCCAAAACTCAACTCACTAGCAATTACCCAATAATTTCCAGAGCTAGATGAGTACACTGGCTGAAGTGGCACTGACAGACTAGTGTCAGGATTTAGCTCTCCTTTCCAAACCAGTGTGTTCCCTTTTCCAGAGAGCTTGACAGTTAGTGGGATTCCCGGTATCACCACCGTGTTGCTGCAACTAACCTACAGGTGTAAAATGAGTGGTAGTATGTCTTGAATTGTAGAAATCAATTTAGAAAATCCACGTAAGTCAAACTTTCTTGCTTAAAGCCTTTACTTTGAGACATGATGGAATAGTCTTAAGAGATACACACGGAAAAGACTTGATCACATTTAAAGGGAAAGACAATCTATAATCAGAAAGCTTTAACATCTGTCAGTTAAATGAAGCTGAAGTTCTGAGTGATAACATGCTACAAGGGTGAAAAGAATGGTAATCAGTATTCCTCTCCTTCTTCCTCACCCTCTCCTTCAACAGAATCCACACCAACCTCCTCATAATCCTTCTCGAGGGCAGCCATGTCCTCCCGGGCCTCAGAAAACTCCCCTTCCTCCATGCCCTCACCCACATACCAGTGAACAAAGGCACGCTTGGCATACATCAGGTCAAACTTGTGGTCCAGGCGAGCCCAGGCCTCAGCAATGGCTGTGGTGTTGCTCAGCATGCACACAGCTCGCTGTACTTTGGCCAGGTCCCCACCAGGCACCACAGTGGGAGGCTGGTAATTAATGCCAACTTTGAAGCCAGTGGGGCACCAGTCCACAAACTGGATGCTGCGCTTGGTCTTGATGGTGGCAATGGCAGCATTGACATCTTTGGGAACCACATCACCACGGTACAACAGGCAGCAAGCCATATATTTACCATGGCGAGGGTCGCATTTCACCATCTGGTTGGCTGGCTCAAAGCAAGCATTGGTGATCTCTGCTACAGAAAGCTGCTCATGGTAGGCTTTCTCAGCAGAGATGACTGGGGCGTAAGTGGCCAGAGGGAAGTGGATGCGGGGATAGGGCACCAGGTTGGTCTGGAATTCTGTCAGATCAACATTCAGGGCTCCATCAAATCTGAGGGAGGCAGTGATGGAGGACACAATCTGGCTAATAAGGCGGTTCAAGTTAGTGTAGGTGGGGCGCTCAATATCCAGGTTTCTACGACAGATGTCATAGATGGCCTCATTGTCTACCATGAAGGCACAATCAGAGTGCTCCAGGGTGGTGTGGGTGGTGAGGATGGAGTTGTAGGGCTCAACTACAGCTGTAGAAACCTGGGGGGCTGGGTAAATGGAGAACTCCAGCTTGGACTTCTTGCCATAATCGACAGAGAGACGTTCCATCAGCAGGGAGGTGAACCCAGAACCAGTTCCCCCACCAAAGCTGTGGAAAACCAAAAAGCCCTGAAGGCCTGTGCACTGGTCCGCCTGTTAGAGAAGAGGAATAGAGAAAACAGTTATTGCTTTTTGTGATACAATCATAGTAAATATATTTTCACTTTTCATACAGTTGCAAAGATACAGGTCTTACTTTGACAAGAAACACTTTTTTGAAAACACAGACCTTCCTGGAATTACTCAGCATTTCTTAAAGTATCTTAATTTTTATGAAATGACACCGAATGGTTCATATTTTCATTTAACTTCTTGAAAAACTAAAAAGGAACAATTCATCTCATTTTATTACATTTCAATTCTGTGTTTGAAAAGAACATATTTCAAATGTCTTCCTTGGGCTCAGTAATTGACTTTATTCTTGTGATAACAAACATACCAGCTTCCGAATGCGGTCCAAGACGAGGTCGATGATCTCCTTGCCAATGGTGTAGTGCCCACGGGCATAGTTATTGGCAGCATCTTCCTTGCCTGTGATGAGCTGCTCAGGGTGGAAGAGCTGGCGGTAGGTGCCGGTGCGAACTTCATCTGGAAAAGGAGAACACAGTGGCCCCGTCACTGACAGTCTGCAGGGCCCGAGTGGCCCCAGGGCAGGCCTCCTGTGCCAGACCCCTGGGACCTCAGGTCACTCACCAATGACGGTGGGTTCCAGGTCGACAAACACTGCCCTGGGCACATGCTTGCCAGCGCCTGTCTCACTGAAGAAGGTGTTGAAGGAGTCATCTCCTCCCCCAATGGTCTTGTCACTTGGCATTTGGCCATCGGGCTGGATGCCGTGTTCCAGGCAGTAGAGCTCCCAACAGGCGTTGCCGATCTGGACGCCAGCCTGGCCAACGTGGATGGAGATGCACTCACGCTGCAAGAAAGAAGACAGAATCGGAATCAATCTAGTAGTGATTGTGAAGCAGAACAAAATGCTAATGTTATTAATCTAACAAATTTCCTCTTTTAAAACGCATTGACATGGAATATTCTTTTTTTGCTAGGAGAGAACTGCTGTACTTTTTGATCTACAGTGCTTTTAGTGAACTTCCCCCTCTCAGTATTAGGAGGGCCTCTTTCGAGAAGAAGGCTTAGTCACAGCTTTCTCCTTTGGAGGACCAAGATATGGAAGGTGGCCATGCATTCAGCGTTCAGGCCTCATAATCCCATTTTAGACTAGGTGGCCAGATTTCCGGGCAACTACCAGCACAGGAAGCACGTGGCCAAGGCAGTGCAGAAGAACCGTCTGGCTGCAGGGACGAGGCGGGGCTCTGCGGCACAGGATGAATGAGCAATTCAGGGTGTGCGTGCCCGCGCCCCTCTGCGGCCGGCGGGGCCGCGCAGCTCCAGAGGAACGCAGCGGCCACGTCTGCAGAAGCGCTGCCGAGGGCAACCACCCTGTGCTCCAGAGGCGGTGGGCTCAGCCCAGCACGTCCACATCTGCCAGGGCACAGCAAGGGATTACTGGCGGCCCAGATCTGGACTAAGATCCGATTTCCATTTCCTAAAATCCCTCACCGCCGGCACCTGCTCCCACACACATTCCTAACGCAACAGAGAGGCCAAGGAAGGGCAGACGTCTACAGGCTGGTGGGAGCCAATTGTCCTAATACACTAACTTAATGCAGCACACTGACAAAGACACCCTCTCCACATCATTTTAACGCTTTCATTTTAAAACTCAGGATAACAGGAGATAACGCCCTGCGGCTATAGACCCGAAGCGCGCACGCGCAGACTGCAGTTGCGGTCTCCAGCCGCTCTCTGGCGGGAAGATAACGGTCGCGCGTGCGCTTTTGTGTCTGATCCTTCCCGCCTCCGCTTTTCTCCCCGAGGAGGAAGTGAAGGCGGGGAGAGCAGCGCGCGCGCCCGCCAAAGGCGGGGTAAGGTAAGGGGGATGGGAAGGCGCGGGAAAACTGTAGGGTCTTGGAGCGCCGCGCCCAGAGTTTAAGGGCTAAGAGAGAGCCCCAACCACCGTGGGGGGGGGGGCGGTGCCCCGCCATATCTTCCCATAGTCCCAGAAGAAAACGTGGCGGCCTCCAATGCTCTTTCTGGGCCCCATCCGTTCTCTCTACTCCCACCCTCGCCTGTCGCCTCGCTTTCTGCCCTCCAAATGCCTAGCGCTGGTCCCAGCCCTCTCTAGTTAAAGAGGCCCTCCGTGAACCCCCTGCTTGCTTCCTCCGGTTCTCCCGAACGAGGGCGGCGCGCGGCCCACTCACCATGGTGGCTCTGGGTTAGCAGGTGCTGGCGACGGGAGCAGACACCGGGTCCCCGTTACCGTCCTCGACAGGCTAAGAGTCGAGGTAAGTAACGCACTGATGGGGGCGCCGCTGGAGCCACTTAAATAGCGGTCCGGGGAGGGGCGGGCAGGCAAAGGCGGAGCCACGACCATGGGCCCCTCCCCTGGTGCGGCGCGCCCATTCGGCGCCCGGCTTGGCAGCCGCAGAGGCGGGCTCCCGGCGGCCCGGAAACCCCTCCCCGCATCGGCCTTGCGGGGCGGAGTCCGTCGCGCCTGCGGGCAGCGAGCTTCGGTGCTGCAGTCTGTGGCGCATGGCTACCAGGGCCTGGGCGGGTTTTTGCGGGGTGGCCGCAGTTTCGGAACAAGCCAACATGGGGATGGGAAAGGCGGTCAGCCTCAATTTGGATGATCCCTAAGACTTGATAAGTCCACACAGTTTTAAAGATGAAGCACCATGAAATGCAGAAACTTACGGTTCGGATACCTCAGCTCATTCATGTTGCTACAGTTGGTCACTGAGTTTTGCCTGTTTTCTTTTCTCAGTTCCTTTAAAAGCAGTGAATTTTACAGGCAGTGCACACCAGTACTTACCTGGTAATGTGGAGGACGAAGGTTTACAAAACAATAGTTTTATTTGGTTTACTGTAATATCTTGTTCTTTAAACGAAAGGTACCTGAAGTTGGAAGCAATTAGAGGTTGTCAGTCATTAGAAGAGTACTTGCTAAGCATTGAGCATCAAAGCTATTAAAAGGGCAGAGTAGGCCTCATTTAGACCTAAACCACCAACTTTATGGAACAGCTCGAGGAGCTTTTACAAAAGATTTAAAGATGCATTTGAGAAACTGAATTGAAGAAGTGGGGACAGAAGTCTGGGTAGGGAGGAAATTGACACAGAAGGATATTAGGAAGTGGGGATTCCTTACATTAGAGTTTTGTAAAACTATGTAATACTAATTGCTTTCTGTTATATAAGATTTATCAGTTGGTTATAGTTTAGTGCCAGGAGGCCCAGATTATGTTGGATAGGTTTTTTTTTTTTTCTATTCAGGAGAAATCTATTACAAGACCATAAACTACATTCTAACCCTTGGAAATGCATATGATGGTTAGTTAAGGCTAAGGTGTGGCTTTAAAATGGTACTAGCAGAAATCTAGTGCTCTTACTACACCATTCAAAATGTCCTCCCAGTGACATTGTATTAGTAACAAAAGAGAAATAAATACACACACACATATATATATATATATATGTAGTTTCCACTCATATGAATTGGACTGCAAACAAGGAAGTTCTCATTTCTTTCTTTTTTTTTTAAATTTTGGTATCATTAATATACGATTATATGAGCAATACTGTCCCCCCATTATCAAGTCCCCACCACTACCCCATTATAGTCACTGTCCATCAGCGTAGTTCATTTATTTCTAATTAAATATTTTTTGTAGTTCTTTAAAAAGTTTTCTACTCAAAATTCAAATTTGCACACATATCCCAAACAGGGTTATAAAGGGGCAAGAATGTAATTGAATAGCGTCTCACATACTCTTTTTTTTTTTTTTTTGTGGAACTCTATCTCTGGGAAATAGTCCTAAATATGAAAAAGGGGGGAAAAGCTTTATGTACAGAGATTTTCATCACAGGGTCTATTATATATATATAGCTCTATAACATGTATTCATTTAATAAATGAGTTCCTATTATGTGGAAGGCTGTGTGTTAGGCACTGTTGAACGAAACAGACTGAATCCATTTAGCTATTTATAATAGTGAAAAAATTGGAAACAACCTAAACGTCCAGTATTCTGGCAGTAGTTAAGTAAACTATGATTCACCCAGGCGACTGAATATTATGAATCATATTTTATTTTGCCACTCCCTGACTACTAGCCCTTTAGGGGTATTTTTCCTTGAGTATGAGGCAGCCATTTAAAAATTAGTTACAAAGATAGTGTAATAACTTGGATAAGTGCTTATGATAAAATATTACTGAATTGAACTAGAAACACAGTTATACATGGAATATGAGTACAGCTATGAAGGGGTAGAAGAAACCCAGGTCCAGGTTAAAACACCAGGGGGGAGGTCACCAAAGTGTTAACAGTCTTTGGGTTTCTAGGATAAGACTAAGTATAACTGACTTCTTTCTACTTTTTAAATTTTTCTGAATTTTCTTTAATGAGCTCCTGTTACTTGTGTAAAATCTTTTTCTTAAATGCTTTGACAACACAAAGTTACAAAAAGTGAAGGCTTGCATGAAAGTGAAGATGGCTCATCAGCTGTAACATGAACCAAGTGGAGATTGTGTCAGAGACCTTTATCCTCTCTTCTAACTGGTTGCCTGTTTCTGCTGTGGTGGAAGTATCAAATAGTGGATAGAAATCTGCTGGGCACCCACCCCTAACATAGTCTAAGTCCACACATACAGCAGTGTAGATGCAGTGTACTGTGCCTCACATATAGCAATGTGCATGGTAAGATGTCTTTCCATAAAGGTTGTTTTTCTTTTAATTTTGCTATTATTAATGTACAATTACATGAGCAATATTATGGTTACTAGACTCCCCCTATTATCAAGTCCCCACCACATACATTACAGTCACTGTCCATCAGCATAGTAAGATGCTATAGAATAACTACTTGTCTTCTCTGTGTTACACTGCCTTCCTCATATCCCCCTTCCCCACCCCCTTGCTACATTATGTGTGCTAGTCGTAATACCCCTTTTACGTCTCACTTACTCTTAAAAGGAGATAGAAAATAATTAACTTGACTTGATTGGAAGAGCAAACGTCAGGGAACCACCCTGCTGAACTCCATTTTGCTGTCTGCTTTGAAAGAAAGCCATTTGAAAGCAGGCACCTCCCTTCTTCTAGCTCTTTGCAGAACCTTAGAGCTTTCACTGCAGAAATTTGCTCCTGTGGGCCTATGTCTCCCCAGATACCCTCTTAAAACCATTAGCTCTGCTATCCTTGTTATTTATGAATTCCCCTGTTGTGAATGAGGAAATATTTGAGGTTTTTTTTTTAAGGTCCCAAAAGGAACCTTTAAATATAATCTAGTCTGGTATCTATGCCAGAAAAATGTTGAATAATACTAAGTTAATTTATTTTGCTACCTCTTGTGCTTGAGAGGAAGGGCTGACATTTTTTTCTTCCTTTTTTACCCATACTAAACTATTTCTTTATATCATATATGATGTATACACTTTACCTGTATTTAACAACTAAATTGTTTTCTGTTGGAATATAAACACAGTATTATCCACCCATCTTAACATTTTAACTGATTATATATGTCTTTCTTTTGTTGAACTGTTTCAAGGCTTGTAACTATTTGCTTTGAGGCTTAGAGGTAGAAAACTTTTGTTGCTATTTGAGCCTCTCCCATCTTTGCTAGTTAATATAGTGGCCATTTGCTACTGTTCTAAGAAGTCAGTAACATTTTTTGATAATTCCATATGGTGGTTTCACAAAATATTTTGTTGATTTAACCAGCTCTACAAGGAAAGACAGAATACCAAATAACAAACAACATACCAAGCATCAACTGTTGTTAAACATTTGGTCTTTTATTCTTATTTATTAAAGCGTTATAAATTTATATATGCCATTTTGTTCTTGTTTTCCACAGATAGATGGTATAGGGGAAAGAAAGTGCACCTTGATTTCAGATAGTATTAAATTTAGTTCTAACTTTGACAGTTAATAGTGGAATGACTTTAGACCCTTAATTATCTTTCTTTATGAATGGGAATCAATATTAGCTTGAGTCATCTTTTTCTCATACTCTCACATTCAATACCATTAGTAAATTCTTTCAGCTTTATCTTCAAAATATGCCCATCACATTTTATCTGTATCACCTTATTTCATGTTTATAGAATGTGGGTTACTTTGTCTATATATCTATTTACTTGTTTAAAATTTCTAATAAGAATGCAAGCCCCATGTCTCTTTTTGTGGTAGTCAATCTTTTTGCCTTTCCAAAACCACCTTCTTCTATTCTCTCTCTTTGCCAAAAGAACATTTTTATTTTTATTTATTTTATTTTATTTTTTGGTAAGGGTATTCATGTGCTCAATCCCAGGCTACAAATCAAGGTAAGTCTGTTTCTCTTTGCCAGATACTTACTCTCTCAGTCTCTTTATAATTGGATCCAGTTCTGGCCAATGGAATATAAAGAGAAGTCAGCTAGGGTGTTTTCCTCTGTGATCAAAAGAGATTGCACCCTTGAGGAAGCCCTTTTGTTTCACTCCTTTCCCTTGCTTACTGCTTTTGGCAATTGCTTTTGGAAATGTTCTATGAAGGTATTGATGCCTAGAGCCAACTTAAGACCTTGAGGGTTCTTAGTGTAAAGAGAGTCAGATACTAAATTCAGTGCTCTGACACAAGCTGCTGAGCCAACCTTAAAACCACCTACGTCCAGATTTATTATTACATAGTAGGTGCTTAATATGTAATTTGTTGTTCATTGTTGAATTTGGTGATTGATTGGATTCGGTGTGAAACTGAGGAATAAGTTAATTTTCAGTTTCTTGGCTTAAATTACTGCTTGAATGGTGGTGTTTTTCACTGAGGTCAGAAAACTGAAGGGAGAAGTGGATGGGAACTGAAGAAGGGACACAGGATAAGCTAAAAGTTTCAGCTTTTGAGATATTTTGAGGTTTAATTGTCTATGGTACATATACCTGGAGATGTCCATTAGCCATATATGCAGATATGGAAAGAGGGGAGAGATATGGATTTGAGAGTCTTCAGCAAAATGATAATTAAACTGTGGGGATGGATGAGACCACTCGGGGAATATGTAGAGCGCAGAGAGTGGTGGCCTTAGTAGAGAATTTGGCCTTAGTATGGAATCTGAAGAATGATCATATTTTAAATAGAGAAAGGAGCCTGTAAGAGGAGTCTGAGAAGAAATGCTCAGAGATGGAGAACAAGGGTCTTACAACTCCAAAGAGAATGAGTTTCAGGAAGTGGTACAATGTCAAATGCTGCAGTGAGGTTAAGTAGGGTAAAGACTGGAAAGTGTCCATTGTACAGAGAAAACACTATGGCTTCTATTTTCATTTATTAATTGGACAAATATTTATTGAGTGCCTGCAATGGCAGTTACTCCTTTAAGCTCAAATAGCAACATAGTTATAACAATGAACAAAATATGTCCTTGCCCTCATGGAGTTTATATTCTAGTGAAAGAGAAAGAAAATGACCATATAGGAAACAGATATGAAATACAATGTAAGGAATCAGCATGGAAACTGGATGAGATCACCTAGGAAGAAAGGGTGTAGATTAGATATCCAAGGACTGAATCCTGGGGCACCTAAGCTTTTAAAAATTAGGAAGAGGATCCAGTAGTTGAAAATGAGTAGAAACAGCTAATGGTGTGGAGCTGCCACACAAGCCCTGGATTGCCTACTTCCAGACTTCTCATTCTGGTAGAAAATAAAAACAATTTATTTAAACTGCATTGATCTCCTTCCTTCCTTTTTTGAGGTGTGTGTGTCTGTTATTTGTAGCTGATTGTAATGCATGACTGATATGGTGTGTGACCTTATGAAACTTTTCTTCTGGTTTTTTGACTTCTCTGTATATTCTGGATATCTTTCCATATCCACACCTGGAGAGTATCCTCATTTTTATTTTTAATTTACAGAGTGTTCTATTGTTATAGGTATATCATGCTTTCATCAATATTTTGAAAGCAGGCCTTTATTTGCAAGAACTAGTCTGTGAATTTCTTCCCCTCTCCACACTCACATGGACACAACCTGCTCTTTTCCTCTCCTAGTGTTCTTTGAGTAAATGGTGTCTTGGTTTACCCAGTTGCTCAGGCCAAAGACCTCTGAGTTATCCTTGACTCCTCTCTTTTTAAAATATCTATCATCTCTAATGCATCAGCAAATCCTGTCATCTCTACCTAAAAAAAAATACATCCTGAATTGTCTGTCATCTCTCTTCCAGGCACAAAAACAGACTACTCACTGCTCTCCCTGTTTCTATTCTTGCAGTCTGTTTTAAGAGTGATTTTCAAAAAATATGACTCTGATCATGCCTACCCTGGAGGCTTCTTTTCATTCTTAGAATAATACCCAAATTTCTTAAATGTATCATTGATATACAATCTTATGAAGGTTTCACATGAGCAACATTGTGGTCTCAACATTCACCCATATTATCAAGTCCACCCAACCCCACTGCAATCGCTGTCCATCAGTGTGGTGAGATCCTATAGAGTCATTACTTGTCTTCTCCATACTGTACTCCTTCCGTGTGACCTGCCTATATTGTGAATGCTAATTATAATGCCCCTTAATCCCCTTCTCCCTCCCTCCCCACCCACCTCCCCCACCCCTCCCCTTTGGTAACTGCTAGTCCCTTCTTGGAGTCTGTGAATCTACTGCTGTTTGGTTCCTTTAGTTTTGCTTTGTTGTTATACTCCACAATGAGTGAAATCATTTAGAATAATATCGAAATTCTTATATTGTCTAAAAGATTCTACATGGTCTCTGGCTTCATCTTATGTCATTTTCCCCCTCGCTTATTCCACTTCAGTTGCATGGTCTTCTTGCTGTACCTTGAACACAGTGAGCATGCTACTTTGCCTCAAGTCTCTCTCCACTTGTTGTTCCCTTTGCCTAGTTTGGTCTTTCCCCAGATACCTACTCTCTCATTTCGATAAAGTTTATCTTTCAATATTTTTTCTTTTTTTTTTTTGTTTGTTTACCTAAATATATTTTGGTATCATTAATCTACAATTACATGTGCAATATTATAGTTATTAAACTACCCCCTTCATCAGGTCCCCCCCACTAACCCCATTACAGTCACTGTCCATCAGCATAGTGAGATGCTATAGAATCACTACTTGTCTTCTCTGAGTTGTACAGCCCTCCCCGTGCCCCTCCAACATTACATCTGCTAATTGTAATGCCCCTTTTTCCCCCTTATCCCTCCCTTCCCACCCATCTTCCCCAGTCCCTTTCCCTTTGGTAACTATTAGTCCATTCTTGGGTTCTGTGAGTCTGCTGCTGTTTTGTTCCTTCAGTTTTTTTCTTTGTTCTTATACTCCACATATGAGTGAAATAATTTGATACCTGTCTTTTTCGGCTTGGCTTATTTCACTGAGCATAATACCCTCCAGCTCCATCCATGTTGTTGCAAATGGTAGGATATGTTTTCTTCTTATGGCTGAATAATATTGCATTGTGTATATGTACCACATCTTCTTTATCCATTCATCTACTGATGGACACTTAGGTTGCTTCCATTTCTTGGCTATTGTAAATAGTGCTGCGATAAACACAGGGGTGCATATGTCTTTTTCAAACTGGGCTGCTGCATTCTTAGGGTAAATTCCTCTGAGTGGAATTCCTGGGTCAAATTGTATTTCTATTTTGAGTTTTTTGAAGAATCTCCGTACTGCTTCCCACAATGGTTGAACTAATTTGCATTTCCACCAGCAGTGTGGGAGGGTACCCTTTTCTCCACATCCTCACCAACATTTGTTGTTGTTTGTGTTTTGGATGTTGGCCATCCTCACTGGTGTGAGGTGATATCTCATTGTGGTTTTAATCTGCATTTTTCTGATGATTAGCAATGTGGAGCATCTTTTCATGTGCCTGTTGGCCATCTGAATTTCTTCTTTGGAGAAGTGTCTATTCATGTCCTCTGCCCATTTCTTAATTGGATTATTTGCTTTTTGTTTGTAAACGTGCGTGAGTTCTTTATATATTATGGATGTCAACCCCTTATCGGATACGTCATTTCTGAATATATTCTCCCATACTGTAAGATGTCTTTTTGTTCTACTGATGGTGTCCTTTGCTGTACAGAAGCTTTTCAGCTTCATATAGTCCCACTTGTTCATTTTTGCTTTTGTTTCCCTTGCCCGGGGAGATATGTTCATGAAGAAGTCGCTCATGTTTATGTCCAAGAGATTTTTGCCTATGTTTTTTTCTAAGAGTTTTATGGTTTCATGACTTACATTCAGGTCTTTGATCCACCTTGAGTTTACCTTTGTGTATGAGGTTAGACAGTAGTCCAGTTTCATCCTCTTACATGTAGCTGTCCAGTTTTTCCAACACCAGCTGCTGAAGAGGCTGTCATCTCCCCATTGTTTATCCAAGGCTCCTTTATCAAATATTAATTCACTGTATATGTTTGGGTTAATGTTTGGATTTTCTATTCTTTTCCACTTGTCTGTGAGTCTGTTTTTGTGCCAATACCAAATTGTCTTGATTACTGTGGCTTTACAGTAGAGCTTGAAGTGAGGGAGCGTAATTCCCCCTGTTTGATTCCCCCTTCTCAGGATTGCTTTGGGTATTCGGGGTCTTTTGTGGTTCCATATGAATTTTAGAATTATTTGTTCCAGTTCATTGAAGAAAGCTGTTGATATTTTGATAGGGATTGTGTTGAATCTGTAGATTGCTTTAGGTAGAATAGTCATTTTGACAATATTTATTCTTCCTAGCCAAGAGCATGGGATGAATTTCCATTTGTTAGTGTCCTCTTTAATTTCTCTTAGGAGTGTCTTGTAGTTTTCAGAGTACAGGTCTTTCACTTCCTTCGTTAGGTTTATTCCTAGGTATTTTATTCTTTTTTATGCAATTATGAATGGAATTGTTTTTCTGATTTCTCTTTCTTTTAGTTCATCGTTAGTGTATAGGAAAGCAACAGATTTCTGTGTGTTAATTTTGTATCCTGCGACTTTGCTGAATTCAGATATTAGTTCTAGTAGTTTTGGAGTGGAGTCTTTAGGGTTTTTTATGTACAGTATCATGTCATCTGCAAATAGTGACAATTTGACTTCTTCTTTACCAATCTGGATGCCTTGTATGTCTTTGTTTTGTCTGATTGCCATGGCTAGGACCTCCAGTACTATGTTGATTAACAGTGGAGAGAGTGGGCATCCCTGTCTTATTCCCAATCTTAGATGAAAAGCTTTCAGCTTCTTATCATTAAGTATGATGCTAGCTGTGGGTTTGTAATATATGGCCTTTATGATGTTGAGGTACTTGCCCTCTGTACCCATTTTGTTGAGGGTTTTAATCATGAATGGACGCTGAATTTTGTCAAATGCTTTTTCAGTATCTATGGAGATGATCATGTGGTTTTTGTTCTTCTTTTTGTTGATATGGTGGATGATGTTGATGGATTTTCGAATGTTGTATCATCCTTGCATCCCTGGGATGAATCCCACTTGATCATGCTGTATGATCCTCTTGATGTATTTTTTTTTAATTTTATTTATTTATTTATTATTATTTTTTTATTTACAATTTATTTTAGTATCATTAACCTGCAATTACATGTGCAATATTATGGTGATTAAACTACCCCCTTCATCAGGTCCCCCCCACCAACCCCATTACAGGCACTGTCCATCAGCGTAGTGAGATGCTATAGAGTCACTACTTGTCTTCTCTGAGTTGTACAGCCCTCCCTGTGCCCCCACTACCTTACGTCTGCTAATTGTAATACCCCTTTTACCCTCTTATCCCTCCCTTCCCACCCATCTTCCCCAGTCCCTTTCCCTTTGGTAACTATTAGTCCGTTCTTGGGTTCTGTGAGTCTGCTGCTGTTTAGTTCCTTCAGTTTTTTCTTTGTTCTTATACTCCACATATGAGTGAAATCATTTGATACTTGTCTTTTTTGGCTTGGCTTATTTCACTGAACATAATACCCTCTAACTCCATCCATGTTGTTGCAAATGGTAGGATTTGTTTTTTTCTTATGGCTGAGTAATATTCCATTGTGTATATGTACCACATCTTCTTAATCCATTCATCTACTGATGGACACTTAGGTTGCTTCCATTTCTTGGGTATTGTAAATAGTGCTGCGATAAACATAGGGGTGGATCTGTCTTATTGAAATTGGGCTGCTGCGTTCTTAGGGTAAATTCCTAGGAGTGGGATTCCTGGGTCAAATGGTATTTCTATTTTGAGTTTTTTGAGGAACCTCCATACTGCTTTCCACAATCGTTGAACTAATTTGCATTCCCACCAGCAATGTAGGAGGGTTCCCCTC